>CM034616.1:28566447-29766447 GCA_020080225.1 Gynochthodes officinalis
CTAAAACTATAAACCCTAAACCCTAAAACCCTCAACCCTAAAACCCTAAACCCTCAACCCTAATACAAATAATTTAATTAATTATTATATAAATAATTATATTTCATTCACATAATAATCATTATATAAATAATTATATTTCATTCACATAATAATCATTATATAAATAATTATATTTCGTTCACATAATAGTCATGATATAAATAATTTTATTAATGATTAGATAAATAATTATATTTCATTCACATAATAATCATTATGTAAATAATTATATTTCATTCACATAGTAATCATTATATAAATAATTATATTTCATTCACATAGTAATCATTATATAAATAATTTAATTAATTTAATCGTACGTTTTAATAGTTTTTAATTATAAATAAATAAATTAGGCATAAATACCTTTCGATTATCACAGTAACATAAATATTTAGTAAATCATATAAAATATTGTAAAAAATTAAAATTAAAATAAAATCATTAAATTATAAACTATACATGAATTGTTACATATTTATTCATATATTGATTAATAATTTTTTTAAAAAAATTATAAATTATATTTTTCAAATTTTCTAGAATCTTATAATTTTATGATCCGATCTCACTAATCCTATCATGCTACTTTCAATTGATTTTGTGTAAAATTTTGATCCAATAAACTTTGATTTCGCCTCGCTAAATATGTATAAAATGGGTTCATACCTCAAAAAATACGATAGCACGCCATACCCTTAATATTTATGGTTAGTCATGCGGAGCAAACATCCTTTCCACTATTATACTATACGATCCAAGTACAAGAAGCATGTTTGCTCTAGAAGCTCTAATAGAATTGATCGTGTTTCTGAGACAGCTAGATAATGAATGTCATGGGATTGAGCCTCTTGAAACTGAAGTAAGCCATTGGTTTCACCATGACATGTTAGCCTCTCTTTTATTTTAATCTCAATGTTGAGATAGATTTGTAATAATTTTTAAAAAAAATGGTGTGAAAAATTTATATCCTTGACATTACAAATTCATGCAAATAGAATAATGTAACTTGTAGATGACAATAATTATTATATTTCTTAAATGACCATTTTATTTATGTTCAATTCAAATAGATCTAATATATTATCTTTCACTTATTTATACGATAATTATTACCTTTATATTATCAACAATCAATAACATTTTAGTAAGTTAAATAATAAATTTTAATTTCCCATGCACTAACACAACTCATACTTACTACACAATTACAAATTAATATTAAAATATATCTAAAATTTTAAATCATTAATCATACTAATATAATATAGTAATTTTTTTTAAAAAAAAATTCAATACTGGGCAAAATAAAAATGCCCTAGTATACTTTAGTTGGACAAATCCACACAACATATTAGTTGGAAACATTACAATTCATACAATATTTTAAATTAAATCACATTTTCATATTTGCAGTTTATATATTTCCGTTTAAAATACTTTTTTAAATTTGTAGTTTATATAGCATTTCAGTTTAAAATATATTCTCAAATTTGCAGTCCATACAGTATTCCACTTTAAAATACGTTTCAAATTTACATTTCATGTCAAACCACATTTCAGATTATCAATTTATATAAATTTTCAAAATACATTTCAAATATATATTTTAAAATGTTATTCATACATGCCTTAATTAGTTTTATTTGACAATTCTATTTTCTATTTTTACAAAAATAATGGTAACGATGAGCAATGTGAAGACGCAAATTATAAGGTAGATTGGACGGTGCAAACTGTGGGAAACTTTTATGTCCAATTTAATCCACGGTGCATACCTTGGCACCAAAATTGTAATTATACCTTAATAAAGAGGGGAAATTTGCAAAAATAGCACTTTTTCATTGGCATAGTTGAAAAATAGCACAAATTAAAATTTTTTTACCAAAATAGCAAGTCAACACGGTTTGACCATGAGAAAAGACCTAAATGACCTTTTTTTTCTTCATCATTTCGCTTCACCGTTACTGTTCGAATTTTCTTACTCATTTTTCTTCATTTTTCATCAATTCAAACATTTCATTTCACACAATCTATAGTGGTTTTAATAGGTCTACAAGAACCAAAGACCCATCTTCTCCAATAAATTTTATCACACTTTTTGTTTCAACTCTAAAAAGAAGTCTAATTCCGCAATAAATATAAATATTTCCTATAGAACCTAAGAGAAATACGATAAATTAGAATTTTGTCGAACACCATATCAAGCACATATCAAGTACTATGTAAAATATTATATAGAGCACATGTCAATTCTATGTCAAACGCATGTCAATTCTATGTCGAGCACCAACAAATTTGTCAAGCACACATCCTTTCCATTTTGTCTGCTTTCCTAATTTCATTATCTTTTCCTGGATGTATCTAATGCAGATCTTTTCTTAATATGTGGGTATTCTACATTGTATTTAGAAGATACCGTGCTGCCAATGCCTTTAATTGACACATGTTTTTTGCGTTTTGTCTGTTTTCCTGATTTCATTATATTTTCCTATATGTATCTACTGTAGATCTTTTCGTAATATGTGGGGTATTCTACATTGTATTTAGAAGATACCGTGCTGCCAATGCCTTCAATTGGGTTTGTAAGTTAGTTCATTATCTTTGTTTAGAAGCGTCCTCGCACATTTAATTTTGCAAAACAAGTTTTGAGTATTTGAATAAGAGAACAAGATTTATAGTATTTGATTACGTAATGTACACGATCATGCTTGGAACAGAAAGTAACATTTTTGCCAACTTTTTTTTTTGTTTAACATTAGTAGTAAAGGGATTTTTTATTTCATTTTCATTCTTCCTATTTTTTGAGCTAATATTCAAAAAAAGTCTTTTTGTTTTTGTATGCCATCTCAATGAATAGAATTGTTATTATTGTTCACACGAGAACAGGGCTCTGAAAGTAGTTGCTGGCGATCTGTTTGTTCACATGTCAAACACCATGTCAAGCACATGTCGAGTACTATGCAGAATATTTTGTAGAGCACATGTCAATTCTATGTCAAGCACTAACAAGTCTGTCGAGCACACTTTTTTTTTGTTTTTTGGAAATCTAGTTAGTCATTTTTCACTTTTAACCTTGCCAGGCGCCTTCCCAACAAGTCTGTCTCAGGGCCGCATCTTGCAAAATTGGCTCATCAGCTTGTGTTGCAAAAATGTATGACAAATATGTAATATAATGCCAATGAAGACCGCTATCAAGTTGGTAAGAGGAAACGAGATTGGTCACATAATAAAATTAAGGACCAAATGAAGAAGAATAATAGAAATAAGAGAAGAAAGTAGAATAAAGCATAAATGCGAAAACCGTGCCCTATATCCGTTTTTACAAACAAATTGCCAGCATCCACTTTCAAAACCCTACTCCCGTGTGAACAATAATAACAATTCCATTCATTGGGATGCCATGCGAAAACAAAAATATTTTTTTGGAATATTAAAGCTCATAAAATAAGAAGAATGAAAATGAAAAAAAAAAACCCTTTACTACTAATGTTAAACCAAAAAAAAAAAAGTTGGCAAAAATGTTACTTTCTACTCCAAGCATGATCGTGTACATTAGGTAATCAAATACTATAAACCTCGTTTTCCTATTCAAATACTTAAAACTTGTTTCGCAAAATTAAATGTGCCAGGATACTTCCAAATAAATATAAGGAACTAACTTGCAAACCCAATTAAAGGCATTGGCAGCGCGGTATTTTCTAAATACAATGTAGAATACTTCACATATTAAGAAAAGATTTGCATTAGATATATTTAGGAAAAGATAATGAAATCAGGGAAGCAGACAAAACGCAAAAGACATGTGCCAATTAAAGGCATTGGCAGCACGGTATCTTCTAAATATAATATAAAATACCCCACATAATAAGAAAAGACTTGCATTAGATTCATCCAGAAAAAAGATAATGAAATCAGGGAAGCAGACAAAACGGAAAAGATGTGTGCTCAACAAATTTGTTGGTGCTCAACATAAAATTGACATGTGTTCGACATAGAATTGACATTTGCTCTATATAATATTTTACATATTACTCGACATGTGATTGACATGGTGCTCGACATGTGATTAACATGTGCTCGACAAAACTCTAATTTATCGTATTTCTCTCAAGTTCTGTAGGAAATATTCATATTTACTCCAAAATCAGACTTCTTTGTAGAGTTAAAACAAAAGGTGTCATAAAATTTATTGGAGAAGATGGGTCTTTGGTTTTTGTAGACACATTAAAACCGCTATAGATTGTGTGAAATGAGATGTTTGAATCGATGAAAAATGAAAAAAAATGTGTAGGAAAATTCGAACAAAACAGTGAAGTGAAACGATACCAATCAAAAATTTTTGATAAGAAAATTTTAACATTTGCTATTTTTCAACTATACCCATCAAAAAGTGCTATTTTTGCAAATATAGAGGGAAATTTTGCAAATATAGCACATTTGGGAGTGGATAGTTGACATATAGCACAGGTATAATTTTTCTTGTCAAAATAGCAAGTCAACGTAGTTTAACCATGTGAAAATACCTAAATGACCTTTCTTTCTTACTTTATCGCTTCACTTCACCGTTCTTTTTCATTTCTTACGCATTTTTCTTCATTTTTATCTATTCAAACATTCCATTTCATACATTTTAATCTTCGTATTTGTTATATCGGCATAAATTTGACAAAAATAATGATTCTTTACTTATTATAACTCATTTGATTATGAATTCTAAAAGAAATACGATAAATTAAAATTTTATGTCGAGCACACGTCGAATTTATATCGAGTACACGTCGAGCATATAAATAATTCATGTGCTCGACATAAAATCGACATGTGCTCGATAATTTTATATCGTTCATCATCATGCATTCATACAAATCCAGTAGAACTTTATTCTCTTTATTTCAAATCTTTAGAAATATATGAAGATTGTTGGCATTTTATTATATTTCAAGAGATTCATAAGTCTTTATTCCACATTAAAAGCTTACATTTGATGCCTCTGTCTGTGGTTTGACCCAATTTGGAATGTATTGTGGCTTCAAGTTTCCATGTAGCTTCAAATTCCCAAGGGGCAGATAATAGCAATAGGAGAATCGTTTGCCCAGTGTACTCTCCGTCGCAGCTGTGCATGACCCTCAAGCCAATGCCACTGTGCTCACCATCGCAGCTGGGAAGTAGAAGCCTAGCTCGTGGGACCCATTTGTTGAAGAACAAACTATTTCTGAAGAATTTTCTAAATTTTAACTCGATTGAAGAACAAACTCTGATTTCGGGTCAGCGGGTCTCCAACGGGTCATGTTTCGGGTTTCCTCAATTATTCCATGATTTCTGGATTTCCAGATGCAGAAACTCATGGGTATGAAGAAGAAGGCTTCCTCCACATCTCTGAACCCAAAACACAAGCATGCGGATGGTGATTTGATTTCTCCTCCTAGCCGAATGAAAGAACGGCATGCCCGTGGGGTGAGCAATGATAAGGTAACGATTGCAGCCCCCAAATCTTTGTCTGGAATCATGATTAAGGATGTTGGTGCGCCCCCCCCCCCCCCCCCCCCCAGCTGTTTGCCATGACACGGAGTTCACGGATGACGAAAAAGATACCTAGCAAACAAGCTTAGGAATGTCGGCAAGCTGCTTGAGTAAATGTCTAAGAAAACAGCCGAACATGTTTCATCCCGTTTACTCTTGGAGAAGACGACTCATTTTCTGAACAAAGCAAAACTCCAGAAGCCTCAACCCAGTATGTAGATAAAAATTGTTGGTTTGTGGTTTTTGAAGAAGGTCCAAATTGTGGGTTTTTGTCGAGCACATGTCGATTTTATGTCGAGCACATGTAGTATTTATATGCTCGACGTGTACTCCATGTGTTGAAAGGAAAGATTGGAGTTTTGGAAAGGGGAAGGGGTTTAGAGAGATGAGTTTTGCACGGGTTTGGTTGTGAGCTTTTGTGGCTTGAAACAGAAGCCTAAGACTGACGAAGCCATTATCGATTCGATCAAAAATTGTGAATCAAAGTGCTGAAATCAAAATGTTGTCTTTTATCACTAGTTCACTATCGAATTCAACGGTTGTTGTTCAACAATTTTTTTTTTTAATTTTTTTTTGTGTGTATTTGCAGAGGGGATTCTCGTGGGGCTCGTGGGAGTCCCCAGTTTTTCACTTCTTTTGGTTGGCAAATAGCATAGTAGGAACTGGCATTTGTTTTTTCTGATTAGGATTGAAGATCTTCGAATGCTTTTCTGAGTTTAGCTTTTTTCTCATCAATGGCTTTCAATAAGAAACCAATAGATTCTAAAATTTTTGTCGAGAAATTGTCGAGTACACATCTGTACTCGACAATTTTTCGACATATCAAAAATTAGTTATGCAATGAAATTAACAGGTCATTTGTCTTTAATCCTGAAATTTAAGTGCAAATATCATCACTTATTCGTTAAAATAAGCAAAATCACTGCAGCTGGGCAGACTTCACTCGTATTTTTGTTAGGCTTCTTACGGAGAGGAAAGGGGTGGGGGGTTTTGGGCTAATGGAATTAGATTTGATACATTAGCAGCGTTGGTTTTTCTTTCTCTGTAGAAGAACTTCAAGTCTTCATCTTTCTCATCATTTCCATCTATGGAATGGTAGATTTCATCAAGAAGGGTGGAAGAAAAAGATGGGTTCTTGGGATTTTTCCTCTACTTTTCTTCCCTCAATGATTTGTCCCAACTATACATTCCTTCAATATGTATCTCAACGTGTCCCAAAAATCCCAAAGGAGAAGCAGACCATGTTGTTTTTGAAAGTTTTTGGTTGGAGATAATGGGTGCCACTGCAGGCGACCAATCCAAAGACCGTAGTTTTGAAACGGAAGCTTGTAAGATTTTATGGCCAGGAATACATGTGCCAAAGATCTTCCTATTCCAAATTGCTTCACTTGGAGCTGACACCGCAATTCCCGTGACACAGCCGGAAGGGATTGCAAAACAACACCTTGAACTTGAAGAAGCTATCTGACCACGTATAAATTATATATATAGATTGTTGAATTCTGTTTAAGTCGGCCGTGTTTGTTGGTGCTCGACAAATTTCTTGGTGCTCAACATAAAATTGACATGTGCTCGATATAGAATTGACATGTGCTCTACATAATATTTTATATAGTACTCGACATGTGCTTGCAATTGTATTCGACTCGATACGTGCTCAACAAAACTTTAACTTATCGTATTTTTCTCAAGTTCTGTAAGTAATATTCATATGTACTGCAGAATCAGACTTTTTTTTAAAGTTGAAACAAAAAGTGCCATAAAATTTATTGAAAACGATGGGTCTTTGGTTCTTGTAGACCTATTAAAACTTGTATGAAATTAAATGTTTGAATCGATGAAGAATGAAAAAAAATAGGTAGGAAAATTTCAATAGCAATGGTGAAGTGAAACAATAAAGAAGAAAAAGAAGGTTATTTAAGTCTTTTTATATGATCAAATTACGTTGACTTGCTATTGTTATAAAAAAAATTATACGTGTACTATTTTTCAATTATGCACTTTCAAAAGTGCTATATTTGCAAATTTTCCAATAAAGAGTGGGATGCTACTGAGATGGCTGGTTCCCCGCCATTGACATGGAATGCCCAAAGGGGCCGACCCACCGCATCCTATCCAGAGAAACTCCATAAAATGGCTATCCAATAGCCATGTCAGCAGTGCACTATCCAGATGATGAAGGAATGAGTGGTCGTCCTTCGCCTTGCCATAGAGCGAGCTGCATTCCCCCTGACATCTTGCTTCCCATATTGCTCCCAATATGCCGAGTACAACAAATATCAAATAAGTAGGAAGGGAATTAAAAATAAAATAAAATCCGGGCACACCTGTGCCATTCTCTTGCATTCTGGGCTTACTTCAATGGCCTCAACCGCCCCAATTTATCTATCCTCCTCTTCCAGCTCCACCAACCTCGTTGACAGCAAGCCTACTTCTCGCCAACAAACAAATCTGTCACCGCAGTCTGTGACCTTACCTACGCTTGTTTCGCTTCTTCATCATCAATCTCAAAGTCGAGCTGCAAAAACCACCGCCTATTGTCCGTCTTGCCGGTTTTATAGTATAATGATTATACGTTGTTAAACTAAATAACGTTAGGTGCAGGGTCGTATATTCATTTCGTACTGTAATCCGTTGGCTGCTGTGTTGGTTCTGCAGGCAAAAAGATAGCCCGGAATGTTGCCGCCATGGCTACAGAAGCACCAGCTGATGTTTCTGCAGCTGAGCTTCCGGACTACGTTAAAACCATCGTAGATTCAGTAAGAATTATTCTAGTACTACATTAGTTAACCACACCTGCGTATCTAGCATAGTACAGTATTGTAGTATAACCCCATTTAATGTTTTGACTAATTTCCATCTAATTCTGTTGTTCTTTCTTCCCTAAACTAATTTTGTTTATTTCATTAAGTGGGAAAAAGTTGAAGACAAGTACGCAGTCAGTTCTCTGGTTGTAGCTTCTATTGTTGCTGTTTGGGGATCGACTGGAATGATCTCGGTGAGGATTTTTGTTGTCATAATTAATCAACGACATAATAAATAGATGACCCTAATTTCTCCATTTAAAATAATCAGTCCTGTTGTCAGCTAAATGTCTCGATGCTCTCTTTCTTTTCATCTTTTTTATTCAACCTTTTTTTTCAACTGCAAGAGAAAAAAAATTAATGAATGCATGTGGGTTGCGAGTACTTGCAGGCCATTGAAAGGCTTCCATTAATTCCTGGCGTCCTTGAGCTTGTGGGTATTGGTTATACTGGGGTAAGTCATATCTTTTTTATACAAATTTATTTGCCATTCTCTTTTCTGTAACTTTACTAATACAATTAAGTGCTTGTTTACTCTTTCAATTCAGTGGTTCGTGTACAAGAACCTAGTTTTCAAGCCAGACAGGTATCATATGTTCTCTTTGGCTATTTGGCAAAACACTTTCAATACCAGCTGTAGTACTGTTGACAAGTCCTTTAGTACTCTGACCTCCAATCGCATTTATCTGCTCATGACAGGGAAGCTCTAATTCGAAAGATCACAAACCTGTATGAGGAAATAATTGGGACCAGCTGATCATGAGGGAAACACGAACTTTGTCATTTATTTTGTTGTATATTTATTTCGATGCTCTCTTTTTGTTACTATGTTCTTTGGTTGCCAATGCAAATTTAAAACCGTCCAAATTCAACTACTTTTACATACCAGTATTCTCCGTACAAGAGTTTCCCAAAATCTTCGGTTAAATTATACCCTAAAGATCAATCATGTGATAATAGTTTAAACATATATTATATCATAACGCTTTTAATTTATAGCAATTTGTTATTACTTTGTTTAATTCTTTATTTACGTGTTATGAATAAATATAATAATGTCCCAATAATTTAATTATGCTAGAAGTATCCCTAGTCAAGTATTATTATTAATGGGACAATGATAATGTATTAAAACTAATATGTGTAATGACTGATGACATGTGTCATAATATGAGATATTAAATCAACACATAGGTATATGTTAGAGAATCATACACTGGATTGACCCGTCATGAGAAATGCTATATGGATTATTATATAAAGTGTCATAAGCATATCTCATAGTGATGATGATGTAAAAGATCCTTACAATTGAGGTTACCAGAGATCTCAACATAAGGAATTGCATGTTTTGATGTTACCAAATATTACCCGTAACTGGGTGAATTATAATACTAGCAATTGGATATACAATGAATCATGTGGTGGGATGTTGGGTAATCAAAATAGGATTTGCCCCTCCTATGTAATGGAAGTGATATCTTTGGGTTCTTAATTGAGTAAAACCATAAAATGTATGGTTGTACTCAAATGAGTCGATATGTGATATCGAGTTTTTTCGAATTGTAAGTTGGAAAAAAAAAAGAAGGAAAATTGGGGGTGGGAAAATAATCAGATTCTAATTTTGTGATTGTCGCATTTGCCAAATGCCCCCAAAAAATTGGGCACATTTGGCAAATGCGACCTGCCCAGACCTGGAACAATGTTCGAGTCTAGGCGCATTTGGCAAATGCACCCATCACATGAGCGCATTCAGCCACAAATGCGCCCATTGTGAATCAAATTTAATATAAATAATATTATAATTATTATGAATAAATATAGTAATTATTTATAACAATAATATTATTATAATTATTCATATGTATATTATTATAATGTAATTATTATTATGAATTTTTATTATTATAATAGTTGTATGGATAATATAATTATAAATATGTTAATAATAGTTTATAATTGTAGTTATTATAGCAATAACTAATAATAAGAGTTAAGAAATGAATATTATAAAAACAATAATATAAGAGATAAGAATTTAAAAAATAAAGTGGTTATAATATTAAGAGTTAATAGCATATTAATTCTAGTGTTAAGTATAAAAATTACTAGTTAATATATGTAAGGTTTCAGGTTGTGCCAACACTCTTCGTTTATTTATATATGAAGGTATTACAATAATTATAGATATAATGATAATACATGTTGAGTTTTGGATTTTAAATGCATTTTTTATTTATTCATAATTAAAGGATAATATATATTTATAAATTATTGTATAACACATACTTACATATATAACAATAATAATAATAATAATAATAGAATTACAATTGTTGCATTATAATATATTGTACAAGAACATTAAGGTTTAGGGTTCATGCAATCAATATATTGCCCTCCAAAGAAATTTAAATACTAACAATTTGATTGATGTTGTAAGGTTTTGAGTTATGAAGTCACTTATTGTATAGCACTAATAATAGAGGCACAAATAAGTAATTAGATGAATGCATTCAGTGTTATTACTATGAAAGTGGGCAACCAACATTGTATTACTGTATCAATTTTCAATTGCAATTGAATGGAACCCTCGTATGCACGAATCATAACTGAAAGTCGTATTTCAAGTGAAATATACGCTTTCCTCTTTCCAATCGCGCCTGATCACTAGTTACGTTAGAGACAGGATGAAGATGTTTCAAAATATTTAGGTAATATACAATTCCATACTGACAACATATTTCTACATCTCGACCTACATTGTTAGTATATACATATTGTCATTACGTAAATAAGAATCATTTGTGTTGATAGTTTGTTGATTTTGGGGTTCTTTCCCCGACAATGAGAAGCAATTTAGAAAGTGGAATCCAAAAAGTATCTAAATTGCTTCCTTGCGTTTATAAAATGGAATACTGATAGAGTTTAAATTATGCATATTTTTTGTTAATATTTTCTCCATATTAATTTGATTACAATGTGAAATTGTTTGAAATTGATATACTTCTTGTTTAGGTAGGGAAAATAAAGAATTGGAGAAAAAGAGAGAAAAGGGGGCGAAAATTAAAGCAAGAAGAATTGATGGAGAGTTCCGGCAAGAAAAGGAAATTGGAAGCTGTCAAATTGGAGAAGAAAAGGAATTATTGCAGCAAGCTTTTAGGAAACAAGCACTTTATTTTAGCTATGAGTATATTTTCTATTCTTTTTATATTTCCTTTTTAGAGTAGAATTAGATTTTAGTAATAATTATCATTAAAGTAATGATAGAGATAGCGACAAATCATAGTGACTTTGTATAGTGACTGATGTGGCAATCATGAAAGGACAAAATCATCCATTCATCCTCCTTATAAAACACAAATAATGAAGGATAATTTTGTCTTTTTATGGTTGCCACGTCAGTCACTATACAAAGTCACTGTAATTTATCACTATCCCAATCATTACTCTTATCATTACTATATTTTAGGGCTAACTTTTGTTATAAATAGGTCAACCTGGGGCCTCTCTTTGAAACATATGTTTCTTTTCTTCTTTCTTCTTTTCTTAGTTTAGTTTTTCTCTTAAATTCTTTTTTCTAATTCAAGGGAAAGATTGATTTCAATTGCAATCACTGTGAGGTTTTGTTCTTAATTTATTTTCTTGCTTTTTGTTCAAGTATTTGTTAATTCTTGATTTAATTCCTATGAATAATTGATGATTGGTTAATCTGACAAATTAATTCTTCATTATTTATTCTATTGCTATCTATGAATTCAGTGATCCGTAATTGTCATGAATAAGTGGACCAAGTAGAAACTAGGTTAAATATGTTTATGACTTGAAATATGCATGCTTAGCCTAGGGGAATTAATAGGACAAGATTAATTTACTGCAGCTATCTCGGTTCTTTAATCTTTGTTTAACTGTTTTCATAGATCTTAATACTATCATTAAATTGATATGGAAGTTGGAATGCTATCGTGCCCAGTCAATTGATGGTAAGTTTTGATTTAGGGTGTTGGGCTTGGTCAATTATTTTAGGAAAACAGAAATTTATTACGGCTATCCTAATAAGTTTCAAGTTAAATATTTGAATTTGCAAGATTATTTTTTGTGACATATGATCAGTGATGCAATTGAATGAAATCGACCCTTGGATTGAAAACTCTGTAAATTAGGTAATTTTTATTATTTTCTATTTTTACTACTTTAATCTTTATTTTTATTAATTTTTATAATTTTAGTAATTTAGTTAAACATTCAAAAATATCCCTTGTTTATTTATTTATAATTTATTGTTCAAGATTTGGAACTATACTTCGGTTCCTTGGGTTTCAACAAGCCCGTCAAAATTTGGCATCGTTGCTGAGGAACCAATTAGTTTCTTGTTTTGAATATTAATATTACTAATATTTTTTGTTTCTTAAAAAAAATTTAAAAATTTAGGGTTAACAGACCCAATTCCTTTCTCCAATTCTCTTTATTCTCCAAATCGTTGCCGTCTCTGTTCTTCTTTTCCTTTCCTCTTGCAACAATCCAAGCACATCCGTCGCCTCCGTTATCCGCGTATCTAGACCGTCGTGCTCCACCTAGATCATGTTGTACGATGTCATTCTGCTCACCAAACCGCAGCTCAGCGCGGCCATTCGTTCTCCATTATTCTTGCTCTGCCATTGCTGCACCATCCGTGCCTCATCAAATTAGCCACCACCACTCCCCCGCCGCCTCTCAGCCACCACCACTCCGTTGCACCACCCACAGCAACCTCATCTCCTCCGAAGCTCAGCTCCACTCCGCCACACCAAGCTCTATCAACTCCGCTCCACCACACCAGCTCCATCAACTCAGCTTCGTCGCACCAGCTCCAACGTTCTTCCCAAAGCTCAGCTCCCTCATTAGCTCACCCGCACCGCCACTCTTGTTCTTCACCACACCAAAGCTCAGATCGGCAGCTACTCCGTTCTATCTGCTGCTCGCTTTCTCACCGCTACACTGTCGCATTTCTCCCTAACGTTGTCTCCATCGCAGAAATCATTCATCACCTCACACCGCCGACAGAAACGACCGCAACGTGTTCTCCGTTCATTATCGGCTGTAGTTTTCTAGCACCTCCATAATCGCTGCTGCTCTTACGTCACACTCTTGTAGCTGCTGCTTCTAGCCTCCACTCCTGCCGCCATTCCTTTTTCTTCTTCGCCGGCAATTCTTTTCCCCATCTGTTCTATTAGTTTCTATTTTTTTTTTCTTTCTTTCTTTCTCTCTTTTATTTTATTTCAGTTTAATATAGCGGGTACTGTCCTTTCTTATTCTCCAATTTCCTAGTTATTTTCATGTTCCTATCATGTGCCTAACAAAATTTATTGGTTCTTAGATTTAATTCTGTGGCACTTGAGCTTGAACTGATTGTTGCACATTATTCGTCCTTAATAAGTTTTTTTTTGGTGCAATTATTTTTCCATCTTTAGTTGTTGTTCTTAATTGCTTGATGCTACACTGTTCTTATTTATTGTACTCTTACAATGATAATTTTATTGGTTAATACAACCACTTTAATAGAACAACCATGCATAAGTCAATCCAACATGATAACTTGTGAAAAATGGATTGAACATCTTAATTGTGAAACAAATAGAACAAAAATATTTCTTCACAAAGATTTTGTACTTCTGCTTCTTATCAAATGATTTAATTCAACACAACATACAAAATGTCACATGTCAAATGATATTCACTTTGCCAATCAACACCGGAACAAGAGTAGTTTTGTCTTGTATAGTGATGAAGGCTAAATTTGCAACCCGACTAGGATCAGATAAAATGGTTTAAACCCAAAATTTTTCGTATTCCCGATTGATGATTATTCTTACAAAATAGATTTCGGAGTGGTTCTCTGAGATAGATTCTCTGATGCTTAAGTTAGAATTTAAGTTACAGTATAGTATTTTTTGAGCTTTCAGAGAGAATGCCCCATACCTTGTTGTCTTTCCCGATTTTATGTACCTTCTTCCATCATTTGTGGGATTTGATGTCATGGATTATAGTTGTAATTGCTGACTGCACATCGCGATACCCGTTTCACAATTATAGCCTGTAGTTACGTGCTTATGGATAAGCATGACTCTGCTGAGTTCCCACTTTATGACCTAGGGTTCAAAGTCTCATGCACTTAGTGTGATTTTAGTATGTTGTCTGCTCGGTGAAATTGCAAGCGTACAATATCAACAAGTAATAAAGTGATAAGTAGAGTATCGTTCCCACGAGGATTGTTTTCAATTTAACCAATTACTTACCAATATGATTAATTCAACAACAAGCTAGCCAATTAAATTGTTTTATGCTGAATTAAACTAAAGAAGGAAAAATTAATAACACTTGATAAAAACAACAAATAAGATGTTAGAGATTTCGATTTCACTTAATCAATCCTAATTAACTCTCTTGACTTGTCATGCAATTAAATTAAATTCCAAATTATGATGGTGAAATTTCCCTAATGTAAATTAATAGCCGACATTGGTCTAATAACCCTATTTAGATTAAAATCAACTCACACTTGGTCTAGGTGAATTTAGATTTCTAAATGCATTAAGAACTATGGAAATTCCCGGATTCAATCTAAGTAGCCACGACTTAATTCTACTACCGAAACCACATGAACAACCTAGATTATTATGGTCTAAATTGAATTCACGGTTTAATATCACATGAGCACATGCATGTAATCTCCACACGGTATCAAACAAGCATCAAAAATCAATTAAGTGGTGAACAATCACCTAAAAGCATTAAGAACATGATATTAAACTCATAATTGAAATATAGATTGCATGAACAAGTCTTAAGAATTAATTATTCATGATTAAGATCCATCTAATCTCTAACAAAAGAAATTAGAACATAATGAAGTTTAAACTAACAATAAAAGTAGGCATAATTAAAATTAAAAATAAATTCTGAAAATTAAAGTAACTATATTTAATAAATATAAAAGCTATAAAATAGTTAATACTTAAAAATAAAAACAACTAGAAGTTTATAACAAAACAAAAGAAATTAAATTGCTAAAATTGTTAAATTAAACTAAAGAAAAACAAGGAAAGAAAGCTAAATTTGCCAAACTAGATTAAACTAAACTAAACTAAAGGAAATAAGAAAAGATAAAACCCGTAGACTTGAAGTCAAACAATCACAATTCTGCTGCCTTTGTTTCTTCTGCCCGAGACTTCCAAAGAGAACAAAAAAAAACAAATTGCTGCTTTCAACTCAAGTCAAGCTTGGCAGCTGTAGTCTCTATTCTTCCTAAGACAAACAAAAACAAAATAAACAAAGAAAGAAACGGAAGTGTGCAGTCCAGGAAACAAAAGACAATTGGACTCTGGTGTTGATGAAGAAAAAAAGTGGAAGCAAATTGCACTCGAATAAGTCTGAGAACAAGATGAAGCACTAAAATAGAAACTCAAGAAGTATACGTGAGGTTACAGGGATCAAGAATGGCTGCTAAAATACTTTGAAGAAAATCAAGGACGGCTTGTCGCACTCGCTAAAGAACATTGAAAACATCGACTGGAATTTGTAGAAGAAAAACCGAAACAAGCTTCTGAAATTTCTTAAAAACATAAAACAAGGACCGTGCTTCCTAACTAATGAAAGAAAATAGAAAGAAAAAGAGAAGAAAATTCTACTAAATCTAAACTAAAACTGAAGAAAACACTAAAAATCAAGTCTTGCTCTTAAAAATTCACATAAGGAAATCTAAACTACATCTAAAGAAACAAAAATAGAAGAAGAAAGACGTGAGGACTCTATGGATCTCGCTTTTATAGAAGAAGTTGGTCGCTTCTATTTCCAAATTGTAACACCCTCTTTCTTTTCCTTCTTGTCTTCACTTCAATGTCCTTCTTGTGCCCGATTCCTTTGTCTTGCAAGTGTCTTCTATTTCCTAATTTGCACTTAGCTTGTAATCTTTTGGTCACTTCACTCTTCTTCTTCACTTGTTTCTGATTTGTTCTTGCCCAAAGTGTTTCCTTTTCCTTTGTTTCTTTGTTGTCCGAATTTTGTTACCAAATTTCACTTGGTTTCCTCTTTTGTTTGTTGTGGTTACTCTACTGCTTTCTTTCATGCATCTTCTAGAAGTTTTCCTTCTTTGTATTCCACTCTGTTTCTTTTTCTTATCTCTCTCTCGACTGTGCTTCTTTGTTGCAGCCAACAAAAATCTTCTTTGTCTTTTTGTTGAAGTAATTTGGTCAAGCTTTGATAAGCTTTCTTTGCTATAAAGTAACAAAATAATTGGTTAGTCCTTTGTTCTCAATTTAGAAGTAAAATTCAAGATTAAGCTCAAAAAGTTCTAGAAATATTAGATAACTTAGAAATCATAAAATCAAAGGATAATTTGGCCAAAATATGTAAAAACAAATTAAAACACAAGCCAATTTCTAACCAAAATTAATAAGAAAACCCTATATAAAATAGAGTTATCATTGTCAATGCTGGTCTTTGAACTCAAAGTTCAAGATCTAAGTGGAGATCATGCCATTGAGATTGCTGCAGAGGTTGAGAACTTTGCACGTCGCTGAGGTCTGGTCTTTGGCTCCAAGGTCCCGCCTTGGAGCGCAAAGACCTAACCTTTGACTGGCAACTTACTGACCTAACCTTTGATCTGAGATGGGACATTGGGAACTGGATTCATACACATCATATGGCTTGCTATATTTTGTATTATTATATATTCATAAGGCCAATATTGATTCATTAAAGCCAAATGGCAGTGCTTCCACGAGCAGTTCACGTGTTTTTTGAGGGGCGAAAACATCAGTCCACACACTTGCAAACATAGCACCTTTCACCCCTCTCGCATAGCGCCTTTGCTCCATCTCTTGCATAACACCTCTCACCTCTCACACTCTGAAACATAAGCTTCTTTAGTGATTGAGAGTCCATTGATTGAAATTTTTGTTGCCAACGCTAAGTTGAGGGAGCAGAAGGAAGGTAAACATAGCGGGGCAAATCAAACCACAAGACGCTTGTGTTGATCCAAAAAATCTATACGGTACGTGGATAACACTAAATCACTATGAATTTTAAGAATCTGTTAGTTGGGTTGAATGTGATCCTTATTAATTATGTTGAAATTTGTTTGTGGGGTTGCGATTGTTTAGGGTTGTTTTGAACAGTTGTTTTCCACAGTTTGAGATTGGTAAGTTTTGTAGGTTCAAGGTTCATATGATATATGAAATGAAGACAAGTTCTAATGAAACGTTAGTAGATAAGTCCAAACCATGTGTAAGTCAATGGTATTTTGGATGGATATTATGTGTTCAAATTACTGTTGCACTTCTTGACTAAAATGAAATGAATATTATCTATACATGTGCTATATGTTGCATTATATGAACATATGATTTGAACATATGACTGGTGTTCGTAAATGAGAGATGTTGTAATAAGTTATATTGTAATGTGCAGTTAGAAAGTATTGTATTTGTTGAAAATTATGTGTTTGAATTGCAGTCTCTGATAGTGACTATTTCAACATTAAACTACATCATGGTGGTTAATTTAAGTGGTGTATTTACGAAATCTTATGTCGGGGGTGAAGTTGATTACGTGGACATGTGTGAAACTGATAGAATGTCTATTGTGGAGTTGAAAGCAATGGCTACTGAGTTTGGCAACACTTATGAAGTGAATTTCTTCTACTTAGAACCAGGGAGTTCATTGACCAATGACCGAAGGTACTTGCGAGAAGATTCGGAAATTGTAAAACTATGCCAGTATGCACATAAAAATATGATAATTGACATCTACTGTCTGAAGCATATAACGTACTTGAATATTAGTTCTGTAGCTAGGTTGAGTATGGTAACTGAGGCTCAATCTAGGAAAAGAAAAACAAAAATTATTGTTGAGGGTCCTATTATGCCTGAAGTAAGTAAAGTTAGGGACCATGCATATGAGGGCAATGAATCTGATAGTAGTTGCGAAGACGATGAGCAATTCTCTGCTGATGGTGAGTATTGCAATGACAATGAGATGCTTGAAACACAACGATAACAAGAAGGCGATGGCGGGATGCACATTGTTTTGACCATTCACAAGTGATCCAGTCAGATTGTGTTGATCGCAATAACGGGGAACAAAGAGGTGGTTTGGCCAGCAACCAAAAAAAGGGTGATAATGTGCGTGGTCGGACATCAACCCATGGTAAGAACACTCCTGCATCATATGCAAGGACATCTGGAGACAATGCAAATAAGGAGAATGAATAGAATGATACCGTCGGGAATCAGTTTGGTGCCGTATTGGATGAAGATTTGGAACGTGAACTTCAAAGTAACCAAGGCTCAAGTGATGATGATAGTGGACAGGCTGAGGTTCGGTATGTGAATTTCAATGCCAATAGGGACCTGATGCATCCACGATTTGAGTTGGGTAAGAAATTTGCCAATTTAACCACGTTCATACAAGCCATACGAAATTATTCCATCTGGCAGAGAAGCCCATAAGATTCACAACAAATGAAAGGCATAGAGTCAGAGCGAAATGCGCAAGTGGTTGCCCTTGTGTGTGCTATGCATCAATAAACAACGACAGGAAGTCCAGTGATATGACTGTGAAGACATTTGTAGATGTACATGAGAATTGTTACCATGTACAAAAGAATAGGTTTTTTACGTCAAAATGGCTAGCATCAAGGTATGAAAAGAGAGTTAGATCAAACATGGACATTCCTATAAGAGAGATAAGGTAGACTGTCGATGAAGATCATAAGGCCTCGATCTCCAAGGTGGTTGCATATAGGACTAGGAAAAGAGCCAAAGAAACAATTATGGGATTTGCAGTTGATCAATATGCTAATCTTTGGGAGGATTGTGATGAAATCAAAAGGACGCACACTAATTCCACAAATGGTGGTTGAACATACTCTATTTAGGAACTTGAGGGGTAAGTGTGTCTTCATGAGGCTATATTGCTATCTAGGACCACTGAAAGAATGATTCAAGCATTACAGACCAGTTACTGGGTTCGATAGTTGTCACATAAGAGGTGTGTATCAAGGGCAGTTGTTGACAGCAGTAGAAGTTGATCCCAATAATGAATGATGGCCAATTGTGTGAGCTGTTGTTGAGAATGAGGCTACTCTACAACGGAAGTGGTTCATATTACTCCTAAACCAAGACATTGGGATTCAGAATCAATTCGCATATACATTCATCTCAAATCAACAAAAGATGTATATTATTTCTTCACACTTTAACCCTTACTTATTTCTACCTTTTGACATACAGGGTCTAGACAGGCTCTTCGTGACATTCTATCAAATTCAAAGTATAGATACTGTGTACAACACATATACCAAAACTTCAATAAACATCATCCAAACAAAGTGCTAAAAAACATGCTCTGGACCATTGCTTGGAGTTATAATATGGAACATTTTAATAAGGCAATGAAGAAACTGGAGAAGTATGATAGTAACGCATTTGTCTAGGTCAAGAAGGCTCCTCATCCAAAGCATTGGTGTAATGCTTTCTTTTCTCCCATAATCAAATGCGATTTGCTTACTTATAATCTCTGTGAGTCATATAATTCCTACATACTAGATGCTAGGGATAGGCCCATAATATTCCTTATGAAAAGTATAAGAGAGATGCTAATAAAGATAATTCAAAAGAGAAAAAAAGCAATGGCTAGGTATAACCACCAAACTGGACCCTTGATTAGAAAAATAGTGGAAGACAGGGTTAAAGAGTCATTCGCGTGGAGAACAACCTATAATGGGGTTGATAGATATCAAATTGAGGGTCCTAGAGGTGCACAGTTTGCTGTTGATATAAAGCGAAGAGATTACACATGTGGTTTGTGAGCTATTTCTGGTATACCATGCTACCACAAGATAACAACTTTAAAGCAACATGGATTGGATGTACATAGATATATAGATGGTGTTTATAATAGGGATTTATTTAACCAAGTGTATCAAAACGTGTTGTATCCAATCAGTGGGAAAGATATATGGCCACTGAGTAACATGACAGTTCCACTAGATTCCCCTGTTGCTTGTGTTCAACTAAGAAGGCCCAAGAAAACTAGAAGAAATGACATAACAGAGGGGAAAAATCATGATAAGAAGTTGAGGAATGTGGTCACAATCTATTGCAAAAAGTGTGGACATACTGGCCACAATGCATCAACTTGCAAATCTATTGATATGGCAAATGACAGTGGATCTAGCAGTAATCAACGACATCCAGATGCACCAGTTATGTAGTAAAGGCCCACAAGAAGGAAGACAGCAGTCACAAGTGAAAGAACTTCTGAACAGCCACAAGTGAATTCCTAAGAAAATCAATCATAGCCAACATCAGCAATAGATTACAACGCTCAGCCCCTAAGGATATCTCCACACAAGAAATCAACCACAATCCAAATTCCAATGGCACCTCAAACCACGAGAAGATCCACACGTAACTTGACAGATGCAGACAAATGCAGAATTAATGAAAACTGCGCCTAGCTTGGGATGCCAATCCCTTCTACTGTGGGAAGATGGAAAAGAGGAGAAGGAACTTCATCTGATAAAGGACAAAGAATGAGGAGTAGAACTACTCAATGAATATGGAGTGATGCTCTGGACTGCTTTATTTTGGTAGTGCTTTTTATTGGGGGGCCATCACTTTTGTATTTAATATTAGTAGGTAGAATTTAGTGGTCGATGAATGGTTTGTCAACATTATGATTGTGTTTTGCACTTTGATCTTTTGTACTTAGATGCAACTTCTTACATCAATTAGTGTGGATATTTTAGGCAGCTAGAATGTTAGCATATTTGTGCCCACAAATTGCTTGGTTTTTGCACATGGGTTTTCAATGAATGGATGTTTTCTTTTTAACTTATTTTCTAGTACATGCTAAGAGTTCTGCAATTTCCGTTCAACATATGCATGGGCATCACTTTTTTCTTCTCAGAAAAGTGAGCCACTGAATGCGACATAAACAACTTCAAGTCATCATTTTCACACAAACTTTACCATTTAACTACAACTCAATATACAAATGACTGAACGATGGTTTCCTCACAGCAACACCACTACTTCAATTAATCTAAATTTGCTACTTCAAAACACACAAATTTCACCACTTTAAGTCCAGTTCTCACACATTATGTGCTAGCTACAATTAGAATGCTCTTTCAGTTGTTACTTTTAATCACACATCTCGCTAAAAAAATAGCTGCAATTATCCATATAACTAGCCAACACACAACAACCATTTTCTTTTTCTTCAGTTGTTGTGCTTTGGATTCATGTTTCTTAGCAGCACCTTCATTCTCTCCAACTCACTTTCAAGTCCATCCATTCTTCGTAGCAAACCGGGAATTATATTCACAGCTCTATCACACATAGGAGGATCAAACCATTCCCCAAATTCACATCCTTACCCCCTAACAATCAATTACTGCCAAGGAATTAGTGATCCATGCACATTCATATTCACATTATCATCAATTTCTACAATCTTAATCTCACCTTCGACATTAGGCAAGCAATAAACTGTCGCCCAAGATTTCTTTATGTCTAGGAGGTACGAATCGGGGCTATGGTCCCGCAATGGCATTTGGCCACTTCATTTCACTAAAGATGGTTTATCCTCCTCCATCTATCCTTTTTCAACTCAAATGTGAAAGACTTAGAAAATGTGGAAGGGATGGCAGCGATGGAATAGACGAAATGAGGATGTGCAAAGATAGAAGATCTAACAGTGAGGCATGGAGAGAAGGAAGACCAGTGCTCTTATATATGTGTGGACTAACATTTTTGCCCCTCAAAAAACACGTGAACTGCTTGTGGAAGCACTGTCATTTGGCTTTAACATATAAAAGTAATAGAATGACCACGGGTAGCCAAATTTACGAGTTGGATGGTTATTAGGAAAAAAAATTTTAAATTAATGACCAAAAATATACGATTTCAAAAATTTAATAACTGCCAAGGTTTTTTGCCCATTATTTAATTTTCAGGGACTTCCAACCGCAAGAATTTTCTATAACTAGAAAATGTGAAATTTGCTATTTAATAGTATAATATGCTTTAAACACTCACGTCAATTAATAGCAATATCTATTGATTTACTTTTTTGGAAATGAAAAAAAGATGAGCAATTATTATTATTATTATTATTTTGCAAAAGAAGTATTTACTATCTCTCCAAATAATATATTGGTTTGATGGAATTTTGACCAGGCATATTCTCAATACTTGTAGTAACTTAAAAATGGCAAATTATTTTTTTGAGTTGGATTTACTATTATATCAAGAGTTATTTCACATATTGTTTAATGTAAAATTGAGAGTAGGCTCGATAGATAATTTATTAAGTCAGTAATTTTTTTCTATATTGTTAATACAATTAAATAACATGATTTTGATTAATTAATTATGATAAATCAAATCGAATTTAACTATTTTTTTCTATAACACCTTGACTTGATATAAGTGTGAAGGGTTCAAGAATTCATTTTCTTTTTTTGAAAGTCTAAAATCACTTATTTTAATTTTTTTTATATTGTAGGATTAATCAATTAATATAGATTAATCTGAAATCTCATTTAAATTCAATAAATCTATGATTAGTTCAAAAAGTATCTCAAGGTTCAAGTAATGGCAAATGTATTTAAATTTCGTGTGGAAGAAAAACAGTATCACTTCGTGTAACATGCGGGTACATCTCCTAAAGTTGAAGAGAAGTAGAAGAACTAGCAAATTGACGTGGGCGCAGGCCATTGGAATCGAGTCATAGAAACCATGTGGAATGGATGAGACATTTTTTGAGAGCAATGCAGCCTGGCCCATGGATTGGACCACAAGGCAAGGGTATACAACAAATGCAAATGTAATCGAATTGTAATCGAATTATAATTAACATACATAATTTCTAATTATTTTTCCACTATATTAATAAAATATTACACTAGTTAGTTGATTTTAATTATATTTTTGTATTAGATGCATTAAAGAGTACTTTAGAACTTTTGGTGTTTAAAAAGCATTTTTGGCCATGTGGAAGAAAAACAATATCCCTTCGTGTAACATGTGGGTATATCTCCTAAAGTTGAAGAGAAGTAGAAGAACTAGCAAATTGACGTGGGCGCAGGCCATTGGAATTGATGAACTACTCACTAACAGAAACAGGTTAAATTCTAGAGAAATATTTTGATAACGATATCTCTTTATTGCGCTATTGTTATTTAGTAATAATAGATAGTCTTATGGCATACTAATATATTAGGGTTAGGGTGAGTTCATTCCCTAACTTTTAGAAAATCTAATTTCAGCTTACTACTTCTATAAATAAGACAGTTTCTAACCACCTAGAGTAATACTTGTACTTCAATGTTTATGATTATTTTATGTGGTTAAATAACTGATCACTTTTTGAGCAATTGAATAGTCTATTACCAATTACGACATCAAATCCATTTTATTGTTTTAATATTTGTGGCAAATGACAGGGTTTCATTCTTAGCAAAAGTCTAATCTATATCATGAAAATAAATAATCTAACTTAGATAAACCAACTTGTGAGTTTATTGGTTATAAAATATTGTTAATTTAATTAAAGAATAACTTTACAATTTAAAAAATAAGTAAATTAGTTAAAAATACTAATGAAATGTTTTAAAAGGTACAAAAGAATTAATATTTACTTAGTTATATATTATCAAAGGAGATCATCACAAGAGACATGCCATGTCCTATATAAGGCTAAAAAAACCAGTTTCAATACCAGAAAGTGACAAGAAATGCCTCACGCAAAAATATGAAATGATTTCAGACCAAACTATTGCGTTTATGGACTTGTTTATGAGAGAAAAATATGAAATGTCAAAAGTTACAATTTTTATAATTTGAATCACTTCTTGTTGTCTCTTAGGTTAGATTAATGATTAGTTAGTTTGTGTCAGAATCGAATTAGTGAACTCAATCTTGCACAACTTCAGTAAGATCTCAAAAAGAAAATCATAAGAATAAGGAAGAGAAAGAGAGACAGAACAGAAGGAGAGAGTTGAGGGAGAGAAAGAAAAAGAATAGGGAAGAATCAAGAAAATAGAATAGGAAGAAAGTATCTCATTTTCCAACCTTATTCCTTCAGCTCCAGGATTACATATTAATAGTTGCTTAAGGCGGTTGCTTAACTGCCAATTAACCTAACCAGAAAAATTGAACAATATCTAACTGCTTAAGCTAAAGCCTAAATGGTAGCATTTCGCTTATCAATCCTAACATATGCCCTTCCATGAAAGTAGTCTTGTCCTCAAGACTGAAAATGAAAAAAAAAAAAAAAAAACTGGCTTTTGATGATGCTGTGATCCTCCAAGAAGTCTACTTAGTGCTGAAATGATTATATTTGACAAGCCATTGTGGTGCTAGAATTTTGTGGCTCGTTATGAAATTTGTGGCAACACAGAATCTAAATTCTCTGCTACAAAGGTTCTTGCCTTGGTAGCTGGAATGACTAAACCTTGCAGCAGTGCAGATTCCTGAGTCTCAATGCTAGTATTAGGAGCGATAGCCACTTGTAATCCAACTTCTTTATCTTCCCTTGAAGCTTCATCTAAGCTAAAGTTCTTTATTACACCAACCAGTAAGTGTGCGGTTGTTGATTGGACATTGCCATTCATTTCTAAGGGATTGCAACTGGCTCTTAAAGGACAATTTCCTTCCTTTTGCAACTTAGGCAAAGCACTGGTTGGAATTTTTTGATCTCTAACTTTAGCCTTCAAAAGGAATCTTGTGCCTTGATCATTTATGTTGAAATCCAATATGGCAGAGAGCCTCATAGTGCTGCAGCCTTGAATTTTGTTTTCCTTCAAGAATTTGCTCACTTCTTTTTCTCTAATTAAACTCAGTTGGGGATGTTCAACCTTTCCTTGCAGCACTGTATGTCCACTTCTTGAATCAACTGTATACTCATTTTTTGGAAATCAAAGGTAATTGGGTTCTATTGATACATCCAATCAACTCATAAAATTAAATCCCATCCTCCCAACTCCATCACCCTTAGATCATATTCAAATTTATGATCTTGAATGTGCCATTTGACCCTCGGACAAACCCCATAGATGGTAATTTTGGTACCATCAGCTATGATAACATTTAGTGGCTCAACCTCCTTGTGTTCCAATCTTAGGTTGCAAGCCAGATGCCATTGGATAAAATTATTGGTACTACCCATATCTACAAGAATGTTAATGTCTCGTTTTTGTATCTTCCCTATCAGTGTTATTGTTTTTCTTTTTAATGCTCCTAACAACATATTCAGTGAGACTTCAAAAGTCTTCTCATTCATTTCTAGTCTGAATATTCCCTAGCATCTAGAAACTTAGACGCTTCTTTTTCATCCGCCAACATGAACATAGTTTGTTTTATTTTACACTTATGACCTAAGCCAAATTTTTCCCCACATCTGAAACATAATCCAAGATTCTTTCTGCGTTGAATTTCTTGAGAAGAAATTCTTCTCAGTGTGGTTGTGTTCGTTTCATTGTCTTTTGTTCCTGAATTCACTACTGGTTTCCTTGTGGCTGGCTGAAAGGTCACAAATCTTGAATTTCCCGTTGGCACATCCTGATATGATCCGAATGAGGGTTTGCCCCTACCTTCATTTCTTACCGTTATCTCAATGGATAGCTTCTGCAGAGTAGCTACCTCAAAGGCTTCTATCAACGTCAACGGTTCATCATCCTCACTGTCGCTGTAATTTCTTCTTTAAGTCCGCTTATGAAGCTTGAGATGAAAAAGTCTTCAGGAAGTTTGGGGTTACGAGCCAACATCAATGTTTTAAGCTCTTCAAATTTCTCCTGGTATTCAGTAACTATCCCCAATTGTTGCAATTTGTTAAAGGTTTCAATTTCATCCTTCACCCCATTTCCTGCAAACCTTCTATACAACAATTCACAAAACTCCTCCCATTTAATCCTGCCCTTGGCCATTTTCATACTTTGAAACCACACATCTACCTTCCCTGTCAAATACATTTCAGCCACTTCCATCTTTTGCCCTTCGTTCACTTGGTAGATTAGAAAAAATTTGTCACATTTTCTAACCCACTCCTTAGGGTTCTGACCTTCAAAAAATGGCAATTCGATCATCGAGTGTACAGGAGTAACCAATTTACCCGCTCTTCCCCATTTATCCTTTGGTAATACTGACACCTTTTCCTCCGACATAATCTTCATGCTCGTGTCCGGTGTAGGTAGTAATGGCGACTTGTCTGTCGTCATCATATCTCCTGATTGTTTTCTTTGGCCAGTAGCTTCATGATGACATCCATTCTAGCCTGCAAATCAACACTATTGTCTTCAATTCTCTTATTACTTTCCATCACATGTCCCTGTAGTTTAGAGATCCGAAGATATTGCTTCTTGAGTGCCTCTTCCCAGGCTTTTCCTCCTGGGCCTTCCGCCATTAGAACTTGCCCTCGATCGATTGCTGTGATACCAATCTGTTAGGATTGAGCTAGTGAAACTCAATTCTACACAAGTTCAGTAAGATCTCAGAAAGAAAATCAAATGAATAAGAAAAAGAAAGAGAGACAGAACAGAATGAGAGAGTTGAGGGAGAGAAAGAAAAAGAACAGGGAAGAATCAAGAAAACATAAAAGGGAGAAAGTATCTCATTTTCCAACCTTATTCCTTCAGTTCTAGGATTACATATTAATAGTCGCTTACGGCGGTTGCTTAGTTGCCAATTAACCTAACCATAAAAGCTGAACAATATCTAACTGCTTAAGCTGAAGCCTAAACGGTAGCATTCCACTTATCAATCCTAACAATTTGACAGCTAAAAATTGAATGCAAAACTTATAAAAGAGACAAAATTGTTGTAAATTTGACGGGTTGATTGTTTGCTGTCCCTTAGGTTAGCCTAATGGTCAGCTAGTTTGCAAATTAGTGTCAAACTAAGAATTTGACAGCCGGTTTATGTTACAGTTGGGCTTTGTGTTCGCCCAACTGGAAATTAGAAAAATCCAGTTCCAAGCAAGTCGGGCTCTCAGACGGGCCATTATGTCCTGCTGCCAGAACAAACTCAGCACTTATTTTGGGTTTGCAAAAAAGAGTTGCGGACTTATCGAGTTTGTCGATCAGTTGAGGACTTGTATATCATATTTGTGAGTCCGTCACATTTTTTAAAATTTCACCCTTGAGCATTTTTATTTGCGTTGGACACATCAAGGCCAACAAATTTCAACCCAAGGAAACATCTGCTTAAATTGGCAACAGCGTAATTGAAAAAAAAAATACCAAAATAATAATAACATTAAATAATTAAATATGAGAAAAATTATAAATTAAATAGTATAGATCTTGGGATGATTTTACATTGATTTTCTTATACAATTAATGTTCTACTCGTGCAATTACACGAATCTTGTTATTGTTAAAAAAATATATTTATAATTTAAGATTTTCAAGTTATAATTTCTTATTTTTCATTTAAAAGTATTATTATTTCTGTATTAAATTTAAATAATATAGATGATAATCATTTATTTTTTATGATTTATATTAGAAGACAAATACATACAAACCCAAAAAGAAAAAATGTATAAAAAACACATATAAACAAAGATACAAACACCTATAAACTTTTTCCTATCTAACGTACAAAAACAGATATAAAACCCAAAAGAATTAAACTAATACAAATGAAAGAAAAAATAGTAAAGAAACTCATGTAAATTCTAAAATATCTCTTATAAAATATAAATATAAGAGTTAATCAAATTATTTAAATTTGCACCATAATTTCATTAGAGTAAATTTTATTATGATAATTAAAATTTTTTTCCTTGATGCATTAATAAATGTGATGACTGCTAATGGTAAAAAAATATTTTAAAAATTGAACTAAAATAAAGGTAAAATTAAGAAATAAGTGGGCCACGTATGCTAGTAATGGTGGTTTGGAAAATGATATCGTTAAATAACAATTATAAATATTTAGTGATAAATGTTAAATTTTGATTAGAGTTTTAGAGAAAATTTGATAAGGAAAGGGTAATAAAGCAAATTATTTTATTGTTTAGATTTTGAAATTGAATAATAAGAGTTTAACTAAATTCAAAATAAAAAGATTAAGAGAGTATATAATCATAATTCAATTTTAACAATATACAAAAGAATATAATATTAAAAAAAATTATGAAGCAACAATAGTATCATTAAAGTTACAGGTAAGTGTTAACATTATAAATTATTGAATTATACATGTGGCATAATTATATTTATTGTAGGCATGAAGCATTGTTTTATATATATATATATATATATATATAT
Source organism: Gynochthodes officinalis (assembly GCA_020080225.1). Taxonomy (NCBI): domain Eukaryota; kingdom Viridiplantae; phylum Streptophyta; class Magnoliopsida; order Gentianales; family Rubiaceae; genus Gynochthodes; species Gynochthodes officinalis. The sequence continues at coordinate 28,595,137 of CM034616.1, forward strand.
ATATATATATATATATATATATATATATATATATATATAAAATAGATTTCATAATACATGTACAATAATATGAAATATTACATAAAAAAAAAATCATTAATGCCATATAATAAAAAAATCATTTAACATGCAATGATATGGAAAAATAAGAATAAAAATAGGCATTTGAAATAATTTTGTAATTTCAAAACTTAATACAATCAATTAGTTTTGGTTTAAAAAAAATAATTTCAAAATTTAAATTTGCTATATTTAAAAGTAAAGAAGACATTGTTGAAACTTGTGCAAAACTCCTCACTAATATTCTTTTAATACTTCATCATTTCAAAATCTTTCATTGTCTAAACAAAAAATTACTTTTGGAATAAAAATTATCTAATACTCTTATTAAACTAATTATGTATATAAATAATTAAAAAATATAAAAATATAAAATTAGATATTTAATTATATATTAAAATTTTATATTAATAATTAAAAAAAGTTATAATCAGCCTAATTTTATTTTTTTATGATAGAGGGGATGGTACCTTACTTTGGATTTTATAAATGAATTTTTGGCTATATATATATATATACATTGGAACAAGTGTAAGATGGAAATATATTATATTTAAATGCCAAATTGAGTAAAAAACGTGAAGCAACGATTGAGGAATGAGGAGGACACGGACCACGCGTTATTGTGCTTTTAAATTTTTTTTAAATGTTTTAATCCATTTAACTCGTTCTGACAATTCAGGCTTGCAAATTTTGGTACGTATTGGTAATCACAAATTATTTTTGTAAACACATGCTTCCATATTTTGGAAATAAAGTTAAAAACAACACGTTTATACATCTTTGAATAAATGGGGATAATAATAAGAAAAAAACCCATTAAATGATTAATAGTGAAAATTTATTTAAAATATCATTATTTATACATAACAAACTTTATTTTCTGAAAGGCAACAAAGGAAGTGCTTTTAAAAATGAGATGTTAAAAAAATAATAGTAACTCATATAAAAAATAATAGTAACTCACATGACATGTTAAAAAAATAAAATTATTTATTATTTTATTTATTATTAAAAATTATTTAAAATATTATTATTTTATTTTTAAATAGAATAATTAATGAATAATTATTATTTTTAAAAAATTAATTTGAAAAATTTTTGTCTAAAAAAAGTTTATTTAAATATTTTTATTTTAAAATAGAGTTTATTTTTTGAGGTAAAATTTTGGCATTACTTTACAATAATGTATAATATAAATTAAAAAATAGACTAAATACAGTTTATGCAATTAGCTTAACGACGTTGCCAGAGGTCCCACCAGGATCATAGGCCTGGATCTTTTCCGACTTGCAAACTCTGCGCGTCATTGTTCCCTACCTATAGCTTGTGGTGGAGACGGACGCAAGGCCAAAAGGCCACAATAAATATATGGTAGTGACAGTAGGCAGCGGCGGTGAGAGGCAAATGTAGTCATGACGTGGATTCGAGTCGCGTACTATCTCTCTCCTCTAGGAAAAGTGCAAAGTGTGGGGGCTGCTGTTTAGTCAATAAGCCACTAATTCCCAGCCACATGGCGCTATCCCAAACTCCAACATCTTTCACCCCACTACTCAACACCATTCCAGCCTCAAATAATTTCCTTTTTATTTTGCTATCCTTGAAATTTTAATCCAGCAACAATACTAGTGGTTCAGACTTTTCCACACACTAATAAAATTAAAAATATGCTGAAAAAGCAGCGGTTCCCTGTTCCAGCCTTCCATGTCCTCAAATTGCCAAAAACCCGGTTCTTCTTCTATTCCCTTCTTTCTGAGTTCCAATTACAGTCTCTCCTCCTCCTTCTCGTCCAATCATTCTTCTAGTCAGGGCTGGTCCTCTGTCTGTGTCCATTCTGTACGCTAAAGTTGTCATATTTCAGTAGTGGTATAATTTGAGAGAAGTTAAGTTATTACTGAGATTCCGATCCGTCAGTGAGTTTGCCCAAAGGATGAGTGCGGGATGAGGTTATGATGGGGGCGGAATTTCCATACCTTATGAATATCTCCGGAGGTACTATCTCTTCTTCTCTATTTAAGTTAAGATAGGTTGTCAAATTGATGGCTTGTACTAGGCCGCAGTCCAGTCTATAGCTGTGCCTAAGTTGAGTTATTTCCTTAATTTTATTTACTGATTCAACCTTTCTCCCTTATCATCTTCTCCCTCCCCGTTTTTTCTTTTTCTCCCTTTTTTTTCCTGTTTTTTCCCCTTATGAAAGGTTTTGGGATCACGTGGTTCGTTCTGGTGAGGACTCTGGATTAAGGAACTTTGTTCTTGCTGATGGTTGGATTCTTCTGAGTTAACCTAAATATGATAGCCAACGAAAAAAAAAGAAGAAGAAACTGATATATGTTCTGTTTTCAATCGCTGTTTCCATAGTAGTAAAGTACCACAGCCTCATATATATTTTATTTTTTGTTTTAATATTTTGATTTGAATTGAATGCTAGTATTACAAGTGATTTCATCGTATTTGGAAAAGAGGGGAGGATCTACACCGAATTCTGTTGTTACTGCGCTTCTTGTTTTTGTAGTACCAGTATTCCGTTTCCAGGTATTGTCCACTAGCACGCTCATAACCACGGCCCAGATTTTCCAGTTAGTTGATGATGTGCCCGCAAAAGAGAGAAAGCTCCTTTACTATGCCTTACTCGTCCAAGAGGAGTTAAAAGCAGCGCTAGCCCCAGCTGCTGCCTTCTCTCTCTCTATCTCTAGATGGACACTTACTCCTCTGGGGAAGAAGTTATTATTAAGGTAAGAGTTCCCGTTCCTTGCTTATGACTATTGACTGGCTACCACCTTGCATAAGGGACAGGCTCTATTCATCTCCTTCCCTACTCAACATATCTAATTAGCTAGCATGTTTTCTTTAATGGCAGACCAGGAAACCGTATACCATAACTAAGCAACGTGAGCGATGGACTGAGGAGGAGCATAATAGGTTCCTAGAGGCCTTGAAACTCTATGGACGTGCTTGGCAGCGGATTGAAGGTTACCATCTCCCTCCTTGATCTCCGTGGTTTTTACTTGTGTATATACCTGCTTGCTTACTCTTTACTCTTGTTGGTTACTTTATGTTTAACTTATTACCTACCTTATTACCTGGATAGTGCAGTGTGTTTCCATTGGTTACGTTATGTTTCCCTTATTACCTGTATTTCGGAGTTCATTTCCAGTACATTTGCTTTTGTGATTGTGCCATTAATTCTTATGATATTTTCTCATCGAAGTATGATATTGTATGTGCCTCCTCACATATACAACTTTTCTTGTTCCTTTTTTATTATTTTTTTGGGTTTCAATCTGTTGGTTTGCAGAACACATCGGAACAAAGACTGCTGTGCAAATCAGAAGTCATGCACAAAAGTTCTTCACAAAGGTCAAGCACTACCTTCTTATTCTTTACTCTTTTGGATGCTTTTTCCTCTTCCTATTGCTAGGTTTTCTGATGCACTAGAAAGCTTGACTGTACCTCGACGTGTTACAATTTACTTACTACCTTTATTACCTGGATATCAGAGGTACACCTCGATGTGCTTACAATTTACTTACTACCTTTATTCAAACTTTCTTGCACATTATTTGTATTCTTTTCTCCTTCTTTATTTTTTTGGGGTGGGGGGGACATTCTGCCACTGGAGGATGCAACATTGATGTTAAGGCATGCTAGCTTCGCCCAATACCATTTCCCTTCTGAACCAAATCTACTTTTGAAAATTGTTTTCATTTTGATTCTAAGTTGGAGCTTAGCACAATAAGTTTTTTCCAGGTCTTAGCATCTGAAGTATCTTTAGAAATGTTCTCTGGAACAGAGTGTTTTCCAAGTTTTCCATTTTGCCCATCCTTTGCCAAAAATTAGCTTTTTGAAGTTACACATTCCTGATAAATAGGAACAAGACATGAAAGAGCTATTTCAACCGGTAGCTGTGATATTTTTCTCTTTAATTAATGCAGGTTTTTTAGAAGTTCACTATGGAAGTGAACAATAGTTTAATATCTTTTACATCCCTTGATTTTTAATATTTCTATGATTTAGGTTTTGATAACAATTTATGGATTGCTTAGCAATGGAATGCTAACATGTGTACAGTACCAGAAATATCCACCCAACTAAGCTACTCTCTTCTATTATCTTTCTATGTTGCTTTGATGATAATTCATAAAATGGACGAAACAGCCATTACTTTTATTGGACATCCATATCAATCTTATAACTTGAGAGATAGTCCAGCATAGATGAACACCCTGATGAAATATGTGAGATGCAAAACATGTTTGTGCAAATAAGACAAGGTTATCTACTCTATGCTTAAGAAATGAAATTGATAACCAAGGACAAGGAAACACTATGTTGCATCAAATTTTTATTTTTATTTTCTGGGGTTCAAAAGTCATCTTTCTTTATGTTAAAGATGTACAAATTTACAAAAGATCTTAGGGATAACTATCCCTATATTTGCATGTGCTAATATATTAAACCACAGGGGGAAGATGTTCTCCCACTTATTGTAAGCAAAGGCTAACAGCAAATTTTGCTAAGTAGCATAGGTTTGCAAATCTTGTCACCTTGGGGTGAGCAACAGTTACAAACTTTACTTCTTCAACAAATGGTGACAAAAGCCCTAATAAGTTGGTAGTCCACTTAATACTAGAATGAAAAACTAAACCTGAGAGTCCTTGTATTCCTCCCATTGGAACATGTTATGGTGCACCTTTGCTCAGACCATGCTTTATGCAACTCTATTCCATATAAGAGATTCTTTATTTGACCTCAGAAGATGAGTTTGACAAGTATAGAAGCAACACGAAGAGCTAGGGTGCAACTTTGGGTCCATTAAAGGGAAAAAATTGGAGTAGTTACATAGATAAACTATAGATTCTTTAACCCAGCAAATGCATGCTTGAATCTGTAAGTTGAGGCTTGTCCCTGCAGGATTTTGATTTGAAAGGGAAATTCAATTATGGTAAATCATCTGTGTGCAGTAAATTGCATAAAATCAGGCTAAAGCTGTTAAGTCCTTACCTTAGAGATGGACCATTGCATCCTATCCATCTTCATTTATTCTATATTGTTTTTGTGTTGTCATTTTTTTGTCATGCCTGTTATTTTTCATTCCAAAATCACATGCCAAGTGGCATCCTTCAGTTTTTTTTCCAGAACTTCACTGGACATCTTTGAATTTATTGCAACCAATCACATGATCTAGTATTTTATCCTATGTGGAGCTTATATCCATTTTTATGGAGAAGTTAGTGTTGATGAAAATTATATGGATTTTATTCGTGTAAAGTTTGGATTGTTAATATTCAGGTGGTTTGTACAAATCCTGCCTGGGACCAATATGTTTTAGGCACAAGATGTCATACCTGAATGAAAATACCAGGATAAGGTAATACAAGCAAATATGTTTAGGGCTAGATCAGATAATGTTTGTGACTAATGTCTCATTTAAGTTAAGAACCAAGATGTCACTGGAAAATATTCTACATAACCTGTTATATTGGTATATGATAAGAGATTGAGTAAAGAACTATTAAGGTTTTACTTTTGTTGTCTATTGTCTAAGGCTTTTAGAATGCATGTCTGCTCTGTGTTCTTCAACACCAAGTTGCTGCAGCAATGTGTTAAAATAAAATTAATGGGATCAAAATAGAGTGTTGATGAGATGTTTTCAACAATTTTAATAAACTGTGTTGTCCTACATATTTTACCTTAATCAGGCCAGCAAGATAATTTCTTTTCAATATTCCAAGGAAACATGCAGGAGGCCATGTTTTATGATGTCCAGGTTAATATGAAATGGATTTTAGGTCATGTCATTGTGATGGCATTGGAAGGAATTATAGGATTGAAAGAATAACTTTTGGGCCTCTTCCTGCTAAAGAATAAGTTTTGATTTCTAAAGATCAAGTCTAGCGTAAATATCTTGTAAAAAATTTGAAATTATCTATAAAATCAAGTTTTTTATGTTTAATGTTCTACCCTGTAAGGTGCTTGACTAAGAAATGGTAGAGTTCTATGTGTCGCCATCTTTCTTTTGGAGTTTTGTTATATTCTGAGTTCTACCTAGCACCATCCGAGGAAAAGACGCAGTATGGATGAATTTAATATAAGATCACAAACATTTTGTGGTTGTCTTTTCTTTTGTTTTTACTTTAGTTTTTGGTTTGTTGCTATAAGTTGGTTGTCTTTAATGAGTTCAAAGCTAATATAGTTTTTCAGAGAGTAGTGGTAGTGGTGCATATAGAAGATGTTCTTTTCCCAACAATGAAAGCTAGAGAGTGACTACATAACGCCAAAACTGTAACTTATTTGATGTCAAATTGGGAAAATAAAATTAATAACAAATACTCGGTTAACACAATAAAGATTGTTTTTAAGATGATATGTTCTTATATCGCTGGTGAGCAACATGAACTAAGGTACTGATAATGAAGTAGACGCGGTTCAAGAGATTGACACTTTTATTCTTGTTAGCAGCTACGAGTGGCAAATTTAGTGGAATTCAAGGTTTAGTTTAGATGCATAGAAGAAAGTATAATATGAAAAATTGGCTGGTGTAGACCATTGCAATATAACCTAAGCATTAGTTAGCCAGGGAAATCTACTGAATTTCAAGTACAAATAGCCGATTACCCACTCCAATGTATAGATAGTGGAAGGTTTAGCAATAATAACATTTATTTTGCTTGAAGGGTTCCTGTGCAGCTGTCATTGAAATAAATATTTGATTCTAATCAAACTTACTGGAAATTTTCTTCAACTACCACCCTAGGTCAGTTTAGCTAATAGACCTATTACAGCAGTTGAGAGAATATTCTGTAATTCATAATTTATATCCTCTTTTATTAGTTCTTTCATAAATTTATATCCTGTGGACGCATAAAACATTTATGATGTTCAGTTTCTTCGCCAATTGGCAAGTGGTTATGAAAATATGAAAAGGTGCAATTGGGCTAATATTTAATGAATTCCATGGAATGCTACCCCCTAATTTTAAATTACTCTGATTCTATATATAATCATAACTTGAAGACTACAAAGATTATATTGATTTTTTTTAATGCTGTTCTTTTTCAAAAGGTTCATATATTTCTATTTATGTGGAACAACCTTGCAGTTGCATGTCCAAAATTTTTATATCTTTTTCTTTGTTTCCACTCGAAGCCTTTCTCTTGTTTTTTGTTATTCCCCTGGAGCTCTTCTAACTTATTATAAATAGGTGACCTTTGCAATCGGTTCCCTATTTCAATTCACAATAATATTATCTCTGAATAATCTTAGTTTATTGATGCAATCTTTATCAATGTAATGAAAAGATTGACAATAATATTATATCTGAATGATCAAGTTATCTGCCCAGCAAAATCTACCTTAATTTTCCTTCTTTATCTTTGAATACTTCTGAAAAAGGTTATGAACTTTATAAAGATAATTGGATGACTTGCTCTGTTTAATGTTCTTCTCCTAATAAGGGGCATGCGCTGGAGCACCAGAAACAACTGAAGTATTTGACAACCTTTTAATTTTTAGGTTTTTATTGTCCAACCAGTTCATTTTTCCTTTGGTAGAAAATTGTATTTTAACTGTGGTTAGGAGTTAAGGCTTGGGAATGATTTGGCTTGAATCAGGGCTTTCTGTAGAAGGGTAACTAGATGAGGGATTCTCTGGTTGTGGAAGAATATGAGCGTGGTGGTTGGTGCGGTCAATTTTTCATTTCTTCTTGCTTTTGGGGTGCTGTTGGTTGAAATCAGGTTCTAGATTAGTGAACTGTGGAATCAAGGAGGTAGCTGAAGATGTAGAGAAAAGAAGGGAAGAAGGGAAAAATGGAAAAGCGGAAAGCAAAGGTAATATCCTTGTAATAGTGTTTACTAATCCATTAAGTCTTGACTTGATTGGCCAATTGTATTGTGAGGGGCCGAATATGACCAAACTTTATGTGTGTGTCTACAACCCCAAATGGAGTTGGGGGCTGGGTTGTCCAGGCAGAGAGTGTTTGGTCAGACTAGCCTTTACATTTTGGTGCTCTAAGATTCATATGAAGCCTGAGGCTGTGAAGTGTTATTTTAAATTTATAGCGCTCCTTCAGGTACCGAATGATCATGTATTTCCAAGAGATTTCAAAGTTAAGACTTCATCTTTCTTAGGTATAAGCTTGGGGGATGGTCGACATGTTTCTTCAAGGCTTGAATGGTAACAAACTAGAATCAAATAAGCAAAATAAATATGAATATACGTCCATGCATTGGGAGTTGAATTGCTTTTCTTATGGAACTTAACTAAGGTTGAAAACTCCTGTCAACATTGGTCCTGGCAGCCAGTGAACATGAACAAGTAAAGGAACTATCACTAAGCTTGAATTATGACCTGAGCCACTTTTGTGACTAGAGAAATTTTCAGAATTAGAATATGAGAGTTTAACTTCTTTCCCCTTGATTTGAGTTGTTTGTGCAAATCAAATACCATATCATGAAGGATCAGTAAATGTCAATTTTCCATTTGGAAGCAAAACGATGTGGTGTTGACTTCAGTTCAAGTTCTTCTTGAGCTGCTGGAATAAGCATGATCTATGTTTTTGTAGTGCCGTCAGTGTCAGTGTGAGCGATCATGTTAAGGAGATGGGAATTTTCATGAATCATTCTGGATTAGGTACCTGTTTTTTAGATTAAACAATAAATCAAAGGATAAGTTTCGGTCAAAGTTGTACTGAGGTGGAGTACTTACATGATGAAAATGATCACTGTCCCTACTTAGCTTCTGTATTTCCATATCAACCAGACGTTCTAGTATTTTGATTCCAAATAGAACCATATGAGTGGTCACGCATCAGGCTAAATATTAGAGGATCTCTTTTGCATGGTCCACTGTAGTTCTCTCTTTTTATATTCTTGCTATGTGAATTGCAATGCATAAAATACGCTTTTCCATGCAACATTATGGTATGTATTGAAGTTCAGTTTGTAATCTTATCCAGTTGGAAAAGGAAGCACTCGTTAAAGGAATTCCAGTAGGACAAGCTCTAGACATTGAAATTCCACCGCCACGACCGAAAAGGAAGCCAAGTAATCCCTATCCTCGAAAGATTATTAGTTCTCCTACATCCCAGATGGAATCAAAGGATGAAAAATCAGCACATCCAACTTCCAATTTGCCCCAGGCTGAACACATAATAGATTTGGAGAAAGAACCACTTCCCGAGGTATTATTTTTTGTAGTCATTTTGCTCAGTAGTCTATCTCTAATAGATGTAACTAAACTGCTGCTTACTTCACTAATGTCAGAAAATGTGGGATGAAAACTTTGGAAATGAAAAAGAAAATCAGGATGGGGATAAATATCCTAAAAAATATGTCATTGTCCAAGGGTCCCCTGGTACTTCATCTTCAGCAAATAAAAGCTCCTCTACAACATCAACGGCTCCCGCAAAGTCTCATGTTTTTAAGGAGTTTGTGCCAGGTTTAAATGAGGTGGCCAATATGGATGAATCAAATGAATCCCATGTCACAGTTGAGCCTGGAGCTAATCAGATCTTAGATGAATTTGGTACTATACAATCATTTGAGGGGAATGGCACACATAACGGAGAACATTTGGCAAATTCACACCCCTTGGACGAAAATTTGACTCAAAGCAAAGAATTGGAACAGTCTGAAAAGTTTGAAAATTTACCTAAAAATGATTGGCAATCCATGCAGACCCAAGCTAGACATGTTACAGTTCAGATACTTGATGGGAGCTTCAGAATGAATGCTCCAAATGTTTCCCAACATTTGCCATATCAGGAACACATGTTTCACAAAATGTGTGGGGAGGAACCTAACACTTTGACTAATCTTTCGTCATCTGGTACATCTGAGCATCATGGTAGTGCATCAAGGGTTTCCATTAATCAGCCATTTGCTGGGTTTCATCCCATTTTCACTCCAGCCCATAACCAAGAAAATTACCAATCTCTTCTCCATGCTTCATCTACCTTTTCAAATCTTATTGTATCTGCCTTATTACAGAATCCAGCAGCTCATGCTGCAGCAAGTTTTGCTGCCAGTTTCTGGCCTAGCCCAAACATTGATGCTCCTGCAGAATCTCCTGCCGGAACTGCAGGAGGATTTGCAGCAAGGCAGATTAATGGGGCTCCTAGTGTTTCAGCAATTGCAGCTGCTACAGTGGCAGCTGCAACTGCATGGTGGGCATCCCATGGGCTTTTGCCACTTTGTGCTCCATTTCACATGGGTTTTAACTATGTGCCCGCATCAACTTCAACAGTTCCACAATGTACTAATCAAGCAAGAGCTGATCCGATTGACAGAAAAGAAGAAACCATTCATCCTGCTTCGGATGCTCAAAAGCTGGAGTCAGAATTTTCTAAAGCGCTTCAAGAGCAGCACTCAACTTCAAAATCTCCAAGTTTGCCTTTATCAGATTGTGAGGTAGAAAAGGGTCTCAAATCAGGTAATGGATTATCTCCTGAAAAGACTGAACAAGCTGCAGCAGTGGCTGAGGTGCATGATTCAAAGAAGCCCAAGAGTAGGAAACAGATTGACCGCTCTTCATGCGGATCAAATACACCTTCAAGCAGTGAAGTGGAGACAGATGCTTTGGAGAAGCATGGGAAAGGCAAGGAAGAGTTGAGGGAACCTGCAGTAAATCCAATTGGTGATGCCAGTGGTCGACGAAGTAGAAGCTCCAGCAGTACAAGTGATTCTTGGAAGGAGGTCTCTGAAGAGGTAGTGGTAAACCTATCTTTGTGCATCAATTCGTCCTTTCACTTGCTTTTCCAATTTACATATGCTTGTTTTGCTTAAATTATTTGCAGGGCCGCCTGGCTTTTCAGGCTCTTTTCTCTAGAGATGTACTGCCGCAAAGCTTTTCTCCTCCACATGGTTCAGAGATTAAAGGAAATAACGGTAATGATGAAGGTATGCAAAATGGAAACGAGAAAAGTAACGAGGTACCCCAGCTACATATCACTGCAAAGACATGTGCTAGTTGTTTCATTAATCAAGAAGTGGACAATGATTCACTTTCAAGAAGATTAAACATCAAAGAAGAGGGACTACTGACCGTGGGAAAACAGAAAGTACGCCGCACAGGATTTAAACCTTACAAGAGGTGCTCAGTGGAGGCCACGGAGAGCAGCAGGTTGGTCAGTGCTGGTGGTGAAGAAGAGGAGAAAAGTACGAAGAGAATACGGTTGGAGGGCGAGGCCTTTACCCATTGAACATGCAATTATTCATCAGAAGCAGTCTTTGCATGTTTTGCTATTCATCTTTTTATGATTTCTATACTGTCTGGTTTGATTCTGTCTACTTCAGAACGTCGGAATACTTGGCTTAGATTTGGTACTATTTATTTATTTTGGCTGTCTTATTCGAAACTATGCGAATATACAATTTAGAATTTCCTTTGAATGCAATGATAATTGTGAGTGAGAAAGGACCTTGATCAGGCTACTTCAGTCCTTGTTGGCAACTTGCTTACACTCATTGCAGTCTGACAGTGTGTCACCAACCGTCATTTTGACCCATGTAGCTAACGGATTTATAGTCAAGTAAATATTGTGTACTATAAGTGTATGGATATAATTGTTACTAAGTTGTGCCTTCTTACCGCTTGTTTGCTTAGAGTAAGCACACCAGCCCCATTTTGGGGTGATCGTGCCTGTCACGATCATTTTATACTGATGTGAAGGTCCTAAAGGAACAAATGGTCGAACGGTCGTCTGACTGTTCGTTCCTTGAAACACGGTCACGACGTAGTCGTGTTTTTTTTTTCGCAAATTCCCTTAGAAAAACAACATCGTTTGGCTATGGGTTTCTGTAAAAAAAAAAAAAACCAAGTCAGCTGACAGGCGCTTGCACACTTATTAGCTGACTGACGTAACACGTGCCTAAAGGGCGTTGCAAACCTCCCCCTGGTTTGCAACACCCATTCTAACGCCTAGAAAATATTTTTCTTTACAAAATGACATGCACTTTGCATATTTTTGGTACAATATATGATTTTCTTAAATGTAATATAATATGAAATTATAATATACTTATTAATATATTATAAATTTTAATATAAAATTATTAATATTTCTATTAATTTTAAGTTTAAGTCTAATAATATTAAATTTTAATTTTAATATTATGTAAAATTATTTATACATATTTAATAATTACAAAAATTTTAAAACAATTAATTTAACCATAATATTGTATAAAATTATTGAATGTGATGATTAAAAATTATATATATTCATAGTTAAACAATATAAATAATTTTGTATCCAAATTAATTACAAAATTAAAGAAATAATCAGGTTTGTCTAAATTTCATAGAATTTTTTGTAATTAATTGATAAATAATGCTAAATTTATAATTTTGAATTTTATATAAGAATTAAAGAAACAATTAATTTATTATTATGTTAATTATTAAATATAGTAAAATTTGAGTTCAAATTAAAAATTATGCTCGATTATCGAGAATTCAGTACAAATAATTCATGTGATGTCAACATCATGATCAATTATCGAGAAATCGATACAAATAATTAATGTATTTTTAACATCATGCTCAATTTTCGAGAAATTGGTACAAATAATTCATGTGTTTTCAACATCAATGCTCAATTATCAAGAAATCGGTACAAATTATAAGTGTGTTTTCAAATCATGCTCCATTATCAAAAAAATTAGTACAAATAATTCATGTGTTGTCATATCAATCTCCATAATTGAAAAAATCGGTACAAATAATTCATGTGTTGTCAAATCATGCTCCATAATAAAAAAAATCGATACAAATAATTCATGTATTGTTAAATCATATTCCATTATCAAAAAAATTAGCACGAATAATTCATGTGTTGTCAAATCATGAATGCATGTATGACCAAATATGAAAATGTCTATATAAACCATATAGTTTTCATTGTTTTTGCATCATATGCCAAAGTTTCTCAAAAATCTCTCTTCTCTTCCAAAAAAATGGATCCTTTAAGAAATAATGGAAACAATTAATTTCGTCCAAATAACCTTCCAAATTCATATAAGTATCCACTATTTGGAACCCAAATTCCTCAAAGTTTATTTCAACCACCATATAATTTTGGTCAATTTGCTCCTAGTCAAAATTTTACCCCATTTCCGCAAAATCCAAATCAATTTTCACCAAAATTTCCCAACGATCCTATAATGTTTGCATCTCCGGGGGTTCAACAATACATGATGTCCCTTGTCATGCCTCAACAAAATCGTGGAAATGCTACAAATATTGATAATTTCCATTATCAAGGTGAAGATTACAATGAAGATGCCTACGGAGACGGAAAGAGCGTTGCTTGGTCAATTATTGATGACACTACTCTAATTTCGGCATATATTAACACCACTACCAATCCGCAAATAGGTACATCTCAAAAAAACTCTATGATGTGGAAAGATATACTTTCACATTATAGATCTGCTCGGGAAGATAATGACAACATTAATTTCAGAAATTTGGATCAGGTTAGATCTCGGTGGAGGAGAATTGCTACAGTTGTGTCGAAATGGATTGAAATTCTATCAGAGGCGGAGAGACAAAAAAGAAGCAGAATGAATGATGAAGATGTGATTCGAATCACACTTACCATATGGGAGCATTCAAATAAGGGTCATAAGTTCAACTTTATGTAGCATTGGAAGATATTAAGGGTTTATCCCAAGTGGGAATCTGCCGTTGGGTGTGCTGTGCCTACTTCGAATCTACCATGTCATAATTCAAATACCCCCGAAACGCCAAACACCGGAAGTAGCGGGAAGAGATCATGCACAAATGATGATTTCGTCAACCTATCATCTCCAGTTGGTGAAGATGTTCAAATGAATGTAGAAGACACCGCTAGTAGTCCTGTAAAACACCCAATGGATGTGAAAAGGACTAAAAGTAAGGGAAAACAAAAAGTCGACCAACAATCATTTTCTCTATATCCTAGAATGGAGCCTATGAGCATTAGTTATAAAGAGAAGATGGATATCGAAAGGGAGAAGATTGCTTTGGAAAGAGAAAGACTTGAGGAGGATAGAATTGCTTGACAACAAAAAAAGGAATTGGAAAGAGTTGCTCGCAAAGACAAGAAACGTGATCAAAAGTTTCAAGCTTGACTTACTTTTGCAAACCGTGGAGAAGAAAATTTATCAGAAGCTAAAAAAAAAATATTTAATAAGCTTAGCAAATTTTTAGGAATGTAGTAGTAATTGTCATATCCTACGTTTTATGTTTCAAGTGTATTAATTTAAGCTGATGTTTATTATGTTTTAGAGTTGAATGTTTAATGTTTAAGTATTTTATGTTTAATTACGAGTATTTGCTTTTATGTTTTAAGTGTATTATTAAATTTTAATTTTAACGTCATGTAAAATTATTTTCCATTTTCATGTTTTCAATTATTTAATATATGATAAGAACAAATTATAAGTTGTATTATTAATATATATTGAATTTGATAAATGAAAAATAAATAATTTTTAAAAAATACAATTAATTGTTTTTATGTTTAATTTATCATATTTATCCAAATGTTTCAAGTATATTATTAAATTTCAAATTTAATGTAATGTAAATTTATTTTCTATTAATTGTTTTAAGTATTTCATTATTAATTTAGAGTATTGATTTTCATATTTTAAATGTATTATTAAAATTTAATTTAAATGTAATGAAAATTATTTTCCATTAATTATTTAAGTATTAAATGTATAATAATTAAAATTATAAGTTGTATTATTAATATATATTTAATTTGATAAATGAGCAATAGATAATATTTTAAAATTATTAATTTAAATAAGAAGTATTAAATATATTAAATAAATAGTGTAAAAGAAGGTAGAGGAGAGAGAAATTTGTTGCGTGAATAGTAAAGGCCGTTCATGAGCGTGAGCACTTTTTTTGATAATGGTTGTCTGAATAGTAGAGACTATTCAAAACTGATGTGGTGCTGATGTGACGTGGTCTTAGGCTAACTGATGTTGGGGCTGCTGTGGATGCTTTTAGAAAGCATGTCTGCTTATTCACAGCTTCATGTCATGCGCGTTCGGAAAATCTCGTTGCACTCTTATTCATTCATTGCATGCAAGGGTTTAAGCGTCCACGGCCTCACCATACAAGCCTAACGCATATTCTTACGCAAGTGCATACCAAACTTGTACAACTACAAGGTTTCATAACATGCATGCAGTGCCCCATGCCCCCTTAACTTACTTACTAGCATTGCATGCATGCTAATACGACGCTGTGCTCACTTCCTAAAAAAGTCACATATCCTCATGCCTAAGCATGCTTAACCTTCAGACGGACAGAGATTTCTTTGCAATCGAAGCATCAATGGGCCCATTGCCACTACCGGATGACGTAATTTACTCAAAAATATCCTTCCAACACCCTGGATTCGAAGCTGCCCAACAAGCCCTGTGGTCCCTACCGGCCAGCCAAAACCCAAGTAGCCCAAAATGAAGACTACATCACCCAAAACTTAAATAATGTAATAGGAAATGTTAGTTTTAATGTTGGTTATGTAAATATGTAGTATATGTTAGAAAATTGTGATTTTCGTTACGAAACTACGTTATTTTGTAATAACATTAGGTATAGTATAGAAACATTGTAATCTTTGTAGAGAAACCATGATTTTCACTTTTGCTAGGAAATTTTGTATTGGAAATGTCACTTTTGATTTTTTAGCTAAGGCGTATTTAATGAGGAGTAGTATTGTATTAAGCTAAGTGTTGGGTTTTTTCGATTACCCTTCAAGCACTTTGCTATATTTGTAGCATTTATTTCAACCAATTCAATGAGAACTTTTTTTTGAGCATTTCATCTTGAGGGTTAAAATTTGTGTATTTTCATTAATGAGTCGATTTAATCTTGCACTTCTCGTTTCTCTAAAAGCACGACATACATATTTTTGTACCTTGTTGATTGCGACACATGAGAGAGTCTTGGCGGACGCAAAGTAGAGACTCACACAATCCGTGACATAGTGAAAGTGCGACGATATATCAAAATTGAACACGTGTTATTATTGTGCTTATCGCGAATTAGAGAAGAAATGATACTTTAAGCTCAAATGGCACACGATGCAAAATTGGCTGTCGATGATGAAAAACACTAAGTGAGCAACCTATGTGAATGAATGTAATTTATCCTTGGTTTAAAACACTTTGGTTCAACAAAATTATTTTACCAAATAGTTTTACTTTTTAGTAAAAAAAAAATTCAATTTGAAAATTTTGTTTGTTCCAAAATTTTTATATTATTTTTTCTAATCATAATAATATATAAGCAAAATTAAAATATAATCATAAAAGTATAAAATGATACATTAAATTGTATAATAAATGTGTGATATTTTGTAATTTAAAAAATTGTATCAACGCTGCATACATATGAAATGATGCAATCCTCGGAGGGAATTGTTGTCCCGATTTCTACGCATCCAGCGAGGCGAAACCACGATAGATATTCGGTGGAGACACGCGTAGAGCGGTCTGACTCCCCAAGGGAAAGCTGCCGATTACTGTTTAGGACCCCACGCGAGGGCTGTAACTCACTAGTACAGTAACTAATACTTGTCCGTAAGTTGGGACCATGACCGTTAACAAAGAAGATCAAGTTGAACTGGGAGACCACCGGGGGAGAGTTGATTCCTGAAACTGAAAGAGAAAGAGAGGGAGAGGGCAGACTTGCGTAAGATAGACCGTGAGAATCTTCGAATCACACAACTTGGTCGTGCTCTTCTTCTATCTGCTTCCCATCTTGGGGTAGTAATACTACTCTGCGTGCTTCGTACGGTCTATCCGACGCTAATCTGCAATCCAACCAATTTCACTTTCTAGTTTCAACTGCCGCCGAGGCCCTGCCACCTCCCGATCTTGCTTTGGTCTAATTTTGTTTGGTTTGCTTCTCTCTCTATTTAGCAAACAAAGTATCCAAAAAATCGAACATTTCATTTCAAAATTTCTCCTTCCCTAATTTTCTCGTTTATTTTCTTTATTTTTTCGCTATTTATCGAACTCTGCCTCTGTTCTGTTGTTGCGCTGGTTGCAGCTGTGGTACTGTTTTAGCTGTATAGCATGACATATATTTATGAATTTAATTAAATCTAGAGCTAGGGCTACTTGATAGTGTAAGAAATTTAGGGGGAAAAAAATAACTAACAAAGAACAAACGGGTATAATGGATGATGAGGTTAGGGTTTCAGGTTCAGAGAGCGGAAGGCCCTCATACTGGCTCGACGCTTGTGAAGACATCTCTTGCGATGATTTTATTCACGATTTTGTGGACGATTTTGGCTCTTCTAATACTGCATCAGCTGCCGTGGTTACGGCCACAGAATCAGTTTCTGCTACTAACTCCTGCCACCAGGAGGACAGCAACCTTGATCCTTGTTTCTTTGGTGAAATTGATCAGATTCTTGACAGCTTAAAGAATGGTGGTGGTTTGGCTCCACACCCTGGCCGCAGCAATGGCCTTCATCATTTGCCATCTGCCACCATTCAGAACGATCACTTGATTTCAGCTTCTGAGCTTGCTCTACCTGATGAATTATCATGTGACAATAACGGGAATAGAA
Source organism: Gynochthodes officinalis (assembly GCA_020080225.1). Taxonomy (NCBI): domain Eukaryota; kingdom Viridiplantae; phylum Streptophyta; class Magnoliopsida; order Gentianales; family Rubiaceae; genus Gynochthodes; species Gynochthodes officinalis. The sequence continues at coordinate 28,612,778 of CM034616.1, forward strand.
ATTACAACGAGCAGAGACTGTCAGCTGCTGTTATAGAGAACAGGGCCAATAAAAATAATATCAATAATAGGAATTCATGTAATGGTAGGAGAAACTGTTCCTGGTGTGAGGGTGATGGTGATTGTCATTGCCATGATGCTGAAGAAAGTTATGGTGGCTATGGCAAGAGGGCTAGGCTAGGTCATCACAGGGATGTGAGGAGGGGATTAGAGAGACCTCCTGTTCGGAAGAGACCTAGGGGTTGGGATGATGTGGACTGGTGTCGTAGAGATCGTCTGAGGAGAAGGGAACTGCGGAGAGACATGGATCGGAGAGAAGCTAGGGGCTATTGGGAGAGAGACAAGGAAAGGAACGAGATGGTTTTCCACTTGGGTTCATGGGAAGTAGATCGAAACAGAGAGGGCAGGATGCCCACTGAAAAGAGTTGCCAAAGCAGTGGAGTGACAGAGAAGAAGCCTGAAGGGCCAAATGGAAAATACAAACTCCCTGAGGAGCAGGCAAGGCAATACCAATTGGATGTTCTTGAACAGGCAAAGAAGAAAAACACAATTGCTTTCCTTGAAACTGGTGCTGGAAAAACGCTCATAGCTGTTCTCCTCATAAAGAGCATTTGTTGTGAATTGCAGAGCAAGAACAAGAAACTGCTGGCAGTTTTTCTGGTTCCAAAAGTTCCGCTAGTTTATCAGGTTGTTATTTTTGTAACCAAATGCGCATTTTGTTTTATGGTAGTGGTTAATTTTCGTCCAACTTGCAGCAAGCAGAAGTAATTCGTGATGGAACGGGTTATGAAGTTGGTCATTACTGTGGTGAAATGGGGCAAGACTTTTGGGATGCAAGGAGGTGGCAACGTGAGTTTGAAACTAAACAGGTGGCTTGTTTGCTTCTCTCCTTCTGTGTGAATATTTGCTTTTTGCAATAACTTGAATTCATCTGTTGTGTTGTTCAAATCAATCTTAATCATCCAAACATCATCTTATAAGTTTGTGACTTAAAAGCACTCACTAAAGTTCCACAAAGCAATTGTTAACTTTATAGTGTATTTTGCTTGATACCACAACATCACATGTGCTATGGATATGTATTTGTGAGTCTGATTATGTTTATGGCTCACCTTGTGACTTGTTTTTTGTATCTTGAGAGTGCATATTTGTTCTGCAAACAACATGGAGAAAGGGCATACCCGTTTGGTGGTGAATGCAGTGTTATAACAATGGAATGCATATATATTTTTTTAATATAAATCCCCATGTATCCTTAACACATAGATGGTTTTATGAGTTGGAAGTAATCCAAACCAAATCAAACCTCAGATCAAGCTTGGTTATCATTTGCCTTTCTTGAGTTAGTCTGGGGGACATGTTGTAATTTCTTTATAGGACAAGTATTGTAGTTTTACCTATTTTGTACGAGGTTGAAGGGATGAAGATTCTTGAGATCTATCTTTGATTTCACTGACGTTGCTTTAGTTCTTTTAAGTTATTCAGTTAATGGCTATTTTCCTTTCTTGAGTACACCTCCTTTAATGGTTTCATAGTTGACACTAGGATCTGGTTTTTTCTTTTGTTGGGTTCTGGGGGAGTTTTGGTTGGGGGAGGAGTGGGGAGGCAAAAGGTGAACAATATTAAGTGTTATAGTGTTATACAAGATTTAGAAAAAAATTGAATACTTATATTTATTTTGAATTGTTGCAAAATTAATTTTTTTGATATTTAAGTTAGAATTGTTAATAAATCTGTGCATCCTATATGTGTAATCTAGGGAAAAAAAAAAAACTCTCTATAGCACTTACCTTGTTATAAGATATAACGAATAAGAGAATTCTTCCAAATGTAAGATGTAAAAATAAATTTTCAGAATATAAGATTCTGAGAATTTTTTTTTTTAAAAAAAATTATATAGTTTCTGAGGCTGCATTATAATTTTATAAATTGCAATGGACAAATTAAGAGCATAGAAAATTTTATAAATTATGGAGGGTGAATATAAGGCATAAATTTATTTTTCAAAATTTAGGGGGAATTAAGAGAAAAGTAGTAAAAATGGTAAAATTTTATAGGAAATGAATTAAATAGTGTCTTCAAACATGATATTACTGCTAATTCTCAATTTGGGCATGCATATCTGTCTTGAACAACTACAACACAATAGAATTAAAGTACTTGTTGTCAGCTAGTTAATGATTTCAAAAAAGGTCTATTAGCAACTTCTGAAATTAAATTGCTTTAGATGGAGCAATGTCTATGTGTCTTGTTTTTGCATATTCAACTCATTTTGCAAAATGCCAAGACTTTTGGTGTTATCATTACAATTCAACCTTTTCAGATTCCTCATGAAAATCCTCTTCCTGCATTTGACTTCCCAAACTCCGTGAGCCATAGCTCTCTTACTCTATTTATGATATCTTGTCCTTTTGATTCTTGGAGGGAAGTTCAAGAATCCAAAGTTGATCATCTATTATACACAGATCTCGTGGATTCTTCTAACTTCTGATGAGCACCTCTTGAGAGTAATGTTTCTTTTGGTGGTCTAGATTTCACTTATGGAACGATATAAAAAAGAGCCTTTGGAAGAGATATGCTAGGTTAATGTATTTGTAGGCTTAGATTTCCAAATGTAGAAGCTTTATCATAAGGCATGAAAAAGATAAATCAATCTCCTGCTGATCTCTGATGAATCAGTCTCCTTTGTCCTATGTTTCACCTTTATTTTATGCAAAACTCTTTCATTGATTTTTATTGTCCCGCCATAAAACACCCCAAGTTACACAAGACTGTGAATCTGTAAGTGTAACCATCATTAATTGACAATAAGAACCAAATGTAGCGGTTTGAACAAAAATAAAAGGAGTAGTGTTGCAACTACTAGACCAAGATAGACTTCTTTATTCACACTGAGAATATCATATGAAGTATGATATCTGTGTTATTACTTATAAATTATCTACTCTTAAACTCTGGAGGATGGTTTGCTAATTGTTCCTAGCAGAATTGTCACTGCTTAAGTGCCTCACTGGACTATTGTGGGAACTAGTGAACACTGGATGGTAAATGAAGGAGACACCTTAAAAATGATATAAACTATTAGATGCTTTATTGCTGCTAGTGATTATTCTTCTCTTTAGTATCCGAAGAATAAAAATAATAGGACATTATTGTGCATAGCTTAACACTGGTCCATTGTACTAACTAAAGAATGTTGGTAAGAAAATTGGGTAAAGTAGAGGTAAGAAATACTATTAGACTTTATTTAAACAACTTCTCTATCTTTTTGTGTTTTTTTTTTTTGGCTTATTCCGTACTAAATATTTCCCGCTTTGGCATAAAGTTTGTGATTTTTGAATTTTATTCCTTACTAACAACAACTAAGCCTTTATTTCATACTAACTTCAAAAGAATTTCTTAGTTGTATGAAGTTATACAACCATATCTTATGATTAGTTTACAAAAAAAGATGGTTGATTAAAATCCCATGGTGGGTAGATGTTACAAATGATAATCGATTTCATTTTATATGCTTGTTGCTTTATATGGCATGATTTGTTGCATAGAAAAAAATAAGCATGAGTGAATGTGGTTTAATAGGAGTCATGAAGACAGAAAATGATGCAGTTGTTTAAAGCCAACTGGACTAGGATGCAGTTGTTTAAAGCCAAAATCCTTTGGCTAAGAGCTTAAACCAGAACAACCCCCCCTCCCCCTTGTCTGTTGAAAACTGTGCTTTTATGGCCACTGGACTAGATGGAGACTAAGCTTTATCATCAGTGCCATTCAATTTCAACTGACTTGTTTTTGAAGAGCTAGTTATTGGTTCCATTCAGTTTCACCTAACTCGTTCGAAGAACTAGTTATTTGCATGACTACTATTATGGCTTTCTTCAGTCAAATATCCTTGAACCCTTACATGTTCAAAGTTTGATAACCTGGCAACTTATTCCGATTACTTCAATCCTTGTTTATGTAACAAAAAGCTTAAATTGAACTCAGAAAATTTGTTTTCTGATTACCTCTGAAATTTTAACTTGATGACCAACATTGAAAATACTCAACAATGCATTTATGATATGAATACCTTGAAGCAGAAAGGCAAATGAAGGCTACAGCAGAACTGAAAATTAAAGGGAAAATTTCCTGTAGGGACATGATAGGATTTCAAATTTTTTAAGAGGGCACAAAATTTTATAATTCTTATTAAGGGTACAAAATTACATTTAATATTTTATTTATTTTGTTAATGACCTTTCCACCCCTTACCAACTATGTTATCAAATTCTTTATGATTTGTTACTTTTACACAAAAGGAGAGAAAAAAGCCACCATGCTATCATAACCATAATCAGACTGAACAAAGAAAATTAAGTACTCATTTATGTTGTTACTTTTTATATTTACACATAAGGAGGAAAAAGAAAAACAGGAAATCACACAACTCCAACCACAATTTATGTTTAGTCTTAATGAAATAAAATTTATCATCATTCAAAACCTCGGCCACCCTCTATGGGTCCCTTGCCAAAGCTCTGAAGCCTTTAAAAACTCAATAAGTCCTCTAGGTGACTAGGATCATTACTTCAAATACCTGTGATGAACCCTTAGTGAAGTCTCAATTCAAGTACCTCCATCGAATTCTGGTGAAAATTAGGGAAAAGATGATTTTGAGAGGATGAGGAGATTTTAGTCATAAGTGAAGGGGTTATTATATAAAATGGGGATATCTGAGCCACAAAATTGGAAGAAATATAAGGCTACAATATTGGAAGAAATTGGATTTAGCAGAGTATTGACTACTGGTGGAGTGTCATGGTTATGGCCAATGGTGAAGGACCCTCACGGTGTTGTTAGACTAAAAGTAGAACCATAGTTATTAAAGGCTCAAGGCGCACTTAGGTGCATAGGGGTCCTGGAGCCTAGGTGCAAGGCGCAGGCGTGCGCCTGAGCGACATGAGGCGCATTATGAAAAAAAAACTTTAAAATAATATTTTAGGCATTCATACTTATACTTCCTAAAATAAACTACTTAAAAGTCTCAATATAACTATATAAGCCAACTAAGTAGCATAATCTCCAAAACTTAAAATTCTAAATACTTAAAACTTCAAAAAAAGCTAGTACTTTCTAGAACTATCACAACTAGTACTTCCCATACGTAAGAAAATAAAAAGAAGAGGGTGCTGTCGGTAGCAAAGAAAAAGAAGAAAAGAAGAAGAAAAGGAAAAAAAAAAAGAAGAAGAGAAGCCCAGGAGGGTGCCGTCTGGTTGTAGCAAAGAAAAAGAAGAAGAAAAAAAGAAAAAAATGGGAAGAGAGATCAGAGAGCAGAAAGGGCAGAAGCTGCAGAACAGAAGGTGAGAAGAAGAAAAGGAAAAAAAAACAGAAGAAGAGGAGCCCAGGAGGGTGCCGTCTGGTTGTAGGCTTGTAGCAAAGAAAAAGAAGAAGAAAAGAAGAGAAAAAGAAAAAAATGAGAAGAGAGATCAGAGAGCAGAAAAGGAAAGAGCAGGGAGAAGAAGAAAAGGAGGAGAAGAGACAGCATACCTCTTTCTGCCTTTTTTCTGTCTATTAGCTGTTTTTGTTTTTGTTTTTTTATATTTTTATAAAAAACCCTAGATCGCCGGCGCCCATTTTCTGTCTTGGTCTTTTTTTTTTTTTATAAGAAACCCTAGCCTGTCTGGTAGGCGCGCGCCTGTTGCCTGAGTGAAGGCGCGTGCCTTTGATGAGAGTTGCGTGCCTCAGTGACATCGCCTGCCTTCTGGGCTGCAAGGCGCAAGAGGTTGCACCCTGCAAATCAGGCGCGCTCTTTAATAACTATGAGTAGAACAAATTGTAGTTTTTGGAAGAGAAAAATAATCCTGTAGTCAAAATGTAACTTTTTTATATTAGGTAATTCTTTTTTTTGAGGAGTTTGTAGCACTAATTTGGCAAGGATTTAATTACAAAAAGATGTTAATGTTGAAATAGCAAACAATTTAATTGCTAAGGATTTAATATGGGTAGGAAGGTCATTGACAAAATTGATAATATGATACATAATTTTATGCTTTTGATAGGACTTAAAAGAACTTTTACGCTCTCTTTACGAATTTATAATTTTAGCATGCCCCAATTGGAAATTTTCCCAAAATTAGAGTGTATTCTCCTGAATGATTCTCTATAGGAATCCAAATCATGTAATTTTGATCTGTCCAAAGTTGAACAAAATTGATGGAAATACTTCACTTTATATAATATGCATATGCCAGAAAACTAAATATAATGATAGAGAGTGTTCTCTCTGTCATGTCAAATTCACCTAAAAAATGAATTTTTGCATGGTAGAATGCTTCTACATGCCGCATCAACAGTGTACAGAAAATGATGTCAGCATGCAACTGATACTGATGTTTATATCCTAGATTTCTGACTGTTACCTTACCAATTAAACATTTGTTTTAATCATGAGCAATCTTTTGAAATGAAGATATAGTATGAGAGAAGAGAATACATGAGAATAAAACAAGCCTAGCATATTCCTTAAAGGTAAGGCACTTTATTTTTTTTTTGGTTTGATAGCCCAGTTGGTAGCCAAGAGGCTTTGAGACCACACCTTCTTGGTTACCAATCCCCTCCCATTTTATGGCACTAAATTGCATAAGCATAAGAGTTAGACTACTGATGAGATGCATTAATTTGCTTTTCTCATAGGAAAAATGCTTACTTTTGGCCTGCTTTATTGACTTGTTCTTGCAGGTTTTAGTCATGACAGCTCAAATTCTTTTGAATATTCTGAGACACAGTATAATAAAAATGGACTCAATCGATCTCCTTATTCTGGATGAATGTCATCATGCTGTGAAGAAACACCCATATTCTTTAGTGATGTCTGAGTTCTATCACACTACTCCAAAAGAGAAGAGGCCCTCTGTTTTTGGAATGACAGCTTCTCCTGTTAACTTAAAGGGTATTTTTTATTTGTTTACTATTTTATGTGTTTATTTTGAGTACTCTGCATTGTCATTTTACTGATTTCTTTTTCTGAAATTTTGGTCATGGTCATGGTCATACAGGTGTATCTAGCCAAGTGGATTGTGCCATGAAGATTCGTAATTTAGAAACTAAATTAGATTCAGTAGTTTGCACAGTAAAGGACCGTACGGAGTTGGAGAAACATGTGCCAATGCCTTCAGAAGTAGTAGTGGGGTATGATAAAGCTGCTACTTTGTGGTCCCTCCATGAGCAAATAAAACAAATGGAACTAACAGTTGAAGAAGCAGCTCAATCAAGTTCACGAAAGAGTAAATGGCAATTTATGGGAGCTAGAGATGCTGGTGCCAAGGAAGAGTTGCGGCAAGTATATGGTGTCTCTGAAAGAACAGAGAGTGACGGGGCTGCCAACTTGATTCAAAAGTTGAGGGCTATCAACTATGCACTTGGTGAACTGGGACAGTGGTGTGCTTATAAGGTGGAATATTTTGCTTTATGGGCATTGGTTTCTAGATGCAAATTATAATTACTCCTACCCTGTGCCCTTTACCTTGTAGGTTGCACAATCGTTTTTAGCTGCTTTGCACAATGATGAAAGGGCAAACTACCAGCTAGATGTCAAGTTTCAAGAATTGTACCTTAAGAAAGTTGTTACCCTCTTGCAATGCCAATTGTCCGAGGGAGCTGTCACTGGATGTAACTCAACAGGTGCAGACATGGATAAGAGTAAGATTTCAGAGAGTAATCCGTCTGAAGAGATAGAGGAGGGAGAGCTTCCTGACGGCCATGGTGAGTACTTCGCTTTTTTGCTGGCTATGCATATTTTTGTTTCTACTCATTGAATGGTTGCCCTGGGCTGGTTGAAGTTCTACTTTGATGGTCTTGACGAACTTGACAGGGATGATTGGCTGAAGTTCTACTGGAAATATTTTAACCTACTATAGTGGGATGATTAATTCTTTAAATATTCCTGGTGACATTCCGTGGTTTTTTTTTCTTTCTTGTATTGTTTCTAATAAGTAAAATAAGATTACCATTCATAACAGGCTATTCCCATATTCAAGGCATAATGCAATTATAGCTGAAGTTTGAGCAAAAAAGTATCATCAAAGGTTCAATGCTTGTTGGAATACTTTGCCAATGCCAAGGGAATACTTAATTCAAGTTTTAGCAAGATTATGAAAGTTCCCTCAGCTTAAAAAAGATCTCCCGTTGCTTTTGCTGCATATTACCCAAAAAAGTCCTTTGTATTGTGAATTTACACCTCAATTGGTTGACCACGTGCATTCAAATTTCAGAGCAAAGGAAGCAGCAAACTTTTCCTAGCATGACAATCTGCACTATGAGATGCTTTTTTCTGACTTCCATCTTCTTTGAGTTTAGTTATATTGATTCTTTGTTAAGTTTCTTGCAATCGCCTAAAAATTTAGTATTCAAAGGTTTGGTTCGAGGATCAAAGAAAAAAAACAATGTGCTTTTGGATTGTGTTTTAAAACACATTTTTAGAGATAGTGATTATGAGATAGAAGATATATTGAAAAATGCCAAAGTATCTTGAAAAGTACAAAATGCCTTTTGGAATGTAATTCAAATGCACTCAATTATGTGGGTTCGGCTATAGAGATCATATCTTGCCATCGTGTTCTATCAAAAACCATATTTTCATTTAAGTTTAGATACATCATGTCTTTTTTAATAGTTTTTTTGCTAGTCTTTTCAGGTTTTTCCCTTTTCTATTTGAGATAATAATTCTCTATTTTCTGCGCGTCATACTGGTGCATCTAAAGGTTTCTTATGTTCATGTCTTAACCACCTTAAGCGTGTTATATCTCATTTTCTAATCTATTGGGGTTACCGTTACCCTCACTTTCTTTGTAACACATTTATTACTTATTCTATCTACTCTGATGTGTCTAGACATCTATGTTAATATTCTCATTTCCATTACCCTAATTTTTTGTTCATGTTCATAGTTAGTTATCCAAAACTCTGGTCCATAAAATTGCTGATCTTTTGGTGGTTTTGTAAAATTTTCTTCTTAATTTTAGCGATACTTTACAATCATAAAGTCTAAAGGATGCACTTCTCAATTTATTCCAACTTACCTAAATTCTATGCGTAACATCTTTATTAATTCCCCCCAGCTTTGTTATTCAAAATGTAGAGCCAGCCATGGGGACGAAATATGGCATCAATTCCTACATGAGATGTGAAAAAACTGAAACTGAAAAGAAAGAAAGCTGTACGTTTGATTTGGGGTGCCTTGCATATAGAACCCATTTAGGTTTGCTTCTGCCTAGCAAAGGGGGAGTCAACTGAGTTGTAATTATTATGAAAAATAAAATAAAATTTGTGGTGGATAACGTATACAAAATAAATGTGCCTGAGTGCAGCAGACATTGAGAGGTTCCTCCCCAGTGATCAAGGTCATTAACGTTTTGATGGGCTTTTCTTTGAGCTGCTATTATTTGGTTCATATGAGTCAAGTCCCTTCAGTCATTTGTGTACTGTTATCTAATTATGTTTGCTAATCATACTAGTTTAGTGGAAACCATATTTTTGAATGAAGACTTTACTGGTATCACATTTGATTTGATATTTTGATTGTTGCACTTCTTTTATTCTCTTTTTGGTACTTGTACCTTTTGTTTGGAAGAGGAAGTGGGTTTGGAAGTGGATACTTTGATTTAGTTCCTTTTACTTTGTCTGTGGGTTCTCTTTCTCCATGTAAGCACTCTTTTTTTGTCCAGAACTTTTGAACCAAAGCCTAGTAGATGTTAAAAGAAAGGTAATACATATGACCACATGTTTTATTATGCTTTGCTTATGTTGTTTGGCATTCATAAATTTTGTGATGGTTTAGTAGATCAGACCTAGTCGGAGATTGGTAAAGGCATGAACAGGCCTGAGAATTTAGGGCATTGGAGAAAAGAAGATCATGTGGAAACATATAAAGATGAAAGCTTGCTTGGATATATTTTGTATAATCTACAAAATTCATTGTCTCTATGCTAGTGAGGTTTTTGTAACACATCTTTGAGGCACTATTTTGTGATCTGCCAACCTGCCAGCATTGCCCAATACTGTATGCTTGAATGCCATATCACTAGTCACTTAACTCATCATCTGTTATCTCTTCAGGTCTACTTTGATTTTTGTCATGGTTGTCAATGTACTTATTTGCTAATATACTTGTCTGATACAGTTGTCTCAGGTGGAGAACATGTCGATGTGATTATTGGAGCTGCTGTTGCTGATGGGAAAGTAACACCAAAGGTCCAGTCTTTGGTTAAAATACTTCTCAAATATCAGCACACAGATGATTTCCGTGCAATTGTCTTTGTTGAACGTGTTGTTGCTGCTTTAGTTCTACCAAAGGTCAATATCTTTATTTGTGTTCCAGTGTGAAGTTTCAACTTAATAGTGCTTCATTACTATGGTACTATTTGGTCAAGCCTGCAGGTTTTTGCAGAGCTTCCGTCCCTGAGCTTTATCAAGTCAGCCAGTTTGATAGGGCACAATAACAGTCAAGAAATGCGAGCAAGCCAAATGCAGGACACAATAGCGAAATTCCGGGATGGCCGTGTATGACTAAATGGTTTACTTCATTTTTTGTTGCACTAGAGTTGATCTTATTCATTATCTTTTGATTGCACCTGATTTGTAGGTTACCTTGTTGGTTGCAACTAGTGTTGCTGAGGAAGGACTTGATATCCGACAATGCAATGTTGTCATCCGCTTTGACCTTGCAAAAACTGTTTTAGCATACATTCAATCCAGAGGGCGTGCTAGAAAGCCTGGATCTGATTACATCTTGATGGTTGAGAGGTAGTTCTGCATCTTGTGCATTTTCATCAAATTTTCTCCTTAGTACTTGTGAATAAGAAGACATTTGAACTTGAATCTTGTAAAAGTTCTTAATTTCTATTTTTTTAGAGGAAATTTGTCACATGAAGCATTTCTAAGAAACGCTCGAAATAGTGAAGAGACCTTGCGAAAAGAAGCAATTGAGAGGACTGATATTAGTCACCTTAAGGTTACATCTAAGCCAGGGGAGGTAATGCAAAACACAATATACAAAGTCAAGTCAACTGGTGCTGTTGTGAGTTTAAATTCTGCGGTGGGACTCATCCACTTCTACTGTTCGCAGTTACCCAGTGACAGGTTCAGTTTCCTTTGTAGTGATCAGTTCTCTTACAGTCCATTTGAATAAAAATTTGAAAGAGTATTTGTATCATCTAGTACATTTTATGGACGTTTGATTTCAGTGAGCCATGCCTCTATTCAGTACATTTGTTTTCCTGATATTGGACTCTTACTTTATTACCCTCTTATCATTTCCATATATTTGTAGATATTCAATTCTTCGTCCCGAGTTTATAATGCAGCGCCATGAGAAGCCAGGAGTGCCTTCTGAATATTCATGCAGGCTTCAACTTCCCTGCAATGCACCATTCGAGGAACTTGAGGGTCCTGTTTGCAGCTCAATGCGTCTCGCACAACAGGCATGTTATCGTTTTATGTTAGAATTGGATCTATGTAAATATTTCTCGGGCATGCTATTCTTTTTCGTTATAATTGATCTATGTGAATATTCCTCACTCTTGCAATAATATTTGTTGAATCAAATATGTAACCTGTAGGCTGTCTGTTTATCTGCTTGCAAGAAGCTTCATGAGATGGGTGCATTTACTGACATGCTCTTGCCAGACAAGGGAAGTGGAGCGCATATTGAGAAGGTTGATCAAAATGATGAAGGGGATCCACTTCCTGGAACTGCTAGGCATAGGGAATTCTATCCTGAAGGTGTTGCTAAAATTCTCCAGGTATGTTTGATTTTTGGTTGTTCCTCTACCTTGTTGAAGATGATTTAAACTAGTAAACTTATATAGACATACGCATATATCTGTATTAAACTACATGTATTATCTCCCGTGTGTAGTACTTGTGGGAGGAGGAAACAGGCCAAAACATGCAGCCCCACCATTTGTTTTTTTCATTGGAAAATATACAATTTTCTGGCTCTCTAGTGGAATCATGTTGATTGACGTGAAACATTTGTTACTTTGATTCCTCATTTGGTTGTGTTTTAAAAACTCTATATAAAGGCTTGTCTTGATTACATTTTGGTACATTCTTTGCAGTTAAAAGCTTTGATTGACTTGTTTTGTTGTTCAGTTTTATTTTCCACTTTCCTTTGCCTGTAGTTTGCATTGAAGAACTCCTAGTGTGGGTAACATAAAAAATATTCTAATCGAGTGCTTTTGGCTCTGCAGGGCGAATGGATTTTATCTGGGAGAGAGAATTGTGACTACACTAAATCGTTCCATGTATATATGTATGAGATCAAGTGCATAAACATTGGTTCCTCAAAGGATCCATTCTTAACACAAGTTTCAGAGTTTGCAGTATTGTTTGGCAATGAGCTGGATGCAGAGGTATGATCTCTATATCATATCTTCATGTACTACATTCCTTCTTCTTCTTCTTCTTCTTTTTGACTGAACCTCTTTTTATTATCAGGTGTTATCGATGTCAATGGATCTATTTATTGCTCGAACTGTGATAGCAAAAGCTTCACTTGTTTATCGAGGCCCATTAGAAATGACTGAAATTCAGGTTTGTTCATTTCTACTTCTTCTCCATTGATATTGACTATTTTAAACTGCGCATGTAACTTATTGGGTTAAGAATGGTTTCCATTTTGTTATATACAGTTAGCTTTGCTTAAGAGTTTCCATGTAAGACTGATGAGCATAGTGCTGGATGTGGATGTTGAACCATCCACCACTCCTTGGGATCCTGCAAAGGCATATTTGTTTGTACCAATGGCTTACAATAAAAGCTCAGATCCAATAAAAGATATTGACTGGTATCTGGTTGAAAGGATAACAAAGACAGACGCATGGAGCAAACCCCTTCAGAGAGCTCGTCCAGATGTATATCTTGGCACAAATGAGCGAGCATTGGGTGCAGACCGGAGAGAATATGGATTTGGTAAATTGCGGCATGGCATGGCCTTTGGCTTAAAATCTCATCCTACTTATGGTATTCGAGGAGCTGTTGCACCATTTAATGTTGTGGAAGCCTCGGGTTTTGTTCCTAAAGAGAATGCCATTGATATTCCCATTCAAGGGGATTCATACAAAGGCAAATTGGTGATGGCAGATTATTCTTGTGTTAGTGCTGAAGATTTAGTGGGGAAGATCATCACTGCAACTCATTCTGGAAAGAGATTCTTTGTTGACTCCGTACGATATGATATGACTGCAGAAAACTCATTTCCAAGGAAAGAAGGCTACCTTGGTCCTCTGGAGTACAGCTCTTATGCTGATTACTACAAGCAAAAGTATGCAACTATATCAGCAACTTAAAATTGCTTGGCTGCCTTTTTCTCATAATAGTTTCTGACTCCTTTTGGTCTATGAAAGTTTTCTTTTTACACTTGTAATATGATGTGTTTAGCAATTGGGGCTAAAATTATCTGCAGGTATGGAGTTGATTTGAAATTTAAACAACAACCTCTAATAAGAGCCCGTGGAGTTTCATATTGCAAGAATCTTCTCTCCCCACGATATGAACATTCAGAAGGTTCTTTGCATTCTATTCCCACTTAAATATGTTGATCCAATTATCTTCTTATCATCATATTGGTGGACTCATTGTCAAAATTTTCCTGCTCTAGCACATGCAAATGAATCTGATGATAGCCTTGATAAGACATACTATGTATTCCTCCCTCCTGAGCTCTGTTTGGCACATCCCCTTCCTGGATCGCTAGTCCGGGGTGCTCAAAGATTGCCTTCAATTATGAGAAGGGTCGAAAGTATGTTACTCGCCGTGCAGCTTAAGCATATAATCAATTATCCTGTTCCAACCTCGAAGGTGTGATGACATCCCAGATACTGATTTTAAAAGTTGCAATTAATAAGTTGGATGGTATCTAAATCTTTATATTGACAGATCTTGGAAGCTTTGACTGCTGCTTCATGCCAGGAGACTTTCTGCTACGAACGAGCAGAGCTATTGGGAGATGCATATCTGAAATGGGTTGTTAGTCGATTTCTTTTTCTTAAGTATCCCCAGAAACATGAAGGTCAGCTTACTCGTATGAGGCAGCAAATGGTGAGCAACATGGTGCTGTATCAGTTTGCCTTGATTAAGGGGCTTCAGTCATACATTCAAGCAGATAGGTTTGCTCCATCCAGATGGGCTGCACCTGGTGTGCTACCTGTCTTTGATGAGGACACAAAAGAAGCAGAAGCGTCATTATTTGGTCCACAAATTCCTCATGATGAAAATGGAATGGGAAAGGATCAAAGCGATGATGGATATGAAGATGAAATTGAAGATGGTGAGCTGGAGAGTGACGCTAGTTCGTATCGTGTTCTGTCTAGCAAGACATTGGCAGATGTTGTTGAAGCGCTAATTGGTGTATACTATGTTGAAGGAGGGAAAATTGCTGCAAACCATGTAATGAAATGGATTGGCATAGAGGTAGATTTTGATCTTAACGAGAACGAGTACCCTATTAGGCCCGGAAATGTTCCAGAGAATATTCTGAGGAGTATTAACTTTGATGTGTTAGAAGATGCTTTGAACTTGAAATTCGTTGATAGGAGCCTATTGGTGGAAGCTATTACTCACGCTTCACGGCCATCATCTGGGGTGTCTTGTTACCAGCGACTGGAGTTTGTAGGTGATGCTGTCTTGGACCACCTCATAACAAGGCACTTGTTCTTCACATATACAGATCTGCCCCCAGGACGCTTAACTGATTTGCGAGCTGCTGCTGTGAACAATGAGAATTTTGCACGTGTTGCTGTTAAACATAACCTTCATATACACCTTAGACACGGATCAACTGCTCTTGAAAAGCAGGTCGTTGTCCTCTTTTATGTTGTATAACCACTTGTTTGCATGTATTTTGGATCAATTGGGAATTAACTTTGGGAAGCTAAATCCTTATAACTTAGTTTTCTGCTTTAACAGATCAGGGATTTCGTGAAAGAGGCGCGAAATGAGTTGTTGAAGCCTGGTTTTAACTCCTTTGGTTTAGGGGACTGCAAAGCTCCAAAAGTTCTTGGTGATATAATTGAATCAATTGCTGGTGCTGTCTTTCTTGATAGCGGCTGTGATACTGCAGTTGTATGGAGGGTCAGTTCATCTCAAAGAACTGGAAATATTTCTTCACTGTTCCTTGTTTTTCCATATCGTCCAATTCTATACTTCTACTTATCTTCCTCTTCTTCCACTTCTTCGTCTTCTTCTTCTTTTTTTTTGTGGCTTCTGCATTATGAGTAGTTTTGTTATTAGTCTCCCTTTACGAAGAACTCATATTCACCAGGTCTTCCAACCCCTTTTGGAACCCATGGTTACCCCAGAAACCCTCCCAATGCATCCGGTTAGGGAACTGCAGGAAAGATGCCAGCAGCAAGCTGAAGGCCTCGAGTATAAAGCAACCCGAAGTGGGAATTTGGCTACAGTAGAAGTTTATGTTGATGGAGTTCAGGTTGGATTAGCTCAAAATCCACAAAAGAAAATGGCACAGAAATTGGCTGCTCGAAATGCTCTCGTTACTCTAAAAGAGAAAGAACGAGCTGAAACTAAGGAGAGCGACATTGATGATGGGAGGAAAAAAAGAAATGGGAGTCAAACCTTTACTAGGCAAACCTTGAATGACATCTGTTTGCGGAGAAATTGGCCAATGCCATTGTATAGGTTAGAAATAATTCACATAACCTTTCTTATAACATGCGTCTAGATTCATAAGTTTATCTTGCAGCAAAACTTATCCTTTCTTATGTTAACCAATTTGGCATTTTAGGTGTGTCCATGAAGGTGGCCCTGCACATGCGAAAAGGTTCACATTTGCCGTCTGTGTGAATACGTCTGACAGGGGCTGGACAGATGAATGTGTGGGAGAGCCTATGCCAAGTGTCAAGAAAGCCAAGGATTCTGCTGCGGTTCTTCTCTTGGAGCTTCTTAATAAATCGTATACCTAGAATCTTTGTAGACTGAGGGGGTGTTTGGTATGATGGGATTGGATTGGTTTGGTTTGGTTTTGGTAATTTGTTGATGTTTGGTACATGGGTTTGGCTTTGTGTAATCCTTTGGGGTTGGGTTTACGTTAAACCCAGCCCCCCCTTCCTTTTGGCAAAACCCTTCCTTTTTGGAAAACCCTGTCAGCGCCAATGGGCGTGCGCCACATGTCAAGGGGGTTGCAAACCCCCCAAAGGTTTGCAACCCCCATTTTACCCCTTTTTTTTAAAAAAAAAAAAAAAACAAATTTCACTAAATTATAGAAAATATTTTTCTCTACAAAATAACATGCATTTTGACTATTTTTTGAACAAGATATAATTTATTAAATATCATATAATGTAAAATACTAATATTTTTATTATTATTTTAATATAAAATTTATTTATAAATTTATTATTATTAATATTAAATTTTAATTTTAATATAAAATCTATTCCCTTCTATTACAAAATAATATCAAACAACATAATTATTATCATTCCATTCTATTCCAAACCTTTCCATTCCACAAATTCATTCCATTCCTAAACTCACCATTTATACCAAGCAGCACCTGATTGTTGTAGATTGGCAGTCATCGAGCGATTAGTGTTGAATTGTTACCTCCATGAACATGATCCTGGACCCTGGTAATCATGATGGAAGATTGACCGAATTAAACTAGCTTTTGTTGGGTTATAAAAAAATGAAACTAAAATGCTTTATATTGAGATTCTCAAATAAAAGATTTTTAATGATAATTAAAAATAATCATTGCAAATAATATGTTTTTTATTCTTTCATGAATAATGATATTATAGTAAAATTTATAGGGAAATGCCATAGTGGATGTGATGAGGATGATTGAGAAAATGAATCTATTATATATGTAGGAAGTAATGTTCAAGCTAAAAAGTTATGTATAATTAGGTTATGCGTACAATTGTGTAGTTTAGAATCTTGAAATTTGTCTTTTTAAATTAAATTTAGTAGTGTGTCATGGTGCTAAAATGATGAACTTCAACTAAGTAGGTGCTTTATGTGTGATTTAGATGCGATGGGTTTTTCCCCTTGTTCTCATTTTTAGAGAATGGGGGAGGTTGATCTATTTTCTTATTTTTAATAGTATTATGTCCCTCTTTAATAGGGTTTAGTCTTCCATTTAAAGGTATATGTGTATCTGTATATGGGAGTTTGGTTTTCTTTTTTTGAATTCTTTTACAAGTATTAGTTTCTAATCTTGTTTATAATTTTTAATTTTAGATCTAATTTTGTGAAGTTGCTTTATAAAAAAAAAATTGCTAAAAAAGACAAAAGAAAGAAAAAAGACGAAAGATGATGACCAAGAAGGTGAGCTCTGATCGAAAAATAAGGAAAGCTGGAGTTGGAAGCATAGTTGTTAAAATCGTGATACGGATCGTAGAATCGTGCGATTCTACGAGCCCACCTAACAAAATCGATCCTGAATCGTACAAAATCGTTCAGCAAGGAGAATCATTAGTAGAATCGGTAGAATCGGTCAGAATCGTACAAAATTGTTAGTAAAATCATTGGTGGAATCACTTTTCTATTTTATTTTTTTCTGATTTTTTTTTCTGATCTGACCGTTTTTCTGTTTTTTTAGTTAGTGCTATTATTATTTTGGGAAGAATGTGATTGAATGATTGAATAATATATGTTGTTGTTAAACAGGATTTGGACAAAATTCAGAACGCATATACATTGAATATTTTATAATGTTGATTTTTTACAATTTAGCACAAGTACACAACTTATTTTTGTGAAAAAATTAGTGTAGGTGATAAAATATGAATAATTAGAATTATTTTGGTCATGTTTTGTAGAATCTTACGATTTTACGATCTGATTCTACCGATTCGATTCTGTTACCCTAAATCGATCCTACGTAAAATCTCAATTCTATGAACTATGGTTGGAAGATACTTTATGAGACACCTGGAATCATCTCACTAGTAAATTCACAGCAATTTTGGTGAGTATGAGAATCTTGGTGAGTTGGGATTCTTGAAATGGACCAATTTTGGTGAGTATGAGATTAGAGTGTGGAGATAGTACTGTTGCAGCTAAATCATGGCCATGGAAGCAACACTGTAGAAGTGGGTAACACCCTTGGTTCTTTTAAGAGTTTTTTCATTTCAAATGTTCATTAAGAAATTTTTGAACGGAAGAAAGAAAATCTTCTTCAGAACTAGCTACTCTTGTGACAGAGCATAACATTTATATCTAAGCTTTTGCTTGCTGCAACACAATATGGGGTTCCAATAGATTTGTGGAGTTGCAACTTGGTAACATTTTGGTTGGATTATGCTTGTTAATGTTGGATTCTTGGATTCAATGTTACATTATATACAAGAAATTATGCTTTAGTTGTGTGTACATCGTGTTCGACGAAACACTTCAACCACCTCACTTGTCATTTCCTTATCTACTTGTTGAATTATTTGCGGGGAATCCTATTATGCATAGAAGAACAGAGGTACTTGAGTGTGGAGGCAATGCTGGATGGTGACTTTAGGGAAAGGTTTGTCATGGAAGCTATGTTCAAGTATTGGTTTTTTATGCGTGGGTTGTGTCTTCTAAGCTAAAGCCACATATGGTTGCGCCTTTTTTCTTAGCTTGGGTACTTGAGGCAGTAAGGAAAATACTAGCTTGGGAGGAGAGATTATGGATGTACAGGACAGAATCAAGAAAGGCATGGGTAGTAACTAGGAACTAGAGTCTGAGTTCAGTGGTTACTCTGTTGCATGCAATCTCAAGTAGAGGCCGACAAATTAGGTTGAAAAGTACTCTAAATTGCTTTTGATGTAAAAATTAGAGTGTGAAAGCTAAGTCAACAAAAAGAGTTTGAAGTTAGTATTGCAACGTAGTCGAAGACATAAATCTTTTGGGCAATATTTTTGAAAATAATAGGTTTTGTATGTGTGCAATATTTGATATTTGTCATAAATTAGCTAAAATAGCTATAGAAATGGCAAATAGTTAGAAAATGTTCTCTCATTTTTCTCTTTGGCTATAACAACAGACCAAAGAGAGCAATTAGCAGGTGTTTTGGTTAACACATGTATAGTTTGTTCAACTGAATAAAATAACTAACATTATAGTTAAAAAAAATAAATTTAAATTTTGTAGGTATTTTTATATTTCACAAGTTAATGATTAGACTTTTATATCATAGAAAAGAAGGAAAAGCTTTATAACATTCATTTTTGTTGACTATTTAAAGTTCAATTTTATCCGAAGTCAATGTAGTGATTCAATTATGTGTCATAAACCATTCTATTTGTTAATGAATTGAATCTTATCAAATATTTATATATATATATTTGAATTATTGGTTTTAATGAATTTAATTTTGCATGAGAAACTATTCTAGAAGAGTTTAAATCCATTTTATTTGGATATTAATTGGTCTTAGTTTGACATAGTTTACGAGTTACTAATTACCATTCATTAGCTAAATCCTTTCTTAGCCTGCCTTTGGACTCTATTTTGTTCGTACATAATTAACGGAGGCCTTTTTGACATGTGTTGCAATGTTTTCAATAGTATGCACTTATTTTATCTTTCCTTTTTTTGTTTAATTATCGAAATGTTAGATATATTGCATATTAATTACAAAAGTAAATAACCAAACAGGCTAATTGATCTTCGTGAGTTTTGAACTAAACCATGAAGGAGAAAAGACCACAAGGGTCTAGAAGATGGCCACAAGGGCCTATAAAAGCTACCATAAGGGTCGACAAAATCCTGAATAAATCGGGAAATACTACTATTACTAACTAAGGTAGCTATCTCAATTGACACACCAGAAAATGCATAAGATGAAAGAAATTGAACGCGAAGTTCTTAACTCTCGTCCTATGCCTTTCATGGTGATCCCTATATACGTTGAATAGTCTGGCAATCAAACTATTATTATATACAGTGAAGAGCTTACAATCAAAGTCGTAACAAAATATGTAAAAATATATAAATAAATAAATATATATATATATATATATATATATATATATATATATATATATATATATATATATATTTATAATCGCACCGTGGATCGCCCTAGTGTTTGTCGTTTAGCAAGCCTGGCGGACTAGGCTTCGGATTTGGCGGACCAAATTACTATCTTTCCCTTTTTTTTTTCCGAAAACGATAGTAGATATATTGATAGAGTGGCACAAAGGCCAATGTACAAAGCCACAACGGCTTAGAGTTTCGTGGCGCGAATCGAAAGTAGCTTATAACCCACGAAACAAAGCGAGCGCAAAAAGCCCACGAGGGGCAAGAAAAAGCAAAATAAAGAAAAATAAAGAAAACCCGCATATGACGGGAAGCTAAACCCGCACTAGATGGGAAGGGAGACAACCTAGACGAACTATCTGTCCCTTTGAAGTCATCAAATTTGGTGTTTTTTTATCCCAATTGTTACGGAGGAACATCAGACGAAATACAATCGATTTCTCTATTTAAATGGTTGTCAATTTTCCTTGTTCTTGTATCTAAGTCCGCACCCCCACCCCCGGTAGTTCCTAATGTTTGGCACTTTCCAAACTTCATGGGTGCAACATCAACAAATTTGCTCATGAATAAATTATACTTTAAGATTTGTGACCATATCATGTTAACTATTTGTATTTCGTTCATTCCATCTATATGTTTTAATAGTATTATTCAAATTTAACATTCTTATATGTTTAAATTTTCAATCATATTATTTGAATAAAAACTTTAATTTCTAATATAAATTCTCTATAAGAATTTTTTTCACTATTTATATTATTTGAATTTAATATGAAATAATAATATGTTTTAATGAGAAATAATAAATTATAATTTTTTTTAACAATAACATGATTCATGTAATTAGTTTTTTTTTTTTTGGGGAGGGGGGGGGGTGTGGGGGCGGGGTTGGAGGAGAGGAGAATGACACTAGTTGAATTAGAAGTATGAGAGCCAAGGAATCATAATAGATAATGAAGAAAACAATAGTTTAATATTTGGGTTTTTTTTAAAAAAAAAACCCAAATTTTGTGATTCACAATTTTTTATTTTTGTGAAAAAATGAATTTCTTGAAAACTTGTTCTATATTTTTTTTTTATATTGAGAAGTACGGGGCCAATTGCATTGTGATCGAAATTTTAGAAAATAATAGTTTCAAAAAATCTGAAATTTCGAAGATTATACAATCTTTGGGTTTTTTTTTACAAAAAAGGCTTTTGGAAAATGACTTCTTGTGCGCGCTCTCTCTGTCAAGCGAATTGTATGAGAAGTATACGACCATTCGAGTTGTGATGAAAATTTTGAGAAATAATAGTTTTAAAAAATGTCAAAATCTTTCAAATTCATAAATTATAGATTTTGGGGTTTTACAAAATATTGAAATCTTAAAAAAATAACTTGTTAGTATTTTAGTTTCGCTATTTTTTTTAATTCAAATTGATTTAAAAAATAGGAGAGCAAATGAATTGTAATGAAAATTGGAGAAAACAATAATTTAAAAAACCTCAAATTTCATGGAATTTAGAGCCTTTGGAACTTTTGAACAAATGAGTTCTTTGAAAAATAAATCATTCCTACTTTAATATTTTTTCTTTTTCTCTTAAACAAATCTATTACATATAATAGAAAACAATGTCCTCCTACATAGAATTTTACCATGTATACACATGCTATTTTTCTAAATTATGTCACGTATATTCTGGAAGTAAGTTCCTTTATGAGTTAATGTATCCATTAAGTTAGTAGTTTAATTAAACTAAATTGAATTATGGCTCAAACTATCTTGGGTATGTATATAAATTACATTTTAAAATATAATTTATACTTTTAAAGTATTTGTTGTAAAATAGAAGATATAATGGAAAGTGCAAAAGTGTCTTAAAAATATAAAAGTGCATTTTCAGATTGTGAGTTATTTAATGGAATATTGTAGATTTTGCAAGAAATTAAAAAAAAATAATATTTTAATTAGGCTTCCCAAAATATTAAAATTGATATCTCAGAGCTGAGACATCCAAAAGCTTGATGCAAAATGGTAAAATTCATCCCTTGGAGAACATGGAGATGGAACTGAAATCTAAACATAAGGTTAAAGATAGTGATAACTCTATATCCAGATCCTTTGATCTCAACTTTCTATTATACTTATGTTTCACACTTAAAATAACGTAGTTTAAACTCATTTTAATTAGTAACCAGTCCTTCTATCAAGCCAACTTGCATACAGCCAATTGGTTGTTTTTTTTTCCTGTTTGTTTTTCTCAAACATGGCTTCTCTCTTTCTCTTTTTCTGCTGCTACTTTTTCTTTTTTTTCTTTTTTTTTTCGTCCCAACAAGTTCATTGCCTCTTCTTGTCTTTCCTTTCTTGAAATGGTAAACACAAAAGAGCAGAGTTTATTCAAACAGATCAAGGGAGTCCAAAAAAATATAGTAAGGATAAATGGGAGCAGAGTTAATTTTTACCATGCTTTATATCTCATTTATTATAACTTCTTCAATTAATATCTTTTTAGAAACAATTGATAAGGTAAAAGCAAATCTAAAATGTCATTATTGTGTCTAAAAAATATAGTAGAAGTCTGACAAATTTTTTGGTGTTTAAAAAGTCAGAACTACTAAAATGCAAATTATTCAAAGGTACCATATATATTTATATATACACATATTTTATAGTTGTTTAAAGCATGTATATATCTATTATCTATTACAAAACATATATACTTTCCCATGAGTATTAATGCCTGGAACCCCATCATGTTATCAGATATTTTTTGTTTCTTGAACATTGGAGTCAATGTACAATGCTCTAAAATAAGTTCAGCCCAAACCAAAGTAGCCCTGCTCAATTACCCTCGTATCGATTCCCTCACTAATCTCTAGATTTTCAGCATCTTCATTTAGAGTAAATATAAGTGTATATAAATTGTATTTTATAATGTACGTTTATACTTTTAATATAATAATTATAAAATATATTAAAATTACAAAAATATTTTTAAAAATATAAAAATATATTTTAAAATATTAAACCATATATACCCACTATTACTAGTTTGGAATCTAGGTCCCTTCAACGGTGCTTACTCGTCATTAAATCACGCACCACTACAAGCATTCTCCATTCACTTTACAAATTACAATCTAAAACCATTTACTTTACAATCTAAAATAAGTAAAATGGAGGGGGAAAACTACTTTATAATATGATCAACAGAGTCCAAAAGTATCAGACACATTCACCCCGAAAAAGAGAGAGTAATCGGCATAACAATCGGTTTTTGGTTTTTGGGTTTTTTTTTTTTTGGTAGCCGCCAATTTTGGGTCAATTAATATATACAAAAAAATACCTACACACTAATTCGTTGACCTGCAAGTACAGCGTCAGCTGCTTCCCCTCTTAACGTGTACATGTAAATGGATGACAGGCAGCAACAGTAGCATTGTAACGAAACAGGGTTGGTCCGCCACCCACGAAAGGACACAACTATTGTATGCTTATGCTTTGACTGATATAGGTATGCACACTCAGCATTCGGGATTGGATTGGAAAGGGTTGGATATTGGATTAGAATATTTGCATCAATTACAAAGTGGTAGTAAGGAGTAATTCAGTTTCAGATTAATTTAAGAAAGGGAGGATCATTGTGTCGGCGTGATTCATCAGCCGAATCTACGAAGATTGGAGAGAGACATTTGACTGACTGAAGCCCGCAAGAAACAACGAACCAATTCCCACCACCGACGCCAATTAATTATGTATGTACCATTTGATTTAAATTCTAACACCTACTACTATTTATGTCATGTTCGGCATAAGCTTTGCTGTTAATTACTAATGAACATATAGCTTGTTTTCTTCTTTGTCATATCATTTGATTCATATACATATTATGGGGAACTGTGTATTCAGAGGTTTCCGAGGAGACGATCAGGTTGAAGAGATGGTCAAAGTGATTACATCAAACGGTGGCATAATGGAACTCTATGCTCCCATAACCGTGGGTTGCATTACCAATGAGTTCCCTGGTCATGGCATCTTTCGTCCAGCAGACTCCTTACATAACTTGAACCTCGCGGCTCCTCTTCCTCATAACCAACCCCTTCATCCGGGACAAGTCTACTATCTTCTCCCTCTCCACAGCCCCGGCGGCACTAGATCTGCAGGAGATCTCCCCTCTATCCCGAACTCCAACCCAAAAAAGTGTACTACTGGTACTAAGTCGTCCTCTACGACGAGGAGACCGCAACTACAGCAAAAAGAAGATGATCATCGTTCCTACTCAGATTCAAGTAGTAGTAATAGCGGTAGTACAAGCTGCAGCAGGACTTGTACGAGGGCCACACGCGCACCCTACCGGATGTCCTTTGAAAATCCTGGGTATCATGGGATGTTATTGAAGAGATCCGCAGAAGCAGCAGCCGGAGGGGACCCGGAGGTATTGCCGAGGTACAACAGTACTAGTAGTGGAGTGTGGAAGGTAAGGTTGGTGATTAATCCGGAGCAACTATCTGAGATTTTGTCCCAGGAGTCGCGCACAGAGGCACTCATAGAGAGTGTCAGGACCGTTGCCAAGTGTGGTGGCAATAATAGTAATGTCACGGGTACTGCCACTGCCACTACTACATCACCTTGGGTATCCTCAATGGCCGCTAATTATTCAAATCAATGCAGCGTCTCAAGCGGTTGGAGGACCGACCAGTGACTGCCTGCCTATTTTGCTTTACATTCATTTTTCTGTCTTTCATTTTAGTCTTATTTATTTATGCTCCTTAATATTTTAGCATTAAATTTATTAATGTATTATTACTTGATATACGCAGGACTAGTCAAGCATATCATGCTTTTATTTGTTTTCTATACGCATATGTAGAAAAAAATTACTCTCCCTGTCGGAAAAAAAAAATTCATTTTGAAAAAAAAAATTGTCTAAAAAAAAGAGTTTATTTTAAATTAAATTCTTAAAATATCTTTACTAACAATAATTATGTATATTTTAAATTAAAAAATAAGAATAAAAATATAAAATCATACATTTAATAATATATTAAATGAGTTATACTTAATAATTAATAAAAAATTATCCCTTAATCAAAATAACTCTTTTTTTAAAATAAAAATAATATATATCGTGCCCCTAACTATATAGGGTTTAGGTTGTGGAATGTATCACACACAACTAAAGAAACAAAAATTAAAATTATAAAATTATATATTTAATAATATAATAAATATATTACACCTTTTGATTTGAAAAAAGAAAAGAAAAGAAAAGAAAAGACTATGCTTAGTTAGGACTTAGGAGTGGCCTTGGACATGGAAGAAGTACTGATAATATAAGTCCATAAATTATTAATTATACCGTCAGCAAGCACCACAGAGGTTCCAGACCATTAATATTCACACGAATTATTTGTTGCCCAAGCCCAGCTTCCCAGTCTTGAAATTAAACCATTGGGTTTGTTTCAATGATCACGCAGTATGTGTTAGGGTTAAAAGATTAAGGGTTTAAATTTTGCCTTTGACATTTTTTTTTCCTTGTTCTCTTCGTCTCTTAATTGACATGAGAGTCTCACCTTATATTGTGTGAAGTACATACCCTTATGAATAGAATAGGATAGGATTATTTTCAAACAAAAAAAAATCTTGAAATTAATATCTTTCAGGTTTTTGGATTCTTTTTCGTTTTAGATAATAAACTAAAGTCTCAATAAGTTGTCCATGCCTGGCTACATTTGCTCTTCCGCTATGTGCTCCTTCCATCCAAAAGAAACAAATGGGCAGAAAAGGAAGCTACGAGAGATATAGGAAATTCCTAAAATGATTCCTTCCAAATACACAAATGATATTTTTTATCTCTCGCATTGAACGTGATACAAGATAATTCATTGATTATATTTGATTAATGTACTTTCTTTAGTTTCCTATCAGGCTTCCATCCCGCGCGACTCATGTAATATTTAATATAAGGGAAAAAATGAAAATAAATTAAGCCATCTCCACCCTCAACTCTCACTCTTTCTCTCTCTCTCGTTCCATCCTGTCAATCCCTAATTTCAAGATTCGTCAGCGAAATTAGATAGTCCAAAGGAACAAAAACTAAGGGTCCGTTCGGACAAGTTTTTTTAATTTGTAAATAAAAAATTTTTTAAATAAAAATAAATTATTCAAATATATTTTTATTTCAAAATTTAGAATTCAAATTTTCCCACTCAAATTCCTCTCACATAATTTTAAAAAATTTTCTCTCTTATTTTTCTCTCTAAAATACTTTTTCTATCAAAAAATACCTATTAAAATTTTCATACATTCTAATACAACTTTTTCCATTTATAAATAGAAATACCTTGTCTAAATGGACCCTAAGAGAGTAAGAATTAATGCAATATTTTCATCACAATGAATTCATACTTCTAAAATTCTCTTCCTTTGAAATCGCAATTCTCCAACATAATAATAAAGAGAAAAGTGCATGTATATAGATATATAATTTTTACACAACCAAAATAACCCAAAGCAAAACCTAGGATTGGCAATAAGGTAGATTTAAGACAGGTGAAACATCACCCGCCATCCATCGTGTTTGTTGAAACTCCACCCACCACTAGTCCTGCTACGGTGCTACCCATTTCCCTTCCACTCATCCCTTGCCCCACTTTGCCCCATCTTGTTGCTCCCGCTAGGACTCAACGGGATCTCGATTTTAATAACAATAATATTAAAAAGTTAAAATTTTAATATTTTGAACCATACAATAATAAAAAAATTACACTAAAAGCTAATTAAAAATTATTGAACTAAAATAAATTACATAATTTTAACAATTAAAAGAATCTAATTGAATATCTAAATTTTAAATAACCAAATAACATAACCTGAATACAACAAATTCAAAACTCCAATCATATAAATGAAATATAAGAAAAAGGTCTAAAACATACAAATAGAATTTAGATTAACATAACAAAATTATAATTATTATTTAATAATAAATTAGTATTTTAATTAATATTAGTAAAATAATATATAATCATATAAATAATATACTTACTAACATATATAAATAATATATTTATTAAAATTTAAATATCTATTATATACAAATAAAATTTAAACTAGTAAATGGGGCGAATGGCAGGAGTAATTACCATCTCTAAGAAAATCTCAATCATACTTAATCACACCAAGTTAGAACTTCCGGTTCAATAATTCACTTGAATGACAAATATAGAAGAAAATTGGGAAAAATAAAAAATTAAAGATAAGAAGATATGGGGTCCAGTCCTCTCCATAGGCAAATTAAGTTTCTCCACCAATTGAGGATTAATAAATGAGTGAGAGCTCCCTGTGTCTACCAACATGCTGACCACCTGTCCTTCCATTACTCCCTGTAGACTAATAGTTTTCCTTGTTAATGAAGCATTCAGAGCATAGATCTGCACATCCATAGGTATTCTAGGATTTTCTGTAACCTTATCTTGCTCCCCAATAGCATCCTCGAATTGCCCCTTTTCTTTTGCTACTACAAAATTCAGGTTGGCAAACTTGCATTGGTGTCCTGGATGATATTTGTCCGCACATTTGAAGCACAAATGATTATTCTTCCTATACTGAATTTCCTGAGGTAATTTTTTTCTGAATTCTTCTCATTCTTTGGCTTTCTTGTCTATCTGTTTACTTCCCATCTTGCTTCCAACTCTAGCACTTGTAGTCCCCTTCGATCCTTGTATCTGAGTCTTAACCATAACTCTATTCTTCTTGCTCATTACATCCAGGGCCTGCTCCTGAACCTCAACAATTTCAAATGCTTCCAGAAGAATAGTAGGCTTCAACAACCTCATCATTGGTTTTATATCCTCCTTGATTCCATTTATGAAGTTAGAGACAAAATAAGATTCATTTAAATGAGGATCTCAAATCAGCATCAACGATTTGAGCTCTTCAAACTGCTCCTGATACTCCCTTACTGAAGCTTCCTGCTGAAGTTTTTTGAATTCTTCAATCTCATCCTTAAATCCCTGCTTTCCAAACCTTTTGATTATAGCATCAGCAAATTCATCCCATGATAAGTTCCTTTTTGCCAACTTCATACTTTGGTATCAAATCTTCGCTTTGCATTCCAGAAACATTTCAACTACAGTCATCTTCTCATATTCTGAAATATGGTAGATCAGAAAGTATTTTTGACACTTTCTAATCCACTCTCTGAGGGATCCATCTCCTCCAAACATTGGTAACTCAATCTTGGGGTGAGAAATCCAGTTATTAAAAGTTCTTTCCACCCACAAACTAGACTGCGGATCACTTTTGATCTTCTGCCCAGGGGTTGGTAGCAGAGGAGTTCTGTCTACTGAATGCAATACTCCTTCATTCTCAGGTTCCTTCTCCTTGTTCATGAATGCTATCATCTTGGATTCAATAAGGGCAATCTGAACTTCATTCTTTCTCTCACTAGCTTCCAACCGAGCCTCAAAAGCTTGCTGGGATTTCAGTAACCCCTCCAGCAACTCTTGAATTCTCAGTTGTGTAGTTTCTTGTTTCTTCAACTGCTCTTCCACTGTTCGAAACCTTGTAGATTCAGCCATTGTTCTTGCTTCCGAGGATAAAAATTTCTGATACCAATTGTAAAATATATTAGACTGAAATAGAGTAGGGAGAACAGAATTACAGAAAAGGGACGGAAAATGGTGGATTAAGGAAGAAGGCAATTGCTAGGAAGAACAGTACATAACACATAAGCTGCCATTCAATCTCCACTCTCCACTCTCCTTCCCGAAATAATCTTCCTAGCCATTGCTTCATGTCTAACTAACTAATTCTTCACGAAATAATCTTGGCCATTGCTTCATGTCTAGCTACTTCATTCTTGTCCGTCTGATCTTTTTTATTTTTTTTTATTTTTATGCTTTCAGCCCCTAAAACGAGATCGTCCTACTAAGTAAAGTGAGGTCGTTGCAATTTTAATGCTAATGGATTGAAACGGTTGACGCTCATTCTTCCTTTTTTTAAACCCGTTTTCATGACAAAGTCCATTTTTAGAGATCTAAAAAGTGTGTGATAGTTCAAATTGAACTTAAAAACTTGAGTCCATGAGCCCGAAGATATTTTAAGATGGGTAAAAGGCCCAAATTAAGAACTATTAAATGCCAGTTTATCTTTACGTTGGGCCTTTTCGGTATATAATTTGCATTAATTGCAGGTTATCAATAGTATTAGTAATTATTAAAGGATGGAGCTAAGTGGTTGCATTGTCAATTACAAGCGAAACATTATGATGACGATAAGAAAAACGAAATTAGAGAGGTGCAGCAGCGATTCATGATTATAATGGTGACCGCCTAAAGTTCCCTAACTAAATACGCATAGCCAATTTCAATAACTATATGCTGTTGCTGTCCCTCTCTCTCACTTTGAGAAAAAAGGGGATTGGATGTTGAGGGCGTTTGATTCATAATATAGTAGAAATGTAATAAGAATGCTAAATGAATATTACTGTTAAGAGTATGGTATTTTTAATAACTTTTAATAATGAAAAGTTATAATGATTGATGTAGCATATATAAAAGAACAAAATTATTTATCACATCCATTAAAAAGTACAGAATAATAAAAGATAATTTTATTTTTTTTAACATGCCACATCAGTCACCATAATTTTTCATTATAAAAGTCACTATGAGTATCATTACACTTACTATTGATATTAATATCTAATTTATTAAATATATCATAAAGAAAAAGTTCTATTTCATATGTATATTTTAAATATATTTTCATTCATAAAATGCTATCATGATTGATTGATATAGAAAAATAAAAACAAATAAAGAGAAAAAAATAAGTGAAAGAAAAGAAGAAAAAATTATATAGAGAGATAAGAGAGGAAAAAAGAGAGATGAAACATAAAAATGAATGAGAGATAAAAGAGAGGAGAAAAAAGGACGAGGAAGAAAGAGAGAGAGATGAAAGAGAAAAATGGGGAGAGAGCTAAGAAAGAAAAAGGATGAAAGAGAAAGAAAAAAAGGGTTGACAGATAAATAAAAGAGATGAGAGGTAAAAAAAAAAGAGTGAGAAGGAAAAGACGAGCGTCTTGAGAGATAAGAGAAAGAAAATGAATAAAAGAGAAATAGTAGAGAAAGATGAAATAGAAAGAATAAAAAGGAAAAAAAAAAGACGAGAGGGAGAAGAGCGAGAAAGAAAAGAAATGACAGAGAAATAGGAATAAAAAACAAAGGGAAAGAAAAGTGAGATATGAGAGAAAAATAATATACAAATATAAATGAGATAGATATTAAGATATTTAAAATATAATTTTGTGAAAACTCTAGTTTACTGTTTTCTTAAAAAAATCAAATAAGGATTGGGTTTAGTAGATGTTCATGTTTTCAAATTTCAATTGCATACAAATTAAAGAAGTCCTTCCATATCAAACTTTATGTTGTGTTTGTCACGTCATAATTTTACAAGGTAACGAACGTAGGCGGCCTTTGAAAATTAAGTCATAAATTTGTCTCACGCACAATTATTAGTTTGTCTTTGGACTTAATATAATGCATATATGCATAAACAAAATTGACATGCATATATAGATCACAGCACACGAATTTTGAAGCACTAATATAGAATTTTCATCGTGTGTTTTATTTTTGTTGGTCTTTCACCAACCCCCACTGTAGAACAAGCTTTGGTATGTGAGTTAATGGAGCTGGGAGCATGCCCTCTGTTTGCAATCACAACAGCCAATTAGTAATTAACTAAGGAAGGAGAAAGGGATATATACATATGGTTATATGTATGGATCATATTTCAGATTCAGTAGTTGTATATCTTCTCTCTAGGTGCAGGCCCTGAAAGCTCAATTCCTCCGACCCCATCATCATCCGCTACTTGTTGCGGTTGTTGGACAAGTAGAATTGCGAATGAGAGAGGTGGTTTCAGTGGTACTTTTCCGAAGGATATCATAAGGTCCAGGGTCGCAGTTAGGATGGAGAGGCAAGCCCTCCCTCTGCAATATCTTGTTGTCCATTGAGTACCCTTTTTTGTGGTGCCCACAGATTCCACCCTTTTCGGGGCCACGACAAATGACAGCTCTCTATCTGCGTAGGTGGGTGGCTGTTCTCGAAGAATAGTAAAACTAGCCCCCACCATAACCACACAAAATGACCATCCATCAGACTTAATTAATAAAATGTAGTTATGGGCATATTTACTACACTACTACACTACTCTCTTTATATGTAGACACAAACATTTATATATATATATATATGTATGCCTTGGTCACTTTCTCCCTCGCGTGTGTTTTTATTTTGGATTAAGGTAGTAATTAAATTATCTAATGTGTACATTAATCTGAATTTATTTGGCCGGTTTCTTTCAGTACTTATGCAAGCAAAAAGATGAGTATTATATCCGTGAACGGGCAATCCCAGGTTCCTCCCGGATTCAGATTTCATCCTACGGAAGAGGAACTCTTGCAATACTATCTGAGGAAGAAGGTTGTACATGAGAAGATTGACTTGGATGTAATTCCAGATGTTGATCTCAATAAGCTGGAGCCCTGGGACATTCAAGGTTTATCTGTCTTTCTGTTTTGTTTAATTTACTACCTTAATTAATTACAGAGATACGATGAATAATGATCCCTGCATTTTCCTAGCAGCCATTGTTTTCCTAGCACCGGTAAATAATGATTAATGTGTTAAACATATGATCAACTGATTAAATGCACTTATATTCATTGATGGACTTCTGAACAGAGAAGTGCAAAATAGGATCCACCCCACAAAACGATTGGTACTTCTTCAGTCACAAAGACAAAAAGTACCCAACTGGCACGCGCACCAATCGTGCTACAGCTGCCGGGTTCTGGAAGGCCACCGGGCGGGACAAGGTTATCTACAGCAACTCCAGGCGCATAGGGATGAGGAAGACGCTGGTTTTCTACAAAGGTCGTGCCCCTCACGGCCAAAAGTCTGACTGGATTATGCATGAATATAGAGTACTGGACGATAGTATCCCAGATGCTGCTTCTCATGAAATTGAACCCTTGCAGGAGGAGGGTTGGGTGGCCTGTCGAATATTCAAGAAGAAAAATCACCATAAAACCCTTGTAGACAGTAGTACTCCAATGATGATGTGCAGCAGTGTTAGTTGCACATTGGTTGATGTCAATGCAGAAACAGGAGGTCATAATAGGCAACTGAATGATCATGAAGGGACAATGATGGAACAAATTCTTGAGTGCCTGGGGAGGCGGAGCACATGCATGCATATAGAAGATCAGGAAATTAGCCATGAGGCAAACCAGGCATTTCCAAAATCTTCCTGCCTCTACTGCGGTGATAAAGGATTTATGAAGCTTCCTAATCTGGCAGAAAGCCCAAACTTCTCAACTTCCAGTGATCATGAGCTGCCTATGTCCCACATGATGAGCAGCGCACTACAAGTAGTACAACTTCCCAACGCCCCGGATGATTCCTCTTCCACCCCAATCCAACTCACCAGCCAAGTCATGAATATTATTGCTAACAATGGTACTGATCTCCAGTACTCATCGGCGAATGTTCATCGATCGCATATCACCGAGGGAGGCCTCAGCAACTGGGCAGCTCTTGATCATCTGGTGGCAAATCACCTGAATGGCCAGAATGAGACAATATCCAGTTATAAGCAGATATCTTCCTGTTTTAATGATATCGATTCCAACCACACTACCAACGGTAATAGCATGGCCGTAAGCTTGCTGTTCAGCCCTTCTCACCAAGATCTTCAATTACAGCAACAACTTTTACGATCATCTTCGTCGTCGTCGTCATCATCTAACGTAGTCAACGTGCAGGATTATCATAATGAATGCGAATTCTGGAGTTTGGCACGATCATCTTTGTCCTTTGCTGCTGCCGATGACCCAGCTCTAGGCAGCCACACGCCAAATGATCCTGTTTAACAATTATGAGACGGTATATCATCCATCTCCGAACAATAATCATCATTATCATGAATATTGATGCGCGTTACGCAACTCAAAGTCAAAAGGTTTAATTATTAATTTGTAGTGATAATGATACCTTGATGCCATTGATGATGTAATTAGTTTGTACATTACATGTGGAATATATTAAATTATAAAAACAAAACAAACTACTGAATCCAAGTTAATGAATGATAATTACTCCACATCGTTATTAGAATTGATCCTATAGATCTTACGATTTTACCATCTAAATTTACTAAAACAATATCTAACAACGATCATACATTTATTATATGAATAAAATATAGTTAAATTTACTCAAAAAAAACTTTTTATATTTAAGTAAAATTAAGATTTATCATTATATAAATAACTTAATTAGTTTAATCATACTTTTATTAACTTTTAACAATAAATGAATAAATTGGACATAAATACCATTTGATTGTAGCCGCAACTAAAATATTGAAAAAATCATATAAAATATTATAAGAAATAAAAACTGAAGTAAAATCATTTAATTATAAACTATACATGAATTTTTTACATATTTATTCATATATTGATTAATAATTTCTTTAAAAATAATTTATTAACTATATTTTTTCAAATTTTCTAAGATCTTATGATTCTACAATCTGATCTCACCGATTCGATACTGTTACCCTAAATCGATTTTGTGTAAAATCCTAATCCTATAAACTATGTTACTCCATCCTAGTTGCTGGCTTGGGAATTGGGATAACGTTATCAAGCATTTATAAATGCATGTGTCCCGACTTCAATTGCTCACCATGTATATTATATGGGGTCGGAATCTCACAATCTAAAAAAAAAATAATATTTGTTAAAAAACAAGTTCACTTTTATTTTATTTTTTTCTATATTACAATGTATTCACTACAAGAAAAAGTAAATTTTCCGACGGACAATTAAATAATCAACTTTTGAGAAGAAATTCAAAGAAATGTAAATAAAATTTTAAAAGAAATAACAAATTTAAATTTAATAAAAATTTTAAAAAAAAATTCTATTTATATTATTTCAAAAATTTAAATTTTCACTAAAATTCTTTTATATTATTTCAAGAAGATGAGCACTTTCCCAAACAAATATTGAGAAAATATTAAAACCAAAATTCAGAGAAAAAGAGTTTCAATTAGGAGACACCCAAACAATTGACATGAACCAACTTTTCTATCTTGAAGTTCGTTTGAGAGTGTTGTGGTATTCCAAGAGGAGAATCACGTGACACTCTGCAATACTCCGCACTTGAACTCTTAAGTCGTAAATCAATTGAACAACAATACACATTTCGAATTTAGAAAGACAATGGATTTGATAAAACGATTTTGAGTTTCAAAGGATGACAAAATTGCCAAAGTT
The DNA here is from genome assembly GCA_020080225.1 of Gynochthodes officinalis. Classification (NCBI taxonomy): domain Eukaryota; kingdom Viridiplantae; phylum Streptophyta; class Magnoliopsida; order Gentianales; family Rubiaceae; genus Gynochthodes; species Gynochthodes officinalis. Next base: position 28,647,133 of record CM034616.1, read on the forward strand.
GGAAATTTTTCATAACAATGTTAAAATATAAACGAAAGTTTGGTTCGTTAAGCGGAAGAATATATTATGTACCTCTAAGGCCTTCAAATACAAACTACAAAAACTCCATCGGACATAGTACAAATCGGACATAGTACATATTATTAGATTGATCAAAGTAAATGTAAACATCTATATTCAACCATTCAAATTTTGGTTGAAGCATTTTATCAAACAATTTGTTAGCCTCTAACACATTCACAAAAATCCTATACTCCTTCCTCCACAACCAGACCACGAAGAAACAATAATGAAACAATTAACATGTTAGATCAACACGAAACACCAATCACAACACAAAATGCCCAAAAATTAGAAAATGATAACCACATCAATCACAACACAAAATGCCCAAAATTAGCAAATGATAATCACACCAATCGGAGAAGAGGCAAGAAGAGGCGGTCGCGACGAGAGGAGGACCGATCGATGAGGACAACCGAACAAAGAGATGGGAGTGGAGGCGGGAGATGTAGATTTGTGAAGAACGAGAGGATGGAGAACCAAACTAGGAGAAATGGGAGGAGGAGGAAGAAAAGTGGGTTTTTAACTTTAAATATTTTTATTTTTAATATTAAATTTTTAAATTTTGGCAAGAACTTAAAGTTTATACTTTATTTTGAATATTTTTTTAAATTTTTTATTTTGTTAAATATTCGACGGATAATCCGTCGGAAAAGTTTTTAAAAATTTTTTTTTAAAGATTTTGGAGATTTTCTGCCTGCTGCGTTCTTTTTTTTTTTTTTTTTTTTTGGAAATTTCAAACAGTTAATGGCCGTCGGAAGATTCCGTCGGAAAATCAACATTTTCTTGTAGTGATTGCCTAAAATTAAAAAATAAAGATCAATTTAAAAATTTGTACATTGTATTATACTTTACTAAATCAAAAATTAACTTTTTTTCTGTGTCAAAAAAGTAATTGCCATAGCTTTAACATTTGCTTGCGATACTACAAGTAGGGGTGGCAATTGGGAGGGAATAGGAAGGAATTGATAGGATTTAAATGGGTAAGGAATTATTAGGAATAGGAAATATGATTCTCATTAAATTTTAGACTAGAAGGGAATGAGATTCAATGGGATTGGGATTCCATATTAAATTCCCATTGGGGATTAACTATCAACATTAATCATTAATCATTAATCATTAACCATTTAACTATCAACATTAATCATTAATCATTAATCATTAACCATTTAACTATCAACATTAATCATTAATAATTGATTATTAAACATTATCCAACAATTACCCAACATTACCTAATAATTACCTATTTAACAATTTTCAATGGGACTCATGGGTATCTCATATTCCTCCCGATAAATTCCCATCCCAATAACATCCCTTCTAATTATTCCCAATGGATATTTTTAATGGATATGAGAATATCAATAACTCCCATCCGATTTGGTACCCATCGAGACTATAGAAATATTATCACCTCTAACTACATGCACGTCCTTTTCATATTATGTACGTTGGATTTTATGCTTGTCCTGTTACTAAATTTATTATGTTTTTTGTAGTGTGTTTAGTATTATGATTTGTTTTCAATTAAAATGCCTAAATAATTGGAGCTAGAAAATAGTCCATTTGCCTTGCAGCAAAAGTTAAGAGTAATAGTATTTATAGTGATTTTTTATAGTAATTGATATAGAAAAAATCATCCCTTATTATTTTGTTAATTTTAAGGAGAGTGATGGGTGAATTTTGTCTTTTTGTATTTGACATATGAGTCAGTATGATTAGTCATTAACAATATCATTACTCAAAAGTTAATTTATTATTATTTGTTTTCTTTGGTATGTATAATCTATAAATAAGGTCTTTATCATTGTTTGTTTTCTTTGGTATGTATAATCTATAAATAAGGTCTTTTTCAAAACGAGGGAGTATGAAAGGTCCAGCCACTAATTACTATGGCGTTATTTTATTTTTGATTCTTGAAAATTTCCAATCCGCAAATTATGGGAGTTTGGAATTAACAATGCACTTATGCACATGGACTGTTGATACTCCCGCACGTTATGTACTTTCGAGTTAGGGATTTTAGATGTTGGGAGCAAAATTTGGACCAGTAGATTTTGAGGACGGTTATATCGAAAGAAACATATTTGGACCCTGTTGGCAGCTAGCTTGTGGTAATTTGCAATCTCTTTCTGCATTGATGGGTATCGAATTAACAAAATAAAAATGATTATTCCAAATTATTTTAATAGATAGAGATTGATTTATTATTTTTCATAAGAGAAAGTAGTAAATAAAGTAAGTGCATTTTAAAAAATCTAACTATAACAATTAAATTTAAAAATCAAAAGTGCCAATAATAAAATAAGATAAAGTAATAAAAGACAAGTTTCTAAATAAAAGGACTAATTTTAATTTTGATTCATTCAATTGATATGAATACAAACTTAACTCATGTACTCGCAAATAAATTAATTATAGTTATAAAACAAGTGATAAAAATCAATCTCTCTTTAATTTGTCAACAACCAAGAATGTTTGTTGATTACTTCTCTAATTAATAGATAACTCTAGCTATGACTATAGAATATATCTATCAACATTGTTGATGATTAGAGAGATCCGATTCTAAATAACAAAAAACACAAGTTTCATTTATTTAAATTAAATTATTTATTTCCATGAGACACAAGTTTAATTTATTTAAATTAAATTATTTATTTCCATGACATATATTAGACTACTTACTAGATAATAAAATTATATTTGCTACAAATATCAAAACAATCAAATAATTACGCATTTGATATTTCAATTGGCAATAAACTATTTTGTTGATCCGATAATAGCGCCAATAATTTAATTCAATAAAATAATCATGATCAAATAAGTACAAGAATAAATAAATACTCATAAATGAATAGAGTATAAATAAAATCAAATTAGATCTCATAAACCAAGATTTTGATTATCACTCAACTAAAAAAAGACATCTATTTTGCGTGGGCTTAGTGCACATTTGTACACTTTGGAGAAGACTTTTCTATTTTGTATATATATAAAACAATATTCTTTCAATTTTTTTTTACACATATACAAATTTGATTATTATAATCAACAAACATGCCCATCTTTATTTACCGTCTCTTATAAAATTTAATTTTATGTAAAACTGTTATTGGAGTAATCTGATAAATGAATTTAATTTAAGTAGAACTCTTATTTGGGTAATTTGATATATTTCATTCATTTCAAATTATATCCAAGTACAAATTGTTATCTTTATCACTTTATTTGAGTTTAAGTATAAATTATAATTCTTATTAATTTATCACACAGCATAAAAGACGCACATAATTTGAATATCAATTTATCAAAAAAATAAAATAAAATTGAAACTCTATATTACATGTGATCTTTCAAAACCATTTAGCCAGATCTTTGATATCTATCCCTCTCATAATCCATCAAGTTCATTCCTTTCAACATATTTCTTGGTTTATGAATAAAAGATGGGAAACTTGGGAGATCATAAATTGGGTACAGAATAACTATTTTTTTGATATTGAATTTCAAAACTTTTTTTTTTTTTACTTATACAATTTTAATTTATCGTTGCGTATTTCCTTTATTCTTTATAGTTGGAGAAAATTCCTTTATCAAACCAAAATAGACAAGAGGATTTATTTTATTTTCTTGTCCAAAAGAAACTGATTATATTAACGTGGAAATAGTACAAGTAGCGACTCGAGAAGGCATAGCTTTTCACTGGACAAGCCCTAACACAATTAACCTAAACCCAATAAGAGTTTGTTAAGGTTGTTTTTCCTGAATTAAACGGGACTGGCATAACCCTACCCAATATATAGTGGGACCGGTACTTCCTAACCACTATTAACTAATAGATCAAAAGAATACCCTAGCTTGTGGGCCTCTGCGTACACATCTTTCCTCAGCAAGATCAGAAAAAACAGACCGCAGAAATCCATGTAGTGCGGTTTTGCATAGGTCGATACCTCCTATCCGTGCGCGGCCTTACGCTGCGTTGCATCATGTCGCTATAAGAGGATTCAGTTTTTAATTTTAAGAAATTCATTGAATTGTGAAAGTCTTTGTAATTATTAATTTCAAATTGAAACAAAAAATTACAATAAGCTTCATTTACCATGAAACTTTTTGTAGTTATTATTTTTAGTATTTTCAACTAATTTCTTATATAACTTATTAATAATATTTATGACAATTTACAATTATATCATTATAATTGAATTTAAGTTTTTAATCAGTTAGTTAGTACTAATTAAAAATACTACCAGGTATACTAGCCTCTAATCTTTAGAGGAATACTAAAAAAGTATTTTTTTAATTGTATATGTTATAAGTTGAGTAGATGAAAATTACAAAATACTAACTTGAATTTATCTTAATTAACTCCTAATTGTTTTTCAATACATACTTTTATGTATTATAAAATACTTTTTCATAATGAAACATTTTTTCATCAAATATATTAAAAAATTAACTATATTAGACATCTTTATTTGATATATAATCAGTTATAATTCTTTTTTTATTTACAAGTAAGCAACTATATTAAAATTTTAGAATTTTTTTTATTATACTTTTCATGAATTTAATTCCACATTTTTGTTCTTACGTGTTATCATTTTAATTTTTTAATAAAATTTGAAATTTGACATTCTCCTCCATTCAAATTTTTAATATATTATTCAAATAAAACTTAGATTTGCAATATACATAATTTTTTAAAATTCTCCATAAAAATTTAATTATTATTATTATTCTTTAATTTAACATAAAGTAAATAGTTTTTTTAATAAAAAATAATACTATAATTTTTTTCAATAATAATATATTCCCATGCTAATGCACGGGAAGAAGTCTAGTTTGTCCTATAATTTAGAGGCTTTATCTATTGGTGGCTTCATTGCTTTTTATACATTTTAAAGAAGACTTACCTATATATATATATATATATATATATATATATATATATATATATATATATATATATATATATATATAAAATAGTGTCCATTCAACCTACTTTTGACACATATGCAAATTTGATTATTATAATCAAACCACGTGTGGAGTTCTTATTCTTCATTTTTATTTACCCTACGTTATAAAATTTTAATTTAAATATATGTTTGATTGCATCAATTAATTGATTTGAGTAAATCTAAATACATTTTATTTACTTTCAAATTAAGTTCAAATATAACTTATAATCGTCATCATTTTATTTGAGTTTGAGTGAAAGTTCTAATTCTTATCACTTTATTTGTATTTATCACAACCAAGGCCACATCCTCTAAGATTGCCTTAATTTTATTTCATAATTTTATCATTTTTTTATTAATTTATCCCTTGTAATTTTATCCTTAAAAAGTAAGAAGTTGATAAAATTACATTGTCAAAGGCAGACACAAAGTTGAAGTATGAATATTTTCTTAAAAATTAAGAAAATTTATAAAAGTACAAACACTTTGAAGATTTTTAACAAACTCCTAATACACATAGAATTTTTGCAACTTAAGTGGTCAATATTTTTCTTTATTAGTTTAAAATTAGCAAAAGTAAGAAATAATTTTCTGTCAAAAGCTTTTTATGGTTATGATTGTTTATTTCTTTCTTTTTTTTCAATTGGCATGATTAAAAAGTAAATTATTCAAATTTTCATTCATCAACATGTTAATTTTAGTTGAAAAGAAAATCATCACAATTTTGTAACCAAATTTTTTAATTTTCATTAAAAAGTAAATTTAGTTGAAAAGTTAAAAATTGAATCATTCATCAACATGTTATTATCACAATTTATCATTAATCAAGTAATTAATTTAAGTAGTTAATCACCTCATTTTAATTTAAACATATTTCCTTAAATTTTCCCTTAAAATTATTGAAGTTATCTTCCTGATAAACTAATTAATTCATGCCATTCTTATCATTATATATAATATCTATTATAATTGTTATGATTATTTGGAATTTAATTTTTCACCTTCTTATTAATATAAAATACACTATTCTTATCATTTCACATCACCTTTATTTTTCTCTCTCACATTTTGAGTTTCATAGTCAAGTTTCTAGAAAGAAAAATTCATAATACCAAAAATTTGTCAATGGTACTTGTTTTACTAATAAATTTTACTTTTATTGTACAGAAATAATGATAACTATATTTTAATTTTTTTTCTAATAATGAACGTAAGGGTGAAGGTGGAATTTGTGTATGCCAGAAGATTGTAGAGTTTAGACCATAGAATTTCATAATTTGATTTTTTGATTTTTGATTTTTTTATGTTCTTTATTATTAGTGGATTACAAATTAACAAAATTAGATATAAATGGCTTCTTCATGAAAAAATTGCTTTGTAGACAATTTGTTGCTTTGTTGTATATGAGAGTTTTTATTTTATTTTCATAATTACATTTCAGTATAAATATATATTTATTTATTTGTTTTCAACGATATTTAGTCGTGTATTTATTTTATTTGTTGTGAATGATAAAATGATATTTTATTTTTTGAAAGTATCAAGTATTCTAGAAAAGGATTTATTTTGGTGTTAAAATTTTTTTTATTGGTGTTGAGATTTAATTTTATTTTTAATTAAGCATTTATTATTTAATATAATAATTTTTTTTGCATGCAATAATAATAATTCTATTACATGCACACAAATATTCCTTAGTATTTATTATTAAAATTATTTTTTACTTTTATTTAAAAATAAAATAAATAACTATATTATTGAAATAATAATCGCTCATTCATTTGAATGGTCAAATACTAATTTATCTTATAATTTAGAATCTTTATCCATCATTGGCTTCACTGCTTGTTGCTTTTTTTTTATTCAATAATACCGCTTGCTTTTTTTTTTTTTAATTCAATAATATCACTTATCCTAATGAGTTTTATGGATCAACTGGACCAAAAGCTTTTCAATCACAAACACTCCCTAAAGAGAAAATTTGTACAAAGAAAAAATTAAGGCTCAATTTGGACAAATCATTTTTATTCTCAAATAGAAAAAGTAGGTCCTTTTCTCAAATAAAAACATCACACTTCAAACAAATTTTTATTTCAAAATTTAAAATTTAAATTTTCCCACTCAAATTCCTCTCACATAATTTAGAAAAATTTTCCCTCTCATTTTTCCCTATAAAATACTTTTTCTATCAAAAAATACCCACCAAAATTTTCACACATCTCAATACAAGTACTTTTCTCAAATACATCACACTCCAAAGGTTTTAGGAGAGAAGATGAAGAAAGATGGCATGTGTATCTTTAGACGGCTCCTCTCTCCCATTTTATAAGGATTATCCTATTTTGTTACCAAGTAAAAGGGTTTTTTTTTAAAAAGAAGATAGCAAATTAAAATCCTAGCATTAATCCACTTCTCTAAAAATAATAGTTCTTAATAATAATAAGACTAACTATTACTTCAAAATAACAAAGTTTTGTAAAATAATTTTAAAATTTACCCCTCAATTCCCATTCATAACAGAACATCACTTCAAACAGGCATGCTATCTCGATTGATTTTTAAATTAATGACTCTGTTTAGGTTTATAAGGCATGCCCCACGTTTTAATGCAAGATGTCTTCCGATGATAGATCCTTAATTTGATAATTTTTTCAATATCAAAACTTGAAATTATGAGTTCAAATTCTTTTTTAAAGTACGATTTACTTCAAAACCTCATCTAATACATTTAATACAAAAAATATAGTCGAAATTAAACAATTAATGCAATATATTGTCAACATTAAGAGGAAATATTCATAAATAATATGATCATTAAACACTCTATAATGTGTGCAGTTGAGCATATATTTTTCACAGAATAATATCATTTAATTGAAATTTTTTAAAAAAAAATCAATTAAATGACATGATATTTATTAAAAAATTTCAATTAAATGACATGATATTTACTTTAAATGATATTGGTAGACTATAGCTATTTAATAAATCTTACCATATATAAAAGTTACTAAGAGATTTTATTTAAAATTTTTATTATGTAATATCTTATTCATTTTGTCAAAGTGTTATAATAAACTTCAAACTATGAAGGAATGAGATCGGGCACAGTTCAACATGGCATAAAACCCTCAGGTCAGGGATCCCGAGTAGAGCTTGAAATGATAGTGGCACAACCGCTCTTGCTATATTTGAGATTGAAGAAAGGAAAGCTGCTAAGGCCCTTTCCTTCTTTGTGTGGCAGTAAAAAGTTCCAATAATGTGCATGAAATGCATTCAAAATGTATTTTTATGATTTTTAGAACAATTTTTTACGTTTTAAAAACAAGTTTTATTTTTTATATTTTACGTTTAAAAACACAAAAATGTGTTTAAAACACAATTTATATTCACCTTAACTAATATACCGCCTAGTTTTAAAATCCCACATCCTCCAGGCTCCAGTCAACCAAATACCTTTCTGAATGGTATTGTAGGGTGGCTCGTGGGCTGGTTGCAGCACGTGACACCGGGTAAAATACTATGAGATTTTTTTGATTAGACAATAAAAGGGAGAGTGAGGAAAGCGAGATGAAAAGGATCTTAGATTCTTGAAGGTGGCCATAAAGCCAATTTTGGTTGCTGTGCAGTGTGCAAGTGCTGCATTTCTCAACGTGCATTGGTTTCTCTACAAAGTCCGATAAATAACTCACTCACTCAGCTTTCAATGTGCGCGTACTCATTCATATCACTCACTCAGAGACCACGGGACAATATTACTCTCCATTCATATCCCACTCGCACTGGATCCACATTTACATTCAGAGACCACGGCACAATATTACTCTCTCTTCACTGTTTCTCAAACCCAATATATTTTTGCGTTCAAGGCTCCTGACCACACTTTGCCTGTTACCCCCCTGACACCTCCCACCACCGTTGTTGTCCTCCTTTTCCCCAAGAAGCTAAAAATAAAAACACCAGTCCTTGTTATCAGAAACACACCTCATCGAATCTCTCTGTCACACACTCTTTAGTCTTGCCTCACTTTCACCTTGTTGTTTGTGTAGAGAAGGTGGTAGCTTCTAAAGAATTAATATTAGCATGAGCAATTTTTATACGACTTGTCGCAGGGCAGGCGGAGATATGAAAATTTTAGTCCTCTTTGGAGCCTATTTGAACATTTCCTAGCTGTAGATGCTTCAAGCTTAGTTATTTTCTTGATGGGTAAAAAAGGAGGATCGTCCTGGTTGACAGCAGTCAAAAGGGCATTTAGATCTCCCAGTAAAGATAGTGAGAGAAAAAATCACAGAAAAAAAGATGAGAACAAGGATGATGAACCAGAAGAGGAAGAAGAAAAGGTGCTCCCGTTGACCTTTACTCTTGATTTGCGCAATTGTATTGTTCCAACTCTATATCAGTATTTCCTAATTGTGTTTACCTCCGTCTTCTTCTTTCACTGATGCATCTTTTTAATTCCCAATTTCACATTATGTGCAGAGGAAAGAGAAGAGAAGATGGCTGTTCCGGAAGCCAACCAACCATGACGTTGTTACTCAACAAATGCCGCCACCTAAACCACCATTTGCCGAAGACATCGTTGCTACTACTGCATCGATGGCTAGTGCTGCTTCTGATGCAGCTGCAGAACATAGCCGTGCCATTGCGGTAGCAGTTGCAACCGCAGCTGCTGCCGAGGCCGCAGCGGCCACTGCCCAGGCGGCAGTAGAAGCTGCTCGGCTTTCCAAACCAATTTATCATAATTATGCAAGGAAGCACAATGCCGCCATTGTAGTTCAAACAGCATTCAGAGGGTATCTGGTGAGTCATGAATAAGTTTCGTCTTGTTTTTGTTTTGGCTTGAGATTTTGCACGAGAGGATGCTATTTTGAGTCATCAATTAGTTTGGATTCTCTCCTTTTTTTTTGCTTAGAATTTTTGTGGATCAAACAAAGACAGCTGCAAAGTAATAATGAAAGGACAAGGTACAAGAAAAGGTTTTAGCATAGGCACTTCGAAACCAATAAGTTGATTCCATCATTGTAAGTTGCGATTTGATTGATCATGAACATTTTTAACAAGGGTTACTTTTCTGGATGGAGCAACTAATTTCCCTTTTTCCAACAAAGAAATAAAAATAAATGTGCTTTAATTCCTCAAAATCCAAGGTTTGAAATTGAAAATTGGAATAATTGCCCATAAAAAGAGCAAATGAAGTTTCCATGTCTACATTTCAATTCATACGCCGAGCTGCTGGTTAGATATTGTGTCACCCTAACCAACAGGGAAACCTTGTTCTCTCTGTTATCATCTTGTCTTTGTCGATACTTCATATATTGCAGATGGAAAATATGACTGAATTCAATCAATTTTTATATATTTTAAAGGCAAGGAGAGCTCTTCGTGCACTAAAAGGACTCGTAAAGTTGCAAGCTTTAGTGAGGGGTCACAACGTCCGGAAGCAAGCAAAGATGACCTTCAGATGCATGCAAGCTCTAGTTAGAGTGCAGGCTAGAATACTTGACCAACGCGTTAGGCAATCAAATGAAAGATGCAGAAAATCGACATTTAGTGACACTAATAGTATTTGGGAATCACACTATCTTCATGACATATCTGAAAGAAAATCTATTGTAAGGTGCTTTCCATTTTTACCTGTTTATCGATGTCAGGTAGGATGTTGTCTGATTTCGCTGCACTTGCCCTTTCCAGTCGAGAGATGGAAGTAGCATAGCCGATGATTGGGATGAACGGCCACACACCATTGAGGAGGTCAAAGCAATGCTGCAAAATAGGAAAGAGGCTGCGTCAAAGCGGGAAAGAACCTTATCTCATGCCTTCTCTCAGCAGGTTCTTTCTGCTCTTCTTTTTGTTTCTTGGTTTTTTTTTTTTTGGGAGGGGGGGAGGGGGGGGGGGGGGGGGTGGTGTTGAACTTGTCATATTCCCCAGAAGCCTTTTAGCCATATGATTTCTTATACTTTTGCCACATTATCTGTTTCTTAACACTATTTTAACGTGGACCGATAGATGTGGAAAACAGCCAGGAACCCATCGTTCGGTAGTGAGGATGAACTTATCCGGGAAAATCATCAATGGCTCGACAGATGGATGGCTGCAAAGCCGTGGGAGAGCAGGGGAAGAACTTCCACTGATCAAAGGGACCCTGTTAAAACTGTTGAAATTGATACTTCTCAACCTTATTTACCAAGTAATTTGCGCAGATCAAGCCAACAACATCAAAGGACTGCTTCCCCTCTCCATCGAGCCCACCAAAATCAATCTCTCAATCCCCCAGTTACACCTTCGCCATCCAAAACAAGGCCCCTTCAAGTGCGTTCTGCAAGTCCTCGATGTGGAATAGAAGAAAGAAACTGTCATATAGTTCATACCCCGAGCCTGAGGTCTAATTACCCCAACACTGGTAGCTTGCATCAACAATCCAGAGGTACGACGAATGTCGGTGGTGGTGTAGTGCCTAATTACATGGCTGCAACAGAATCTGCTAAAGCCAGAATCCGGTCGCTGAGTGCTCCACGTCAGAGGCCATCAACTCCAGAGAGGGAAAGAGTTGGATCAGTGAAAAAACGGTTATCTTTCCCGGTTCTGCACCATTATGATTCAGGAATTGGTTGTGCAAACTATGCTACTACCATGAGAAGCCCAAGCTTTAAGAGTGCTTGTGGAGTGCATCTGGGCTTTGAACAGCAGTCCAACTATTCGTCTTGCTATGGTGAAAGTCTTGCTGGGGAGATATCTCCTTCTTCAACCAGTGATCTGAGAAGATGGTTGAGGTGATTACTATTTCAGAAAAGAACTATAGATCATGACTTTGGTTAATTTGCAGCTGATTTTCTCTCTTTTATGTTTCGGTTCCGCACCTAGACATTGAGATGAAGCAAACAGTAGTCGAATCAGCTGTTGATGTCTGGAAATATATGTCACGAACCCCATTGTAGCCAGCTGGTCCGCGAGGCCTACGTTAGGGTCCTGGAATCTGTACAATGGGAACGAGTTCAGTTTGATTTTTTCCTTTCTAGATAGCAGTTGGCCTACTGGACTTTTTTTTTTTGACAAATTCAGATTTTATCGTCTGTTTGATTTGCAATTTCATTCAACTAAATTACGGAAGTTCTAATAAATCAGGTTTTTAATGATCCTACAATAGAACTACTTGTGGCGGCTTGAATCTTGAAAGTAGATTAATTGAGTGAGAAGAATTAGGTTTTTAAAATTAGTTCCTCTATTTAACATTAAAGATTAAACTACGGAAGAGTGGTGAGTTACGTGCAATATCAGGATCATGCATGGAATCCAGCAAATTGTTCAAAAGAACTCCTTTTAACTAAGGGCTGGTTTAACGGCAAGTCTGGGTTAATTAACAGAGTTGGCGAGGGATCAAACCTAACGACAGTCAGGATTTGAGGCGTGTCTTGATTACCTTGAAAGATTCAGAGGGTGTTTGGTTCGGGGTTTTTGGCTGGGTTTGGAATGCATTGGTCAAAAATTGGATGTTTGGTTCTTGGTATTGGGTTTCTGTAACCCTTTAGGAGAGGGTTTGACCGAAACCCACCCCCACCCCCTACTTTTATCAAAACCCACAAACGTGGGTGTTGTCTTGGCCTGGGGTCAACATTGAAGTGACGCGTGCCCAATGGGCACGCGCCACTTGTCATGGGGGTTGCAAACCCCCCATAGTTTGCAACCCCCATTTTACCTTTTTTTTTAAATTTTTTTTAAAAATAAATTTCACTAATTTATAGAAAATATTTTCAATATATAATTTGTTAAATATCATATAATGTAAAATACTATTTTTATTATAATTTTAATATAAAATTTATTCCATTCCATTACAAAATAATACCAAACAACATAATTATTATCATTCCATTCTATTATCAAGCTACCTTACCTCACGCTGCCTAATGTGGGGTCCTCTTCATATTGTGTGGGTCTTTCCGCTCACTCACTGTTTAGAATAGAGTTTGGAACACATATAGTCAGTAAATGTGGGATACCTTCAAATAAAAAAATGAAAAAAAAAACTAAAACCTTTCTTCAAACCCTCACGTGGGCTCGCCAAAAGAAAAGATTTAGTCTCATGTCTAATTGTGTGGGTCCCTCTTCATATTGTGTGGGTCTTTCTTCACTGTGAAGAGTTGGGATCTCCCCGGTTCACAGGTCACTGTTTAGAATAGAGTTTGGAACACATATAGTCAGTAAATGTGGGATACTTTCAAGAAAAAAAAAACTAAAACCTTTCTTCAAACCCTCACGTGGGCTCGCCAAAAGAGAAAACCTAGTGACCAGTATAAATGTCAAAAGATTTATTTTGACAGGCTTAGTGTGAACGCATGCAGCACATCCCAGCAACACATTATGGAGATGGATAACGTTCAAAATTGCAGATGGTGGGAGGAGAAGGGCATTATTACATTTACATTGCTGATTGCAGTAGTACTGAAATCCAATTCCTATATATACCGTCCCAAGTATGTACCTGGCCTCCTTTAGTCCAGTATTCAACTTGGGAGTTGGAATCAATTAAGGAGATTGATGGGAAAGACTGAGCCATATTGTTAGTTTATGATTTCTTATGCGCCTCCGTAGGTACGTATAATATGAGATAAACAAAGTTTATGCTCTTTTAATTTCTACTACGGCCACATTTTAATAATGATATATATATATATATGTGTGTGTGTGTGTGTGTGTGGTATTCTCTAAATATTTGTATAACAGAAACCACACAAATTTTATTGCAGTTATACAATACATACACGTATGTTGAACGTATACATATAGGGTTTATACATATATATCTTTATATATATATATATATATATATATGTACACACATAAACATACATACATATTATATATATATCTTTTAGTACGATATATATCATATAATTAAGAGTTAATTGTATCTACCTCTCTTGAAATTTGGTAACAAAATAAATTTTGTTATTTGAAAAAAAATTATAAATACCTTCTCAAATTGAAAGTCAATTATTTAAAAGCAAAACAAAACTAAAATATCCGTCAATTTATTGAACCAAAAAATATAACTAAAAAAATAACATTAAAAGTGAAAAAGAATAATATTCAATAATAGATTATATGATATTAAGGTTTTAAAGTTTATTTGTACATAACTTTTCCTTAAATCAGAATTTTTTATTACTATTTTTTTATTAATTTTTTTAAACCCTCAAGCTCAAATTTAAATACACAAAAAATACATTCATTTACTTAATTTTATATATATGGAATATTTTTCATATTTTTTTATAATATAAGTTACAAGCGTAGTTTTATATAAAATAATTATTGAGAAAAAGGCTAAGAAATAAATTTATTTGTACATATAAATTTTTTGACCAATAGAATTCTTTTTATCAAATCTAAAAAATTTAAATGTTATAAATTTGACCAGTCAAGAAAAATATTTGTTCTTTAGGCAAGGAAAATAAATTTTGTAATTTCAACAAATCTAAGGGAGGTGAATATAAATAATTTTATAATTACAAGAAGTTAACTTTTCTTAAAAAAAATGTCTATTTGGACAAGTGATTCTTATTTGTAAATAAATAAATTTTCAAATAAAAATAAACTATCCAAACACATTTTTATTTCAAAATTTAAAATTTAAAATTTTTCACTCAAATTTCTCTAACATAATTTTAAAAAAAATTTCTCTTATTTTTTCCTCCAAAATACTTTTTCAATCAAAAATACCCACCAAAATTTTCACACATTCTAATATAATTTTTCTAAATACATCACACTCCAAATAAACATCCAAACATATTTTTATTTTAAATTTTAAATTTCAAATTTTTTCACTCAAATTTTTCTTACATAGTATAAAAAAAAATTTTCCTATTTTTTCCTCAAACATATTTTTTTTTATCAAAAAAATATTTATTAAAATTTTTATATATTCTAATACAGCTTTTCTCAAATGCATCACTGTTCAAACGAAGTCATTTGTGACGCTGGCATGGCATCGCTAGTGCTGGGCCGCTAGAATATGAAAAATGTAAAGCGAATTTTTGTGTTTCCTGCAGCTGCATGCTTTTTACACGTGTTATCCACTTAAAATCTGCTCCATACCACGCATGACTTCGAGATAAAACAATTTAATTTGATAATCACATGAACAGAGCTTGGCGGGGTTGGTTGTTAATTTTTAGCTATCTTCACTTGAAAGGCAATGAAATTTTATGACCCATGGACAAATAAATATACCCCACTCAATTGTAACCAGCAATGCTTGTCCATGAAAATTCCCCCACTTTGTAAACTCAATAACTTATGTTTGGAATGTGTTATATTTAAGAATTTTGTGTTAGAATATGTGAAAGTTTTGATGGAAATTTTTTGTAAGAAAAAATAATATGAAAAAGTAGATTGAATGATTTTTTTTTTTTGAAATAATGTGAAAAAAATTTGGAGGAGAATTTAAATTTTAAATTTTAAATTTTGAAATAAAACGTTATTTGAATGCTTTATTTTTGTGATTGTAAAAAATTAATTTTTACAAATAAAAACACAAATCAAACATAGCCTAAATTCCTGTTACACTAAATTCATGTTGTACATGGCAATAATAAGAGGATGGATATCTGTACTTCTAACTGTATCTAACAGCCTAATTTTAATAAAACCAAGTCAAAACATTATTAACAGACAATAAGATCTCAACTTGAATAATAATATTCCATCTGGCACGCTTGTTGAACCAACCAAATTAGAGTAGAGCCTAATTTTAATAAAACTAAGTCAAAATATAATTAATAGACAATACGATCTCAACTTGAATAATAGTATTCCATCTGGCACGCTTGCTGAACCAACCAAATTATAGTAGCATTAGTGGGTGCAAATGCAATGAATAAAATAGGATTCTCATGAAATGCCACCACTTCTACATTGATAAAATGTGCACTCCATATATAGATGAGAAATATACACTATAAATGAAAAAAATAATGTATATGTGTATTATATTTTTATTTTTAGTATAATAAGTTAATTATGTAATTTTTTTTGGTCTCCCAATTATTTTTACGTACATAATTTTATGTGATACAATAAATGCACGAAATATTTTTTTCACGAGAATGAATTTGTTGGGTAAAGATGTGACAAGTAGATGCCTCGTTACCATATATATGCACACGCATAGACAAAATACAACTAGCTAGATTGATGTCGCTACAATAATTACACAAAATGTAAAAATTAAAAATTAAAAACTCATTGAATGCGATTACAACCAAACAAGCTACCCAAATAGCAAGCTTCAACTTAATTAATTAAGAAAGATCGAGTAATCCAGAACATGGTGAAAGTAAATTAATTCCAAACATATGGCTATTTCCTATATGGGCTCTCCACGTTGCTTGGTCGGCAAAATGTCTCTCTATTTAATCGAACTTGGACGCCACACTTGTTATATAGTAATACGCCGCACTTGTCTCTGTATTATAGATAGAGCTTCCACATGCTGTTAAGTAGTAATTTCTAAGTCTAACATTCTTTCACCTACCAGCATATATTCTGAGCTTGGAGGATCAAATAATTAAACTCTCATAGATCTCCCCCGTACGTACAACTCAAGTCTCAACGGAACGAACCTTAATTATGTCTGTTGATGAGATTATAATCAGTTCTGGTAGTTGTATGTCGTCGTGGGCGATGTGCATGGTGATGATCGTTGTGGTGGGATGTTGTAGTTGTAGTCCTCCTGAAGATCCCGTCAAGTGTTGGTCCCCTAGTAATACTAACTGCACCATCACAAACTCCTACGGTGCATTTCCAGATCGAAGCATATGCCGCGTAGCTAGAGTTGTGTACCCTTTCGCAGAAGAAGAAGTTGTGTCGGCAGTGGCAAATGCAACCCTTCTGAAGAGCAAAATCAAAGTCGCCACTCGCTTCTCCCACAGTATTCCAAAGCTGGTATGCCCTGATCAGGGTGGCGATGGATTACTTATCAGCACCAAGTATCTGAATCGGGTGTTGGAGGTGGACCCATCTAGGAATACGATCACCGTGGAGAGCGGTGTGACTCTGAGGCAGCTCATAAACGCCGCAGCCAAGGCCTCGTTGGCCTTGCCTTACGCACCCTACTGGTGGGGGTTGACCATGGGTGGGCTTATGGCCACGGGTGCGCATGGGAGCACATTGTGGGGCCTAGGGAGCTCAGTTCACGACTACGTAACACAAGTAAGAATCGTTACTCCTGCTTCACCTCAAGAGGGTTATGCAAAAGTGAGAATTCTTCAAAATGGCGATCCGGATCTCAACGCGGCTAGAGTCTCCCTTGGAGTACTTGGAATTATTACGCAGGTTTAAACAATTTCCTTGTCCTATCTTCGTCCATTCTTTTTATTTAGTTAGTTAGTTATTTTCTTTTGTTTATTTGGGTGGTAATTAGTCGTAGATTGAAAGCACTAGCTAGGATAAAATATATGCCGATGCCCGCAGGTGACTCTGAATTTGCAGCCGATGTTCAAGAGGTCCATCACCTACTTGACAAAGAATGATACGGATTTGGGTGATGAAGCGACCCATTTTGGGAAGCAGCATGAGTTTGCTGACATGACATGGTACCCTAGCCAACACAAGGTGGTTTACCGTATAGACGATCGAGTTTCTTCTAATACATCTGGTAATGGTCTCAATGACTTCCCCGGATTTCGTTCCACACCTTCACTTGTACTAGCAATATTAAGAGCTTCAGGTACTAATTTTACACCGTATTATTTTTTTCTTACTAGCTACCAATTATCTTTTTTTTTAATTACTACTTTTCATCACCAAAAATCCAATAATTAATAGTCTTGATTAATTCCAGTATTAATTCTTGAGCTAGCTAGCTACAATGTAGTATTTACACGTAGAATTCTATGATATGCATGGATGGTGCAAATGACGCATCATGCAGAGGAGGGGCAAGAGTCCAAAAACGACGTTGATGGAAAATGCACCTTCGCCAAATTGACTACTGCCACGCTGAGGTCCAGTGCTTACGGTTTTACCAACGATGGCATTGCATTTACGAGGTACCCAGTTGTAGGATATCAGAATCGTGTCCAATCGTCGGGGACTTGCCTTGATAGCCCTGAGGATGCAACGATCACCGCATGTCCATGGGATCATCGGGTGAAAGGCCTCTTCTTTCACCAGACTACCTTCAGCATTGGCTTGCTCAAAGCCCAAAGCTTCATCCAAGACGTCCAAAGGCTGGTTGCTTTGGAGCCCAAGGCACTGTGCGGCCTGGACCTTTACAATGGCATCCTCATGAGGTACGTTACAGCCTCCAGCGCCTACCTGGGCAAACAAGAAGATGCCCTGGACTTCGACATCACGTATTTCAGAAGCAAGGACCCGTTGACCCCGAGGCTTCACCAAGACATCCTTGAAGAGTTGGAACAAATTGCGGGGTTCAAGTATGGAGCCTTGCCTCACTGGGGCAAGAATCGGAATTTAGCATTTGTGGGAGCCATTAACAAGTATAAAGACTCAGCTGCATTTCTCAAGGTCAAACAAAAATTTGATCCCTTAGGCCTCTTCTCAAGTGAGTGGACTGACCAAATTCTGGGATTGAAAGCTGGCGGTTTGACGGTAGACAAGGAGGGTTGTGCTCTGGAAGGCCTGTGTTTGTGTTCTCAAGACATCCATTGTGCACCAAACAAGGGCTACTTCTGTCGGCCTGGAAGAATTTTTAAAGAGGCAAGGGTATGCAGTGCTCGTTCAGAAAGTATTGATTTCCAGAAACAATAACTAATTCGTCCCACTAGTAAAATATTAGCTCTATCTGGTTAGTTAATGAGTTTGATCAATTTATTCGAATTAATCATTCTATACTGTGAAGTTAAGTACTCTAACTAGCAACAAGATTGGTGTAATGTAATAATTTGGGTCAACCTAGAAACTGGTGGACTTAATTTGTTCACTCTGACTTGAAAATGCTTATTTTGTAGGTAATTTTTTATCGTTTTGAAAATAATTTTTATTTCATAATTTTTACCTCACATAAATAAAAATGCAAAATGAACCATAAAAGGCTTCAATGCGGATTACATTTGCAAGGGGTTTAAGATTGAAGGAACTTTAACCAATTGTAACTTTCACACAACGTAAATATCTACCTACACTTATCGTGGGGCCTTTTGGTCCTTGCAAGGCCCATTTAACTTGTGTAGGATGTTAGATTTTTTTACTTTTTAACTTTTAACGTCTCCAAAAGGCCTACTTTAATTTCTAACAGTTGCAAACTTTTTCCACGCAGTCGGCATAGTCTACGATTCGATTTTAACATAATTTGATGCTTAGTAGTTAGCATTGGCTCATACTCCCTCCCTCCAAAACAAAAACAAAAACAAAACAAAACAAAACAAAACAAAACAAACAGTCAACTTCAAAACTAAATTTCTAAAATACTCATACTAATAATAATTGTGTATATCCACAATTAAAAAGTAAGAATAAAAATATAAAATTATACATTTAATTTATGTATTAAGTGTGTTATATTCAATAACTAATAAAAAATTATATTTAAACCACAGTAGACTCTTTTTTTTGAGATGGAGAAATTATTGCATTTAGAGTGTGCTTGGTTGGAATAATCAGACAAAATAATAAAAATTATTTCATTATTTGATATTTAGAGAATTAGAGTAGAAATTTTATAATAATGGTAAAAAATTAGGTAATGGTTGATTGATTATCTCTTCTCTATAATTTACTAATTTACTTCCTCTGTCTCAAAAAAAGAGTCAACTTTTGATTTTGTATAACTTTTTTTAAATTATAAGGTAAAACATACTTAATGCATAATTAAATGTATAATTTTATATTTTTATCCTTATTAGCAATGGTAATATAAGAATTTTGCACTAAAAGTAAATTTTTTTTTTTTACAAAGAAAATTTTTGAAAGTTGATTCTTTTTTGAGACAAAGGGAGTAAAATTGAGTAATTATTTTTATTTTCTCATTCTAATTTTATACTTAATATTAAACTCACCATGGTTTTAGCTCTCTCTCTCTCTTCCCTCTCATTTATTTTTCTCTTAATTCCCTATTCACTGTATTTTATCTATCTACTTTTACTTTATCTCTCGTTATTTTTTCTCTTATTTTTCTTATCCCACCATATTATTTATTTATCTCTCTTCTCTCTACTCTGTTTTCTCTTTATTTCTCTTTACTATTACCTTGGGCCTATATGGACAATATCTCCAAACACGTTTTCATATTTTTTTTGAGGTATTGATTGTGAGATATAAGATATATTGAAAATTTTAAAAAGTATATTGAAAAATGCAAAAATATTTTTTGAAATATTGTTCGTACAAGCACTAATCTCTCACTATTTTGCTCACTACTCTTTCTTTCTTATCCATATCCACAATTATTTTCTCTTATTATTGCTTTCTCTTTCCTTTTATTTATCTATATTATTACTTTCTCACACTTCTCTTTCTCTTTTATCCTCCCCATTATTATTCTTTTTCTTGTTAGTTTTCTATTTCCTCATAATTTATAGTGTTTATTTTTCATCATTTTCTCTCACTCTCTTTTTCCCTCGTCTCTCTATATTATTTTTTCTCTCTTCTTTTTTTACTATTACTTTTTTTTTCACCATTTTTGTGTGTTCTCTCTCTCTCTCATCAATCTATATTGTTTCTTGCTCCCTATTCCCTCTCACTCTTTGTTCTCTCTTATCATTCTATAGTATTACTTTCTTTCTCAGTATTTATTACTCAAATTTTCTCTCCCATTCCTCTTTACTTTTTTTTTTCTCTTTCACCTTTTTTTCTCCTCTATTGCTTTTCTCTCTTCTATCTCTCTCGTTCATCTCCATTATTTCTTTATCTCTATTCCCTCTCACTCATCATTCTCTCTCTTAGCCATTAATGTTATTTTTATAATTATTTATGAATAAGAGTAAAATTAGAATTTTGTCTGATTTCCATTTCAATAATTGAATTGAACCAATTATTGTTATTTATATTAATACCCATTACAAGATTTGAACTAAACACTAAAATTGTAGTAAAAATTTCAATTGTGACTTCAATGAAACCTATTGTGGTAATTGAAAATTTTGAACCAAATGTCACCTTAGTATCAATAGTCTAAACAAAAATTTTCATATAATTAGGCTAATTTTTGTAGATTTTTTTAATTGGTTAAAAAAATTCCTATGTGTTAGGCAAAATTTTGATATTTTTAATAGGAAAATTGAAATTTTAATTTTCCAATATTTGGGTGCCTAGTAAATTTAATTTCTAAAGTTTTATTTTGATAAATCTAATCATTGTAGTTTCAATTTTTTTTTATGAAACGAACAACATTTAAGACTTGCATTTATATAGAATCTTTGATAGATTCAATCCTTGACGACTGAAGTTTTGCTATTTGACAATTTTTGTTTTTACAATTTAAGATGGATAAATTTAGTATTTATAATTTCAATTTACAGTAAATGAGAAAAATTAAACTCATTGACTTAAAAAAATAGAAAGAGTGAAATAATATATATATATATATATACACACACACACACACATATATATTTGTTTCATTTTTCAAACCAACGTCAATAAGAAAAAAAAAATATTGAACCCTATATCCCAACAGTGAAAGTACACTATTAATGTTGACACTTAAAGTTGAAATACAGGCAGTGAATATGATTAATATCTTAGTAGTCCTGATTATCATATTGATTCATGCATTGTCATGCTTATTGATGAGAATTAAACTTTTTTTTTTATGAATTTAACCATATTTTATATGTTTTTACATGTTAAATTAGTTCCAAATTAGTTACTTCTAGTATGTTTGTATTTATTCCCTGCTCTTACTTATAAGAAAGTCAAAAAAAAAAAAAAGAAGAAGAAGAAGAACGAATTAATATATCAAATAAAAATTTAAAAGTGTGTTACCAAAGTTGTGGATTAAGGATGATGAGTGGACCATATTTAGAAAGCGATATATCAAATTATATAATTTCAATTTGGATGATTTTTTACCACTAGAAAATAATTAAGCACTTTGCATTGGGGGTCAAAATTGACTTAGAAATTACCAAGTTAAAATTTGGTGCACGCTCGAAGTTTATGAATTGGTTATTTTATAATGGTAATATGTTGAGTTTTTTTTTTTTTTGGCAAACAAGCATAAAATTTTATTGCAATTGGTTTGGGTAATCAGCTAGTAAAAATAGTACAAGAAATGAAAGAGGAGAAGTCCAAATTTGACGTGCAAACAAAGATCTCTCTTGCTTAGTTAGGGAATAGGCAACACCATTACTACATCTTCTACTCCACCCGAACACTATCCTACGAACAACACACAAAAGTTCCTTAACATCACTCAAAATAACACCTAATTCGGAAAGATCCTCAGCATCGTTATTTAGCTTATTGATGATGAAGACCAAATCACCCACCAAGAAAAGTGATGGGCGATGTAATGAGACTCCAACCTTGACAGTTTCTTGACAAGTAAGACCCTTAACCAAGTCCACGCCAGTAATGCCATCTACTTTATGCGATATCGCAAATAGATAGGCGCTAGCGTGATCATGACAAATAATGCCCACACCGCAAGGAGAATCCTTAGGGAACAAAGCAGCATCGAAGTTAATTTTGATCACACTTTCTAGCAGGAGGTTGCCATCGTGATGCAGAAGTAGTCTTAATTGACTCCACCATTGAGTCTCTTTCTAGAACATTTTTATACTCTTGTAGGAATGCCAAGGCACTCTGTACAATAGAAAGTGACTTCACTAGCACTTACTCATATGCCTTCTTATTTCTTGCCATCTAAAACTTCCAAGCCAGAGTGCAAAAAACCTCCAAATCCTCCCTTTCCAACTGAAAAAGGATCTCACAAAGCGCTACTCTCACATCCAGTTGTACTAAGCTCAACACTTTGGCATATAAAAATGATCATGCCTACACTTGAACGGACACCAGACATGAGAAGAGAAGGTGATGGAGGTTCTCAACTGTTGCACCACACAACACACAAGCCTTCTCATCCAACAGTATACCCTTCCTAGCCTAGTTGGAATAATGAGGCAACACATCCTGAACCATTCTCTAACTACAATGCTTTATCTTAGGCGGAAGCTTCACATTCCACACCCTTCTCCAAACCGAATTTGGACCTGTGCTAGCTTGTGACAATTCTCCACCTGTCCTCAATCTCAAACCCACCTAGAAAGTGAAATGATAAGTAGACTTAACCTCAAAAGTGCATTTTCAAGAATAGTACCAAATAATTCGGTCATCTCCATTATTGCAACTCAACGGAATAACTTTTATGAAAGCCACCTCATCCGGGTTGAAGGACTGCATCCACAAGCTCCACCCTCCACTATCTAGCATCCCCATCAATAAGTGTCGAAACGCTCGCCTCCCTAGATAATATGTCACCATGTGACCATGGGTAGAAACAAAGAGGTCTAGGCAGCCATGAACTCTGCCTAATCAATATGTTCTCTCCTAAGCAAACTTTCCACCTGCAACCATGCCTAAACAAGTCTCTCGACTCCTTTATGCTCTTTCATGTCATGGATGGCCTATGACCCACCGTTGCAACCCAGAAGGACTTGCCATGATAATATTTAGCTCTAAGAATTTGAGCCACCAATTACTTTGGTTGAATAAGCAATCTCCAACCCTGCTTTGCTACTAGCGCCAAATTGAAGGCTTTGAGATCCCTAAACCCCATACCACCAACCCTCTTATAGGTGCTAAGCACATCCCATCCTCTCCAATGGATGCCCTACCCTTCTTACTTGCTTTCCACCAAAACCTTGCCACCAAAGCCTGAATGTCTTTTACCATTCGCAGTGGTAGTAAAAACACGACATAGTATAAGTCAGCATAGCCTGAAGTACTACTTTTATCAAAACCTCCCTCCTTACCTTATAAAGGAGCTTCTCTTGCCATCCATTCACTCTACTATTCACTCGGTCTTCTATGGATGCAAACATCTACACTTTGGACTAACCTGATACCGCTAGCAAACCCAAATATTTGTCATGTGCATTAACTTGCTGGACTTTTAGAAGAGTGATGATATCATCTCACACGGCAGGAGCAACATTCTTTTCAAAGGAGACAGACGATTTCTCCATACTCACACTTTGTCCCGAAGTCCTCTTGTACATTTAGAGCAACTCAAGGAATAGCTTGGCTTCCCATCTTGTGGCCCTACCCAAAAACAAGGTATCATTTGTGAAAAAAAGGTAAGAAATAGCTCGGGAGCAATGAGATACTTTGTAACCTTGAAGGCTATCGCATAATTGTGCCTTCTAAAGCAATGCAAACAAAGCCTCAGCACACATAAGAAAAAGATAAGGAGAAGAAGATCCTCCTGTTGAAGCCCCCTAGAAGGAAGCACTCGCCCATATTAAGAAGGAATAGCTAACCAAAGAAACACAAGACATGACAAAAGAAATAAATTTGTCCTCAAAACGCAACCTAGCCAGCATACCACACAAGAAGTCCTATTTCACCCCATCATACACCTTTTTCTTATCTAACTTAATGGACATAAACCCTCTTTTCAAGAATACTTAACTTTCAAAGAATGAATTAGCTCATGGACTACAAGGACATTATCGACAATGAATCTATCAGGGATAAAGGCAAATTGATACTTTGATATGAGACAATGCATAACTGGCTGGAGACAGTTAACTATGACCTTTGATGCTAACTTGTACACTACATTACACAAATTGATTGGCCTAAACTGACTAACAAACTCAGGCCTATCACATTTAGGAATCAACACAATGTGAATTTTATGAAAATTAGGTGGAGAGATATTATGATACAAGAATTGAAGTACTATCATATTGACATCAGAACCAACAACAGCCCAGAATTTCTGGAAAAAGATAGGACTCATACCGTCAGGTCTTGGAGATTTGTACGGTAACATTGTTGTTAAAGCTTTGAGTACCTCCCAATCCTCATAGGGTTTCATTAATCAGGTATTCATAGTAGGGGTCACCTTTGGTTTCACTCTATCCAGGCTACCGACAATATGATTTACCTTCCCACACCAAATCCCCTGTTCATCTTGCAACCCCTAAATTTGATTCTTTCTTCTTTGATTCGTAGCCTTTGCGTGGAAGAACTTTGAGTTATACGATTTGAAATTGAGTGATTATTAAACTTATGAAAAACCTGAAGGCATATTTACAATTCTTATAAGAAATCATCCTTAAATTCCTGCACTTTAAAAGTTAAAATAAGGCCGAAATTGGAGTGCGCATAAGATTTGATTTGTTGACCTAAAATTTTTTAGTACTAAAATTATGAGGCTCCCAAAGCTTAAAAATTAAAATTGTCAAAAACTTTACACGTGTTGTAGGCCTACGTATTTCAAATGTTAAGTCTTAAATATCAATTCTACTTAAATCATCAAAAAATTTAAATTATAAGGATTAAATTTATTAATTGAAAATTTCTGAAATTAAATTTGTCTGTCATCCAAACATTAGAAAATAAGCAAGATATTAGAAATTAATACCGATGAAATAATAATATGGTAAAAAAGTTTTTTTTATTAGTTTTGTTAATTGGTTTTTGAAAATTCTAAGGTATATTGGGAAGATATTCTTGTTATTTTTTCACTTGTTTCATTGAGAATATAAAATAAGATTTCACAGAAAGAAGAAAAAAAATGTGAAATATAAGAAATAAAGTTGTTAAATTTTATTTGATAAATTTTGAAACTTTAAGAAATATTTCTTAATCAAAACAAATCTCAAAGATACATAATCTGGTGTTTACGTCTTTTCCTTTATTCTGTTAATTGATTTAATTATCATTAGGATATTAATAGGTTTGTCAAACTTTAGAGTTCGTTCAGTAATTCTCCAAATCTCGGGGGTAAATGTAGGGCACCCGATAGGGAAATAGCACAGAACAGTTGTAACGCAAGGGAGAAAGTGGCGGGGAATGGACCACTAAGAAATGACCGAAATGGGTAGGCTACAGTGGTGGCGCATGCCAAATTAGGGCCATTCTGGAATCCAAAATTTTTTGGGTAAATTGAAGGGGAGAGAGAAGAGAGGTTTCCTCTTCCTAATCCTGTCTGTCTGTTTACAGTTTACACGTTTGTTTGTTTCATTCAGGTATAGCTCCCTCCATCTCCATCTCCATCTCCATCTCCATCTCTCCCTCGCTCGCTCGCTCACCCCACTGTATACAGTTACATACAATACTCTTCCCCCACAAAAAATAGAAGTCAGCGCCACAACCGCAATCATATAAGAAGCGCACTTTTTCCCTTGAAAATATCATCCCCAATAACAAAATTCAATTCAAATCTTGAAACCGGAACAAAAATAGAAGAACAAAATACGAAAAAAGATTTTACCTTTTTAGTTATGCAAAGTCTTGCTCGTCGTTTCATGTATATATGCTCTCTCAAGCTCTGTATGTGGCTCTTTTTCTTTATCTTTGTACCCAACCTGAACTTGGATGATGAGCCCTTGAATTTTTCTATTTTTGAGGTATCAATTTTTTAATTACTACCCATTTTTACTAGTATTTCTTATTGATTTCAGTATTATCTCTCTGCTTCTAAGTCTTAAGCTTTCATATATCATTTTGTTTCAATTCTTGGGATTTGGTCTAGATCACTAAGCTGCTTCGATTTACTCAGATTCTGCTTTTGGCTGCTATCATTGTACTATTGATATTGTGTGTCTTTTAGCTTCCGAGTCACTTGCATCATTTATTTATCCTTACTTCCCTTCCCAATATTTTCCTGGCCCTGGTTAACGCTAGATTTAGTAATGGACTCAATAATACTGGATTTGAGTAGATTGATCATCAAATGGATTTAATTTGGATTTCAGCTTTTTGTGAATTTCTTCATCTTAGCTTTTGGGATTGTAGCAAAGAGCATCTCCAGGTTGATAGTGTTTTGCTCTCCAGATGTGTCCGATGCATTCTTTTTTGCCATTTTCTAGTTGTTTCATATATCATTCTGCACGAGAAGTCTTATTAAAGTTTATTTATAATGACCCTTTGTTCTATGATTTTCACTCCTAAGAAACAAAAGATTGGTAATTGAGATCGACAGTGGTTTCTATTGGATATGTTGGACTAGTATTAAAAATTTCTCCATTGTTATTGTTGTCAAACTAGTCATCAATGAAGATGGAAAAAATAGGATTGGAAGTTTTGAACCCATACTTTTTCAGACCTGTTGCTGATACTAAGTAGCAATCAAAAATTGTTATCCATTTTTCACAATATTATGTGTGTATTGGAAACAAAAGCTTACACAGCAGTTCCAATGCTCTGCCTTTAACCACTTGGCTATCTCTCCCATATCTATGTAATGGTTATGACCCACAATTGAATAAATTCCAGTCATTCTTATTGATAATCATTTTTAGTTACTTTAGTTGGCATGTATTGATACTACATTAGGAAAATCTGGTGGGGTTCAAATGTTTCTCATCTGTTCCCGTCAAAAAGGAGGAATTGGAAGAAAGGGTGCCTGTTTTGATGTCGTTGGATTTTTGGAGTTTTAGTTACTGATTTGAGAGTTAAAGATATATGGATTAGCTTTGTTCTAACCATCCTATGGAACGCTTCTTGAGGATAGAATTCATTCATTTATATCTCTTAATCTTGCACCAAAGACAATTAGCCTTTGATAATCTGCATGTCTGTAAGCCTTTCATACTTGATGATGCATGTTGATGGACTCTACAAATATATGTTGTACTATATCTTAGAGTGCTATTGATTTTATCTCACAGACGTTATTAGTGGCAGAGTTGAGTGTTGGATGACAAGATCTGGAAAATAGTAAAACCATGGCAGATAATACTGATATTGATGACCGGGTGGATCTGGACGATGACAACTACACTGAAGAAGATGATGATGTTGAGGAACAGATGGAAGATGAAGGTGTGGGAGAGCCTGAAGACCATACTGAAGAGCAACATGAGGACTTGAGAAGTGAAGACAGTGGGAAAGAGCAATTATTGGCAGGGGATGCAAATGATGTTGGCGTTGAACATGTGGAAAATGTAGAAAGGTCTAATGCTTCCACTAATGCATTAGACAAGGATAAGCATGTTGAGCTTCTTGATCTTCCTCCACATGGTTCGGAGGTTTTCATTGGTGGACTTCCTCGAGATGTTACTGAAGATGACTTGAGGGATCTTTGTGAATCCATGGGTGAAATTTTTGAGGTCAGTTGAAGGCATTCACCTTCTTAATATGCATATGATGTTTAGCAATAAGTTGCTTATTTATGGTAATTTTGCAGATAAGAGTAATGAAAAATAGAGATACTGGTGAAAGTAAGGGTTTTGCTTTTGTTGCATTTAAAACTAAAGATGTAGCACAGAAGGCCATTGAAGAATTACACAACAAAGAGTTCAAGGTAACTTTTGTGAAATTAGTTTAGCCATGTTATAGCTGGAATCTTGTGCTTGACTATGCTCATTCTAGTTCATTTCAAGAATTTATTCTAATTTGCACCTTCCCTGTTTGTCTATTCATTCAGGGAAAAACCTTAAGGTGCTCACTGTCAGAAACAAAGTATAGATTGTTCATTGGTAATGTCCCAAAGAATTTGACTGATACTAACTTCAGAAAAGTCATTGAGGAGACTGGTCCTGGCGCTGAAACCATAGAGCTTATAAAGGTCTTCTTTTTTACTTTTGAAGTTCAAAGCATGTCTAAGTAAAATGTGTTTGTGGTCAGCATGTAATGTGAAACTGACCTTACTGGAAATTATCTCCAAATGCAGGATCCTCAAAATCCAAGTCGTAATCGTGGGTTTGCTTTTGTCGAATATTACAACAATGCTTGTGCTGAATATTCAAAGCAGAAAATGTCAATTTCTAGTTTTAAGCTAGATGGTAATACCCCATCAGTTACCTGGGCTGATCCAAAGATTACACCTGATCATTCGGCCGCTGCTTCTCAGGTATTGCTCCTGTTGCTCAGAAGTTTTCTGTGGTTCAATGTTTATCAAATTCTGTTGAACATTTCTTTCTCTGTTTTATTTACTTTTTCTTGCCTGCTCAGATCTTTAAGCATGTTATCTGCACATTGGAAACGTCTATTGAAGTGTGTGCGGATTGTACATCAGCCTTTGGTGTGTGGGTGATAAATTGCACGTCATTTTGTTGTTTGTGTGTGGTGTATTAAGAAACTCGACAGTTTGGAAGTCAGGAGCTGTCGAATAAGTTGCCAATACAACATGATAATAGCACTGTTTTACAGCCAGAAGAGTGCTTAATTTCTGGTGTTGCTGCCACATTCTGTAGATGCTTCAAATAGACCTCTTGTTTGGGAAAGAGAATCAATGTTGTCATGAAGAAGATTGGATCACCAAGCTAGCAACTTAAGCCAGTACATCAACTAATTATTTGGTGGTTTGAAATATGAAACTAATAGGTCTACAGAATAACAGGGCTTCTTTTGAAATGTCTTAGAATTTGACTGTACATTCTATAGAGATGCTTTTGATTTCATAGGGAAAGAAAAACACAACAAACAAAGGTCTCCTTGTTCTCCCTCCCACCTAAACAGATCCGTTCTTATCATATAGAAGATGATGAGTGAAGCCAGCTGGTTCAATTGGCAGGTTCTTGATTTAACTGAGAAGCCCCTAAATCTTATGCAGCAGATGAAAATTCATGCAATGTAATTTACTCGCACTGTAGCATAATGTTTCATAGTGTTGACTCAGTCTTTTTAACTCCACCTGCTAAGCTTCCTACGTGCATTCGCTATTTTCAGAAGTGATTCCTTTGAGATGAATTTTATTGCTATTTTTCTCTTTACTAAAAATCATCGCATGAGTAATATATGTCAAAATCAAAATAGAATCTTCTCTGGCTGATTGTAGAAGAAATACAACAACAATAACTAAGCCTTTGTCTCACCATGTGGAGTCGGCTATAAGGATTATATCTCGCCATCGCTTTCTTATTAATACATATATTTTTGTTTAAATTTAGATAATTCAAATCTTTTTTAATAGTTTCTTTTTAAGTCCTTTTAGGTTTTTCTCTTCCCCATTTAGTTTGAGTTAATAATTCTCTAAGCTCTAAATACCGTACTGGTGCATTTAAGGTCTCATACACACATGTCTAAACCACCTTAATTGTGTTTCTCTTATTTTCTCATCTGTTAGAACTACCCTATTTTTTTTCTAATGCATTCATTATTTATTTTATCTAATCTAGTATGTTCACACATCCAGCTTAACATTCTCATTTCTACTACTCTCATTTTTTGTTCATATTCATAGATAGAAAAATAAACTAAGAATATAGAATGGTAATTTGAACTGTTAATGGCCATAACTTTACTCATGTCAGAGCTGAATCTTGTTTTTTATTTTTTTTGTTCTCCTGCTTTTTCTAGAGCTGGTTTTGACTAAAATGCATGCACTCATCCAGGTCAAAGCTCTTTATGTGAAGAATATACCTGAGAATACCTCTCTTGAACAGTTGAAGGAACTATTTCAGCGGCATGGGGAAGTCACAAAAGTTGTTATGCCACCTGCCAAAAGTGGTGGGAAAAGAGATTTTGGGTTTGTCCATTATGCAGAGAGATCAAGTGCTTTGAAGGCTATCAAAGATACAGAAAAATATGATATTAAAGGTATTTTCTAGGTCTGCCTTCAGTCAAATAAAAATGTTGAGAAAAGAACTTTTGAGTGTAGCTAACCTAAATTTTGAAGATTATGAATTAACCTGTACAGGTGATGTACTTGTTTCTAAGAGAGTTTGTTGGATGGCCAAGTTTATTTAGTAATTTGCAGCTATCCCTATGATTGGTTTTGTTTGAGAAATATTAAAAGATGCTTAAAGTTGACGTCTTGTGGTTGACTTGTTTGAGTATCCCTTTATCATTGGCCTAGAAGTCACCTCTTTACATTTTGGCATACCTTGGTCTGAATTCTTGTTTCATTTCATTTAAAAATTTTTCTATTTCCATCTTTGTAACGTGAGAAAAACACTTGGCATCTTCTTAGTTCGCTATAAACCTGAGAATCTTGATAGATCTGGCAGTTTCCCAGAAGCTTGCATTTTGTTATAATTTTAACAAGAGTTTATATATATATTTTGTACTTCTCTGGCCCTTCTACTCTTTTTTTCAGTTTTAGTTACAATTTGGAAGTCATATACTTTTAGAAATAGTAGTGGCATGATATTTTGGATGTGGATTCCATAATCAAGTCAAAGCAAGATATCATTATCCGGATCAATGAAAATAGAATTATTCTGGTTTTGGTGTCTTTGATGTTGTCTTTCACCTTTTCTTCATACACCACCAAGGAGTAAGATTCATCTCTACCATGGAAGTAATAAAATTCATTAATTTAGGCCCTAGTACATGGGTATATTGTTTCTTTCTTCAGTCTGTTGTATTGTTGTTTCTGGTCAATTACATGTGTTTAAAATTCAGGTCAAGTATTGGAAGTGGTTCTTGCGAAGCCTCAGAGCGAAAAGAAGTTTGATGTGGTTAATTCTACCAGTTCTGCACCTCATCCTAATTTCATCCCTTCTCCTGGATATGGTGCTTTTCCTGTGAATCCATATGGGCAGGTAGCTCCTGGATTTGGTGCAGCTGCTGGATTTCAGCAGGTAATTACGGTCCAGGCTTCAGCATCTTGTGTGTAATGGTAATGTAGTTTTTGCTGTAAAAATGCTGATTTCATGGATTTCCACAATTTCAGCAACCTATGATATATGGGAGGGGACCCATGCCGGCAGGAATGCAAATGGTGCCCATGGTTCTGCCAGATGGTCGAATCGGCTATGTCCTGTAAGTTGCATTCTTCCACCGTAACTTTACTGCTGGAGGAGAAATTCTAACTGAATTTGGATTCCTGCAGTCAGCAGCCTGGTGTGCAGATGCCACCAGTCCGACCTCGGAGAAATGATAGGAGCAATGGTGCTGGGGGTCCTCAAGGACGAGGAGGAACTACTAGTGGCAACAGTGAAGATGTTGGCCGCAACAGGCGGTATCGACCGTATTAGGAGACTAGTGACATGAAGTACTTCGGATATAGTTAGTGTTCCCAGTTAAGGGTCAGAATTAATTTGCATATTTAACTGGTTATCCATAGCATAAAGAGAAAAAAGGAATGAGTTGAAGTGTTAGAACAATTGCCCAGTGAAAAATTTCAACTGCCTGAATAATACCCAGCTTTTGATGTCAATAGAAAGCCTTTCTGATGTTTTAGTTTCTTAGACTCCGAGAGAAGAAAGGGAAAAACAGGATTCTTTGACTTTGTTTTCCCTCCAACCCCCTTCTGGCGCTCTGAGGTGAGAATGAAACTCCCGTACGCAACTTCCCAGATTTTTGAGTTTCTAATTTCATAAGTTATATTTATTGTGATCGGTGGAAATGTGCGGAGCAAAACCCTTTGTTGGAATGTATTGTTGAACCCATGCCTATTTGGTGTCCATGTTGGAACAATGAACTGTTATATCTTGTAAGTGTCGTATGTTGTTTGGCCCCGAGGGGAATGCATGCCATGGTTTTTTAATATCACCATTTTCCACTCTGTAGAATGGTGTGGTAGTTTCAGATGTGTGAACACTGTGCTGAACAACCTTAATTAGTTTTATAATGTTAATTTGTAAGCAGGATGAAGTTGGCAGCTGTTTTGGCAATTGGTTGTATGAGAAAAGTAAAGAGGTAATTAGAGCAAAAGCAAATCGGCTGTGCTAGCAATTTCTCATTGTACTTTTGTACTTTATATGTTTTGTGTAGGAAATGATTAGTTTACACGTTTCCACTAAAAAAACAAACGGCTCTGTAGGCTGTGGCTCTTTGTGCGTTGGAAACGAGAAAGAACCGATAACGAGACAAGAAGTTGAGTTTTTCAAGCTAATTTTTATTCAGTTTGCATGGTTGCTGTAATACAGGGTAACATTTCTAATTCCATCATTCTGGCTACACGAGTATGTGAGTGATAACAGCGGTATTACCAATTGAATGGTAGAAAGATCAAAGACTGGAAGGCCTTTGGAAATTTGCTAAACATGGTCCAAAAGCATAATCTCCCGGAGTATCTTTTCCAGTTCTTCCAAACGAACCCCCCATTCACTCTTAATGCACAAAGGCCCGATACTAGATTTAGTGTGATCGTCCAAGGCCAATTGCTCTCCTCCTCCAGAGGTCATAATGTTCCTCTTCTTATTAGTGACTTTCTTCTGCTTCAGTGATTGCTTGGCTTTCTCAACAGAAGCTATTTGCAGTGCCCTCAACACATCAGAACCACTTAACTGCCTACCTTGTTCTTGAGGGGACGCTTTCGCGTTTTGTTCTTTTATTTGTGATTCTCTTTGAGGTTTCAGTACTCTCACTTCCGGGTGGGACGGCTGCTGCTCCGGTTTGGATTTGAAGGCGGCAGCGAGGACGGCCTGACCAACAGCTCCCGTATTCTTCTGGTTCCGGGTGGACCCTATAACTTCTTTATGATCATGGTCTCGGGACCTTGATTTCCGCCAGAACTTAGGAACCGGAAGGCACATATGCAGGGGGGCTTTGACGGTGGTGGAACTGGGGAGAGTAATGGAAGCCCATGGTTGGCTGGGGGTGAGAGATGCTGCCCACATGGGTTTTTCTCACTTTCTATGTGGCGACGGACGTTGCTGCTTCTCTTATCATTATTAATCTTTTAACGAGAGTAAAAGATTGGAAAGGCATCTCAAAACGCCTGTATATATATATTTTAATAATTATTATGAAATAAAAAATATATTTTAAAAAATTATTCATATAAGCTAATCTTATTATTGATAGCATATTAAATATAAAACGCCTTTTTAACATTTTAAAACACCACGCACAAATTACCCATGTGACGTGATCATCATGTCCCATGCTTTTGTTCATGGGCAAAAAACCTATGGGAGTTTGGCCATAGGGATTGAAAAATTATGCGTCAAAAAGATCCCTCACATATTAACAAATGAGTTTTTTAGTTTCTTAATTTGAAAATGAGACAAAATTGTCCCTCACATAACAGTACACATGATTTGGGGGACTAAAATAGTTTCGTTTATGTAATGTGAAGGTCGAAAATGGTTTGTTTATATAATGGGTAGAACGAAAATGGTTCGTTTATATAATGTGAATGACGATTTTGTCTCATTTTGAAATTGGGGGACTAAAAAGCTTATTTGTCAATATGTGAGGGACCTTTTTGGACATTATCTCAATATTTAATTGTAGTTGGAAAAAAAAATTACATATATGTGTTGCATCCTTATCTTAAGTGAGCAAATCAACCATTTAATTTCTTTTTTTGCCCCCTATTATATCTATGGGCTATTTTTCCTAATTTATAAATTGCTCTTTCTAATTATTTTTTATTGCACAATCTTATATGATAGAAGAGATACACGGAGTATTTTCTCTTGGTTGGAAAATTTGGACTATAGTTGTTGGCAAGTGTGCATGCCATATACACTAATGCCCTCTTGGTGTTGATTCAGGCTACTTGCCAACAAGTGGTGTTAAAACTTTGAAAGTTGAGTTAGGTTTTCTTGGTAGATTGGGCCAGATTCAGGTTGTTTGTCAATAAGAGTGTGTGTCGTGTATTATTTGGTTTTCACATAAAAAGTATGAAATTTTTATAAGGAATTTATATGGTCTAAAGTTCTTCCATCATAAGTTAACTTTTGTAGTAGATTTTCCCAAAAATCATGACAAGTAGTATTACAGTCAAACCATAACCCTTCGTTTCACGTGAAAAATATGTAATTTTTATATGAGATATTGTTTGGTTCACACGAAAAGTATGGGGTTTTCATATGAATAAATATGCAGTGCGTAATAAATTGTTATAAATTACTTAGTTCCCATATGTAAAGTATGAAATTTTCATAAGGGATTTATATGATATTAGGTTTTTTTACTTTACAAACTAATTTTTATAGTGAGTTCTCCCAAGCACCATGACATGGTGTTAAACTTAAAAATATTGCAGATTTTTTTAGTAGATTGGAACGAATAATTTGATACTATGGGAATTCAAAAATGGGTATGTGAACAAAAAGTAAGATGATCCAAAATTTACTAGTTTAAAGAATCTTGAAAGATACAAAATATTTAATAAATAAAATGAATTCAAAATTTATTAGTTTAAACTTTTAATTTTAAATTAAACTTTAACTTTTTTTTATTAGTGACTGTTTTAGACTCCCGCCAAATTCCTAACAACCACAGCAATTCTTTTTCTTAAGAGAACATGTTAGGGGTTAATATGGTTTGTGGACTTCCAGTTCCTTGTCATTGTGGGCTTTTCTGTGCATAACTGGTGGTTGTTTCCAATTTTTGGTAATAGCTCTATTCGACCGTTTCTATCTTCGGCAGGTATAGAGAACCGTATCAAATTAAACGGTAGCACTTATTTAGTTACAACCTGGAGAAAAAAAAAACTCATTGTTTTGTAACAACTGACAATATATTTGGTGTATACGTAGCACGTCGTCCGTGTCATATAATGGATTTGGACCTAACAACAGTTAGTTACTTGCTGTTCGAGACCCTTTTCTAATTTTTCTTATGTTACATAAAGAACTGCACAGTTTTCCAAGCTTCATTGGGGAAGAAAAAGTAGAAGGAATTGTAATTAGAAAGTTTGAAATTAAGATTTGGCAGTCGTAAAGAAAAAAAAATCCAAGCTTTATCGATATGTATTGAAAAGGATCAGCGTGTGACAAAAGTGAATTTTTTTTAACATCCTATCAAAATTATTTACACCAATTATACTCATGATTTCAGCAGTGTAGATGCGTAATGGTCTCTTCATGGGAGATTGAATTCTACATTATTGAAACAGAAAAAAAAAAAAAAACAGAAGAATTTGGAAACGTTCAAAAGTAGGAGATTAAATTAAGTATTACACGAAATGAGACCGGCCATCCTAGTAGACCAAAGAAAGATTAAGTGGGCGGTTAGTTCTTTTAAAGGAATAAAAAATGTAATGGAAATAATAGTAGTGAAAAATGATAATGTGTTCTTTTATTATAATTGTGCTAGTTGATTTGTGTTGGGGAATAATTATAATTACAAATAATAGTGGTTGATTTTTATTAGGGAATTATTATAATTATCAATAATGGTGGTATTTTTTTTTAATTTTTAAAAATAGAAATTTAGTTAATAATTGCTAATTATGATATTTAATAAAAATAATAATAAGTTAATTATAAATTAAATATAATAATTAGTAATAATTAATTAATTAGTATTAGTTAATTATTCATTATAATATTAAATTCATTAATTATTAATAACAATGTTATGGACTAAATTAATCTTAAGTAATTAATTAATTAATATTAATTATACACTCATTATAATAACTAATATTAATGAAGTAGTTTAATTAAATATTAATTATAATATTAAGTAAATTAATGATTAATTTAATTAATTGATTAATTATAAATTAATAATAATAAGTTAATTATAAATTAAGTTATATTAATATTATAATAATTAATAATAATTAATTATTTATTATAATATTAAACTAATTAATTATTATAAATAAAGAAGAAAATATTTTTAGAGTAATAGATTTCATACCCCTAATATTGAGGGTACGAGACCAACCACCTTCAATGAATTTCATTCTCATTTCTCATCCCTCGTTCCCCTAAGACAAGCGCCGTCTAAATTTGGAATAATGACCTCCGGAAGTTTGGCCATTTGCGGAATGAATAAGTAAATTAGTCGGCCTCGGGGGCTCAGCGCCTCAGCCTACTGGACTTGGCAGTTGAACAAATCTCAACTATTTCCGTAAAATTTACACGTTATTAGGTTGGTTGTCCTTTTCTGATTGAGTTGGAGAACAGGGAACAATTAATGCAAGTTTCAGGTTCGACTTGTTTGGTAGCTGCTTGGTAGAACCAAGCAACCCAACTTTGACTTATTACAAGGTTAAATTTATGGGTCAGATTATTTACGTCATCCACGCCAGCTCCCAACTTCCCTCCTAGCTAGACTAAATTATTTTTTCAATAATAATATTACTCTTTTCGTTTAAATTTCTTTTTATATTTAATTAAATATAATATTCTTTTGATTATAAAATATATATTTAATACACTATAAAATATATATTTTAAAATTTTTATCTTTATTTTTATTCTTATTTAATTATTTTGACATATGCATAAAATATATATTACGTTAGAGTCTGACACTAAATATTAAAAAATAAATTATTTTAAAGCCCCTTGTGATATGTTTATCTTATTTATAGTTCTCCCGTAATATTGAAATTTACTTTTCACTCTTTTATGATTTTGAATAAAAGAATTTTTGGATGTTTTCCATCCAATCTAATGAAATTCTATTTTTTTTTAACTTATTAACTTAAATACATACTATTGTAGTTAAAAAAAAAATAAAAAATCTATGATGACAAATAATGCTATGGTTAAAAAAGTAGATTTTTCTTGTTTCTAAGTTCCTTCATTAACTTAAATGGATCTAAAATTACAATAAAAAATTCTATTGTCAAAAAATAAAATTTGTTATTTGACTTCAATACAAATAAGATTATAATATATGTTTTCAGTCCAAAAAACAAGAGTCCAATTTGAAAATTTTTCTTTGTCCTAAAAAAAGAGTCCATTTTCAAGGTGAAAATTTTGTATTACCCATACTAATGATAACAATGTATAACTCAAATTAAAAATTAAGGATAAAAATGTAAAATTATACATTTAATTATTTATTAAATGCTTTGTACCTTATAACTAAAAAAAATTGTACTAAATCAAAAGTATATTCTTTTTTGGGGCTGGGGAGTAATGTTTTTACTTTGTTTTTTAGTGATAAAAGAGAGCATAATTTTTTTCCTTTTACGTCACAAGAGTTTTTAGTAATGAAATTATATTTTTTTGCCTTTTTTAAAATGAAACACCTCTATAATATTTTGTATACATGCACTGAGATTCAACTAAAAAAATGCTCCATAATAGGGAGAAAATTATATTAAAAAAATGAAATTTGTTACTATTTTTTATTTCTAAAAAAATAAAAAAAAGAAAAAAGAAATAATTGTTAATACGGATGAAAAACACCTACAAACACTTTTATTTAAAACTATAGGGTTGAAAGATAAATTTTCATACTATAAAGAGATTACGAATAGATTAGTTATACACAAGGTTTCAAAGTAATTTACCCAATATTAATTAACAACCGTTATTTGGCAAGGAAGGAAGTTGCCCAACAAATTAACGAGGACCGAGGATCAATGGACGAAATAAATGCTTGACGCCTGGGGCCTTGGGGAACTTTACCAGTTCACCTGGGGCATGGAGCCATGCAGGAGCGGGACCAATATTACAATTCCTGCCCCCCACCACCAGTGTCTACACAGTTGGCGCAACCGACGTCGACGGTGGTGGTCACTTAGCTAACCCACCTTCCATCCTTCTCCAGCAATCTGCAGCCGGCATTGTATTCTGTAGCACTTATGACTTGCAAGTAATTTATTTCATATAGTATTGATTAAAGAATAACCGATCGACAATATATCTACTCTTTACAAGCGTCTCATGCGTGGATCTGATAACAAATGACAATTAATTACTACTTGGAATAATGTTGAATACCAAGGAAATTAAATTAACTAGATTAATTTGGTTACTAAATTGATCCCTTAATTGTTGGCACTAGCTAATAAAATAACTAATAATTTTGTTGTAATATCATTGAATAATTTGCATTAAATGAACTAACAAAATAAGTTTTACAAATTAAGATTCAAGGAGGCCAACTGAATATCTATATAGGAATTGATTTTTTTTTTTAAATAAAAAAATAAAAACAGGCGCTGCCTCTGTTGAATTAAGCAACCACAGAAGGAAGCTTGAGTTGTACAGGGTATCGATGAATACAATCAGACCAGGGGTTGCCCCCCTTGGTGCTGCATTCCTCAGCAGCGATGACCCTCAGGGCTTTCCACACAGCACTGTTGCACTTAAAACCCGACCCGAATGCAATTTGCCAAACCCTGTCGCCTCTGGATACCCGGCCTTTGGCCTCCGTGTATGCCAGTTCATACCAAAGGGAGCTGCTAGAGGTGTTGCCGAAGCGGTGAAGGGTCATCCTGGAAGGTTCCATGTGCCAGTCGGTAAGGTTCAAGTTTTTCTGGAGCTCATCAAGCACCGCCCTCCCTCCGGCGTGTATGCAGAAATGATCGAATGCCAGCTTGAAGTCCGGAATGTAGGGTTTTACCTTGACCTGCTTCAACACTTTCTTTTTCACCAGAGTCACGAAGAACATGAACTGCTCTGAAAACGGCAAAACGAGTGGGCCCAGTGTAGTTATATTGGTCTTGAGTGCGTCCCCAGCGACCGCCATCAATTCCCGGGCCAGGGAAACCCCAATAGTCCCCTTGCCGTCCTCTCTCTGGTAGACGCAGTTGTAGCTGTGGTCGTCGGCTCCCTTGTGGGTTCGAACCGTGTGGACAAGCTGGTACTTGGACCGGGCCCTGTCTTGAGGCCTGTTGGAGAGAAGAATGGCAGCGCCACCCATGCGGAAGATGCAATTACAGAGGAGCATGGAGCGGTCGTTGCCGAAGTACCAGTTGAGGGTGATGTTCTCGGTGCTCACAACCAGGGCGTAGGTGTTAGGGTTGTCAACCCCAGTAAGAAGGTGCTTGGCGAGGTCCATGGAGATGAGCCCTGCGCTACATCCCATCCCCCCCAGGTTGTAGCTCTTGATGTCCGTCCGGAGCTTGTAATGGTTGACAATCATGGAGGAGAGGGACGGCGTGGGGTTGAACAAGCTGCAGTTTACTATTAGGATACCGATATCCTGGTGTTTGATTCCGGTCTTGCTGAAGAGGGAGTCCAAAGCGCCGAACATGACGGCCTCCGCCTCCGACCGAGCTTCTTCCATGCATAGATTTGGGGGAGTGGATGTTATTCCCCTGGGTAGATAGGTTTCGTCTCCGAGGCCAGAGCGGAGTGATATTCTCCTCTGGAACAGAATGGTGTCTTCAGCGAAGGCCCCATTGTCCTCGGTCATTTTCAAAAAGGAGTCCACCGACATCTTTCTGTCGTCTTCAGGCTTGTAACAGGAAAAATCTACCAAAAAAACGGGTCGAGGACGGGTGGCCCGATACAGGCCTAGCAACATGAACGTCGTCGTCATCATCATCAAAATGATGACGGAAGTACAAGTTAAGCCACCGATGAGTGATAGATTTTTACTGTTCATATTCATGATGATGTTATATTCATCCTGACTGCTACTAGTGCTCATTGTTTTGCCCACCCTCCATAATAATACTGTGATGATCATGTCATGAGCAGCAGAGAGGCCGGCGGTTTGTGTGAAAGTGGCTACTAAGAGGGGCAGAAATACTGGGAGGAGGAGGAGGAGGAACAAGAAAAGAACTTTGGCAGGATGTTTACAGAAGGAATTATAACCGTAACCTAATCCTAATTTAACGTACTTGAGCTTGATAGACTGGGAGAAGTCCGGTAACCTGCGCCGAATTTTGATAACGACGGAAGAGGAATCCTCCTTGAACGCCATTTCCGCCGTTAATCTCTCCTTCTCCATCTCTATGCTGCTGCTACTGTAGCAATTGCTAGTATTGCTATTGCTCCTCCTAGCCATGAATTGATGGTGTTAATTTCGTCTCTTTTTGTTGCTCTGATATTGAGTGAGTTTTTTTGTTGGGAGTGGTAATAGGACCAACTAGTATATATGGAAACTGCAGGAAGTACGGATTAAGGTATTACAACAAAGGGGTACAGTATTTTTATTTTTATTTTTTTGAATGTTTTATGAAGGAGAAAGGAGTCCTCCTAGTCAAGTCAATACTCAATAGGAGGAAGGAAGGAAGAGTACGTATATATTATAGGGAAAGTGCACACGCTGCAAACTAGCTGGGTGTTGAGCTTGAGGAGAAAACGATACTCTCTAGTGCTATTCTTACTGTTTGTACGTAACATAAATATATGGGAATATATGGTATGGCTTAATTTGTTTGAGTATGAAAATTGGTTTAGTAGCTAGCTTGATAGAGAAAGCACTCAATCCCACATGCAATTAATGTTCAAACACCATTCAACATATATCATGTACGTATATAATGCTAATTACGAGGACAGCTGGGAGGGGACGAGAAGAGAGGGACTGACGTGCTCTGAGAGAGAGAGAGGATGAGGATATATGCGTTGCGTGGACAGTGGAACTAACTAATTAAGTTTGAGATGTATATACTGATGAGAAAGAAAGATCGACAAATGCGTATGTTTCTTTAATGGTAGTAGTTCAGTTGCAATTAAGATACACAGCTCAACTACCAACCAAATCTTAGCAACATATGATACCAGCAGCTCCATACCGCTAGCTTAATTACACATCCTCAGAACGAAACTAAAAACTGCTAAATACCTATCCACACCTACATCTGCTTAATTATACAAATTAACGAAATAACTGCGTAATATGTATGTACGTATATACCTATATATATACACACACACACACACATATCAATACTTCCTCCATCTCAATGAAAGCTTTAGTTTTGAATTATGCGTAGTTAAACATTGTACTAGCTTCGTCTAAAAAAAAATAAAATTATTTTCATTTTTTTTCGTTCATTGAAAAAGTTTATTTTTATAACAAATTCTTATATTATTTTTAATAATTATTATATGTAACTTACCCTTAAAAAATAAGCATAAAAAAGTTGTATATTTAATGACACATTTACTATATTATTTTTTATAACTAAAAAAAATGGTATGCTATATAAAGTAATTTTTTTTTTGAGCAAAACATAATTTCAGTCGACCAAAAATTTATTAACTGAAATCTTTTTAATTATGAGACCGAGGGAATATATATGACATCGAAGTCTAAGAAATGCGAAAAATTAAGTAAATAGATACCAGTCTAATTTGTTTTCCATATGCCACTTGCTATGCATATTTGCATGATGAGTGGAGATGTGTTGGCTTCCGCCTTCCGGTACGTGTTTTCGGTGGGTTTTGGGTTGGTTATGTGCGTGTAACCACACACTTATGTTGACCCAATCAAACGAGTGGCCATGTGAGATTTGGAGATTACGTTCAAGCAATCATTATTACAGATGGAGAAGAATTAATCACATGATCCATCGGATTAGCTATTACCCCTTAATCCTTGACTTTATTCCCATTTCAGGGGACCTAATTCGGTGGCATTTTGTGCTGCTTTTAAATTTCTTGTATATATATATATACATATATATATATATATATATATATATAAATTAAAAAAAAAACTCTTTTTTCGGAACCAAAAAAACAGTACGTACTTTAGATGTGTTGTGGTCATAAATATTGAAAGAGATCCCAGGGTGGCGATTGGTTTAGTGATGTGTTGATTGGATTTTACCAGGGAGCTGCGGGTTTAATTTACTAGGGGCAAATAAAATATAGAAGAGTAAATTTATAAATGCGGACTTTCTACTTTGTAGAGAGAAATGTGAGCGCTGATGGAGGTTAGTTAGTCAAAGACCAGTAGTACTGGACACCAACCAACCCTGCACTCATCAACAATTAAATTAATGAATGCGATTTCATTTCAAGTATGCATATTATTATCTAGGGTCTGTTGTCTTGCTTACGTTTTTGCATGCGTCTAATTGTATGATTGGATCTTCTTCTCTTTTCACATTTTAT
This sequence comes from Gynochthodes officinalis, assembly GCA_020080225.1. Classification (NCBI taxonomy): domain Eukaryota; kingdom Viridiplantae; phylum Streptophyta; class Magnoliopsida; order Gentianales; family Rubiaceae; genus Gynochthodes; species Gynochthodes officinalis. The sequence continues at coordinate 28,689,920 of CM034616.1, forward strand.
ACATCTTTCTTTATTCTTTTATTCTTAATTTCACTTTGATTCAATTACTAGAAAGCGACTTAATTAATTACAAGCGCAAGCGACATACTCCCACGGAGCCGCTGAAATTGTAATTCGATTTCGATCAACATCTTTTAGCAAACTTGTAAAGTGTTGGTAAGTGTTGAAAGAAAAGAAAAGAAAAAAAAGCAGGAAAGAAAACCAGACCCAAACAATAACGTATATTAGGGTGGTTGACACTTGACATTTCACAACCTACGCACGCTTCATTTCCTCTGACTTAATTTGCATACATGTCGTTGTTAATCTTCTCAACATCTTTTCTTCCTCTGGACGAATATATTCATATATGTGTGTGTGTGTGTTTTCCTTCTTTTGGTGGCTTTTCACTCGTTTGTTTCCAAGGTTGAAGGATGCTGTGCAGTTCATGCGTCAAACCAAGAAATCATAAACAATTAGCAGTCATGGCAAGCAAGCAGCAGCCAGCAGGTTAGATAAACTACTGCTATTACGTACCTACGATATATCCTTACATTAATTTAGGTAGCTAGCCAGCTGCCCAATGTAAGTATTAACATTCCCTCTAAATAAATAAATGGTAACAAATTAAAGAAGAAAATAAAATTGTATTGCTCCTGTAGACAAGGAATAAAATTATTAGTAATGAGTTCTTCGTATTCAAACTAAAGCGTAAATTTGCCAAAGATGTCATGAAAATAAAGCAATTGAATTGTGATGAAAAATTGAGAAATAATAGTTTGAGAAAACGTCAAAAAATATCAAATTTCGTAGACATATATATATATATATATATATATATATATATTGTCCGAAACGATAGTGTATTAATTTATATATATTGTCCGAAACGATAGTGTATTAATTAACAAGGCAAGAATTGCCAATTTACAGAGCTATAAAGGCTAGAGAATCCTCATGGTGTTTCAACTGGAGACCAGGGCAATAACCCATGAGGCCAAAGACCCACAAAGGGCATACAAAACCCGACTAGTGGGAAGAAAAAAAGAAAAACAATTTAAACCCGCACGAGACGGGAAGTAAAACCATTTAAACCCGCATGAGACGGGAAGGGTTGACAACCTAGATGAGCGAAGTTCAACCGAATTTAAACCCACACAAGACGGGAAGGGTTGAGGACTTGGACAATTTAGGAACAACCCAAAGGACAAAAATACAAAAGAACATGTATACGCTTTGTATTTTTGTGAAAAGTTGAGTTCCTTAAAGAATGATCAGCCATGCTTTAATTTCTCTATTGTTTTTACACAAATTGAATGACAGGTGCAATAAAAATGGAGTTGTGATTTAAATTTGAGAAAATAATAGTCTGAAAAAATGTAAAAAATTTCTCAAATTTGTTGGACTACAGCTTTTGTTTGTGGGCGAAAATAAAGCTCTTTTAAAAACGAATCGTTCGTGCTTTAATTTTCCGTATTTTTTAATACAAATAAAATGAGAAGCATGAAAGACATTGAATCGTGATCTAAAGTTGAAAAATCATTGTTTGAAAATTTTTGGAAAAAACGCAAATTTTGTGGACTATGTTCTTTGGGTTTTTATATCCCAAAAATCGAGTTCTTTCAAAAATACACATTCGTGCCTTAATATCTCTATTTTTTTTTTATTATTTTTTGGTATAAATTGAACGACAAGCTAAAGAGCAATTGTGTTGTGATGAAAACTTTTAGAAATTAAAAAGTTTGAAAAAAATGTCAAAAAATTCTCAAGTTTGGAGGAATATAGCCTTTGGTTTCTCTGAAAAATTGGTTATTTAAAGAATAAATTTTTATATTATAATTTCACTATATATTTTTTTTAAAATACAATTTGAACTAGAAGTATAAGATCAATTAACTTGTAATGATAAGTTGAGAAAATATTAGTTTGAAAAAATGTCAAAAAACTCAAATTTTGGCAAACTATACCCCCTTTATTTTTTTTTTGCGAAGAATTGAGTTCCTTGAAGGATGATTATCCATTCTTTAATTTCTCTATCTTTTACACAAAATGAATGAGAAGTGTGATACAATTGATTTGTGATGAAAATTTGAGGAAATAAGAGTTTGAAAACATGTAGAAAAATCCTCAAATTTGGTGGATTAATTATAGCCTTTGTTTTCCTTGGCGAAAATCAAACTCTTTGAAAGATGGATTGTTCGTGTTTTAATTTTCCTTATTTTAAATGCAAATTAAATGAGAATGAGATAAATTGAATAGTGATCCAAATTTGAAAAAATCATACTTCGAAAATTTGTGGAAAAACTCAAATTTGTTGGACTATATTGCCCCCAAAACAAACAAAAAAAAATTGAGTTCTGTCTCTGTATAAATTGAATGACAAGCTAAAGAGCAATTGTGTTGTGATGAAAGCTTGAGAAACTAAAAGTTTGAAAAAAAAAATGTAAAAAATTCTCAAATTTGGTGGACTGTAGCATTTGGTTTTTTCGAAACTCGTTTGCATTTTTATTTCAGTATTTTATAATACAAATTGAATTAGAAGTATAAAGTCAGTTAAATTGTGATGAGAAGTTGAGAAAAATAATGGTTTGAAAAGATGTCAAAAAAATCAAAATTTGCGGACTATACCCTTGGTATTTTTTTACGAAGAATTGGGTTCTTTGTAAAATGATCACCGTGCTTCAATTTCTCTATTTTTTTTAAAAAAAAATTGGATGAGAAGTGCGATAAAAATTGAGTTTTGATGAAAAATTAAGAAAATAATAGTTTGAGAAAATGTAGAAAAAATTCTCAAATGATGTGTAGCCTATGATTTTTTTTTTCTGGCGAAAATCAAGATCTTTGAAAAATGGATTGTTTGTGCTTTAATTTTCTTTATTTTTAATACAAATTAAATGAGAAGCATGAGAGCAATTGAATTGTGATCTAAATTTGAAAAATCATGGTTTTAAAAAATTGGCAAAAACTAAAATTTTGTGGACAATATTCTCTGTTTGATACCCTAAAATTAGAATTCAAAACTCCAATTCTAATTATATTTTTATTTCTACAAAATATGAAAAAATTAGAATTATATTCCAATTTTGAACTCTTTTTTTTTTGACAATAACAGTAAAAATTTCATTCCAAACTGCAAACTATATAAGATATAGTTTAAAAAAACTAATTGCTTTTCATGATTTTTTATCTTAACTACAAAGGAAAGTATAATTCTAAACATTTTCAAATTTTCAATTCTATTGAATTCTTTTTTTTTTTAACGAGAACGTTAATAAAACTTTATTGCAATAGCAAAACTATACAGGAAATAGCTTACAAAGACTAATTGCTCTTTGTGGTATTTGACATTAACCACGAGGGAATCGACTACACCCAAACACCTCTAACATAGAGGAACAAAACCTAATAAATAGCGAAACACACCCTAATAAATAGGAACAAAATACTACTTAAAAAAAGAAGAAAGAGCAATTCTAGTGAATTCTTTCTTCTTCTTTTTTTCCTAAATAAACGATCATTATATTAAATATAAATAATGAAATATATAGCATTGCCTAGTGGCAGTAAAAGCCTTAGAGCTCACATTATGGAGCCTAAGTAATGCTAACTGACTCACAGAATCAAAAAAAGCAAAAGCCACCTAACTAGATTAGCTAAGCGGATAAAAACACTTAACTCGTTGGCCACTACGGCAGTATCGCAAATGATAAGTAGAGCTGTCGGATAAAAATCGAACATAGACACGTCACGCAGCCACTTGTCCCAAACGCTTGCCAATGCCAATATTTACGCTGTTTCATACATCGAATGCCCCTCCGCCAAAGCTAGAACATCAGCTCAAAGAAGAAGACAAAACCCAAATAAATCGGGAAGTAAACCCTAATACACAGGGGCCAAAAAAAAAAAATCTGCAAAACTAATTTCAAGACATGGGTCTTAAAATTGGTTCATTAAAATTAGAGTTAATATCAAACACCCCCTTAAGGTTTTATTAAATAACAAATCGGAGGACCCTAAGGTTTGAAAAATAACAAATACCCCATTGACTTATAGTCAGACTAATTAATTTATCAGAAGTGTAGAAAAGATTAAAAAGTCCTCCACAAATTTGAGATTAAATAACAAAATTAATGAAAGGAGAGATCAACTTTTTGGAGGGAAATAAAGTACAATAATCTTGTACTGTACTTCAATCAAAAGTAGAGCCACTCTCATCCAAAAAAGTAAAAAAAATCCAGCAAGATCCATAACAAAATTCTCTAGTTTCTGTGACTAACAAAGCTGATTATTCAGTCTATATCATTCGGAGAAGAGTTCAAAATGCATGCAGTTAAATGAACTTAATGGGCAAAATGCAGTTAAAAAGTTTTAGCAAAAATCTTTTTAGAAAGATGGATTCAGTGATGCAAAAAATGAACTTAAAATCCATTCAGAAAAATGGATTTAGTGATGCAAATGAACTAAACATAAAAAAAAAGGGATTCAATGATGCAAATGAAATGAACTAAAAAATGCATGCATCTTTACCAAAAAACCATTTCAGAAAGATGGATTCAGAAAGACAAAAGAAACAGAAAAAACAGCCAATGATGCATGCCAAACTTAGCCAGTGTTGTAGGCCAAAAAAACAGCCAAAACACAAAAGCACTACTTTAGTAGATGCATTTCAGTGATGTAGGGCCAAAAAACAACCATTCAATAAAGCTACAAATTAAGCTGGACATTAAGCTTTGCATCCATTCAGAAATAGCAGTTATACTACTAAACCATTTCAACAAAAACATCCCTAACACAGCACATAAACAAAAAGCCGTGCTTCAGTGATGTATGGCCAAAAAACCATTCATTAAAGCTATACATTAAGCTATAATTTAAGCTTTGAAAAACAACAAAAAACAGCCAATTCTCTTCAGCAGTAAAAGAACAGCCATGTCTTCAACAGCCAAACAACAGTGCTCACATTATGCTTTGGGAAAAAAAAAATAGCATAAAGAAAGAGGAAATTTGAATGATGCTTTGGATATGGTACCAAAATTGCATGGCTATTCACCCACTTATGACCCAAATCATAAGTTCTGGGTTTAGGGGGTTGGAGATATTGTTGCTCAACCTGTGCATCACTCCACTGCCAAGAATCGAATGACAGAAGAAGGTAGTTTTGGGTTTGGGGGGTTGGATATATTGTTGCTCAACCCTTGCCACTGCCAAGAATTGAATGATAGAAAAAAAGAGCTCTTAGTCAAGCTAGTCACATGCAGTTTCTCTCTAGGGCGATTCTCTAACAACCTTGGTTGTGGACTTCGCTTGATCACGGCTATTGTTGCTCTTCCAACCTCTTTCTGCTTGTTTAATCTTCTTGCAGCTCAAATTCCACAACCCATCTATTAGATCGAGCTTGGTTGTGAATTTCTGTTCTAGAAGTCGGGATCTTCATATGTCCACCGCGTTTGATCTGGAAGAATGTTGTTTTTGACCCGATTAATTATAGTTGGTTCACGGTCGATTGGAGCCGTGAGTTTTTTGGAATCAAGATCCTTGGAGGTTTGTTGTGATTTTAACACTCCTCAAGCCCTTTGATTTGAATTTTGCTACTATGATTTCGATATTTCCCGTGTTATGTCTAAACCGAAACTCTTCGTGGTTTTCTGAATTTCTTTTAGCTTGTGGGTTAGCTGAATTTTTGAAAATTCTAAATTCTTGGGTTTTCCGAATTCTTGTGCTTATATTCTATGCTTATTTTCTAGAAATCCAAAACTTTTAGTATTGAAAATCTGAAGAATCAAATGACAGAATAAGAGAGCACATTAGTCTGCCCATTGCAATTGTAATGTTATATTAGTCTACAAATTTTTTTTTACTATTACAAATAAACTGTGTTAATTGACTTATAATCAGGGGGTTAATATTATTTTCCTTTTTAGTGAAGGGGTATTTGTTATTTTTCAAACTTTAAGGTCCGATTTGTTATTTAATAAAACCTGGAGGCGATGTTTGATATTATCTCTTAAAATTATTCCTTGTCAAAAGGGAAATCGGGTAAAATTCTCAGCTTTTCGCTTCTTCCTTGTTCGCTTCATCTCCTTCATCTCTACATTCTCATTTAATCCTAGTTTCTTCCAATCTTTCTGATTTGCAGGTCATCAAGAGAACTACACTATTCTGTTGAGAACATATTTTGTGCACATTGGTGATTTGGCCAGGGCTTACGCCTTTCTGTTCGAGAGTCCCAAGGCCAAAGGAAAGTACATTTGTTCTGCTGTAAACTTGACATTGATAAATTCGAATATATGATACACATTTTCACTATTTCAATTTGCTATGATCAGTTGATAATTGATAAAGCTACTTCCACTTTCTTGGATTTTCTATCTCCATTTTGTTGGCTAATCTCCCAGAGATGATGGGTTTATCTTCACTCTATAGGCAACTTTTCAATCGCCTATATTGCTTCTGTATTGCTTTTGTGTTTATGAAGGCCGAGAAAGATTGTGAATGTTGGCCAAGGCTTGATTTTGGGTTTGATTTCACGTGATCCATTGCTCAGGAATTCTTCAAACAAATGATTGCCTATAAACTGTTTGCAAAAGTCCCGAGAGAAAACTAAAGCTTAAATTGGAAAGAAAATGGTGTAAACAACACCTCTATTGGAGCATGGTTTCAACTTGGCTAGTGTTTTCTGTTCAAAAGTCTGTGAACAAGGTCAGCTTCATAGTCCTGCAAATTTTGTCTAAAAAGGACATTCCAAGCTACACTATGTTGCCTACTTTGAGCCACAATCAACTGCTGTCACCCCTTCATGAGATGCAAGTATGAATTAGGCTAGAGCATCCTATGCAAGTGTTCTCTTTCCACTCTAGCAAATTGTTCAGATTCTACTTTTAGAACCATTTTCCACCTGCTCCGTTCCATTCCATATTTTCTTGTCCACACCTTCATTCATAATACTCTGGCCTCAATTGCGAATCTTCATAACCATTTTCCTTGCAAAACTTCATTACAGGTTCTAATCTTTCTAATTCCCACCTGATGAAGATAAGGAGCACACCAACTACCATAATGGAGAGAAGGACGTGCAAGCTGTGCATGATCAAGTGTCTATACCGGCATGTCGCTCACAAGACTTTTTACGTGACATGAGTGGTCCCATGACGAGGTCACGTACAAGAAAAATGCAAGAAGCTTTGGCTCACCTCATACATGAAGTACATGCCAAGGAGGAGAAGCTTCTTCAACATGACCGAGTCGTTAATGTACTAAGTGTTGTGGACAATCCATAATTTCGATCATGTAATTATTTATTTTATTTTGTTCTCGTAGTTATTTCTTCTTACGTGTTGGAATAGGATTTATTTATTAAGCCAGTCGTAGTTGGGTTAGGATTTAATTATTTATTTAATGAAAGGGCTGAATTTGTCAATTAAAGGCAAGCAATCCAAACTCTAGTGGGCTTTGAATTAGCTTGGCCACACTTGTACCTTATTTAAAGGCCATTCAGCCACCACTTTGAATACAACTTTAAGAAATTACAAACCTGAGACCCTTACGTGCTTTTCTTCTAGTTCTAAGAAAGAACTTGTTTGGGTTTATTCGGGAGAATCGATTAGATTCAATTCAAAAGCTGAAGCTTTGAGTTTCTTTCACTCAAGGTTTTGTGCGTACTTCTTGGTTCCGTTGGGTAGCTTCAAATCGTTGGGGTTTTGGGGTATTGTTTGCGGGGTTATAGATGGCTATAGGCAGGGTTCAATCCACAGGTTGGGGTTGGGTGTTGCCTCAAAGAAAGCAGTTCAATAAAAAAGACAGTTCGGGAACCTACAACTCTGGTAAGATTTGGATTTTACTCCTATTGGGGTAAGGTTCGTATCACCACCCTTCCTAGCTTGGGTATGTCACAGCCCTCGAATTTATTAAATGATACTTCTCGTCACCATCCATACTGTTCCATAAGAAGTTTCTTTGAAGTTGCTCAGTCTTTGATCCATATGGTTTTATGTCTATATACATAAATGATATGACCAGTTAATACATTAAATGAATGAGCATGGCCAAATGTTGACTTGATAAAATCATCTACTTATGAACGGATCTATGTGCAGGCTGTGTATGTAATAGGATCCTGCCCCATGAACACTTGATACACGCACATTTGTTTGATCAAAATTTCCTATGTGAGAATTAGTAAAACCTTGCATTTCCGTACCAGATAATATAGATATATTTTGCCATATAATTAAATATACTTGAGGGAGAAGTCTAAATCGTTGGAGCAATCCTAAAATTGAAACTTGGTGTCCAGTTGGCTCAAGACTTACTAAGTTACTGCGAGTTGTAAGTGATATAAATGTGTTTGGTGAACATCTTTTAAGTTACATTTTTTTTTTCTTGTACATTAATGTTCTTGCAAACTTGCAAGCTGAAACTTTTACCTCATTGATTATGATGCATTAGTACAGAGGGACATCATTGTTGGAGATTTTTTCTTGGTACAAACTGATTGAACCAAGCAGTTGAACTGAAAAAAAATACAGTATATAGTAACAGTAGACACCTAGAGGCTTCCACCATGTAAAAGTCCCTACTGCAACAAGCAATGAGGAGAAGGCACATGCAAATCCAAATTAAAAAGAATTTGATTAATTTTAACTCACAGCAGAATTTTTATTGAAGTAAAATTCTGTAATTTTACTTCAATAGGGGTATATCCTCTTAATCCTGTAATTGAAATAACCAGTGGTGCCTGGAGGACCAAGAGGAAACATCCATGGGAAATGGTTTTGTGCATATATGGTTTGCCCACCGACGTTGCTGGCCTCCAGGTATATAGACATTTCACCTTTCTAATAATTAAGTTTGTTGGTTAGTGTATGTGTATGTGTATGTGAGTTTTAGGAAAAGATGGTTTAGTTATTTTGTGGATTTTCCCCCTGATTTGCATCAGGTTGCTATATTCTGCAAATGTTTTAGCTGCCAAATTTTTTTTTGCACACTGAAAACTATTACTGGATGGCAATTCACAAAAAGTTTGAAACTTGCGTGATATAATTACATGGCTAGATCAACGAACTTAGAGATAGAACCTTATTCCAGTTTGGTGTATATGTGACATGAATGAGTGGGCCTGGCAGCACCCTGTAGAATCTTTGGCAGTAACACAAGCAGCTGCAACCTTTCAATCTCTTTCAGCGCTTGCAAATAAGATAAAATTGGCATACACCATGCTTAACCTTCCTTCTTGGCAGAGGTAATGATGTATGGTTCCTACACTTGTCTATGTTTAAATCCCGAAGAAATGAGTTTCTGCTGTGAGTTAAAATTAATCCTGCTGTGAGTTAAAATTAATGGGGGTATATTCTCTTAATCCTGTAACCTTGTATTGCTGAGACGAAAATGGTTAGTGGCATAAACTTATTTTCTCTTCTCTTTCATCTGCAGGGAGCTCCTCGCTTTATTGTTCGTGACATTGAATTTGTTTGAAGAAATTTCCAGTGATAGATGTTTGATTTTCTGGAATCAATTGTATATACACTTACCAAATCAAGTACAGGAAAGCAAGGGCTTGAAAAGTGTAATTTTTAGAATATGCTTGCTTCCATTTAATCAACTAGACAAGAATGATGAGAACTTGAAAAACTTATGTTTTAGTTCTTAATTATGTACTTTCATTCAGTATTTGAATCACTTTGGAAGTGAAGGAAATATTCCTGCAAGATTCATGCGAGATTTGAGTGTATGTCTGCAACTGTGGAGTGAAAGATAGGACTACACATCCCATTTTTAATGCGTGTATGTCTGGGTTAGATCCTTTATTTGATTCTTGCTTTTGAGGCATGAATCATGCTGGGAGTCAACTACAAGAAGGTCTAATAAAATGTTGCTTTTTTATATGCTACTTTTCTGTGTTATCTCTTTACTCCATTATTGCTTTTAGTACATAAAAATATAGTGTTTGGGAGTCAACTCTAAACCCTAAATCATACTGGGAGTCAACTACAAGAAGGTCTAATAAAATGTTGCTTTTTTATATGCTACGTTTCTGTGTTTTCTCCTTACTCCATTATTGCTTTTAGTACATAAAAATATAGTGTTAGGGCCAGTAGCAACTGGCTAATTTTTGCCCACGCATCTAATGAAAATATATGGGCTGAATTGGTGTGGTTTAGGGAAGCTGTCCTCTCTATGCTTTTCTCATTGCATGACTTCTCTTGCTAGGAAGGTCAACAGTAGAAGACAGATTGAGATCATGGGCATGACATTGGAGGGAAGGTGCAAGCTTTGTAAGTTTACAGGATCATTTGTTATTAGGCTCAATTTAACATTGGCAACTGGGAAGGATATGTTTGGGACTTCGGAGGTTAAGACATGTGTCAAAAAAGTCCCCTCATGTGATGGATGCCATACTAAAAACTACCGAGTGCAAATGCTGCACTCACTTTTTGACTGCAACTAAGGAGGCGTTTGTTTAGTGGATTTGGGAGGGATTTGGAATAAAATGCGGTAAAAATGGATGTTTGGTTGAGAGGGATGGGTTTAGGAAAAGTATTGGAGGTAGGTTTTGTTAAACCCATCCCACTGGTGGGTTTGGAGGGCGGGAGGGGGAGAGAGGTGTTGGAGAAGGTTCAAAACGACGTCATTTTGAGGCAAAGTAAAAAAAAAAAAAAATCCAGTGCTGAGGCGTCTATCAGCGCTGATGTGACGCACGCATGTCATAGGATTTGCAACCTCCATTTTACCTTTTTTTTTTTTTACAAACAAATTTTACTAAATTGTAGAAAATATTTTTCTCTACAAATTGACATGCACTTTGACTATTTTTTGAACAAGATATAATTTTCTTAAATATCATATAATGTAAAATAATAATATTTTTATTATAATTTTAATATAAAATTTATTAATAAATTTATTAATATTAATATTAAATTTTAATTTTAATATAAAATCTTTTCCATTCCATTATAAAATAATACCAAACAACATAATTACTATCATTCCATTCTATTCCAAACCTTTCATTTTATCAAATCCATTCCATTTTTAAACCTATCGTTTATACCAAACGCCCCCTAAATGTACCATTTGAAAGAGATGCAAACATTTAAAATCTTGGATCGAGAATAATATTACTTGATCATAATATATTAAAATTATTTATTTATATATATAAATATATATATAAATATTTGATTAAAATTATTTGTTACATATACATTAATATTAACAACTAACCATTTTAATGTATTGATTTTTATTTTATTATTTATTATACATATATAATTAATAAATTTTAATTGTATTTAAAATTTCAAATTATTTCAAATTATTTAAAATTTAAAATTTTAAATTTTTCTTTGGCACAATTTAACATTGGCCACTGGGAAGGATATGGTTGGGACTTTCGGAAGTTAAAGCATTTCTCAGAAAAGCCCCCCTATGTGATGGATACTAGAAACTACCGAGTGCAGATGCTGCACTCACCTTTTGATTGCAACTAATTATAACATTTGAAATAGATGAAAACATTTAAAAAATCTTAGATCAAGTGTAATATTACTTGATTATAATATATTGAAATTGTTTATTTATCTAGAAATATTTGATTAAAATTATTTGTTACATATGCATCAATATTAATAACTAACCCTTTGAATGTATCGGCCTTTATTTTATTATTTATTATACATGCATAATTAATAAATTTTAATTATATTTAAAATTTCAATTTATATGTAATTTTTCAATATCCAAACAAAGAATTTGGAATTATAAATTAATTTCCTCTTGATTCAAGTGATTTGCCAAACAAAAGAATTGAAATAATTTGGAATTCTAATGTAATAAATTCAATTCAATTATATTCTAATTCCAAAACACCAATCGAAATTTTGTTCCCCAAAAGTTGAGTTTTGATGAATTGAATGAGAAGTTCAGGAGAAAGTGAGTTTTGTCGAAAACTTGAGAAAATAAAAGTTTGAAAAAAAAAAAGAGTAAAAAATTCTAAATGTGGACAGCATTTGGTTTTACCGTCCATGCTTCAATTCTAAATGTATCGGTCTAATTCTAAATAGAGTTCTTTGGAAAATAACTCGTCCATGCTTCAATTTCTGTATTTTTTTAAATATGAATCAAATTAGACGTACAAGAGAAATTGAATTGGGATGGAAAGTTGCTAAAATAAGAGTTAGAAAAATGTCAAGATTTCTCAAATTTGATAAAAATAGCTTTTGTTTTTCTGCCCAAAAAAAAAAAAAATCTTCTAAAAATAACTCGTTCATTGTTTAATCTCTCTCTCTCTCTCTCTCGTTTCTAGTTACAAATCAATGAAAGTAAGGAAAAAATAGAAACTTGATAAAAACTTGAGAAAATAATACTTCGAAAAAATGTCAAAAAATCTCAAATTTCACGAACTATAGTCTTTGCCATTTTATTTTTGCGAAAATCAAGTTCTTTGAAAAATCATTCGTCCTTGCTTTAACTTCTCAATTTCTTTTCAGCTCAGATGGAGAGAGAATTACGAGAGCAATTAAATTGTAATGAAAACTTAAAAAAAAGGTAGTTTGAAATAATGTCCTGATGCCTCAAATTTCGTGGACTGTAGCCATTGGTTTTTTTTTTTTTAAATTTTTATTGCGAAAATTGAATTCTTTCAAAAATCACTCATTTGTGCTTTAACTTTTCTATATTTTTAAAAATTGTATGAGAAATACGAGAGTAATTGAATTGTGATAAAGACTTGAGAAAATAATAGTTTGAAAATATCAAAAAACCATAGGGACTAAGATGGCATGTTTAAAATTACAAAATTACACATTATTATTTTGTAATTTTTAAAGAGTATGGTGGATGATTTTGACTTTTTATCATGTTACATTAATTTGAATGGCTTTTCTCTATGAATTTTCATTAAAAGTATCATTATTTTTTGAAAAAATTAGACTTCTTCTCGTATATTAGCACGGGAGTATGTTTTTATTGAAAAGAAATATAGTATTATATTATGATTAAAAAAATAAAATTGTAATTTATTATTTTTTTATTGAAAAAAATATAATTAATTTTATGTTAAATAAAAGAATAAAAATAATAATTAAACTTTTATAGAGAAGGTTAAAAAAATGATGATGTATATTGAAAATTTAAGTTTCATTTAAATAATATATTGAAAATTGGAATGGAGAAAATGTTAAATTTTAAATTTTATTAAAATTTTGAAGTGACAACACATAAGAATAAAAATGTGGAATTCAAATTTATGAAAAAGTATAATAAAAAATTCTAAAAGTTTAATATAGTTGCTTACTTGCAAATAAAAAAAGAATTTCAACTAATGATATATGAAATAAAGAGTGTGTTCAAGTTCAAGTTCAAGAGACTTTTAGGCCAGTTGGTTGTTGTGTATTTTTTTTTTTTAAATTTTAACGGAATATGTAATAGCTTGTAGGAAGCAATTGACATTGTCATACACCTTTTATTTCAAACTTTTATTAAAATTTTATATAAATTTCACATAAAAAATATATATATACAAATACAAATGTTATTCAATATAATAAATTAGTTATTGGAAATTGATTGCATGGTTCAACTTGATCACTTCTCGAAGAACTAAAACAATAAAATGAATTAATAATTAAAAAATAATCATGATATTCTATTATGATACTCTCCATTTTCATATCTATGTATTATATAAATATAATAATAAAACCATAATTTTGATATTAATTGAAAATAATGATTCCTATATTTCACTCTTCACACCAAAGACTTTAAATTAATCTAACTAAAATATGAATACAAATACAAATATAAATGTAATTCAATATAGTAACTTATTGGAAATTTCAATAATTCAATTAGGTGAAAATTTCAAGCATCATATCATATCAAAGGAAGCAGAAAAGCAAAGTGCCAACAGTAGTAAACCAAAATTTGAACCAATGGTTACAAAACCAAAATATGAACCAAGAGTCATTAGCAAAGCTCAAAAAAAATAAAAGATAAAATAGACCTCAAATGAATGGCCTTGAATATGCTATTTCAAATATAAAAATGAAGAATGTTTTTGGTGTTATGTTTTTTCTAGATTTTTTTTTCCAAAAATACACTATGGAAATAAAGAACGTGGGAGGGAAAAAAATGAAAGATGAAGTGAAGTGAAATGAATGAAAAACTTAAATTTTAGATAATGATAAGACTCATGATAGATATTAATATCATAGATTTTAGATAATGATAAGACTCATGATAGATATTAATATTATAGATAATTATAAAAATTAAACTGCGATCATGATAGTGTCAATACATGTCTAAATATTCATTTTAGATAATTTAAATAAATATTATCTAATACATTGTGTAGAAATATTAGTGTGAATCAAACATTTAGTTAAATTAAACATGTATAAGAGATGATATATAATTTGAATTTTAATGTGATAGAGATGATAAGATTTAGTCAGATAGTAGTAGATTAGTGTGAATGAAATATTTATTTAAATTAAAATTTTATAAAAGATGTTACGTAATTTGAATTTTAATGTGATAAGTATTACATTTAGTCAGATAAATGTTAGTGTATCAGGTGTATTACATTTAGTCGATATATTTACTTAATTATCTAAATTAAGTTTAATTATTATGTGACATGTGGCTTGATGACATTAAGTAAAAATGTATACATGTCATGAATGAGTTGAAGGGACATTATTTTATATCTATATATATATATATATATATAATAGATGTCCAAAAATTTTGAATAGGTAAATTATCACTATCTCTCATGAGATTTGAAGAAATTAGCAAATGAATCTCGAAAATTGAAAAAACTACCAACACCTCTACTAAATTCACTAAATTTGTAACACTCCATCCCTTACTATTAATTGACTAATGCTTACCATTGATTTTTGACCAATTCAAAAGGTCAATTTTCTCCCACAAAATTGACAAATTTTCAAAACTGTAATTTTTACACTTTTTTCCAATATTTATTTATTTCTCATTAAACCTAGTGCATGGGATGCAAAATAGTGGCTAATTATTGCATATTAATTTGATTTTCAAAGTTTCTATTTGAGTAAAAAAATAGAAAAGTATTGCTCACGAAAATGTCAAATTTTTAAAATTTCTATATTCTTTATTTTTTAACGTTACTTATTAGATCTAATTGAACCAAGTAGATGGGATGCAAAATATAGGCCAATTAAAGTACTGTGAATTTGTTTTTCAAAGTTTCAATTTTCACCAAAAAAATCAAGGGAAATTTACAAATATAGCACATTTGACCATTGACTTTACAAAAATAGCACATTCCTTTTTTTTGTTTTCTGTTATAGTACTTCCATCCAAAAAAAGACTACAACGCCCCTCTCTTCTATTATAGAATGCAAAGACATAGCACTTCACCCTCATCTTCTTTTTTTTTTCTCTCAAAACCCATTTCATCGATTCAACAAAATTTGTTCTCACACCCCATTGTTTACAAATCAAGGGAAATTTACAAATATAGCACATTTGATTATTGAAAAAAAAAAAACCTTTTTTTTTTTTTTTTTTTTTTTTCATTTCCATCCAAAAAAAGATTACAACGCCCCTCTCTTCTATTATAGAACGCAGAGACATAACACTTCACCCTCATCTCTTTTTTTTTTTTCTTAGAACCTGTTTCATCGATTCAACAAAATTTGTTCTCACACCCCATTGTTTGCACACCTCACTGTTTATACACCCTATTGGACTATCATCTTCAAGTAAAAAGGTCGCAATCGTAGAGAAGAAATCGCATCAGCGAGATGTTAGTTGAAATTTGTACTAGTTGAACTGGGTTTGTGAATTTGAAGGAGAGAATGGTCGAGTCCTAGGTCAAATTTTAGGTCAAGCACAAGGCTAAGTCGAGTTTTAGGTCAAGTTTTAAGTCGAGCACTAAATTTGGTCGAATTTAGGTCGAGCTCGACCTAATACTAGATCAAGTGTTTTTTTTAATTAATTATTTTTTTGGAAAAAAATTTACTCGACCTAGTACTAGGTCGAGTGAATTTTTTTTAAAAAAAAATCAAAAAATTTCTTAAAAAAAAACTTGATCTAGTATTAGGTTGAGTATTAGGTTGAACTCGACCTAAATTTGATCTACTTGACCTAAAACTCGACCAAACTTAGTACTCGACCTAAAACTTGACATAGGGCTCGACTATTCTCTCCTTCAAATTCACAAACCTAGTTCAACTTGTGCAAATTTCAATTAACTAACATCTCGCTGATACGATTTCTTCTCTACGATTGCGGCCTTCTTGCTTGAAGATGATAGTCCAATAGGGTGTACGAACAGTAAGGTGTGCAAACAATGGGTTGTGAGAACAAATTTTGTTGAATCGATGAAACAGGTTCTAAGAAAAAAAAAAAAGAGATGAGGGTGAAGTGTTATGTCTCTGCGTTCTATAATAGAAGAGAGGGGCGTTGTAATCTTTTTTTGGATGGAAATGCTATGACAAAAAACGAAAAAAGGAAGGTGCTATTTTTCTAAAGTCAATGGTCAAATGTGCTATATTTGTAAATTTCCCAAAAATCAAAGACTATAGCTCACAAAAATGTCAATTTTTTAAAATGTTCCATTATTTTTTTTATTTGTCATTAAACCAAGTGGATTGGATGCAAAATTGAGGCCAATTGTTGCACTTTTAATTTGAATGTAAAAGTTTCAATTTTCATTGAAAAATCAAAGACTATAACTCACGGAAATATCAATTTTCAAAATTTTAATTTTTCAATTTAGTATTTTTATTTTTTGTTTCCTATTAAACCAAGTGGATGAGATTAAAAAATAGATGGTGAATTACATCTACTACTCATGTGGTTTGTGGAAATTATCAATTGGACACCAAAGGTTTGAAGAAACTAACAATACCCCCCTTGACCTAATGACCATTAAAGTCAACTAATGGAATAAATGAAAGACAAAAAACCCAGCTTAGAAAAATGACATACACCCCTTGAGATTTGTTCTAATTACAAAATGACCCTTAAAATTTTAAAATTTTATTAAATAAAATTCAATAACTTCTATTTCTTTATTTTATGTTCTTATTTTCTTTTTCTTTTCTTTTCATAAGGAATAATTTTATAACCATATTTTATATCATGAACTAATAAACTAAAAAAATTAATAAGAATATAATATCAATATGTACCTTTCGAATTTTTGAAAACTGAATAAACAATTAATAATTTTTTTACCATATTACTATTTCATCATCTTCAAATTTGAAAAACTTATTTTCTAAATTTCTTATTGTACCTTCAATACTAATCTATCACTACTGTCCCTTTAAATGATTAAATGATTCTTTTTATTATTTATGTATCTCCATAAAAGTTTAAGAAACTCACGGTTTTTTTTTCAATTTTTTATCAATATTTTTTATTTCTCACTAAACCAAGTTTATGGGATTCAAAATAGAGGCCAATTAGTGCACCCTTTTTTCGACTCTCAATGTTTTGATTTTCCTTAGAAAATCAAGGACTGTTGCTCACGAAAATGTAAAATTGTCAAAATTTCTATTTTCTTTATTTGTTACCATTACTTATTAGTTCTAATTAAATCTAGTGGATGGGACGCAAAATATAGGTACATTAATGTATTGCAAATTTATTTCTCCAAGTTTTGATTTTTACCAAAAAATGGAAGACTATATTCCGTGAAAATGTCAAATTTTCAAAATTTTAGTTTTTTAAAATTTTTTACCCTTGTTTTATATTTCTTATTAAACTAGGCTAATGGGATACAAAGTAAAGACGAATTATTGCACTATTAACTTGCTCAAAGTTTCAATTTTCTTTAAAAAATAAATAAAAATCAAAGACTATTGCTCACGCAAATATCAAATTTTCAAAAAAAAAATTCTATTTTTTATCATTACTTATTAGTTCTCATTAAACCACATGGATGGGATGCAAAATACAGGCCAATTATTGCACTATTAACTTGATTTTCAAAGTTTTGATTTTTGTAAAAAATAAACAACTATTGCTCACGAAAATATCAAATTTTCAAAATTTTATTTTCTTTATTTTTTGCCATTACTTATTAGTTATAATAAACCAAGTGGCTGAGATGCAAAATATAGGCCAACTAATGTATTGTGAATTTGTTTCTCAAAGTTTGGTTTTTCTCTAAATAGAGGTCATTTATGTTCAATGATATTGTTTCTCAAATTTCAATTTTTATCAGAAAATCAAATACTCTAACCCAAAAAAATGTCAAATTTTCAAAATTTTGATTTTTTTAAAAAAGCATTTCAGCTTTAGTTATAGTTTTCGCTAAACAAAGTGGATGGGATGCCAAATAGAGACTATTTAATGTTCAATCAATTTTTTTTTAAAGTTTTATTTTTATCGAAAAATCGAATACTATTGCTATGAAAATGTCAAATTTTCTATTTTTTCGTTTTCTCAAATTAATTTATTAGTTTTCATTAAATTGAATGGATAGGATGCAAAATAGAGGCTATTATAAGGTCAATGAATTCTAAAAAACTATAACCCACGAAAATGTTAAATTTTCTAAATTTCAAACTTTGTATTTTTTTTTACCTTTATTTATTAGTTCTCATTAAACAAAAACAATGGGATGGAAAATAGAGGCCATTAAAAATTCAATGAATTTGTTTTTAAAAGTTTCAATTTTTATGAAAAAATCGAAAACTATAGCCTACGAAAATATCAAATTTTCAAATTTTTAATTTTTAAAAATTTTTTACCCTTTGGTTTGAGGTCACATTAAACTATGTGGTTGGGATGAAAAATTGAAGATTATAGCTCATGAAATAGTCAAAAATTTGAAATTTCTATTTTTTCAAATTTTGACCCTCAGTTATTAGTTCTCATTAAACAAAGTGGATGGGATGAAAGATAGGTGCCATTTAATGTTCAATAAATTTGTTTATCAAAGTATCAATTTTTCTTGAAAAATTGGAGATTATAACCCATGGATTTTTTTATCTTTATTTATTAGTTCTCATTAAATAAAGTGGCCAGGTTGCAAAATAGAAGCAATTTAATGTACAATGATTTTGTTTCTCAAAATTTTGATTTTTATAGAAAAATTAAATACTATAGCATATGAAAATGTAAAATTTTAAAATTTTCTGATTTTCAATTTTTTTCCATTAGTTATTAGTTCTCATTAAACAAAGTAGTTGGGTTGCAAAATAGATGCCTCTTAGTGTACAATGATTTTGTTTCTCAAAAATTTCAATTTTTATTGAAAAATCAAAGTCCACCAAAATGTCAAAATTTCTACTTTTTCAATTCTTTACCCTTAGTTATTAGTTCTCATTAAACTAAGTGGCTGTGATTAAAAATTGAGGCCACTTAATGTTTAATGAATTTGTTTATCAAAGTTTCGATTTTTATTGAAAATTGAAGACTATAGCCCACGAAAAATTCAATTTTCAAAGTTTGTATTTTTTATTTCTTAGCTTTACTTATTGGTTCTCATTAAATTAAGTAGACAAAATGCAAAATAGAGACCATTTAATGTTCAACAAATTTGTTTCTCGAGATTTTGGTTTTTATTGAAAAATCAAAGACTATAGCTTACAAAAATGTAAAAATTTTAACATTTCTATTCTATTTTTACCATTTAGTTATTAGTTCTTATTAAACTAAGTGGATGAGATGCAAAATAGAGGCTGTTTAATGTTTAACAAATTTCTTTATCAAACATTCGATTATTATCTAAAAACCGAAGGCTATGTCTTGCGCCAAAGTTTCAAAATTTCACCCTTTGTTATTAGTTTTTGGTAAACTAAGTGGTTAGGATGAAAAATAGATGCCATTTAATATACAATAAATTTGTTTATCTAACTTTTGATTTTCATCAAACTATAGCCTTTGAAAATGCAAAAATTTCAAAATTTCTATTTTTTCATTTCTTGACTCTTAGTTATTAGTTCTCATTAAACTAAGCAGTTAGGGTGAAAAATTGAGGCCATTTAACTTATAATGAATTTGTTTATCAAAGTTTCGGTTTTACTATAGCCTATGAAAATGTCAAATTTTCAAATTTTCAATTTTTTTTTTCAATTTTCCACCTCTAGTTATTAGTTGTCATTAAACTTGGTGGATGGGATGCAAAATAGAGTCCATTTAATGTTCAATGAATTTTTTTTTAAAGTTTTTATTTTTATCAAAAAATCGAAGATTATTTCCCACGAAAAATGTCAAATTTTCTATTTTTTTCTATTTCTCACATTTAGTTATTAGTTCTCATTTAACTAAGTGGATAGGATATAAAATAGAGTCCATTTAATGTTCAAAGAATTTTTTCTCAAAGTATCAATTTTTATAAAAAAATCAAAGACTATATTGAACGGTTTTCATTTTTCTCAAAAAATATCGATTTTTTTTCAAGGTTTCGATTTTTTGTAGATTATAGCCTACAAAAATGTCAAAATTTCTATTTTTTTCAAAAATTTTTACCTTTATTTATGAGATCTCATTAAACTAAGAGGTTGGATGAAAAATAAAAGTCATCTAATGCACATGGAATTTGTTTCTCAAAGTTTTGATTTTCATTGAAAATTTGAAGACTATAGCCCACAAAATGTCAAAATTTCAAAATTTATATATTTTTTTCAATTTTTCACTTTTAGTTATTATTGTCATTAAACTATGAGAACTAGATGCAAAATAGAGGCTATTTAATGTCCAACGAATTTGTTTCTCAAAGTTCTAATTTTTATTTAAATATAGAAGATTATAGCCCACGAAAATGTCTAATTTTCAAATTTTCTAATTATTTAAATTATTTTACCTTTAGTTATTAGTTCTCATTAAACAAATTGGTTGGGTTACAAAATAGAGGCAGTTTAATGTACAATGATTTTATCTCTGAAATTTTCGATTTTTAATGAAAAATCAAAGACTATATTAGCCCTCGAAAACGTTAAATTTTCAAAATTTCTAATTTTTTTAATTATTTTACCTTTAGTTATTAGTTCTCATTAAACAAATTGGTTGGGTTACAAAATAGAGGCAGTTTAATGTACAATGATTTTATCTCTGAAAATTTCGATTTTTAATGAAAAATCAAAGACTATATTAGCCCTCGAAAACGTTAAATTTTCAAAATTTCTATTTTTTCTGGTTTCCACCATTAGTTACTAGTTCTCAATGAACTAAGTAGTTGTGATGAAAAATAGAGGTCATTTAATCTTCAACAAATTTGTTTCTAAAAGTTTCATTTTTATTGAAAAATCGAAAACTATAGTTCACAAAAATGTGAAATTTTAAAAATCTCTAATTTTTCAATTTTTCGCCTCTAGTTATTGGTTATATTTTTTCAAAGTT
The DNA here is from genome assembly GCA_020080225.1 of Gynochthodes officinalis. Taxonomy (NCBI): domain Eukaryota; kingdom Viridiplantae; phylum Streptophyta; class Magnoliopsida; order Gentianales; family Rubiaceae; genus Gynochthodes; species Gynochthodes officinalis. Next base: position 28,711,247 of record CM034616.1, read on the forward strand.
TCTATTTTTTTCCAAAAAAATCGAAGATTATATCCCATGAAAATGTTATATGTTAAAATTTTCAATTTTTTTCAAATTTTTACCTTTAGCTATTAGTTTTAATTAAACTAAGTCAATAGGATGCAAAATAGAAGTTATTTAATGTTCAATAAATTTTTATAAAATTTGACATTTCCATGGGCTATACCCTTTGATTTTTTGCTAGAAATCCAAATTTTGAGAAACAAATTCTTTGCACATTAAATGGCCTCTATTTTGCATCCCATCTTAGTTCAATGAGAAATAATATCAAAAGATGAAAAATAGAAAAAATAAAAATGTGTAAACTTTGATATTTCCATGGGCAATAGCCATTGATTTTTTCGCTAAAAACAAAAGTTTGCGAAACAAATTAATTGAATATTAAATGACCGATATTTTTCATCCTATCCACATAGATCAATAAGAACTAATAAATAAAGTTGAAAAAAAATAGAAAATGCAAAAAAATTTATAAAATTTAAAATTTTCGTAGGCTATAACCTTCAATTTTTCCATAAAAATCGAAACATTGAGAAACAAAATTTTGAACATTAAAAGACTTTTATTTTGTATCCCATCCATTTAGTTCAATGAGAACTAATCATTGAAGGTGAAAATAGAAATAGTAAAAAATTATAAAATTTGATATTTTCGTGGGCCATAGCCTTTGATTTTTTTTTTAAATTGAAACTTTGAGAAACAAATTCTTTCAATGAAAATAAAAAGATTATAAAATAAACCTTTGATTTTTCGTTAAAAATGAAAATTTTGAGAAACAAATTCCTTGAACATTAAATGACCTCTATTTTGCATTCCATCCACTTAGTTCTACGAGAAATATTATCTAAAGGTGAAAAATATAAAAAATAAAATTTTGATATTTTCTTGGGCTATAGCCTTCTATTTCTCCTTAAAAATCAAACTCTTGATAAACAAATTCATCAAACATTAAATCACTGCTATTTTGCATCTCATCCACTTACTTCAATTAAAACTAAAAACCAAAGGTGAAAAATAGAAAAAGTAAAAATTTATAAAATTTGATGTTCTCGTGGGTTGTAGTTTTCAATTTTTTGATAAAAATTGAAAAATTGAGAAAGAATTCTTTGAATATTTAATGACCTCTTTTTTGTATTCCATCTAGTTGGATCAATGAGAACTAGTAACTAATAGTGAAAATTTTATAAAATTTGTTATTTCGTTGGCTGCAGCCTTCGACTTTTTGCTAAAAATTGAAATTTTCATAAACAAATTGGTTAAACATTAAAAGGTCTCTATTTTGCATCCTATCCACTTAGATCAATCAGAACTAATAACTAAAGGTGAAAAATAGAATAAATAAAACGGCAAATTGCATCTATTACCCCTGTGATTTGTGTAAACTACCAATACTTCTTAAGGAGCTAAATGTTATAAATTTAGTTGATTAAAGAGGCTAAATGTTATGAATTTATCAAATTTAAGAGGGTATTGGTAATTTCTCATATTTTGGGGTTTGATTGGTAGTTTTTACAAACTACAGGGGTAGTAAATGTAATTTACCTTAAATAAAAATTCATAAAATTTGAAATTTTCGTGGGCTATAGCCTTTGATTTTTCACTAAAAATCAAAATTTTGAGAAACAAATTCATTGCACTAATGAGAACAAATAACCAAATGTGAGAAATTAAAAAAATAGAAATTTTCAAATTTTCGTGGGCTTATAGTTTTCAATTGTTCGATAAAAATCAAAACTTTGAGGAACAAATTTTTTGAACAATAAATGGCCACTATTTTGCATCCCATTCACTTAGATCAATGAGAACTAATAACTAAAGGTGAAAAATAGAAAAAAAATAAAAATTTGTAAATTTTGATATTTTCGTTGGTAGGCTTCAGTTTCTTGCTAAAAATAGAATCATTGAAAAACAAATTCTTTCAACATTAAATGGCCTCTATTTTGCATCCCATCTACCTAGTGCAATGAGAACTAATAACTAAAGGTGAAAAATAAAATAAATAATAATTTTTAAAATTTGAAAATTTCATGGACTATTGCTCTCGATTTTTCACTAAAAATTAGAACTTTCACAAACAAATTCATTGAACATTAACTGCCTTCTATTTCAGATCCTACTCATCTAGTTTAATGAGAACTAATAACTAAATGTGTGAAATTAAAAAAATAGAAATTTTTGTGGGCTATAATGTTTGATTTTTTGGATAAAAATTGAAACTTTGATAAACAAATCTTTTAAACACTAAATGCCTCTATTTAGCATCCCATCTGCATAGATCAATGAGAAATAATAACTAAAGGTGAAAAATTAAAAAACTCATGAAATTTTGTATTTTTGTTGGCTATAGCCTTCAATTCTTTATTAAAAATCAAAAATTTTGAGAAAAAATTACTTGAAGATTAAATACTCTCAATTTTTCATCCCTTCCACTTAGCCCAATGAGAAATAATATCTAAAGGTGAAAAATAGAAAAAAAAATAATTTATAAAATTTGATATTTTCGAGGCTGTGGCCTTTGAAATTTTGCCAAAAATCAAAGCTTTGAGAAACAAATTATTTCAACAATAAATTGCCTCTATATTCATCCCATCAACTTAGTTCAGTGAGAAGTAATAGCTAAAGGTGAAAAATAGAAAAAACAATAATTTATAAGATTTCGCATTTACGTGGGTTATAACCTTCGATTTTTGACTAAAAATCGAAACTTTGAGAAAAAAAATTTCAAACATTAACACACATCTAGTTCAATGAAAAATAATAACTAAAGGTGAAGGATAAAAAATATAAAAATTTATAAAATTTGATATTTTCGTGGGTTATAGCCTTCAATTCTTTGGTAAAAATTGAAATTTTGAATGAAAAATTCTTTGAACATTAAATGGCCTCTATTTTGCATTCCATCCACTTAGTTCAATTAGAACAAATGACTAAAGGTAAGAAATATAAATAATAAAATTTGACGTTTTTTGCTAAAAATTGAAAATTTGAGAAACAAATTTCTTGAACATTAAATGGGCTCTATTTTAAATACCATCCACTTAGTTCTATGAGAAATATTATCAAAAGGTGAAAAACAGAAAAAATAAAAATTTATAAAATTTGATATTTTCGTGGGCTATAAATTTCGATTTTTCGCTAAAGATTGAATTTTTGAGAAACAAATTCTTTCAACATTAAATGGGAGGTGTATCCCATTCAATTAGATCAATGAGAACTAATAACTTGAGATGAGAAATAGAATAAATAAAAATTTATAAAATTTGATATTTCCGTGGGTTATAGCCTTTGATTTTTCGCTAAAAATCAATGAGAACACATTCTTTGAACATTTGATGGCCTCTAATTTGCATCTTATTTACTTAGTTAAATGAGAACTAATAACTAAATGTGAGAAATTGAAAAAATAGAAAATTTGAAAATTTTGAATTTTCGTAGTTTATAGTTTTTGATTTTTTGATAAAAATCAAAACTTTGAGGAACAAATTTTTTTGAACAATATATGGCCTCTATTTTCCATCCCTTGCACTTAGATCAATGATAACTAATCACTAAAAGTGAAGGATATAAATAGTAAAAATTTATAAAATTTGATATTTTGGTTGGCTGTAGCCTTCAATTTTTCGCTAAAAATAGAAATTTTGAAAAAAAAATCACTTGAACATTAAATGGCCACTATTTTGCATATAATATACTCAGTCCAATGACAAATAATATTTAATGGTGAAAAATAGAATAAATAAAAATTTGTAAAATTTCATATTTTCGTTGGCTATGGCCTTTAGTTTTTCGCTAAAAATAGAATCTTTGAAAAAAAAATTCTTTCAACATTAAATTGCCTTTATTTTGCATCTCATCAACCATGGACAATGAGAATAAATGAATAAAGGTGAAAAAGAGAATAAATAATAATTCATAAAATTTGACATTTTCATAGACAATAGCCTTCGATTTTTTGCTAAAAATCAAAACTTTCACAAACAATTGAACTTTAAATGGATTTTATTTCTCATTATATTCACTTATTTCAATGAGAACTAATAAATAAAGGTGTGAAATTAAAAAAATAGAAATTTTGAAAATTTTGTGGGCTATAGTGTTCGATTTTTTTGATAAAAATCGAAACTTTTAGAAACAAATTCTTCGAACATTAAAAAACATCTATTTTTCATTTCACCCACTTGGTTCAATGAGAAATAATAACTAAACGTGAAAAATAGAAAAGGTAAAAATTAATAAAATTTGATATTTTCGTGGGCTATAACCTTCAATTTTTTTGCTAAGAATCGAATTATTGACAAAGAAATTCTTAGAACATTAAATGGCCTCTATTTTGCATCCCATTCACTTAGTTCAATTAGAACTAATAACTAATGGTGAAAAATAGAAGTAATAAAAATTTATAAAATTTGATATTTTCGTGGGCTATAAGCCTATGATTTTTTACTTAAAAATTGAAATTGTGACAAATAAATTTCTTGAACATTAAATAGTCTCTATTTTGAATATCATTCACTTATTGCAATAAGAAATATCATCAAAAGGTGAAAAATAGAAGAAAAAAATTATAAAATTCGATATTTTTGTGGGCTATGGCCTTCGGGTTTTTGCTATAAATCAAAACTTTGAGAAACAAATTATTAGTTTATTAAATCACCACTATTTTGCATCTCATCCCCATAGTTCAACTAGAAATAATAACTATAGGTGAAAATTAGAAAACATAAAAATTTATGAAATTTGATATTCCCATGGGCTATAGCCTTTGATCTTTTGTTAAAAATCGAAATTTTGACAAACAACTTCTTTGAACATTAAATGACCTTTATTTTGCATCTCATCTGCTTAGTTCAATTAGACCTAATAACTAAAGGAGAAAAATATAAAAAATAAAAATTTATAAAATTTGACATTTTCATAAGCTAAAGTCTTCGATTTTTTTGATAAAAATAGAAACTTTGAGAGACAAATTCATTCAACATTAAATGACCTCTATTTTGCATCCAATTCGCTTAGTTTAATGAGAACCAATAACTAAATGTGAGAAATTGATGAAATAGAAATTTTAAAATTTTCATTGGCTATGGTTTTTGATTTTTTGATGAAAATAAAAAATTTGATAGACAAAATCTTTGAACATTGAAGGGCCTCTATTTTGCATCCCTTCCACTTAGATCAATGAGAACTAGTAACTAAAGGTGAAAAATATAAAAAAAAAATTATAAAATTTGAAATTTTGATTTGCTATAGCTTTCCATTTTTTCAATAGAAATCGAAACTTTGAGAAACAAATTCTTTGAACATTAAAAGACCTCTATTTTCAATCCCATCCACTTTGTTCAACGAGAACAAATAACTAATGGTGAAAAATAGAAAAAATAAAAATTTATAAAATTGAAATTTTGAGATACAAATTCTTTTAACATTAAATGGCCTATATTTTGCATCTCATTCACTTAGTTCAACGACAACAAATAACTAAAGGTCAAAAATAGAAAAAATAAATATTTATAAAATTTGACATTTTCCTATGCTATAACCTTCGATTTTTTGCTAAAAATTGAAATTTTGATAAACAAATTCCTTGAACATTAACTAGCCTCTATTTTGCATTCCATCCATTTTGTTCAATGAGAAATAATATCTAAAGGTGGAAAATAGATTTTTTTTTATAAAATTTGATATTTTAATATGTTATAGCTTTCGATTTTTTGCTAAAAATAGAAAGTTTGAGAAACAAATTCACTGAACATTAAATGGCTAATATTTTGCATCCTACCCATTTAGATCAATGAGAACTAATAACTAAAGTTGAAAAATGAAAAAAGTAAAAATTTATAAAATTTGAAATTTTAGTGGGCTCTAGCATTCAATTTTTGAATAAAAATCGAAACTTTGAGAAACAAATTTTCAAACATTAAAAGACCTCTATTTTGTATCCCATCCAATTAGTTCAACGAGAACTAATAATTGAAGGTGAAAAAAATAAAAATTCATTAAATTTGATATTTTAGTGAGCTGTAGCCTTTGATTTTTCGTTAAAAATAAAAAATTTGAAAAACAAATTCTTCAACTTTAAATGGTTTCTATATTTAATCCCATCCACTTATTTCATGGAGAACTAAAAACTAATGGTGAAAATAGAAAAAAATAAAAATTTATGAAATTTGACATTTTTTCCGCCTATAAGCTTTGATTTTGTTTTGTTAAAAATCAAAATTTTGAGAAACAAATTGCTTGAACATTAAATGGCCTCTATTTTGCATCCCATCCACTTAGTTATATGAGAATATTATCTAAAGTCAAAGATATAAAAAATAAAAAATTATAAAATTTGATATTTTCATTGGGTCTTTGATTTTTCAATAAAAATAAAAAATTTGATAAATTTTTTTTTTGAATATTAATTGGCCTCTATTCTACATTCCATCCACTTAGATCAATGAGACAAATTCTTTGAACGTTAAAAGACCACTATTTTGCATCCTATCCACTTAGTTCAACGAAAATGAATAACAAAAGGTGAAAAATAGAAAAATTTATAAAATTTTAAATTTTCATGGGCTATAGCCTTAGATTTTTTGATAAAAATCTAAACTTTGAGAAACAAATTCTAAAAACATTAAATGACCTCTATTTTACATTTGATTCACATAGTTCAATGAGAACTAATAACTAAAAGTGTAAAATAGAAAAAATAAAATTTTATATTTTCGTGGGTTATAGCTTCCGGAGTTTCGTTGAGAATCGAAACTTTGAGAAACAAATTCTTTTAACATTAAATCGCTTCTATATTTCATCATATCCACTAAGTTGTAAAAGAAATAATAACTAAAGGTAAACAATTGAAAAAAGAAAAATCAATAAAATTTGACATTATTGTGGGCTATAGCCTTTGATTTTTCGCTAAAACTTGAAAGTTTAAGAGACAAATTCATTAAACATTAACTGGCCAATATTTTGCATCCCATCCACTTAGTTAAAGTAGAACTAACAACTAGGGTGGATAATAGAAAAAATAAAAATTTATAAAATTTGATATTTTCGTGGTTGTAGCCTTTGATTTTTTGCTAAAAATTGAAACTTTGAGAAAAAAATTCATCAAACATTAAATTACCTCTATTTTTTTTATCCCAACCAATTAGTTGAATGAGAAATAATTACTAAAGGAGAAAAACAGAAAAAGTAAAAACTTATAAAATTTGATATTTTCGCGGGCTATAGCCTTCAATTTCTCGCTAAAAATCAAAATTTTGACAAATAAATTTTTTGAGCATTACATGACCTCTATTTTCCATCCCAACCACCTAGTTCAATAAGAACTAATAACTAAAGGTTAAAAAAAGAAATAATAAAAATTTATGAAATTTGATATTTTCATGGACTATAACCTTCGATTTTTCCATAAAAATCAAATTTGAGAAACAAATTCATTGAACATTAAATGGCTTGAATTTTTCATCCAATTCACTTAGTCCAATGAGAACTAATGTCCGAATGTGAGAAATTGAAAAAAATAGAAACTTTGAAAATTTGAAATTTTAATGGGGTATTGATAGGATTTAATTTGTTACCTGATAAGATGTATAATTGTATATTTATTAGGTCAATTTCCTTGTGCTTAAGTGATTAAAATGCTTATTTATATGAATATTAAGTGTTTTTATTATTGATGGCTAGATTGGAGTTTTTTAGGAAAAATTTAATAAATAAAGAGAAATATTATCTTTCTTAGCAAAAGCAATGTTGAATTCATATCCGACAATGAAAGAATCAAGGTTTGCCGACTAATCTTACATTCTTCTTGTTTGATGTTTAAAGTAAGTAGATAGTTGAGATACAAACAAAAGTTGCAGAAACAATATGAGATGTTCAAGGAACGTGTGAAATGGATTAAAGAAAATACAAGCACCAATGCAAGCCATCTCACCCTCATCATTTCAAGGCTGGAGCTCTAAACGTTCTTATGAAACAAAGAAACTTTGCAGCACTTAGTCATTGTGCAGCACTTTGAATTGCTTCAGCCTTGTTCGGCTACAACACAAGACAAAGTCACGGCTGCATTTTGGAGTTGAAGAATTCTAAAGCTACAAACAAACAAAGAAGCAAGAAAGGACAAAACAAGAGCAAGACAAAATCAAAGGAAAGCAATTTGCAATCTTTGCACTTTGATAGTCAATTCTGGCGGCTGCACAAGGCAGGAACAACAAAGGAAGAAAGAACTCCAATTGAATTGCTGCAGCCGAAGATAACTTCTGTAGCCTCAAGAACCGACAGCTGCACATGAAAGAAAAGTCGTGACATGTAAGCAAACAAGAACCGTGCAAACAAAGAAAAATGGAAACAGAAAGCCGAGCGGTCATAGAAAACAGAAAAGACAGAAAAAGGAAACAAGATTGAGAGATTGATTTCGGGCAAAAATTTGAAGAAGACAAGAAACAGTGCTGGACAACAAACAGGAAACGAACGCCAAAGACAAAAGGGAAGCAAGCAACTGAATTGGGAAACAAAGGCTGAAGAAAAAGAAAAGGCCGAAGGAAACAAAGAAGTCGGCAACTGAATTTGGAAAAAAAAATGCAAGCTGCACAACGGAAAACAAAAAGGAGACTTTCTTAACATTAAGTTGCAGCAAAGTGGAAGTAGAAGACAACCGCAGAAAGGAAAGCTTAGCGCAAATAAGAAACAAAAGTCTGCTACACTTCGGGCAAGAAAGAAAGACTTAAGCTGCAAACTAATTTGGAAACAACATATGGTTGGAATTTGGAAATAAAAGAGACCAAGTTAAAGTTGAAGACAAAGAGCAAAGCAAAGAAGGAATCGAGTTTGCAAGATTAAGAAAGAAACAACCAACCTTTGGCTCTATATAAAGAAGACAACCGAGAACAACAAGATGGAACCCATTCTTCGGTCCTTTGTCTTGTTTTTCTTTCTTTCATTAAGTTAGGAGTAGCAGCCATCCTCTTTCTCACGTCCTTTGTTTTCTTTTCTTTTCTTCTCTTTTAGTTTTAGTCTTAGTTTAGTAGTAGTAACGAAAAGAAAGCAGCAAATTTGTTGTTTTTGTTCCTTGGAAGCTTCGGGTAAAACAAACAAAGCAGGAGCAATTTCTTCCCTCACCGATTTTATGCTGTTTTTGTCTTCTTCTTGTTTTCTTTAGTTTATTTTAGTTATCAATTTTAGCTTTCTTTTATTGTTTTAGTTTTTAGTTTTATTTAGCAATTTTAGTAATTTAAGTTTTGTATTTTGTCATGAAATTTTTGGCTAAGTATTATTTTTAAGTACCAATCATCTACGGCTTTTGTTGGATTTTATCTTTTATTTTTCTTTTTAATCATGTTTAAATTTTTTGTGATATTCTTTTATATTAATATGAACTAAATTCTTTTTCTAGGGTTTCGATGTAGCCTAACTATGAAGTCTTAATATTTTTCTATTAATATAATTTGATTTAATTTTCCATGGTTGAGTATTTATCTTTGTGCTTAATGCTTCTAATTACTTGATCACTAATTAGATGATTTGTTAATCATAACGAACTGGAAGGGGAGTTATGTGTCAAGTTCATTGAGATAAATGCCATGAATTGCATGTAGGATAGGAATATACCTGCATGGTTTGTGTAGTCGCTACATGAGAATCCATAGAAATTAATGACTTCATAATTGTTGTAATTCACATAGGAATATGATGAATTAGCAATTAGGAGGATTTTTATTAGATCTCGGGAGGGACTAATAAATAAATTAGGGAGTCTCGACTATCAACCAGGAAATTAAATTAGATTATAGAAATAGATTAATATTAGGATGGATTAGTTAAGGTGAAATCGAAAACCCTAGATCTTTCGTCAACTTAATCCATTAACTTGCTTTGTTTAGTTTTTAATTTTAGTTTTAATTAAGTTTTAAAATTACTTTTAATTTAGCTTATTCATAAAATATTTTTTTTCTTCAAATAAAGTTAGAACTATTTTAATTTCGGTATTTAATAATTCATTAGTCTCTGTGGGAACGATAATTTATATTCACTTTATATTACTTGTTAACGATCACGTGCACTTGCGTGTAAAATCCGCAACATTACCATTTAATAGGAATAAACTTATGGTGTTAATGGTTTTATTGGTATGAAAATGGCTAATTTGAAGTATTTTGTACCAGAGAGTGAAGTTGATGGACTAAGGCGAAAAGATGGAATTTAATGAAGATTTAGATGATTTTTGGAGAAGCACTTTTGGAGCCAAAACAGATGACTATTTTGGATAAAGCTGGCCCATGCCTTAAAAGATGAAGTCTTGGAGGTGAAACTCAAGAAAATGCATGTGACCACATCTTGAACTGAGATAAAGGACCGATGAGCTGAAATTTCAAGATTTGAATTTGTCTTTTGATTTTAACTTTTGTAATTCAAGTTAGAATGGATTGGATGACATTTGTTAGGATTAGATAGGATAGGATAGGATGGTTGGCTGAATAAGTAGTTAGGAATTAAAGGTTTAAAGACTTAGGATTTGTTGGAGCGATTTTAGGAAGTCTTTAGAGAGGTTGTTAGAGAAGAAGGCTATAAATAGGAGGGTTAGTGAACTTGGACGACATAAGTTTTTCCTTTAATTTTCTGCAAAAATTTTCCTTTCTCTTGTACTTTTCTTTCATTTTAGAATAAATTTAGAATAGTTTTGCTACCATGAGTGGCTAAATTACTTTTTTTCCGTTCCAGGGGGTGTTAATACCAATATATTTAGTGAGGTTTTGTTCATAGTTTCATAATCTTTTGCATTCAAGTAATCATTAGTTCTTGCATTATGTTTTTTTATGGATTTTGAATGATAAATAAATTGACAACTTATTTTTATTTTTCTTCCTACAGCTATCTATTTGTTCTTGATCCGTAATTGTCCGGAACAATTAGTACAAGTATTACTTAAATCTTTTTGCGTGTGTAAAGTGACAGTAATCATGCATTTATGATTTAAAGGGAATTAATGATACAAACATTTTCAATTGCAGCTATCTCAATTGTTGGTTTTTGTTTTAACTATTTTCAAGGTTCTTAGTGCTGCTATCAAATGATATGGAACGCTATCGCCCCCAGTCATTTGTTAGTAATGTTTGTTGTGAATGCTAGGTTCAAACAAATAGAATAGGAAAACTCAAAATTTTGCAATTTCGATTAAACGTTTGAATGGAAAAGTGTTTTAAGAATCCTATGATCTAGATATTTTCGGTACATTACACTTCCTTGGATCGGAGCCTGGTAAGATTAAAGTAATCTTTTTAATTATTTCCAGTTGATTTCTTTTATATTTTTTTTATTTACTACTATTATAGTTGGTACTAAAATTTTTCTTTTCTTTTTCTTTTCATCTCAATTGCTAAGAAATCCCCTCAACACATAGCTCCCTGTGGGATTCGAATTGGTCCACTACTACTACAAATTAATTGTAGCTAGTCTGAAGATCTGAATTAACTTTGGGGGCTTCGACAACTCGACCAGGTATAGTTTTCGATTTTTCGATAAAAATCAAAAATTTGAGAAACAAATTCTTTGAACATTAAATGGCTGCTATTTTCCGTTTTGTCCACTTAGATATTTTAGAACTAGTTAATAAAAGTGAAATATAGAGAAATTTATAAATTTTGAAATTTTTTGTGGGTTATAGCCTTCAATTTGTCGATAAAAATTGAAACTTTGAAAAACAAATTCTTCGAACATTAAAAGACCTCTATTTTGCAGCCCATCTACTTAGTTCAACGAGAACTAATAACTAAAGGAGAAAAAATAGAAAAAGTAAAAAGTTGATATTTTTGTGGGCTATAACCTTCAATTTTTTACTAAAAATTGAAATTTTGATAAGCAGTTTCCTTGAACATTAAATGGCCTCTATTTTGCATCCCATCCACTTAGTTTAATGAGAACTAATAACTAAAGGTAAAAAACATAAAAATTAAATTTATAAAATTTGATGTTTTCGTGGGCTATATAAGCTTTCGATTTTTATGTAAAAATCAAAATTTTTATAAATAATTTCTTTGAATATTAAATGGCATTGATTTTGTATCCCATTTGCTTAGTTCAATGAGAACTAATAACTAAAGTTGAAAAATAGAAAAAGTAAAAATTTATAAAATTTGAAGTTTTCGTAGGTAATAGCCTTCGATTTTTCAATAAAATCAAAACTTCGATAAACAAATTTTTGAACATTAAAAGATCTCTATTTTGCATACCATCCACCTGGTTGAATGAGAACTAATAACTAAAAGTGTAAAATAGAAAAATAGGATTTTATAAAATTTGATATTTTCATTGGTTATAACTTTCAATTTTGCATTAAAAATCGAAACTTTGATAAACAAATTCTTTCAACATTAAATGGCTTCTATATTTCATCACATCTACTTAGTTCAATGAGAACTAAAAACTAAAGGTGAAAAATAAAAAAAGTAAAGATTTATAAAATTTAACATTTTTGTACGCTTTAGCTTTCGATTTTTTTGCTAAAAATAGAAATTTTGACAAACACATTCTTTGAACATTAAATGACCTCTATTTTGCATTCCAACCACGTAGTTCGATTAGAAATAATAACCAAAGGTGAAAATTTTAAAAAAATAAAAATTTTACAAATTTGACATTTTCATTAGCTATAGCATTTGAGTTTTTACTAAAAATCAAAACTTTGAGAAACAAAATCATTGAACATTAATTGGCCTCAATTTTGCATCTAATTCATCTATTTTAAGGAGAACAAATAACTAAATATGAGAAATTGAAAAAAATACAAATTTTAAAAATTTGAAATTTTCGCGGGCTATATTATCTAATTTTTCAATAAAAATTGAAAACTTAATAAACAAAATCTTTGAACATTAAATGGCCCCTATTTTGCATCCCATCCACTTAGATCAATTAGAACTACTAACTTATGGTGAAAAATAGAAAAATTTATGAAATTTGATACTTTTGTGGGCTATAGCTTTCAATTTTTCGTTAAAAATCGAAACTTTGAGAAACAAATTCTTTCAACATTAAATAGCTTCTATAAATTTTGAAATTTTCGTGGCCTTTGATTTTTTTGATAAAATTGAAATTTTGATAAACAAAATTTTCAACATTAAAAGACATCTATTTTGCATCCAGTCTACTTACTTTTATGAGAACTAATAACTAAAAAAGAAAAATAGAAAAAATAAAAATTATTAAAATTTGAGATTTTCGTGTGCTATATCTTTCGATTTTTCACTAAAAATCAAAACTTTGATAAACAAATTCCTTAAAAATTAAATGGCATCTATTTTTCATCCCATCCACTTAGTTCTATGAGAAATATTATCTAAAGGTGAAAAATGGAAAAAAAATTATTAAATGTGATATTTTCGTGTTCTTTGGCCTTCGATTTTTTGCTCAAAATCAAAACTTTGAAAAACAAATTGTTTGAACATTAAATGACCTCTATTTTGTATCCCATTCACATAGTTCAACAAGAACTAATAAATATAGGTGGAAAACAGAAAAAATAAAAATTTATGAAAAATGGATATTTTTGCAGGCTATAGCTTTTGATTTTTCGTTAAAAATCGAAACTTTGCGAAACAAATTCTTTCAACGTTAAATGGCTTCTATATTTCATCACGTCCACTTAATTTAATGAGAACTAATAACTAAAGGTAAAAATATTAAAAGGAAAAATATTAAAATTTGATTTTTTTTCGTTTGATATAACCTTTGATTTTTCGCTCAAAATTGAAATTTTGACAAACAAATTCCTTGAATATTAAATGGATTTTATTTTTCATCTCATCCACTTAGTTATCCGAGAAATACTACCTGAAGGTGAAAAATATAAAATATAAAATATAAAAACTTAGTTCTAATATAAAATCTGATATTTTCATTGGCTATAGCTTTCGATTTTTCAATAAAAATTGAAAAGTTGACAAACAAATTATTCGAACATCAAATGACCTCTATTTTGCATCCCATCCACTTAGTTCAATTAGAACTAATAACTAAAGGTGAAAAATAAAAAAAAACATTTATAAAATTTGACATTTTCGTCGATTATAGCCTTCGATTTTTTGCTAATAATCACAACTTTGAAAAACAAATTCATTGAACATTAAATTGCCTCTATCTTGCATCTAATTCACTTAGTTCAATGAGAACTAATAACTAAATGTGAGAAATCGAAGAATTAGCAATTTGAAAATTGTGAAATTTTTGTGGGCTATATTTTTCGATTTTTGGAGAAATTGAAATTTTGAGAAACAGATTCTTTGAACATTAAATGGTCTCTATTTTGCCTCCTATCCACTTAGGTCAATGACAACTAGTAACTAAAGGTGAAAAATAGAAAAATTTATAAAATTTGAAATTGTCATTGGCTATAACCCTCGATTTTTCATTAAAAATTGAAATTTTAACAAATTCTTTGAACATTAAAAGACTTCTATTTTGTACACCATACACTTAGTTCAACAAAAGCTAATAACTCATGGTGAAAAGTAGAAAAAAAAATTCATAAAATTTGATTTTTTTTGTGGGCCATAGCCTTCAATTTTTCTCTAAAAATTGAAATTTTGACAAAAAAATTATTTGTACACTAAATGCCTATTCTACATCACATCCACATAGTTCAATTAAAACTAACAGTTAAAGGTGAAAAACAGAAATAATAAAAATTTAAAAAGTTTAATATTTTCGTGTGCTATAACCTTAGATTTTTTGCTAAAAAACAAAAATTTGAGAAAGAAATTCCTTCAACATTAAATGACCTCTATTTTGCATCTCATCTACTTATTTCTATGAGAAATATTATCTAAAGGTGAAAATTATAAAGAAATAAAAATTTATAAAATTTGATACTTTCGTGGGCTATAGCCTTTGATTTTTCATTAAAAATGGAAACATTGATAAACAAATTCTTCAACCATTAAATGATGGCTAATTACCAAACCATCAGCTAAGTTCAATGAGAAAATAAAAACTAAAGCTGAGAAATAGGAAAAGTGAAAATTTATAAAATTAGATATTTTTGTGGGGTTATAGCCATCGATTCTTCACAAAAAATCAAAATTTTGACAAACAAATTCTTTGAACATTGAATGGCATCTATTTTGCATCCCATTCACTTAGATTAATTAGAACTAACAGCTAAAGGTGAAAAATAGAAAAAATAAAAATTTATAAGATATTTCATTTTCGTGGCCTATAGTGTTCTATTTTTTCGCTAAAAATCAAACCTTTGAGAAACAAATTCATTGAACATCAAATAGTCTCTATTTTTCACCTAATTCACTTAGTTTAATGAGAACCAAAAATTAAATGTGAGAAATTGAAAAAATTGTAATTTTGAAATTTTCGTGGGCTATAATTTTTGATGTTTCTCTAAAAATCAAATTTGGAAAAACAAATTCTTTCAACATTAAATTGCCACTATGTTTCATTCCATCCACTTAGATGAATGAGAACTAATAACTAAAGATGAAAAATAGAAAAATTAAAAATTTATAAAATTTGATATTATCGTGGGCTATAGACTTAGATTTTTTGATAACAATCGAAACTTTGAGAAACAACTTCTTCGAACATTAAAAGACTTCTATTTTGCTTCCTATTCGCTTAGTTCAACGAGAACTAATAATTAAAAGTGATAAATAGAAAAAATTATAAATTATAAATTATATTTTTTTGTGGAATTTAGCCCTCAAATTTTTGCTAAAAACCAAAATTTTGATAAATAAATTCTTTAAACATTAAATGACCACAATTTTGCAAGCCATCCACTTAGCTCAATGAGCAACAATAACTAAAGGTGAAAAATAACAAAAGTAAAATTTTATAAAATTTGATATTTTTGTTTGCTATAGCCTTCAATTTTTTGCTAAAAATTGGAACTTTGAGAAACAAATTTTTCAACATTGAAAGGCCTTCATATTCATCCCATCCACTTAGATCAATGACAACTAATAACAAAATGTGAAAAAAGAAAAAAATTAAACCTTATAAAATTTGACATTTTCATGGGCTATAACCTTCAATTTTAGCTAAAAACTAAAACCTTGAGAAACAAATTCTGCGAGCATTAAATGACCTTTATTATGCATCTCATCCACTTACCTCAATGAGAACTAATAACTAAATGTGAAAAATAAATGAAATAAATATTTATAAAATTTGATATTTTCGTGGGTTATAACTTTTGATCTTTAGCTAAAAATCGAAATTTTGATAAACAAATTCATTGAACATTAAATGGCCAATATTTTGCATTCCCTGCACTTAGTTTAGCAAGAAATAACAACTAAAGGTGAAAAATAGACAAAATAAAAATTTGTAAATCTGATTTTTTTGGTGGGTTATTGCCTTCGATTTTTCGCTAAAATAGAAATTTGGATAAACAAATTCCTTGAACATTAAATGGCCTCTATATTCATCCCATCCACTTTCGATGAGAACTAATAACTAAATGTGCAAAATAGGGGGAAAAAATTATAAAATTTGACATTTTCATGAGCTAAAACCTTCGATTTTCACTAAAAACCGAAACCTTGAGAAACAAATTCTTCAAGCATTAAATGACCACTATTTTACATCCAATCGACTTAGTTGAATGAGAACTAATAACTAAATGTAAACAATAGAATAAATAACAATTTAAAAAATGAATTCTTTCAACATTAAATGGCCTCTAAATTTCATCACATCCACCTAGTTCAACGAGAACTAATAACTAAAGCTCAAAAATGGAAAAAATAAAAATGTATAAATTTGACATTTTCGAGGGCTATAAACCTCGTTCTTTAGCCAAAATCAAAACTTTGTGAAACAAGTTCATTGGACATTAAATTGTCTCTATTTTGCATCCTATTCACTTAGATCAATTAGAACTCATAACTAAAGTTGGAAAACAAAAAAAGTAAAAAAATTATAACATTTTCAAATTTTGTGGGATATAGGAATTCATTTATCAATAAAAAACAAAGCTTTGAAAAAAAAATTCTTTAAACAATAAATGAACCTTTTTTGCATCCCATCCACTTAGTTCAATGAGAAAAAATAAATAAAGCTCAAAAATAAAAAAATAAAAATTTATAAATTTGACATTTTCGTGGGCTATAACCCTCGATCTTTCGCTAAAATCGAAACTTTGTGAAACAAGTTCGTTGAACATTAAATTATCTCTATTTTTCATCCTGTTAACTTAGATCAATAAGAACTAAAAACTAAAGTTGGAAAATAGAAAAAGGAAAAAAATTATAATATTTTAAAATTTTGTGGGATTAACATTCCATTTTTCGAGAAAAAAAAACTTTGAAAAAAAATTCTTTAAACATTAAATGAAGTTATTTTGCATCCCATCCACTTAGTTCAATGAGAACAAATAAATAAAGGTGTAAAGAAGAAAAGATAAAAATTTATAAATTTTGATATTTTCGTGGACTATAACCTTCAATTTTTCACAAAAAATTGAAATTTCGATAGACAAATTTTTACAACATTAAATAGCCTCTATATTCATTCCAATCAATTAGCTCAATAAGAACTAACATCTAAATTTGAAAATAAAAAAAAATAAAAATTCATAAAATTTGATATTTTTGTGGGCTATAACCTTCGATTTTCGCTCAAAACCAAAACCTTGAGAAACAAATTCTTCGAGTATTAAATGACCTCTATTTTGCATCTCATCCACTTAGTTCAGTGAGAACTAATAGCTAAAAGTGAAAAACAGGCAAAATAAAAATTTGTAAAATTTGATATTTTTGTGGGTTGGAACCTTCGATTTTTTTACTAAAAATTTCAAACAAATTCCTTGAGCATTAAATGGCCACTATTTTGTTTCCCATCCACTTAGTTCAATGAAAAACTAATAACTAAAGGTCAAAAATACACAAAATAAAAATTAATAAAATTTGATATTTTCATGGGTAAATAACCTTCGATTTTTCGCTAAAATCTAAATTTTGACAAACAAATTCCTTGAACATTAAACGGGATCTATTTTTCATCCCATTCACTTTAGTTCTATGAGAATTAATAACTAAAGTTGAAAAATAGAAAAAGTAGAAATTTATAAAATTTGAAAATTTCGTCGGTTATATAGCCTTTAATATTTCGATAAAAATCAAAGTTTGAGGAAAAAAAATTCTTTGAACATTAAAAAGCCACTATTTTCCATCCCATCCACTTAGTCCAACGAGAACAAATAACTAACTGTGAAAAATAGAAAAAGTAAAAAATTACAAAATTGGATATTTTCGTGGGCTATAGTCTACGATTTTTCACTAAAAATCGTAACTTTGAAATGCAAATTCTTTCAACATTAAATGGCCTCTATATTTCACCCTATCAACTTAGTTCATTGAAAAGTAATAACTAAAGGTGAAAAATAAAATTTTATAAAATTTGACATTTTCTTGGACTATATCCTTCGATTTTTCTTTAAAAATCAAAACTATAAGAAACAAATTGATTGAATACTAAATGACCTCCATCTTGCATCCTATCTACTTAGATCAATGAGAACCAATAACTAAATTTGAGAAATAGAAAAATTCAAAATTCAAAACATTTGAATTTTTAGTGGGTTATAGCCTTCAATTTTTTGATAAAAATTGAAACTTTGAGAAACAAATTCTTTGATCGTTAAATGGTCTCCATTTTGCTTCCCATCCGCCCACTTAGTTCAATGAGAACTAATAACTAAAGGTGATATATAGAAAAAAAAAATTTAATCTAATATTTTTGTGGGTTGGAACCTTCGAGTTATTGCTAAAAATTGAAACTCAGACAAAAAAATTCAATGAACATTAAATGGCTTCTATTTTGCATCTTATTTACATAGTTTAATGAGAACTAATAACTTAATGTGAGAAATTGAAAAATAGACATTTAGAAAATTTTAAATTTCCGTGGACTATAGTTTTCCATTCTTCAATAAAAATAAAAAATTTGAAAAATTTTGAACATTAAATTAACTCTATTTTGTATCCCATCCACTTAGATCAAGAAGAATTGACAACTAAAGGTGAAAACTAGAATAAATACAAATTTATAAGAAACAAAACTTTTCACTAAACTAGAACTAATAATCAAAACTTCAAGAAACATATATTTTCAGCATTAAATGGCCTCTGTATTCATACCATCCACATAGTTCAATGAGAACTAATAACTTAATGTGAAAAATAGAAAAAATAAAAATTTATAAAATTTGACATTTTCGTGGGCCTTTGAATTTCACTAAAAACCGAAACCTTGAGAAACAAATTCTTCAAGCATTAAATGACTTCTATTTTGCATCCCAATCATTTAGCTCAAATAGAAGTAATAACTAAATATGAAAAATAAACAAAATAAAATTTTATATTTTCGTGAGTATATATAGCCTTCAATTTTTAGCTAAAAGTCGAATTTTTGATAAACAAATTCATTGAACATCAAATGGCCACTATTTTGCATTTCCTCCACTTAGTTCAAAAATAAATAATAACTAAAGGTGAAAAATAGACAAAATAAAAATTTGTAAATTTGATTTTTTTCGTGGGTTATAGCCTTTGATTTTTTGTTAAAATCGAAATTTGGATAAAGAAATTCCTTGAACATTAAATGGCCATTATTTTCCATCCCATCCACTTAGTTCTATGAGAACTAATAACTAAAGTTGAAAAATAGAAAAAGTAGAAATTTATAAAATTTGAAATTTTCATGGGCTAGCCTTTGATTTTTTGCATCCAATCCACTTAGTTCATGAGAACTAATAACTAAATGTAAAAAATAGAATAAATTACAATTTATAAAATTTGATATTTTCATGGGCTATAGCCTTCGATTTTTAACTAAAATTTGAAATTTTGAAAAACAAATTCTTTCAACATTAAGTGGCCTCTATATTTCATCCCATCTACCTAGTTCAACGAGAAATAATAACTAAAGATCAAAAATAGAAAAAATAAAAATTTATAAATTTGGCATTTTCGTGGGCTATAACATTCGATCTTTCGCTAAAATCGAAACTTTGTGAGACAAGTTCATTGAACATTAAATTGTCTCTATTTTGCATACTGTTAACTTAGATCAATGAGAACTATAACTAAAGCTGGAAGAAAAAGTAAAAAGTTATAACATTTCAAAATTTTGTGGGTTGTAGCATTCCATTTTTCGATAAAAAACGAAACTTTGAAAAACAAATTCTTTAAACATTAAATGAACCTATTTTGCATCCCATCCACTTAGTTCAACGAGAACAAATAAATAAAGGTGTAAAGAAGAAGAGGTAAAAATCTATAAATTTTGATATTTTCATGGACAATGGCCTTCGATTTTTCACTAAGAATTGAAATTTCAAAAAACAATTTTTTTCAACATTAAATAGCCTCTATATTCATCCCATTCACTTGGCTTAATGAGAAATAATATCTAAATGTGAAAAATAGAAAAATAAAAATTCATAAAATTTGACATTTTTGTGAGCTATATAACCTTCGATTTTTGTTGAAAACCGAAACCTTGAGAAACAAATTCTTATAGCATTAAATGACCTCTATTTTTCATTTCATCCACTTAGTTCAACAAGAAGTAATAGCTGAAAGTGAAAAATAGACAAAATAAAAATTTCTAAAATTTGATATTTTCGCGGGTTAGAACCTTCGATTTTTCGCTAATAATCGAAATTTTGATAAACAAATTCCTTGAGCATTAAACGGCCTCTATTTTGCTTCCCATCCACTTAGTTCAATGACAAACTAGTAACTAAAGGTCAAAAATAGGCAAATTAAAAATTAATAAAATTTGAAATTTTCATGGGTTATAGACTTCGTTTTGTCGCTAAAATCTAAATTTTGACAAACAAATTCCTTGAACATTAAATGGCATCTATTTTTCATCCCATTCACTTTAGCTCTATGAGAACTAATAACTAAATTTGAAAAATAGAAAAAGTAGAAATTTATAAAATTTGAAATTTTGTGGGTTATAGCCTTCGATTTTTCGATAAAAATCAAACGTTTGAGGAACAAATTTTTTGAAAATTTAAAAACCTCTATTTTGCATCCCATCCACATAGTCCAAGGAGAATAAATAACTAATCGTGAAAAATAGAAAAAGTAAAAAATTACAAAATTAGATATTTTCGTGGGCTATAGTCTTCGATTTTTCGCTAAACATCGTAACTTTGAAAAGCAAATACTTTCAAAATTAAATGGCCTCTATATTTCACCCTATCAAATTAGTTGGTTGAGAAGTAATAACTAAAGGTGAAAATAAAAATTCATAAAATTTAACATTTTCATGGGCTATATCCTTCCATTTTTCATTAAAAATCAAGACTTTAAGAAACAAATTGATTGAATATTAAATTACCTCCATTTTGCATCCTATCTACTTAGATCAATTAGAACCAATAACTAAATTTGAGACATAGAAAAATTAAAAATTCATAAGATTTGAATTTTTTGTGGGTTATAGCCTTCAATTTTTTGATAAAAATTGAAACTTTGAGAAACAAATTCTTTGATCGTTAAATGGCCTCCATTTTGCATCCCATCCACCCACTTAGTTCAATGAGAACTAATAACTAAAGGTGAAAAATAGAAATTGTAAGAATTTATAAATTTTATATTTTCGTGGGCTAGGCTATGCGCTTTGATTTTTCGCTATAAATCGAAATTGGGAGAAAGAAATTCCTTGAACTTTAAAAGGTATGTATATTGCATCCCATCCACTTAGTCCAATGAGAACTAATAACTAAAGTTTAGAAATAGAAATTTTTTTTATAAAATTTGATATTTTTGTGGGCTATGTCCTTTGATTTTCCCCTAAAAACCAAAACTTTGAAAAAAAAAATTATTTGAACATTAAATGGCCTCCATTTTGCATCCCTCCACTTAGCTCAGCAAGAAATAATAACTAAAGTTGAAAATTAGAAAAAAATAAAAATTTATAAATTTGATTTTTCACGGGTTATAGCCTTTGATTTTTCGTTAAAATCGAAATTTGGATAAACAAATTCCTTGAACATTAAATGGCCACTATTTTGTATCTCATCCACTTAGTTCTATAAGAACTAATACCTAAAGATGAAAAATAGAAAAAGTAGAAATTTATAAATTTTGAAATTTTCATGGGCTATAGCCTTTGAATTTTCATTAAAAATCAAACATTTGAGAAACAAATTCCTCGAACATTAAAAGACCACTATTTTGCATCTAGTCCACTTAGTTCAATGAGAACTAATAACTAACTATAAAAAAATATAATAAATAAGAATTTATAAAATTTGATTTTTCGTGGGCTATAGACCTCGATTTTTAACTAAAAATTGAAACTTTGAAAAACAAATTCTTTCAACGTTAAAGGGCCTCTATATTTCATCCCATCCACCTAGTTCAATGAAAACTAATAACTAAAGTTCAATAATAGAAAAAATAAAATTTTATAAATTTGTCATTTTTGTGGGTTATAACCTTCGATCTTTCGCTAAAATCGAAACTTTGTGAAACAAGTTCATTTAACATTAAATTGTTTCTATTTTGCATCCTATTAACTAAGATCAATGAGAATGAATAACTAAAGTCGGAAAATAGAAAAAGTAAAAATTTATAACATTTCAAAATTTTGTGGGTTATAGCATTCCATTTTTCGATAAAAAATGAAACTTTCAAAAAAAAATATTTTAAACATTAAATGAACCTATTTTACATCCCATTCACATAGTTCAACGAGAACTAATAAATATAGTGTAAAGAAGGAAAGATATGAAGTTATAAATTTTGATTTTTTTTTTCAGACAATAGCCATCAATTTTTCACTAAAAATGAAATTTTGAAAAACAAATTTTTTTTCAGCATTAAATAGCCTCTATATTGATCCCCTTCACTTAGTTTAATGAGAAATAATATCTAAATGTGCAAATAGAAAAAATAAAAATTCATAAAATTTGACATTTTGGTCGGCTATAACCTTCAATTTTCGGTAAAAACCAAAACCTTGAGAAACAAATTCTTTGAGCATTAAATGACCTCTATTTTGCATTTCACCCACTTAGTTCAACAAGAAGTAACAGCTGAATGTGAGGCATAGGCCAGTTGGTAAGCTTGAGGTGACGTGGAGAGAAATCCTCCGGCAACGCAAGTTCGAACCTCATGTGGGGCTGATTTTTCGCTGAAACGTTGTGAGGGTCTCTCCTGGGGTTTGGCCTCTTGACTCTTTCCCTCAGGCCTCTGCCAACTCGTGTACATCCCTTGATTTACATCCCATTTCGCTAAGGGGCCTCTGGTATAAGTGAGGGAGTTTTGCCTTCGCAAGGGGGACTTTCTCCTAAATAAAGTAACAGCTGAATGTGAAAAACAAACAAAATAAAAAGTTATAAAATTTGATATTTCGTGGATTAGAACCTTCGATTTTTCACTAATAATTGAAATTTTGATAAACAAATTCCTTGAACATTAAACGGCCTCCATTTTTTTTGCCATCCACGTAGTTCATCAACAAACTAGTAGCTAAAGGTCAAAAATAGACAAAATAAAAATTAATAAAATTTGATATTTTCGCTAAAATCTAAATTTTGACACACAAATTCCTTGAACATTAAATGGCATCTATTTTTCATCCCATTCACTTAGTTCTATGAGAACTAATAACTAAAGTAGAAAAATAGAAAAAGTAGAAATTTACAAAATTTGAAATTTTCATGGGTTAACCTTCGATTTCTCAATAAAAATCAAACGTTTGAGAAACAAATTCTTCGAGCATCAAAAAACCTCTATTTTGTATCCAATCCAGTTAGTCCAATGAGAACAAATAACTAACCGTGAAAAATAGAAAAACTAAAAAAATTACAAAATTAGATATTTTCGTGGGCTATAGTCTTCGATTTTTCATAAATATCGTAACTTTGAAAAGCAAATTCTTTCAACATTAAATGGCCTCTATATTTCACCCTATCAACTTAGTTCATTGAGAAGTAATGACTAAAGGTGAAAAATAAAAATTTATAAAAGTTGACATTTTCTTGGGCTATATCCTTTGATTTTTCGTTAAAAATCAAAATTTTGAGAAACAAATTCATTGAATACTAAATGACATCCATTTTTCATCCTATCTACTTAGATCAATGAGAACCAATAACTAAATTTGAGAAATAGGAAAATTAAAAATTCATAACATTTGAATTTTTAGTGGGTTATAATATTTGATTTTTTTTATAAAAAATGAAACTTTGAGAAACAAATTCTTTGATTGTTAAATGACCCCTATTTTGCATCCCATCCACTTAGTTCAATAAGACCTAATAACTAAGGGTGAAAAATAGAAATTGTACAAATTTATAAATTTTATATTTTCATGGGTTATATCCTTTGATTTTTCACTATAAATCGAAATTTGGAGAAATAAATTCCGTGAACATTATATGGTCTCTGTTTTGCACCCCATCCCTATAGTCCAGTGAGAACAAATAACTAAAGTTGAAAAAAAAATTATAAAAGTTGATATTTTCATGGGCTATATCCTTCGATTTTTAGCTAAAAATCGAAACTTTGAAAAACAAATTCTTTGAACATTAAAAGACCACTATTTTGCATCCAATCCATTTAGTTCAATGAGAACTAATAACTAAATCTAAAAAATAGAATAAATAAGAATTTATAAAATTTTATATTTTCATGGGCTATAGCTTTCGATTTTAAACTAAAAATTGAAACTTTGAAAAACAAATTCTTTCAACATTAAATGGCCTCTATATTTCATCCCATCCATCTATTTCAATGAGAGCTAATAACTCAAGCTCAAAAATAGAAAAAATAAAAGTTTATAAATTTGACATTTTCGTAGGCAATAACCTTCGATCTTTCGCTAAAATCGAAACTTTGTGAAACAAGTTTATTGAACATTTAATTGTCTCTATTTTGCATCCTGTTAGCTTAGATAAATGAGAACTAATAACTGAAGTTGGAAAATAGAAAAAGTAAAAAATTATAACATTTTAAAACTTTGTGGGTTATAGCACTCCATTTTTTGATAAAAAAACGAAACTTTGAAAAACAAATTCTTTAAACAATAAATAAATCTATTTTACATCCCATTCACTTAGTTCAATGATAACTAATAAATAAAGGTGTAAAGAAGAAAAGATTAAAAATTATAAATTTTGATATTTTCATGGACTATAGTCTTCGATTTTTAACTTAAAAAGAAAATTTTCAGAAAACATTTCAACATTAAATAGCCTCTATATTCATCCCATTCACTTAGCTCAATGAGAATTAATATCTAAATGTGAAAATTTGAAAAAAAAATTTTATAAAATATGACATTTTTTAGGGCTATAACCTTCGATTTTTGCTAAAAACCAAAACCTTGAGAAACAAATTCTCCAAGCATTAAATGACCTCTATTTTGCATTTATCCACTTAGTTCAATGAGAAGTAAAAGCTCAAAGTGAAAACTAACAAAATAAAAATTTATGAAATTTGATATTTTCGTAGGTTAGAGCCCTCGATTTTTCGCTAAAAATCAAAATTTTGACAAACAAATTCCTTGAACATTAAGTGGCATATATTTTTCATCCCAGGCACTTAGTTCTATGAGAACTAATAACTGAAGTTGAAAATTAGAAAAAAGTATAAATTTATAAAATTTGAAATTTTCATGGGTTATAGCCTTCAACTTTTCGATAAAAATCAAACGTTTAAGAAACAAATTCTTCGAACATTAAAATAACCTCTATTTTGAATCCCATCCACTTAGTCCAATGAGAACAAATAACTAAACATGAAAAATTAAAAAATTAAAATTTATAAAATTTGATATTTTCATGGGCTATATCCTTCGATTTCTCACTAAAAATCAAAACCTTGAGAAGCAAATTCATTAAATATTAAATGACCTCCACTTTTCATCCTTTCTAGTTAGATCAATGAGAACCAATAAATAAATTTGAGAAATAGAAAAATTAAAAATTCATAACATTTGAATTTTTTGGATTATAGCCTTCGATTTTTTCATAAAAATTAAAACATTGAGAAACAAATTATTTGATCGTTAAATGACCGCTATTTTGCATCCCATTCACTTAGTTCAATAAGACATAAAGAGTAAGAGTGAAAAATAGAAACTGTAAAAATTTATAAATTTGATATTTGTTGTGGCTATATCCTTTGATTTTTCACAATAAATCGAAATTTGGAGAAATAAATTCCATGAACTTTATGTGGTCTCTATTTTGAATCCCATCCACTTAGTCCAAAGAGAACTAATAACTAAAGTTGAAAAAAAAATCATAATATTTGATATTTTCATGCGCTATGTCCTTCGATTTTTCGCTAAAAACCGAAACTATGAAAAACAAATTCTTTGAACGTTAAATAGCCTCCATTTTACATCCCATCCACTTAGTTCAATGAGAACTAATAACTAACGGTGAAAAATCGAAACAATAAAAATTTCTAAAATTTAATATTTTCGTGGGTTATAGCCTTCAATTTTCAACTAAAAATTGAAACTCTGACAAAGAAATTCAAAGAACATTAAGTGGATTCTATTTTTCATCCTATTTACTTAGTTTAATGAGAACTAATTACTTAATGTGAGAAATTAAAAAAATAGAAATATAGAAAATTTGAAATTTTCGTGGACTATAGTTTTCCATTCTTAGGTAAAAATCAAAAATTTTTAAAAAAATAATATTTTGAATGTTAAATGAATTATATTTTTCATCCCATCCACTTAGATCAGTGAAAACTGAAAACTAATAACTAAATGTGAAAATTATAAAATTTTACAAAGTTTGAAATTTTTGTAGGCTATAACTTTCGATTTTTTTATAAAAATAGAAATTTTAAGAAACAATTTCTTTGAACATTAAAAGACATCTATTTTGCATCTCATGCACTTAGTTCAATGAGAAATAATAACTAAAGGTGAAAACTAGAAAAAATAAAATTTATAAGATTTGATATTTTCGTAGGCTATTGCCTTTGATTTTTCGCTAAAAATTGAAACATCAAGAAATATATTTTTTCAAAATTAAATGGCCTCTATATTCATCCCACCCACTTACCTCAATGAGAACTAATAACTAAATGTGACAAATAGAAAAAATATAAATTTATAAAATTTGACATTTTCGTGGGCTATACCTTCGATTTTCGCTAAAAATCGAAACCTTGAGAAACAAACTTTTCGAGCATTGAATGATCTCTATTTTGCATCCCATCCACCTAGCTCAATGAGAACTAAAAACTAAAGGTGAAAGATAAAAATAAATAAACATTTATAAAATTTGATATTCATGGGTTATGCTTTTGATTTTTAGCTAAAAATCAAAATTTTGAAAAACAAATTCATTGAACATTAAATGGCCTCTATTTTGTATTCCCTCCACTTAGTTTAGCAAGAAATAATAACTAAAGGTGGAAAATAGATGAAATAAAAAATTTCAAATTTGATTTCTTCCTGGGTTTCAAATTTGATTTCTTCGTGGGTTATAGCCTTTGATTTTTTGCTAAAATCGAAATTTGCATAAACAAATTCCTTGAACATTCAATGGCCACTATTTTGCATCCCATCCACTTGGTTCTATGAGAACAAATAACTACAATTGAAAAATAGAAAAAGTCAAAATTTATAAAATTTGAAATTTTCAATTGCCTTTCATTTTTTGACAAAAATCAAACATTTGAGAAACGAATTCTTCAAATATTACATCTATTTTGCATCCTATCCATTAAGTTCAATGTGAACTAATAACTAAACGTGAAAAATAAAATAAATAAAAATTTATAAAATTTGAGATTTATCGTGGACTATAGCCTTCGATTTTTCACTAAAAATCAAAATTCTGAAAAAAAAATTTCAACATTAAATGGCCTCTATATTCTTCCCATGCACTTAGCTCAATGAGAACCAATAACTAAATGCTAAAAATAGAGAAACAAAATTCATAAAATTTGACATTTTTGTGGGATATAACCTTCAATTTTTGCTAAAAATTGAAACCTTGAGAAACAAATTCTTTGGGCATTGAATGGCCACTATTTTGTGATCCATCCACTTATTTGAACAAGAACTAACAACTGAAGGTGAAAAATAGGTCAAATAAAAATTTATAAAATTTGATATTTTCGTGGGTTAGAACCTGCAATTTTTTGCTAAAATCGAAATTTTAATAAACAAATTCTTGGAACATTAAATGGCCTCTATTTTGCCTCCCATCCACTTAGTTCAATGACAAACTAATAACTAATGGTCAAAAATAAACAAAATAAAAATTTATAAATTTTGATATTTTCATGGGTTCTACCCTTCGATTTTTTGCTAAAATCGAAATTTTGACAAACAAATTCTTCGAATATTAAATGGCCTCATTTTTTCATCCACTTAGCTCTTTGAGAACTAATAACTAAATTTCAAAAATAGAAAAAAGTATAAAGTTATAAACTTTGAAATTTTCATGGGCTATAGCCTTCGATTTTTCGATAAAAATCCAACGTTTGAGAAACAAATTCTTCGAACGTTAAAAGACCTCTATTTTTTATCCCATTCACTTAGTTCAATGAGAACTAATAACTAAAATTGAAAAATAGAAAAAATAAAAATTTATAAAATTTGATATTTTCGTGGTTTATATAGTCTTCAATTTTTCGCTAAAAATTGTAACTTTTAAAAACAAATTCTATCGACATTAAATGGCATCTCTAATTCACCCAATACACTTAGTTCAATGAGGAGTAATAACTAAAGGTTAAAAAAGAAAAAATAAGAATTTATAAAATTTGACAATTTCTTGGGCTATATCCTTCGATTTTTAGCTAAAAATTGAAATTTTGATAAACAAATTCCTTGCATTTAAAATTACCTCCATTTTGACTATATACCTAGATCAATGAGAACCAATAACTAAATTTGAGGAATGAAAAAATTAAAAATTTGTAACATTTGAAATTTTAGTGGGTTATAG
Organism: Gynochthodes officinalis; assembly: GCA_020080225.1. Lineage (NCBI taxonomy): Eukaryota > Viridiplantae > Streptophyta > Magnoliopsida > Gentianales > Rubiaceae > Gynochthodes > Gynochthodes officinalis. The sequence goes on from CM034616.1 coordinate 28,740,219, forward strand.
CCTTCAATTTTTTGATAAAAATCAAAATTTTGAAAAACAAATTCTTTGATCATTAAATGACGTCTATTTTGCATCACATCCACTTAGTTCAATAAGATCTAGTAACTAAAGGTGAAAATTAAAAATTTATAAATTTATAAATTAATAATTTCAGGGGCTATATCCTTTGATTTTTTCCTATAAATCGAAATTCGGAGAAATAAATTCCTTGAACATTAAATGGTCTCTATTTTGCATCCCATCCACTTAGTCCAATGAGAAATAATAACTAAAGTTGAAAAATATAAAAAAAATTCTTTGATCCTGAAATGAACCCTATTTTACATCCCATCTACTTAGCTCAATGAGAACTAATAACTAAAGGTGAAAAATAGAAAAGATAAAAATTTATAAATTTTGATATTTTCATGGGCTATATCCTTGGATTTTTCGATAAAAATCGAAATTTTGAGAAACACATTCCTTAAACATTTAATGGCCTCTATTTAGCATCCCATCCACTTATTTCAGTGAAAATTAATATCTAAAGGTGAAAATACAAAAAGTATAAATTTATAAAATTTGATATTTTTGTGGGTTATAATTGTCGATTATGCGCTAAAAATAAAATCTTTGAGAAACAATTTCTTCAAACATTAAATGACCTCTATTTCACATCCCATCTACTTAGTTGAATGGTAAATAACAAGTAAAGATGAGAAATAGAAAATGTAAAAATTTATATTTTCGTGGACTGTAGATTTTTTGCTAAAAATCGAAATTTTGATAAACAAATTCTTTCAACATTAAATGGTCTATATTTTGCACACTATCCACTTGGTTCAATGAGAACTAACAACTACAAATGAAAAATAGAAAATTTCTAAAATTTGACATTTTCATAAGCTATAGTTTTCAATTGTTTGCTAAAAATTGAAACTTTGAAAAACAAATTCATTGAACATTAATTCACCTATTTTGCATCCTATTCACTTAGTTTAATGCAAACTAATAATTGAATGTGAAAAATTGAAAATTTTGAAATTTTGAAAATTTTAAATTCTAGTGGACTATAGTCTTCGATAAAAATCAAAAACTTGATAAACAAATTCTTTGAACATTAAATGACTTCTATGTTCATCTCACCCACTTAGATCAATGAGGACTAATAACCAACGGTGAAAAATAGAAATTTTATAAAATTTGAAATTTTAGTGGGGTATAGACTTCGATTTTTAGGTAAAAATCTAAACTTTAACAAACAAATTCATCAAACACTAAATGGTCTCTGTTTAGCATTCCATCCACTTAGTTCAATGAGAACTAACAACTAAAGGTGAAAACTATAGAAAATAAAAATTTGTAAAATTTGATATTTTTGGGAGCTATAACTTACGATTTTTCCCTAAAAATCGAAAATTTGAGAAACAAATTATTTCAACATTAAATGGCCTCTATATTTGATAGCATCCACTTAGCTCAATGAGAACTAATAACTAAAGGTGAAAAATATAAAAAAAAAAAAAAAGAATTTTATAAAATTTGACATTTTTTTGGGCTCTAACCTTCGATTTTTCACAAAAAAAAATAAGATTTTAAACTAATTATTTAAACATTAAATGACCACTATTTTGCATCCCATCCATTGAAAAATAGAAAAAGTAAAAATTTAAAAAATTTGAAATTTTAGTGAGCCATAGCTTTCGATTCTTCAATAAAATGGAAACTTTGGTAAACAAGGTCTTCAAACATTAAAAGACATCTATTTTGCATCCCATCTACCTAGTTTAACGAGAACTAATAATTAAAGGTTAAAAATAGAAAAAATAAAATTTTATATTTTCGTTGGCTGTAACTTTTGATTTTTAGCTAAAAATTGAAACTTTGACGAACAAATTCTTTCAACATTAAATGCCCTCTATATTTCGTCCCGTCCACTTAGTTCTTTGAGAACAAATAACTAAAGCTAAAAAATAAAAATTTATAAAATTTGACATTTTCATGGGCTATAACCTTTGATTTCTAGCTTTGTGAAACAAATTGATTGACCATTAAATGGCCCGTATTGTGCATCCTATCCACTTAGACCAATGAGAAGTAATAACTAAAGTTGAAAAATAGAAAAAGTAAGAATTATAAAATTTGCAATTTTGGTGGGTTATAGCCTTTGATTTCTCCAATTTCAACATTAAATGGCCTTTATTTTGCATCCCATCCACTTATTTCAATGAGAAGTAGTAACTAAAGGTAAAAATATAAAAAATAAAATTTATAAAATTTGATATTTTCGTGGGCTAAAGTCTTCGAGTTTTCACTAAAAATCGAAACCTTGATAAACAAATTCTTCAAAAATTAAATGACCTTTATTTTGCATCCCAACCGCTTAGTTGAATGGGAAATAATAATTAAAGGTGAGAAATAGAAAAAGTAAAAATTTATAAAATTTTATATTTTCGTGGGCTATAGCCTTCGATTTTTCACTAAAAATTGCAATGATTAACCAATTCTCTGAACATTAAATGGCCTATATTTTGCACTCCATTCACCTAGTCAATGAAAACTAATAACCAAAGGTGACAAATAGAAAAAAAAAATTTATAAAATTTCACATTTTCGTAAGTTATACCCATCGATTTTTCGCTAAAAATTGAAACTCTGAAAAACAAATTCATTGAAAAGTAGATGGCCTCTATTTTTCATCCTATTCACTTAATTTACTGAGAACTAATGACTAAGTGTGAGAAACTAAAACAATAGTAATTTTGAAATCTTGAAATTTTGTTATAATTTTTTATTTTTTGATAAAAATCAAAAACTTGAAAAAAAAATTCATTGAACATTAAATGGGCTCTATTTTGCATCCCATGCATAGATAAATGAGAGATAGCTAGAGGTGAAAAATATAAAATTTATAAATTTTGAAATTTTCGTGGGCTATAGCTTTGGATTTTTTCAAAAAAATCCAAACTTTAATAAACAATTTTTTGAACATGTAAAAACCTCTATTTTGCATCTCATTCTACTTTGTTCAATGAGAACTAATAACTAAGGTGAAAAATTAAAAAATTATAAAATTTGATATTTTCGTGGGTAGTCTTCGATTTTTTGCTAAAACGTGAAATTTTGGAAAACAAAATCTTTCAACATTAAATGGAAATTATTTTGCATCCCATCCACTTAGTTTAATGAGAAATAATATTTAAAGGGGTAAAATAAAAAAAATAAAATTTTTACAATTTGATAATTTTGTGGGCTATAACCTTCGATTTTTTGCTAAAAATCCACTTAGACCAATGAAAACTAATAACTAAATTTGAAAAATACAAAAAGTAAAAATTTATATAACTTGAAATTTTCATGGGCTATGGGGCATCAATTTTTCAATAAAAATTGAATCATTGATAAAGAAATTTTCAAACATTGAAAGACCTCTATTTTGCATCCCATCCACTTAATTCAATGAAAACTATTAACTAAAGGTGAAAAATGGAAAACACAAAAGTTCGTTGATTAAGAGGCCTTTATTTTCTTCCTATTCACTTACTCTAATGAGAAATAAAAATTAGATGTGAGAAATTGGAAAAATTAAAATTTTAGTGGGCTATAGTCTTCAATTTTTCGATAAAAATCGAAAATTTGAGAAACAAATTCTTTGAACATTAAATTGTCTCTATCTTGTATCCCATCCACTTAGATTAATGAGAACTAATAACTAAAGGTGAAAAATAGAGAAAGTAAAAATTTATAAAATCTGACCTTTTCATAACCTTCTATTTTTTGCTAAAATTCAAAATTTTGACAAACAAATTCATTAAACATTAAATGGCCTCTATTTTGCATCCAATTCACTTAGTATAATGAGAAATAACTAAATGTGAAAAAGTGAAAAGATAAAATTTTTGAAAATTTTAAATTCTCGTGGCTATAGGCCAGGATTTTTAGATAAAAATAAAAATTTTGAAAAATAAATTCTTTAAATATTAAATGGCATCAATCTTGTGTCCCATTCACTTGGATCAATGAGAACTAATAACCAAAGGTAAAAAACAAAAAAAAAAGTAAAAATTTATAAAGTTTGATATTTTCGTTAGCTATAGCATTCAATTTTTTGCTAAAAATTGAAATCACGAGAAACAAATTCCTTGAACATTAAATTTCCTCTATTTTATATACCATCCATTTAGTCTAATGAGAAATAATATCTAAAGGTGAAAAATATAAAAAATAAATATTACAAAATTTTAGATTTTCGTGGGTTATAGCATTCTATTTTCCACCAAAAATCGAAACTTTGACAAACAATTTATTTTAACATTAACTAGCCTTTATTGGGTATCCCACCTACAAAGTTAAATAAGAACTAATAAATAAAGGTGAAAAATAGAATAAATGAAATTTTATAAAATTTAATATTTTCGTGGTCTATAACCTTAGATTTTTTGTAAAAAAACTAAACTTTGAAAAACAAATTCTTTGAACAATAATGGCCTCTATTTTGTATCCCAGCTACTCAGTTCTATGAGAACAAATAACTAAAGGAGAATAGTAGAAAAAATAAAATTTTATTAAATTTGACATTTTCGTGGGATATAGTCTTCAATTTTTTGTTAAAAAGTAAACTTTTGATAAACAAATTCTTGAAACATTAAATGGCCTCTATTTTTCATCCAATCTAGTTAGTTCAATGAGAAATAATATCAGAGTTGAAAATATAAGAAATAAAAATTTTAAAATTTTGATATTTTCATTAAAAGACCACTATTTTGCATTTATATCAAAATATATATATAATATAAATTTATCAAATTTATAAAAACTTTTAGAAATAAAATCTTCGAACATTAAATGACCACTATTTTGCATTCCATCCACTTAGTTCAATGAAAAATAATAACCAAAGGTGAAAAAGAGAAAAACTAAAAATTTATAAAATTTAATATTTTCATAGACCAAAGGTTTTAATTTTTTTACTAAAAATCAAATTTTTGATAAGTTTTAACATTAAATCGCCTTTATTTTGTACCATATTCACTTAGTTCTATGAGAACTAATAATTAAAGGTGAAATATAGAATAAATAAAATTTGATATTTTCATGGGCTATAACCTTTGATTTTTTGTTGAAAACCTAAACTTTGAAAAGCAAATTGTGTGAACATTAAATAGCCTCTATTTTGCATTCATTCCACTTAGTTAATTGAGAACTACTCACTAAAGGTGAAAAATAGAAAAAAAATTATAAAATTTAAAATTTTCATGGGCTTATGGCCTTTGATTTTTGCTAAAAATCAAAATTTTGATTTAAAAATTTATTGAACATTAAATGTCTTCTATTTTGTATCCTATTCACTTATTTTAATGAAAAGTAATAACTAAAGGTGAGAAACTGAAAATTTTGAGAATTTGAAATTTTTGTGGGATATGGCCTTCACTTTTTCAATAAAAATTCAAAACTTTGAGAAAAAAATTCATTGACCATTAATAGGCCTCTATTTTGCATCTTGTCTACTTATTTAAATAAGAACAAAAAATGGAAAATGGAAAAAATAAAAATTTTCTACTTATTTAAATAAGAACAAAAAATGGAAAATGGAAAAAATGAAAATTTATAAAATTTTATATTTTTGTTGGTTATGGCCTTCAATTTTTCAATAAAAATCGAAACTTGGATAAATAAATTCTTTCAACATTAAATGGACTTTAAATTTCATCCCATCTACATAGTTAAATGAGAACTAATAACTAAAGGCAAAAAATAGAAAAAATAATAATTTATAAAATTTTATATTTTCGTGGGCTTAACTTTGATTTTTTGCTAAAAATTGAAACTTGAAGAATCAAATTCTTAGAACATTAAATGGCCGCTAATTTGCATTCCATCCACTTATTTCAATGAGAACTAATAACTAACTGTGAAAAATGGAAAAACTAAAAATATATAAAATTTGACACTTTTGTGGGAGCCTTCGATTTTTAGCATATAAACAAATTGGTTGAACATTAAATGGCCTCTATTTTGCATCCCATCCATTTAGGTCTATGACAACTAATAACTAAAGGTGAAAATTGGAAAAATAAAATTTATAAAATTTGATATTTTTGCGGGCTCTAACCTTCGATTTTTCGCTAAGAATCAAAATTTTGGAAAAACAAATCCTTCGAATATTAAATGTTCACTGTTTTGCATCCCATCTACTTAGTTCAATGATACCTAATAACTAATGCTGAAAATATAAAAAAAAAACAAAAATTCATAAAATTTGACATTTTCATGGGCTATGGCCTTCAACTTTTTGTTAAAAGTCGAAACTTTGATAAACAAATTTATTGAACATTAAATATCTTCTATTTTGCATCCAATTCACTTAGTTTAATGACAACTAACAACTAAAGGTGAGAAACTGAAAAAAAAATAGAAATTTTGAAATTTTTGTAAGATATAGTCTTTAATTTTTTTGATAAAAATCACAACTTTGAGAAAACAAATTCATTGAAGATTAATAGGCCTCTATTTTGCATCCTATCCACTTAGTTCAATAAGAAAAATGAAAGGTGAAAAATAGAAAATAAAAATAAAAATTTATAAAGTTTGATATTTCCGTGGGCAATTTCCTTTAATTTTTCAGTAAAAATCAAAACTTTGAGAAATAAATACTTTCAACATTAAATGGCCTCTATATTTCTTCCCATCCTCATATTTCAATGAGAAATAAGTACTCAGAAGGAAAAATAGAAAAAATATATATTTATAAAATTTAATATTTTCGTGGGCTATAAACTTTTGATTTTTTGCCAAAAATTGAAACTTTGATAAAACAAATTCTTTGAACAATGAATGGCCTCTATTTTACATCTTATCTACTTAGTATAATAAGAACTAAAAAATAAACGTGAAAAATAGAAATAAATAAGAATTTATAAAATTAGACATTTTGGTAGGTTATGGCGTTTGGTTTTCTGCTAAAAATCAAAATTTTGATAAACAAATTCTTTGAACATTAAACAGCCTCTATTTTTTCATCTCATCCACATAGGTCAATGAAAACTAATAACTAAAGGTGAAAATTCAGAAAAATAAAAAATGATAAACTTTGATATTTTCCTAGGCTATAGCCTTTGATTTTTTGCTAAGAATCGAAACTTTGAAAACCAAACTTTTTGAACATTAAATGACCTCTTTTTTGCATTCCATCCACTTATTTCAATGAGAACTAATGACCAAGGGTGAAAAATAGAAAAAAAAATTATAAAATTTGATATCTTCATGGGCATAGCCTTTGATTTTTCGCTAAAAATTGAAACTCTCAGAAAAAAAAAATTCTTTCAACATTAAATTACCTCTATTTTCCATCCCATCCACTCAGTTCATTAAAAACTAATAACTAAAGGTGAAAATAGAAAAAATAAAAATGTGTAAAATTTGATATTTCATGCGACATAGACTTCGACTTTTCACAAAAAATTGAAACTTTGAAAAGGAAATTCTTTGAACAATAAATGGCATTTATTTTGCATTCCATCTACTTATTTTAGGAGAACTAACAACTAAAGGTGAAAAATAGAAAAATAAATAAAATTTGACATTTTCAGGGGTTAGCCGTCAATTTTTCGCTAAAAATCGAGAGTATGAGAAACAAATTATTTGAACATTAATAGGCCTCTATTTTACATTCCATCCACTTAGTTCAATGACAACTAATAACTAAATGTTAAAAAATAGAAAAAAACATTTATAAAATTTGTTCTTTTCGTGGGCAATAGCTTTCGATTTTTCGCTAAAAATTGAAACTTTCACAAACAAATTCTTTGCACACAAAATGGCCTCTATTCTGCATCCCACCCACTTAGTTCAATGAGAACTAATACCTACAAGTGAGAAATAGAAAAAATGAAAATTGCATCCCATCCACTTAGATTTTTTGCTAAAAAATGGAACTCTGAGAAACAATTTCTTTTATCATTAAATGGCCCCTATTTTGTATCCCATCCATTTAGTTCAGTAAAACCAATAACTAAATGTGAAAAAACAATTATAAAATTTGACATTTTTGCGAGCCATAGCTTTTGATTTTTTACTAAAAATCAAAACTTTGAGAAACAAATTTTTTGAATATTACATGGCTTCTATTTTTCATCCCATCTACTTAGTTCAATGATAACTAATAACTAAAGTCTCAAAACTAGGAAAAATAAAAATTTATGAAATTTGATATTTTCGTGCGTTAAAACCTTCGATTTTTTGCTGAAAATGGAAACTGTGATAAACATATTTATTGACGAATAAATGACTTCTATTTTGCATCATCTTCACTCATTTTAATGAGAACTAATTATTAAAGGTGAGAAATTGAAACAATATAAATTGTGAAAATTTGAAATTTTCATGAGATATAGTTTTGATTTTTTGATAAAAAGCGAAAGTTTGACAAACATGTTAAACAATTTATATTTTTTCAATTTCTCACCTTTAATTATTAGTTCTCATTAAAATGAGTGAAGATGATGCAAGATAGAAGACATTTATTCTTCAATAAATATGTTTATCACAATTTCCATTTTCAGCAAAAAATCGAAGGTTTTAACGCACGAAAATATCAAATTCATAAGCTCCAATGTCTTCAAGGAGTGTAGAAGTCAGCTTTGTCAGGTGTTGCAAGGAGTGAAGGAGCAATATAATGATAGATATTTAGGCCTGCCAATGCAGATTGGAAGATCGAAGAAAGAAGTTTTCAATTTTGTGATTGATAGAGTTCAGCAAAGGATGCAAAGTTGGAAGAATTGCTTTCTTAGCCAGGCGGGCAAGGAAGTCTTGCTTAAAGCTATGGTAAGCACTTTGCCTAATTATGTCATGAGTTGTTTTAAACTCCTGGTGGGCTTGTGTAAGGAGATTTGTAGGTTGTTGGCTAATTTTTGGTGGGGAATGCATGCTGATGAAAGGGAAAAGATTCATTGGAAAGCCTGGTCGGAAATGAGTAAGTTGAAAAGTGAAGGAGGGATGGGATTCCAAGATATACAGCAGTTCAATGATGCTTTGCTGGCTAAGCAACTTTGGCGAGTGCTTACTAAACCAGAATTGTTGATGAGTAGAGTTATGAAGGCGAAGTACTTTCCCAATGATGAGTTTTGGCAGGCACATTGTAAACCTAATGCTTCTTGGTTGTGGAAAGGTTGGATGGCAGCAAAGCATGTGATTCAGGTGGGGACTAGATAAAGAGTGGGGAATGGTCAATCAATTCAGGTGTGGGAATCCCCATGGATTCCGGGACGACAAAATTTTCAAGTGCATGGTTGTCGGCAAGCACAACCTCCGGTTACTTGGGTTAGTGTGGTTACTTGGGTTAGTGAGCTTCTCATGGAGGATGGAAGAGAATGGAACTCTAGTTTGGTTTCCTCCATTTTTTTGCAGCAATATGCAGAGATAATATTGCAGTTACCTTTGGATCCCGAAGGCAGCTAGGATAAACTGACATGGCAATTTAATAGGGATGAGCACTCTGTCAAATTGGCTTGCATGCAGCTGCAAAATACCAAATATCAAATATCTTCTTGGACAGCGAGCTGAGAGTAATTCATCTCGAGGTCACAGGCACAGCATGTGGAGGACTACCAGGAAGCTGAATATGAGTCCAAAGTTGAAGATCTTCATGTGGCGATGTTGCAGTGATATCTTGCCTATCAATGCACAGTTACAAAAACGTAGAATTCTGGTGGATTCCTTCTGTCCTATGTGTCGTGAGGAGATGGATATGTTGGAACATGCTTTCTTGTCTTGCAGATATGTGCAACAAATATGGAGTCTTGCTTCATTGAGATGGCCTCGTACACCTCGATTTTGTGGTCATTTTTCGGAGTGGTGGCAAAACATTTGTGTTAATCAGCGAGCACCTTTCTGGGCGGAGAGAGCTCAATTTACGGTGTACATTCTGTTGCATGTATGGAAAAGGAGGAACTTGTGGGTGTTCTAGTAGGAATGGATAGAGGAGCAACTTGTGCTTCAGTTGGCTCAGCAAGAATGCCTGGAGTTTTGGCATTCCATTCTTCGGTGATATTTTATTGCTTTTGTACATAGTTTGTGTTGATAGCTGTGGTTCGTAGATAAGTTTGTTGGTATATATGTGTTGGGTTGCAAACAGGTTTGGGCTAGTTTCTACTGTTTCAAAATCAGGATTTTGTTAGTTTCCAGAGGAGATACGGCCAAGATTTCTTCTAGTTAGAGGTGGTAATACTACATTCCTATACAAGTTTGTGGTGTTCTTTTGTGGGAGAATGAGGTTCAGTTAGTGACGTGTTGTTAGTCAGTCTTAGCCGATTTCAGTGCTACAAATAGTCCTCTTTGGGGACTTTCCATGTATGCATTAACTTTCATAAAGTTAATACAGCTCACAAATTTTGGACAAAAATAAATTCTTTGAATATTAAATGGCCCATATTTGTCATCCCATCCACTTAGTTTAACGAGATGTAATAACTAAAGGTGAAAAATAGAAAAAATAAAAAATTATAAACAAAGCCTTCGAGTTTTTGGAAAAAATTGAAATTTTAACAAACAAATTCATTGAACATTAAATATATTTTATATTGTATCCTTTTCACATAATCTAATGAGAAGTAATAACTAAAGGTGATAAATTGAAAAAATAGAAATTTTGAATTTTCGTGGGATATAGTTTCCATTTTTTGATAAAAATCAAAACTTTGATAAACAAATTTTTTGAACATTAAAAGGCCTCTACATTGCATCTTATCTACTTATTTCAATAAGAACTAAAAGTGAAAAATAGGGAAAATAAAATTTTATAAACTTAGAAATTTTCGCGCGCTATAGCCTTCAATTTTTCACTAGAAATCAAAACCTTCATAAAGAAATTATTTGAACATTAAATGCCCTATATTTTCCATCCTATCCACTTTGTTTAATGAGAACTACTAATTAAATTTAAAAAATAGAGAAAATAAAAATTTATAAAGTTTGATATTTTCGTGGACTATATAGCCTATGATTTTCTACTAAAAATCAAAACTTTGATAAACAAATACTTTGAACATTGAATGGCCTCTATTTTGCAATCTATCCACTTAGTTCAATTAGACCTAATAACTAATGATGAACAAAAGAATAAATAAAAATATATAAAATTTTAAATTTTCGTGGGTTATAGCCTACGATTTTTTGTTAAAAATTGAGACATTGATAAACAAATTTTTTTAATATTAAATGGCCTCTATTTTACATCCCATCACTTAGTTCAATGATAAATAATAACAAAAGGTGAAAAATAGAAAAAATAAAAATTTTATAAATTTTGACATTTTCGTGGCCTATAGTCTTGGATTTTTTGCTAAAAGTCAAAATTTTGAGAAACAAATTCATTGAACATTAAATGGTCTCTGTTTGTATCCGATTCACTTAGTTTAATGGGAACTAACAACTAAAGGTGAGAAATTGAAAAAATAGAAATTTTACAAATTTGAAATTTTTGTTGGCTACAGTCTTTGATTTTTTGATAAAAATCATAATTTTGAGAAATAAATTCATTCAATAATAAAAGGCATCTCTTTTTCATCTTATCGACTTAGTTCAATCAAAACTAAAAACTAAAGGTGAAAAATAGAAAAAACAAAAGTTTATAAAATTTGAACTAAGTGGATGGGATGCAAAATAAAGGCTATTTAGTATTCGAGGAATTTGTTTCTCAAACTTTTGGTTTTTAGCAAAAAAGTGAAGGCTATATAGCCAACAAAATATCAAATTTTATAAATTTTTATTTTTCTATTTTTCTCCTTTAGTTGTTAGTTCTCATTGAATTATGTGGATGGAATGCAAAATAGAGACCGTTTAATGTTCAAAGTTTCTCAAAGTTTCGATTTTTACCAACAAATCGAAGGTTATAGCCCACGAAAATGCCAAATTTTATAACAAAAATTTCTATTTTTCACCTTTAATTGTTAGTTCTCATTCAACTAAATAATTAGAATGTAAAATAGATTCTATTTATTGTTCAATAAATTTGTTTCTCAAAGTTTCGACTTTTATTGAAAAATTGAAAACTATAACTCATGAAAATGTCAACTTCTCAAAATTTTTATTTCTTCAATATTTCACCTATTGTTTTTAGTTCCCATTGAACTAAGTGGATGGGATGTAAAATTGAGTCGATTTAATGTTCTATGATTTTGTTTCTCAAAGTTTCAATTTTATTGAAAAATAAAAAACTATAGCCCACAAAAATGTCAAATTAAATCTTTTCTATTTTTCTATTTTATTTATTTGTTCTAATTGAACTAAGTGGATAGGATACAAAACAGAGGTCATTTAATGTTTAAAAAATTTATTTCTCAATGTTTCAATTCTAGCAGAAAATCGAAATCTGTAAGGCCACAAAAATGTCAAATTTTATCAATTTTTGTTTTTTCTATTTTTCACATTTAGTTACTAGTTATCATTAAACTACGTAGATAGGAAGCAAAATAGAAGCCACTGAATGTACAATAAATTTGTTTCTGTAAATTTCATTTTGTAGCAAGAAATCGAATACCCCACAAAAATATCAAATTTATGTTTTTTCAATTTTTCACCTTTAGTCATTTATTATCATTGAACTAAGTGGATAAGATAGAGGCCTTTTAATGGTTCAATAATTTTGTTTCTCATAAAAATCGAAGACTATAGCTCACGAAAATTTCAAATTTTCAAATTTTCTATTTTTTTCAATTTCTTATCTTTAGTTATTAGTTTTAATTAAACTAAGTGAATAGGATGGAAAATAGAGGCCATTCATTTTTCAATGAATTTGTTTATCAAAGTTTCAATTTTTTAGTGAAAAATCAAAGCTATAGCCTGGGAAAATATCGATTTTTTTAATTTTTATTTTTTTTATTTTTTTTTCAATTTTTCACCTTTAGTTATTAGTTCTCATTGAACTAAATGGATAAGATGCAAAATAGAGGGATTTTAATGTGCAATGAATTTGTTTATCAAAGTTTCAATTTTTATATAAGGATAAATTACATCTACTACCCCTGTGGTTTGTAAAAACTACCAATCAAACCCCTAGATTTGATTTATTACCAATACCCTCTTAAATTTGATAAATTCATAACATTTAGTTCCCTTTAATCAACTAAATTCATAACATTTAGCCCCTTTAAATTCATAACATTTAGCCTCCTTCGGGGGGTATTGGTAGTTTTACCAAATTTCGAGGTTCGATTAGTAATTTACACTAACTACAAGGGTAGAAAATGTAATTTACCTTTTATATAAATATTAAAGACTATAGCTCAGAAATATTTCAATTTTTTTTTTCAATTTCTGACCTTTATTTATTAGTTTTCATTAAACTAAGTAAATAGGATGCAAAATAGAAGCCATTTAATGTTCAATGATTTATTTCTCAAAGTTTGCTTTTTAGTGAAAAATCAATAGCTATAGCCCACGAAAATATCAAATTTTATAAATTTTTATTTTTTCCTATTTTTCACCTTTAGTTATTAGTTCTCATTGAACTAAGCGGGTGGTATGCAAATAGAGACCATTTAATGCTCAAAAAATTTGTTTCTCAAGGTTATAATTTTTAGTGAAAAATCATAAACTATAACCCATGAAAATATCAAATTTTATTTTTTCCATTTTTTAAATTTAGTTATTAATTCTCACTGAACTAAGTAGATAAAATGAAAAGTAGATATCATTGAATGTACAATAAATTTGTTTCGCAAAATTTTGATTTTTAGTGAGAAATCGAAAACTATAACAGACGAAAATGTCAAATTTTCTATTTTTTCAATTTTTCACATTTAATTATTAGTTCTCATTGAACTACTTGGATAAGATGCAAAATAGAGACCTTTTAATAGTCAATGAATTTGTTTCTTAAAATTTCAATTTTTATCAAAAAATTGAAGGCTACATGTAGCCCACAAAAATGTAAAATTTTTGAAATTTTTGTTTTTCATTTTTTTTTTCACCTTTAGTTATTAGTTATCATTGAACTTAGTGGATAAGTTGCAAAATATAGCCCTTTTAGTGTTCAATGAATTTGTTTCTTAAAGTTTCAATTTTTATCGAGAAATCAAAGACTATAACTCACGAAAATATCAAATTTTTAAAATGCCTATTTTTTCAATTTCTCACCTTTAGTTATTTGTTCTCATTGAACTAAGTGAATAAGATACAAAATAGAGGTCATTTAATGTTCAATGAATTTTTCTCTAAAAGTTTCAATTTTTAGCAAAAACTCGAAGGCTATAGCCCAGGAAAGTATCAAATTTTATAAATTTTTATTTTTTTATTTTTTTTATTTTTCACCTTTAGTTACTAGTTCTCTTTGAACTAAATGGATGGGATGAAAAACATAGGCCATTTAATGTTCAAAGAATTTGTTGTTCAAAGTTAACGATTTTTAGGAAAAAAATCAAAGACCCATGAAAATATCAATTATTATAAATTTTTATTTTTTCTATTTTTCACCTTTAGTTAATAGTTCTCATTGAACTAAGTGGATAGGATGCAAAATAGAAGCCATTTAATGTACAATAAATATGTTTCTCAAAGTTTCAGCTTTTAGCAAAAAATTTAAAATTATAGCCCATGAAAATGTCAAATTATATAAATTTTTATTTGTTCTATTTTTCACCTTTAGTTGTTAGTTCTTATTGAACTAAGTGAATGAGATACAAAATAGAGGCCATTTAATGTTCAATGAATTTGTTTCTCAAAATTTCGATTTTTATCAAAAATTCAAAACTATAGCCCATGAAAATATCTAATTTTCAAATTTTCTATTTTTTTTACTTTTTCACCATTTGTTATTAGTTCCCATAGAACTAAGTAGATGGAATGCAAAATCGAGTTCATTTAATATTCAATAAATTGTTTCTTACCGTCTCATTTTTTTATCAAAACTTTGAAAATGGTAGCACACGCAAATGTCAAACTTTCAAATTTTCTATTTTTTCAATTTTTCACATTTAGTTATAAGTTCTCCTTGAAGTAAGTGGATAGAATGAAAAATACAAGCTATTTAATGTCCAACAAATTTGTTTATCAAATTCTCAATCACTATTATATAAAAGGAAAAAGTTTGTCTATTTGTTTCAATGTAATTATCATATTTTTTTAAAGAATATTGTTGCCATTTTACTCTTTTTAATTAATTCAAAATAATAGTAGTACAAGAGTGGTAAGAAAATTAATTGCTATGAAAATTAATAATGTAAGAGTTCTATTAAACCTTGAATAGTAATATAAGAGTTCTATTAAACTTGTATCCAATTTAATTCATATATAAATATACTTATCATTATCATCTGTATTTAAAATAAAGAGTTATCTATTAACATATAATCTTAATATAACTCCAATATTTGGTGATTATAAAATATTAATTATTTCATCAAATTTTACTCTAAATTCTAAAATTAATTAGTAAATTTGATTGGTATATATTAATTAACATTGGTTTGAGAAAGAATCCTAATAGCGTACTATAATCTTTAATAAAAAAATATATTTAAAACATAATATACTTTTTTTTTACTTATATTTTTTGGATTAAAATTTTGAGATTGCTTCCATTTGCTCTTGTGAATATTTTAAATGGACTTGAATTTTTTTTATCTCTTTTATTTTAAAAAATAAATTGAAGATAATTGGTTTGAATTTAGACTAAACAATTAATAATTTTTTAATATAGTTCTTCATTCGTTCTATTTTTATTTCCCCAATTTCAATATATCTCTCTTTTTCCATTTTTTTGCTTACTCCCACTTTAGTTGTGTAAGTTTTTATTTTATTATTTTTAATTTGTTGATGGGAATTAAGGTAATAACTTAAATTAATATTTTTTAGGAGTTGTAGTTGTATATTAGTTTAAATCAGAATTTAAATTTTTAAAAGGATGAAACTTGTTATTTTACAGATTTAATTTTTTTTTCTTTATCTATATATAACATTTTAAAGGAAAAAATAATACATTATGTTTATTATCAATTAGGACATCCACGCCTTGCGTGGATCACCAAAAACTAGTATTATTTAATTTAAATTCTATTAATATTGAGATTACCTATTTTCATTTACTTCTACTCTAACATAATATCTAAACTTAATGGGTATTATATTATTCATCCCTCTTAAATTTTCACCCAATTCTCACTCATTCCACCTAATTGCCACTTCTAATGTAGTAATTTTAATTGTACAATTTACATTTGCTCAACTATTTCACCCAATTGCCACCTCTAATGTGGTATTCTTGATTGTACAATTTATATTTGCTTTTTATGTATTTGACCAAGGTCTAAGCATATGCAGTTACAAGAATATTGTCCTCTAATTAACTTCCATTTTTCTCATTGAGGAGTATCCTCTTATTGCCCAAGTTAATTCACATGTCACCATGAAAATCATTATTTATTGTACTAGATAAGTAAGATGGATACTTATATATTTTCTTTCTTTTTCTTTTTCTCTTCTTTTTTTTTTTTTGTTTCGAAAATGGTACTTGATTAGGTATAACATTTTTCAGTTATAAAATACAATACATTTAATATACAATTAAATGTATAATATTTTTTAATTTTACCCTTACTATTTATATTTTAAATCATGCATTATTATTATTAATAAGAATAATATTAAAAAATTAAAAGTACACTTTTTTAAAAAAATCAAAAAATATTTAAAAGTGAATTTATTTTTTTAGAACAAAAAGAGTACTTCTTTATGCATATTTAAGTATTAAAAAAAAACATTCAGATCCATTTACAACATTGTTCTTTAAGCATAAAAAGTAAACACACCCCATCAATCTACCACCTGTAAAAATTGAAGCCATATGGTGTCAGCCCGTGGATGTAACAGATTGAATAAAATGGTGGTAGATGAAGAAATAAATTGGAGCATTCATTTTGGTATTTCACCTCTCACTTGATGATGAATTAACTGGGGTCTTCTGCAAGGACAGCAGTACATAAATAATAAAGCAACTGACAAGTGGGAAAGAAAAGATCTCGTCATAGAAGGAATAGCGTGTAATGCTTGACTAAAGTAATGATCAACCATTCAGTGCAGAAATGAACCAACAGGAAAGGTAATGACACAATTTTACAAAGGAACATGGCAATTCTTCCTTGCAACTTCAACTCTTTTCATGCTTTTGTTCATCATCAGTATATCCCAAGCTGATCTTATAAACCATAACAATATTACTATCAATGATGGCAAGATCAAGACAAGGCCATTATTGGGTCGTGGTGATTCTGAAGACGATGACAATGTTGTGGTATTGTCATTGTACTATGAATCCCTGTGTCCATTCTGCGTAAATTTCATAGTGAATCAACTGGCGAAGGTTTTTGAAACAGATCTCATCTCTGTCGTCAAACTCAGGCTTGTCCCTTGGGGTAACACCCTAGTTTCTATTGAAAAACGAAAAGTAGAGTGCACAAAAATGTTAAATTTTTAAAATGTTTCAATTTTTCAATTTTTAAAAATTTGAAAATTTCATATTTTGTGAGCTCTGGTTTTAAAATTTTAAAAACTTGATATTTTGTGAACTATAGTTTTTTATTTTTCCATGAAATACAATACTTTGATAAACAAATTCATAGTACAATAAATGAAAACAATTGAATTGCTAAAAAAATAGTTTGAAATATTGTCTAAAAGCCTAAACAAATTCATAATCCACTTTAATTGGGATATAACTTTCATTAATTATAAATTACAATACACTTAATTCACCCAGTTTTTCCTTTTTATTCTTAGGTTTTAAGTATAAGCCATATATAATTATTATTAAAAAAATAGGATGAAAATTTGCTCTGAAAATATATTCTTTTTTGGAACATAATTTTGAAAATAAACTTTTTTAAGAAACGGAATGAGTAACATCTAATCATCGGGATAAATAACATTACCATTGTCCTTTCTTCACGTCCTTGATTATTTATTAAGAGAAACTTAAAAAAAAAAAAAAAAAAACTAGTATAGTTGATCTGTTATTCTCACTTTAGAGTAACATTATTCACCAAACAAGTTCGTTTAAGGAATGTTTTGTCTTTAAGCTTCCATGACTTTCCAATACAAATTCTAGTAAAACAAAGATTAAAGAAAGAGAAGTAAGCCAAATGGCAGCGAAATGATTTTTTGGGCAAGACCAGAAGCGGCAAAACAAAATATAACACCACAACAGCACAACTGCAGCTGCATCATCTCGTCTCGTCACTATGGTGCTCACTTGTCCAAACAATATCTTTCAATCCCGATGAGAAGGTTTTGTAGAACTATTTAACACCAATAGGAGAATGAGAATACAAAATGAGTGAACTCAAATAACAAGTATAAGAAGAAGTTCAAGAATACGTGCCTTGTGGAACTCTAAAGTGTCGCCTCCTGTTTTCCGGAGCTCTACCATGTGCAAGGAAGGAGCCACCTCAAAAACCTGAAGTTAAAATTAGCACGTTGACAATGGCTCTAGGTAGAATATCAGAATGAGGGAGAAAAAGAGAAGCCATGCCTTGCTGACTGAAATATAATTTTACTTGTATGCCTGAATTATAACCTTGAAAATTCTTGGGGAACTAATCCATGTATGGCAGAGCTTCTGAAAGAGTTACATACTTTACTAAGTACAGATAATCAATCAATTAAAAAGACTATGGAACAGCGGTGTCCGCTCTCCATGCCCAAGTTTGCAATGGTTAACTCTATTTGGTATGTCCAGAAGTAGATAAGCTTGGGATGCTTGGGATGTTTGGGATGTTTGAACGCAAATAACATACTATGTATGAACAAAATGCCTTCAAAGAGTTCTAAATTTTCTCCGTGTACACCAGAGAGTAAGAACAGGTCTCACTGAATGATCTCATGATAACATGCAAGCAAAGAAACATAACAAACCCTATGATCCTGTTTTGCATTCATAAATTAAAAGGACTTTAGGAATTTAATTTGCATTTTGTTTTTGAAGACATGTTCTACTATACACGCAAAGGGGAAAACATTAAAAATTAATAAAAAATAAAGTAAGGCAACACAAAAGTCAAATTGATTGCTTGGAAAAAGCAGGCATAACATACACAGCACACTTTATGTACTATATAAAAAGAAAGAAAAATTATTCAAGCATGAAGGAAAAGAACAAGGGGTGATAAGCTTCTGCAAACTAGATCAACAACAGGAGTATATATTAAGTCTAAATTTAGATGTAATGTTATGCTCTTTGCACAAATGTCATAACGGCTGCTCTTTGTAAAAGGACACCTAGTCCAACTTTACCACCTATAACACAAATTTACGCAACTCTAAAGAAGAAAAGAAAGAAAGTTGCACAGCAAATGTCCAAACCATAAAGCATATGCCATGCACATTACAGGGGAAATAGCAATGAGAATTTTCGACACTTAAAAAGAGAGGATCAAGGAAACGAGATGGATTGGAGAAAAAAGCAAGTATGCACTCAATAATCAAATTTTTGGTTGCCAGTTTTGATATTGGAGATTAGCAACTAGTGCTCATGCTTTCAGGTAACAAGGGGTACTTTCCTAATTAGATCCCCCAATTGCTATTAAGGCTGTTCCTCTGAGCAGCAAACCAAATCATTACCTCTGTTGCTACAGCAAGGTGTCCTTTTCTCCCAGTCTTGTCACCTTGTAACTTCATCTAAAGTAAACAACAAAGACAACAAAGTGATCCTACTTGATCTTGGGAGGATTACAAAAGAAAAAGACAGCCAAAACCAATTAAATTGGAAGCATTCAAAAAATCAAACAATTAAGAAATGACAGCAATACCTTATAATTTTTCTTCTGAACATTGAAGCCAAGTGGCTTTGCAGTTTCCTCAATTTTGGAAATAATCTCATTTGCAGGACGTTTGGAAGTGAATCGTGTTTCCCGCTTCACGAGACCCTGCATTTCAGAATTTCCAAAAATGTAAAAGAAAATAAAGCACCAACAAATTGGAACTAAAATGTTTTTGAGACACTGAAAATACTCTAAATAAATGGGAGGAAATTTAGAATATTTTTTATTAGTGTTCACAGGCGTATGGTTAGTTTGAGTAACAATCACAACTGTTTTAGATACACTTTGTAACCTTTACAGACTTAGCAAACATTTATGCGAGAGCCACGATGAGACCAATTGATGCTTCTAATCTTTCTGAAGTTTTCTGGCCAGTGCAAACAAACTCCAAGGCCTTTGATATTTAAGTGTTCATTTGGTTCAAAAAACTGAGGATGACACAAAGAAGAGAGAGAAAGAAAGAATGCTGTTAACATACCATCTGCTTTTCAAACAAATTTTCAAGACTGAAACCTTGTGACCGAGAAATAAGCTCAAAGGCATTCATTGATACAGGTTTCTCTTTTCTCTCTGTAACAAGATGTTCCTGCCATAAGAAACCAAAATAAAACCTTGACACCATATCAATCCAACAAATTTTGTTTTGAAGAACTGGAAGGCCCAAACAAGAACCCCAGTGAGCTAACCCTATCAACAATCCAAACTCCTCCAAGAACATGTCATGCTATTTTAATAAGAAAATTATCTGACCTCATTCCATATTAGATGCAAAAACTTTTTGAAACTGAAATAAGTTACCTCGGAGTCATTAAAAACCGCATCAATATCATCGAGGCTTACATCCTCTTCCTGCTTAAATTGTGGTGGTTTGTAGCCTTTCTTAAACCAGTCATCCTCCAATATTTCAGCAATTGTCATTCGCTGCAACCAAAAAATGTAATGTCATAACTAAAGGATCAGGACTGTGAAATATAAATAAAGCTACTACCAAACGTGAAAATTCGTATCACAAGATAAACTATTAAACACAGGATTGAGAAGAATTTGTGAATAAAAAAATGATTTTTTTAAAAAGAAAAACGATGAGGGAAAATGATTCAGGCACCGAAATTTCCCCCTCAAACAAAACAACAAATGGCACAAGATACCTTCTCTCTTGTACCTAAGAGATAGAGCTCACCGTCAGTGGATTAGGATCAAGAATACGCTTTATTAGCCTCTTTGAACTCGATGAAAACCATGCTGGAAATGAAAAATCAGCTTTTTGAATCTGGAAAAAACAAGTAATTAACTAAACACTATTCCAGTAACAATATATGGCACAATAAAGAAGAGAACTATTAAAATTTACCCTCCTATACAAAGCCACAAGGTTTGGTTCATCAAAAGGTAAGTATCCTGCCATTAGGACAAACAGAATAACCCCACAAGACCAAATATCAGAAGAGGTACCATCATAGCCTTTGTCAGTGAGAACCTGATACAAAAAGTCCATCTCAAACTCAAGAAATTTGACAAAACTATAAATTTGAAATCTGTAGCTTATACCTCAGGAGCAACATAATTTGGTGTACCACAGGCAGTATGAAGCAACCCATCCTCCTACAAAATCAAAAATGGTTACTTAATCTTGACAGATAGTGCCCGACAGAATGCAAATGATGTCTGCCCAAGTTAAAGCATCAAAATCAGATCCAAAAGCAATGCACTCAAAGAGTTAAATTTCAAAGACAGTTACAATTCTGGAAAACTCAGATTGTCCACTTGTATCAAACTCTTCCTGTGCTTCAAAAACGTGAACTGTAGGCATCCCAGCACAGATGAGCTTGTTCATCATTCAATTAACATGGACAAACACCCATCCTCTCAAACATCTAAAGATTGAAGATTAATTCTTAAACGTTAATGTTTAGATTTATCCTAATAGTTCTACTATCAAATATTCTCCTCTCTATTTGAACAAATAATATGTCATATGATAATGAGATCCCTACAATAACTTTTTGTGTTGTACACAGTGACTAAGATATATATCGCATGGGAACAGAAAATCGGAAAAATTTCATGGTAGATACTCTATTTCATATTTTTCTATTTCATTTTATAACTATTTCTTCTCCTCACTTTTTTCTTTGGGTTCAATGATCGCCGACCCCAACTATTTTCGAATAAAGGTGATGTTGATGTTGATGTTGATACTCTATTTCATATGTATGCTTCGGTAACGTTATGCACATATCACTTCAGCTTTATGATCACTTCTTTTTGCAAAGGTACTCGAGAATTGCAAAGTAAGAGTCGCCAACCATTCTTTCCTTTTTTTTCTCCTTATGGTGAACTTTCTATTTCTTCTTCTCTCTCTTTTTTATTTTTCTCTCTATGTTTTGCCAAAATCATAAGTCAGTTTAGTTATTATAAAGATCTTGAAGGTGTAAACACATATTTTGAGCAATTTCAAGTACTAATACTCATGCCTAAATTAATATGCAATAATTCTTCGTATGGCTGTATACAGAATCACTAATGCGCGTGTCTAAGAAAATGTACTTCAGCTATGATAAAGTGCCACAAATCTCATATAACCGAAACCAGTTGCAAATATATACGGGATTTATTTATGAAAATAAAATGGCCTTATTACCAGTTCTCTCGGCCTCCAGAATTAACCAAACTTACCCGTACTTGCTTGGAAAATGCACTTAATCCAAAGTCTGAAACTTTAAGAATACCATATGAATCAAGTAGAAGATTTTCAGGCTGCAATAGATCAAGACACTAGGAAATGTTAGGGGAAAGAATGCCTACCACCTGAAATATTGAATCCTTGAAGATGTCATCAAAATAGATGGGCAGACTCAGAATACCAAACTTTAAGGGCGGAATTGGCAGAGACAAGGAGATGTGTATCAGGGGGTAATTAATACTTCCGAAAAAAATTTAAGGCATCAAAAACTAAATGTAGGTAATAACAAAAAGTTTGTACTTTTGTTAAGTTGCATAATGAAGTTTTCAAATCTGGAATCCACCAGAGCGAATGGATAGATAATAAAAGTCTATTGAACCTTCAAGTCTCGGTGGTACACGCCTCTGCTGTGGCAATAATCCACAGCATTTATAAGCTGTTGAAAATATCGCCTAGCTTCATCTTCTTTAAGTCGCCCATATTTAGCCTGGAAAAAAAAAGGAAAAAAAAACCTAAATTTACATAAATAAATAAATCAATGTAAATTTCTAAAGCATTTTAGTTACAATTACACAATGATCATATTGTAAGAATGCTTAAGGGATTCAAAAAATTTACTATTTTGTCAAAAAGCTCGCCTCCATCAACATACTCAAGAACGATATAGATCTTTGTTTTGCTTGCCATAACCTATGGGAAAACCAAGAGTAAAGGAATAAGTACGTTGGTGGAGGAAATGGGAAGAGCTGAGTTACAGTAAATTCTAGAACGGTAAGGGAATGAAATAATAAACAGTTAAACACTGGCTTGGCCAACATCCAATGGCATAGCATATAGGTATGGTGTAATGTGAGTACAAGCGTGACGTTTGCGTGTGTAAATGTAGATTAGTACGTGGCATGTATGTATTATGGTTTCAAAAACGATGGTACTAGGTAGTATCTTGAATAGAAAGAATTAGTGAAGTACTAGTGAAGAAGCGAACGAAATTTACAAGGATACACGGAAAGTGTTGGTACGTACCTCGATGAGTTTGAGAACATTTGGATGTTTGATCAACTTCATGGTGGATATTTCTCTTTTGATCTGTGCCAAGTAGATACAACACACTAGGCTAGAATAAATTTATCATGATTGCTTTGAATGGAAATGAGAAGTGAAGAATGGCATTGGCGTTTATAATTGATATACATATAAAATTGGTGATGAATGCAGTGGTAGTAGAGAGGTAGGGTACCTGTTCGACCATCTTGTGGCGGAGGACGCGGTCGCGGTCGATGATTTTGATGGCAAAAGAGTCACCTGTCTGAATATTCCTGGCGAACTTGACCTTGGCGAAGCTGCCCTCCCCTAAGGTCTTCCCAAGTTCGTACTTGCCCACGCTGGTCCGTGTTCCCGGCGGCTGCATCGTCGAACTCATCTTCCTCGGATGGATCGATGGATCGCCCTTGATACGATCACGATGTCTTTTTTGGTCTTTTGAATGGTTGTAATAACAGGCAGAATTAATGTGTCATTGAGCATGCAACTCTGGAAGCAGCATCTAAATCAAAACTCTCCTTCCTTCTTCTCCCGATGTAACAGTAGAGAAATGAAGATCGGTGGCTTCGATTCTCTCCCCTCCCCTCCCCTCCTATGAGGAGTAATGAACTCAATTTGGACCGGAAATTTGTCGGGAGGAGGAGGATAGTTGGGAGAATGAACGATAAAATAAATCAATTATCGAGTATGATAGTGCGTTGCGCCGATCTTGAATCTTTGATGATATGACGACGATGATGGATATCTTTTGTTTATTGAGTGAATGAATCCAAACAACTTGGAGTTGCTTGACCGTGGCTCCATTATTGGCATTGTGGCTCCGTCCCGGTAACGGTAGGGTCTCCCTATCCACAACCTGACCCAGCCACGGAATGTACGCGGGGAATCTGGAATTTTTGGAATTTTTGGAATTTGAGATGGGCCGCTACGTGCTTAGATAGATAACCATTTCTTAATTTCCCCCTCTTCTTTTTTCTTTTTTTTTTTTTTTTGGGTAGTCCGGGATGTCCCTATAGGTTGGAGTTGATCAATTTTGCAACGTGGAGTGTCAATTATGTGTTTTTTTTTTCCAGGTACTTACTTTCATGTGCTTAATGAGTGACATCATGGACTCCTTGTATTAGACATTTGTTCTCCTATATGGAGGTGATTGTGACCAGTTTGAGAGGAAGTTAAGTAGCATTTCGAATGACATTGGCAGAAGCTAAGGACCAAAGACGGCATTTTGTATTTAAATTCAATTCCATGCGACTTCTGCTATTGTACTAGTGTAGTAACAAACAAGCTCGGTTTTTTTTTTTTTTGTTTCTATTGTTGTATGGTATAGCTAATGATGTTTAGCTGTGATGTAGTTTTAACCGATTTAACGTGTCAGTTAGGTTTACTTAAGCTCATTATGAGTTATAAGGCTTTCATTGTCAGTAAGCGATGCTCTATATGTAATACTGTTTTATATTAATATAGTAATTATTTTTTTGAAAAAAAAAATACAGTAGCAAAAATTGAATCAACTCAAAAAGATAAGAGAAATTATATTTTGTGAAAATTTTTGGTGAATTATCACTCCTTCATTTTAGTAATTATATATATGGCTCTTGTATAACAATTAATTTCTAAATAATGTTGCCTTTGATATCAATTATCAATTATGATGCTTGAAGCTACGGCGGTTTGGTCCAGTCATATTAGTTTTTGAAAACCTAATGATAAGTAAAAACTTTTAATGAAATTTTAGAGTGACTATGTTGGTATCTACTTAGTAGAAAAGTATTAAATAATTACGGTAATTATTGATTTATGATTTATATCATATACAAGTCGCATTACTTATTAAGGTATCTTACTCTAAATCATTAGCGTAGGTATGCTTTTTAATTTTAAAAAAAAAATGATGTCTTTTGTTTCTTAGCAATTTGGGAAATGAAAAGTAACCCCCCTTTTGGCTCTCCAGGAGAAGGAATGATCAAATAAGCAAGGATAAGAACAAATTTGTCAAATGCAAAAAGATCTATTTCTAACTTTAAAAGTTGTAAGGATAAGAGCAAAATTGTTTCTAACAGTTGCAAACTCTTACTAAAATTTGTCCTTTTAAAGTTGAAAATATTTAAACCAAAGTTATTAACACCTCACTAACCAAATTTTATGCATACTTTAATTATAAGCATACCAAGTTACTTTTAAAACTTTTGCCATTAACCTAACAATCAAATAAGTAATCCCGTCAAGTTGGCCACCAAAGATATTGAGACCAAAAGGTCAAAAGTTTGAACTCCATCCCTGACATTCCTTTCACCTCGTCCACCTTTTGGCCTTTCGGTACGGTAGCCAGGCTCCCCACAATGTGCAATAGAAATATTGTCCTCAAAAAAAACAAAAATGAAGAAGAAGAGGAAGAAGGAGGAGGGTAATCCAAGCTCCCAAAAAATAATGAACAAGTTTCCAAGCCGAACTCATCATGGTTACGGATGGTTTAAGCCCATTTAATGAAGCCCTGCAGCCTGAACTGAAGCACTACTTTTAAGGCTCCAGTTTGGAATATTGTCCTAAAACCAAAAAAAAAGTAACCCAAGCTCCCAAAACATAACGAACAAGTTTCCAAGCGGAACCCATCATGGATCCGGATGGTTTAAGCCCATTTAATGAAGCCCTGCAGCCTGAACTAAATCACTACTTTTAAGGATTTGATAAAAGTTAATATTAAAATGTGTAAAAATTTTAGTGGGTATTTTTTGATAGAAAAAGTATTTTAGAGGGTAAAATAAGAGGAATTTTTTTTTTAAAATTATTTTTTTGAAAAAGTATTTTGGGTGAAAAATTTTGAATTTTTAAATTTGAAATAAAATATATTTGGATTTTTTTTTATATAAATAGAAACAGACTCCAAAGAAAGTAGATTTCATTTTTACATTTTCAGTTTCCATACTACAGCTTTCCATTTCAATCTGGAAAGGGAAAGGAATTTGCTCTGGTGCTCGTATTTCATCTTCACATTTCCAAAAGAAGCTTTTTCATTAATTTTTTTCCTCTACTTGTATCCTCACATCCCTACATTCACTAACTAAGCATGTCCCGAACTTCCCCCATCTTGTGACCTACTAAAGTGTCTTGTTGCCCAGTAGCGTTGTGTCCCGTTACCCAGTAGCACCATATAAAGTCTCATGAATCATTGTGGCTATGTGACTCATCAAGTTAGGCATAAGATTAATCTTTCAAAATTATGTGAAATCGTCCAAAATTTTGCACCAACACCAATAATTAAGTTCGAATTTGCGATCTTCCATGAGAACAAACCAAAGGAAGATCACTGGGCCAAGTCCTAGGGATGAAGCTTTTTCATTATTAGTCTGCTTCGTACAGGAAAATCAAATAGTACCCCGTTTGACAATCTTCATAAAAATCTAAGGCTCCATTTGGAGTGTGATGTATTGAAGAAAAGTTGTATTAGAATGTGTAAAAATTTTGGTGGGTATTTTTCAATAGAAAAAGTATTTTAGAGGGAAAAATAAGAGGGAAATTTTTTTAAAATTATGTGAGAGGAATTTGAATGGAAAAATTTAAATTTTAAAATTTGAAATAAAAATTTGTTTGGAGTGTGGTGTTTTTATTTGAAAAAAGTGCCTATATTTTCTATTTGAGAATAGAAATGTAATGTCCAAATGCAGCCTAAAAAAGCCACTTGTCCCATGAAAGTTAAAACAAATAAAAAAAACCTACCCCGGATGGATCATGGATAGCTGCTGCGTCAAATTTAAAAAACCAAAAAAATATATGTATAGTTGTTAAAAACTGAGACGGAAGGTAATGATCCATCATGATTCTCTAGTTTCTTTAAATATCTTAATGGTTTGTGCAACCACCAACTCCGGTAGAAAGGCACGTTTGAAGGAAGCTGAATCAAGAGAATCATGATTGAATTAGTTAATTAGGCCGTATTCTATATAATACTATCTAGTATCTTGATCCATCCAGTACAGCAGTTGAAGAGGGGGAGCGGCGATGATCATCAGTTGCCATCTCTATAAAGCCCATCATCATCATCATCATCAATTCATTATAATCACTATATTTAGTCATGAAATTTCTGTTGGGTTGCCCATCTCTATAAAGCCCCTCAGTTCCTGGGGAACAGGACCAGAGCCTGAGGAGGCCCTTCTTTGTTTTACAACGGAGGAGGCCCTTCACTTGTATATATTTCCAATCGAACAGTCCAGTTCAGCAAATTAACCTTCCCCAGCAGTTTCAGCTTGCACCGCTCCGCATCATCAACCAACTCTGTATCCTACCTGCCCCTGCTTTGGCTTTCACTGCATATGCTCGTAAAGAATTTTCTTTAGCTACTCGTATTATCTAGTGTAGCTTACTTCCCAGAAAGTTGCGTTACCAATTAGTTTCTTTTTGGTGTTGCGTTAACCTAAACAATCTTAGTATTATATAGTATGTATAGTATGCATTCTTTATAATGTGATTCGTTACACCCTCTTTTAAGTTATTAATAATTTACTCAACTGTACATTCAATTGAGTTCAGTTTCAGCTGGATGGGGATAGTTAATTAGGTTCTGTCAGAATTTGAGACCAGGGCAGGAGGATTTTCAAGCAAGATATATCCGGCATAGCCATCCAGCAGTGTACGCATACGGGATAATGACTTCTAATCAATATTAACTGGGAGTGCGATCGTGATCATGCTCGGATCAAACAAGGAAGACATGGATGCTGCTTCAGCGCAGTTGAAGAGATCATTCGGGAGACTATTGAGCAGATGGTTAGCGTGCTTGGGCTCATTCTCTATAAGCATAGCAGGTGGCCTGACGTTGACCTGTTGGCAGATGAAGTATCATCACTCTAACAGTCAACTGTGGATGGTCCCTTTTGGTCTCATTTTGTTGGCTACACCGGCAATCGTTTGGTTGTCAATCTTTGTTTCAGACATATTGGGATCTACAAAGCAGGAGGAAGACTATGATGATATGAGTATTATCATTCTTGGTGGTGCAGCTGATGCTTCTTCTTCTTCTTCTGTGCCTCCGGCCACAACTGTAAGCATACAGCAACTCTCTATCCATCGTGATCCGGGGAGATGACCTATCCACCATATATATTTATTTATATATAGTATCTGAGCAGCCCAAGATATATATCCTGCATCGTTTGTAGGTGGCTTTGGCTTCTTGGTGATCACTCTTTTAACTCCAAAGAGAAAGTTGTTTACGATATTTTGTTTGTATATGTTTTTCAATGGTTTCTTCCTACAGAATGGCATTATTGATTATTCTGGGGTTTGTTTCCTGTCAGTTGTCATGCAATTCTGACTGCTGAGAGAATGTATACTCCTCACGCCCCATGAATCAAATATTAGTTTCCATAAATAAATTGAAGTTTGAGAATTAGGTTCCTGCCATGGATGGCAAAGTATAATCAGGTTATGGAGATTGTGTATGGATTATGTTTTAAAACACATTTTGTATTTTTTAAAATTGTGATTATGAAATAAAAGATAAAAGCGCAAAAGTCATATGAAAAATGCAAAAATGCATTTTGAATTTGTGATCATGCACACGCAGCACACCTTGAACTTCTTTGTCCAGTGGTTGCAAGTAGTTAGCACTTTTGAGGTCTTTTAAACCTAGAAGTCTATATTAGCGTACGAGTCTATGTATAATGCTTTCACTGCTTTTATCAGCTTTCATTGCTGTTAAACGAAATAACCTTTAAAAGTACAGTGACCTTTTTTGAGGGGAAAAAGGGCAAAAAGATACGGTTGAAATTGACAAAAAAATATTTTACTCACATTCTACTAGTATAATCTGCCAACAAAATTCTGTCTAGCTGGAGTTCTACTCATACCTATGCACACTTCCCCTAATGCATATTAAGGTGATAGTGTATTAGTACTGTATTTAAACGAAACAGCCTTCACCAATTGTGACAGGAACCCGGACTTTTATAAAAGGCTTTAGCTGACATTGGAAGCTACATACATCTTCGTACAACTACTCCTCCTCATCACCAACCAGCACTATACGATACCAAACCGAACTGAAATGAAACAAGGATCATCATGCTGCTAATATACGTGTGTGTGTGTATATATATATATATAGATAGATAGATAATTTTTTGACATAAGTATTTGAGTTGCTTCTTTCAGATGGGGCGACGGGCGAATCTAGGACGGGTTGGGGTTGGGGGTGTCTGTCGGAAGAGGAAGTGGGGAGTTTCCACTTTCCAGGGTGGAGCTGATTTAATCTCAACAAGTTGGCCTTGGCGTGGCCACGGAGGAGGACCATAGCTGAAAATTAATGGTACTAAATACAATGCTCCACTACTGAAAATGACGAGGAACTGGACGGGTCGAAGAAGAGAAGCATGGAGTTTATTCTTGAAAACAGAAAGCCAGTGCTGTATAGACAACAAAAACACAATTTAATGCAAGTGTGAATCAATCCGCAATGGTACAGCCGCACCCAAGTACCACCAACAACGCATTTCTGTAGACACTCATCAATTGTCAGACAGACTAGACCAAAACCGTACACAAATCACACTGTTAAGTTCAAACACTCAGATGCACAGCAGCAAACACCGACAACTGGGTTGGACACAAGACCTTTTTCGATATTAAAAAAATGTGAAAAACTCCAGATAGGCATTTTACATGCATGTTCTACATAAGCAATCACAGATTATCATTATAATAGACATTTTTCACCAGAAAACAAATTATCACTATCATTTTACTATCCAAGTTTTCAATACATTGTCCACGAAGATGGGCTATGCATCATATGAAACATTTTCAGAAAATATCCTCTACATAAATAAATAAAACCAATCAAAAGAAAAGCTAAATGAATTGATTACATCTTTGGGACAAGTAGCTCATGTGACATAAATGTTACATTTGACTGTCCATATCAAAAAGATTAGACATCCAAGCATTTGTGCTGTACGGAGAAAAAATGTAGCTTTTATATTCTACCATGACAACAGCAAAAGCATCACCATAAGTTGTAGAGAGACTGACTAAAGAAAGAGTTCATTCACCCATACTGGAACAAATCGGAAACTCTAGGCCATGAAGTGCAGGAATATTCTTCAAATCTTCGTCAGAAAACAAAGGGAAGAACCAGAATAATTTTTTCGTCCCAAAAACCTTAAAATGATGGAATTGAAAGAAAAAGAATATCAGAAAATTATGTATGTCTTCCCATCCCAGACTGAACAAATCGCAACAGTAGTTCCGACACATTTCAACACTAAAACAATGGTTTGGCAGAAACAATCAACTTTTGAGAAAATTAACACGAAAAACCTTATGGTCGTTACCTGTTCAAAATTCCTTTTGCGGCCTAAATCATACTTCCATCGTATAGCTCTTTTCTTCTCATAAACCTGAAGCAGCCATCAACATGAAAATTTTAAGAAAATCCATGATCAAAGGCAACTTGCAAAACCTTGATTAGCTTGTTACAACAAAACTTATTTTTCTAGTACATTCTTTGGAAACATGACCTATCTTCTTCAATGCGCATATTTATTTGCGGATTTGAAATGTAAAGGAGTTCACCAATCATCCTATGGAACTATATAAATCAGCTATTAAAAAAAAAAAAAAGAACCTCATCCTTGAGTATCTGATTCCTGCAGCAATAATTAACATAAACACGAGGACTTCAAATGGATTATACTGACATGGGAAGTAATTTACCCATCTGGTTAGTTAGAGTTGCTAAATCAACTATAGTAACTTTTGTCCAATGGGAAAACTATTCCATGAATCCTGTATCTTTACTAAATTACAGATTTTTGCAAACACGTCTTTTTTGCTTTTTATGTGAAGTAGTTCATCATGAACAAGACCAATCAAACACTGATAAGAGCAGAAGAATGAATGAACAGTTCATTACCTCCACTGAAGTGGTATTGCTCAAGAGAAGAGATGTGTGCATAATTACAAAACATAGAAGGCTCAGAGCAAAAGCTAAATTTAAAACTGCATCAAGGTACAAAATCTGTAAGAAAGAGGGAACCATGAGAACTAAAAAGGGGGAAAAATGTATTCACAATTGCTCATTATTCTGAGAGGATACTTACTGAAGGCCAAAAAGGTGACAGCAAGATTGCCAGGTGACAAAGAACGGTGCTTCGCTTGTTCAAAAAATTTTATGAAACCCGGCAGCAGGACAAAAGTATCCATTGTTGTCTCCAAAAATGTGTAGAACTGAAAATATGTTAAGGATGTTAGTTTAGAACCTAGAAATGGAGGTAACATGCTTTAGAGCAACATGGTTCAGCTTTAGCAGCAAATTCAACAGGAGATTGCGACAAGAAATGTGGCACCAACCTACAATTCTTACAATGACAACAGAGAACCAAATGGTACCAGTATGTAGTTGGAGCAGTCATAACCAGTTGGCCTGATTTATTATGACAAAACGTGAAATCTAGTTGAAAATAGGTAATTTTGGAATATTGATATTCCAAAGGCCAAAAAAATAATTATGTAACCAATCCCAAAGAGAGAAGCTTTTCAGAATATTATAGGTTTGTAGTAAGTTTTATATAAAAAGCTTGACTACTGTATCCAAAAGGGTAAATATGGAGCTGAAAAGTAACAAATTTTTTTTTTTTTCCAATATGGAGTTAAAGTTTCATTTTACTTTCCACTTATAATTCATGGCTCAGCAATTTCTCGAAGGTCAATAAAATGACCTTTGAAATTTGTACAATTACAAGCATAATTGGGAGCTTTTTGCAGTTACTAACAGAACTATGGGAGGTCAAACTTTAAACTGCAGACGAAGAAGACATTTTAGCCAAAGACAGCAACTACATGACTTAATCTCCTGTGATTCAAAATTCCACTCAATATGATTAAACCCAACAAACAAATAAGTGAATGCCATCCCTAGAATAAAAGAATCTTTTTAACTAATGATTTCAGCACACACTAAATGAGTACATGCACTGAAAGGAAAAGTAAAACCAAACTCCATTATGGATCTTCTTTAAAGATAAAAAAGGGACACAATAATCACGCTAGTGATCGATATAAATCCTTTATCCTAATTCCCACCCCACCCATGGTCCCTTGTTTATTTGAAAGTATTAGTAGCGTTACTAAAACCTTCCAAAAATGCAAAGGTTGGAGAATACCAATGCAATCATACATGTCATACAAATACATAAGGAAAGATTCTCAAAATCACCACAAAGAGGAGGAAGAACTTGTAGTTCTGAGCCCCAACACAATTGACAACCCATATGCAGTGGTGATCCATCTTAAGAACACATCTCTGGCCTGCAAGAAATACAACCAGTTTCCTCAGCCAAGATAACATACCTGAATATGCAGGAAACACACCTGAAGTAGACAGTCAAACTAGGAAAATAGTAAACCATGCAAGAGACATGCTTTTGTCTCCTTCTGCTTTTCACATTTTTTGCGCACATAGCTGAGTACAAACCATTGACATATGAACACTGGCTAAAAGTTGGGACAAGGAAAGAAAGTGAAACAAAAGAGTCAAACATTCAGCATTTCAAGAAAGGGTTAGATTAGGAAGTTTGGATGCTACTTTTGACTGTAGTAGCAGTGTCAGTGATGTGGAAAGAAATTAAAGAAATTTCATCAGCCAACACCTTGAGGGAAAAGAACATAATAGCAACCCCAACTCCGCCCCCCAAACCCCAACCCCAAAAGGGGGATAGAAAACAGAATTGTTGTTTCAAAAACATCACAACTTTACAAATAGTAATATTAACAGCAATAAAGGTTCCTAACAATTGATGACTAATCTC
The DNA here is from genome assembly GCA_020080225.1 of Gynochthodes officinalis. Classification (NCBI taxonomy): domain Eukaryota; kingdom Viridiplantae; phylum Streptophyta; class Magnoliopsida; order Gentianales; family Rubiaceae; genus Gynochthodes; species Gynochthodes officinalis. The sequence continues at coordinate 28,773,533 of CM034616.1, forward strand.
AATTATGGAAATGAAGAACAGTGGATACCAATTTCTTAAAGGCCTTTTAATGTTTATCTTCACATTTTCAAAAATGAAGATTAAGTTCTTAAATTTTGACTTGGAACAGAGACAGAAGCTTTGCTAATAATTATCAACTTCGGAAGTATTATCATAATCAAGGTTAAGAAGAAAATTAAAAGATGGCCAAGCTTACAAATGGAGCAATGATGGCATCTAGGTGGCTTGCCATTTCGGCAATGACTGCAGTATCGTACAGCTGATCCTATTTCTACCCCATCCAATGACGACATTGCAGAAGCTGGGTTTTGAGGACCTAAAGCACCAGGAATAGCTGTGGGATTACCCTCTTCTATATTGCCGTCTGACACTGACTTCCAGTTTTCAGGTACAGAACCAGGGTCCCGAAGGACTACCATTATATAGCTCCAGGTTAACAAGACAATCTGCATAATAGAACAAGTATGAAAGAATCAAATGCTCAACAGAACCACTATGTGCAAAAATAAAACACAATGCCAGCAAATATTCGCATCAGATCACTTTACAACTCTATTGTCACATTTCCTTAGATTGCAGACAGAATGACAAATTTAACCCATGATGAACACTGCAGTCAGCCCAATCTTCACGCTTGCTACTGCTGGAGGTTGTGGTTAGTGGCAAAGAAGAAGGAAGGGAATGATAAGGAAAGCTTTTCAGGTCTTTGTGCTCAATCTGGAATGCAATCTTGTATTCCATCATTTCTCTTGTTTGTTTCTTTTATTCCCTTCGATTACTTTCCCTTCATTCACAGTTGGACTTTTCCTCTTCTGCAACACATTTATTTCTTTCTTGTATGTAATAAATCGAATTAGAAAACGGTTTTTAGAAGACACATAAAAGAAGATCTATTCGTTACAGTCTGAAAAGCCCAAAAGGCAAGGAGATCCATCAGTTTTCCCGGTCTTTTCTTTTATTGAGGGCTGAATCATGAAGATGAATGAGAATTGATTCAGATCAACATTGTTATATGCAAAAATCGCCACTCGCCGGCAAAAAATAAATAAATAAGACAGCTTAAACAAAATCTGAATCAAAACAGTGGCAGAAAGGTTAAAACAACCTATTGTACAGAGACATATTTTTTCATGAACTATTCATAAGCGAAAGGTGTAGAATGACGAAGTAAATCGAAGCGCCAATCCTACAGAATGGAGCGCTATTGTGGGAGTAAAATTTATTGAACCACAAAAAAAAGAAAGCTGCCTACATTTCCGTTTCCGGGATAGGGAGGGGGAGGGGGTTGTGGGGGAAGAGGAAGATTTGACAAATTAAAGAAGAAAAATTGATGAAAATGATTGGAAAGGAAAGAGTAAAATAGTATGTACCAAGTAATGGAAGAGTATGACGATGAGGAAGGAAAAGAGGGAGGCGAAGCCACCGTCCAGAAGGTGGGGACCCCAGGTGATGACGACGACGGCGTAGTAGGAGAGTGCGATTATAGCCACCACCAACACGATCATCAAATAACCCAACACTTTCAGCCCAGAACATAACCTAAAGGGGTTTAGTTGTAGACGTAAATCCATTGTTGTTCTTCTGTTGTGGCTGTTGTTATGTCGTTGAGGGTGGTTGCCGCCGGCAATCCCAATTGTTGAACTCTGGGACATGCTAGCAGTAGCGCTATTAAACAGCAAACCACCACCGGACGGCAGCCTCCTCTTCCCAGCACCGCCAGCAGGAAATAGGCGTTTCCAGTTCCAGATACCGGAACCACCCCCAAACATTGTAATTACTTTTCCCACAACAATCTAATCAACCGCGGAGAACAATATTAATTGAATAATAATAATAATAATAAACAATATTATTGCGTACAATGTTATATCCTTCTATAGTATAGTTAGTCAGTCCTAGACTACTAGTTGTGTCGTTTGACCAAGCTTAGAAAACTGTGTGTGTAGTTGTGTACCCACTTTAACCGCAGAGACACAGGCAAACTAATTTTTTTACCGTACAACGTACCCTTTTCGGGGGAAAAAAAAAAAAAACTACTGAGAACTGACGGACTGCCCCTTTTTCTTTCTGGAATTCCAATCCCCGCTCCCTCCCATTTCTCCCATTACCATATCTCTGAATAAGTTCACCTTTTTATCTTTTTTATTAAAAAAAAAAAAATTCCATTTGTGTGTGGCTACTGGCTTGCTTGCCGGTCCATAGGACATTAGGTTTTTGTTTCTTCTTCATCTCTATTAAAGTTAAATTTTAGTATTTAATTTGTGTGGGATTAAGCAATAAGAAGATTAGGGTTTAAGCCGAGATGCAGCAACCCACCCCACCAATGATTCCTGTCATGCCTTCCTTCCCCCCTGCTAATATAACCACTGAGCAGATTCAAAAGGTATTCTCTTTCTGTAAATCATTCCGAGGGAAAGGGAAAACATACTAGTGTTATTTCTTTTTAGTATGTCGTTAATTGCACCCTTCCCTCTTGTATGGATTTTTATCTTCCCTTTTTTGTTGCTTATTTGCTCTATTTCTAGTTGAATTGGGATATTTGCTATAACTGTTTTCCTTTTGCGGATTAGTCATGACCTGGGTTTATTCTACCATGTCCCAAGACTCAAGTTCATAGGCATTCAGCTGGCTCCTGTTTAGCTGATAAGCTATTGTTGCATTCGCTGGAGGCGTAAATGTGGTCAAAACTCTAATTTTTGACACATATGTGGCTTGATGAACAGTCTGTTTCTTTTTTCTTTTTCTTTTGTTTTTTTTGGAAGCCATTAATTAAGGCCTTTATTGCCATCTTCATTGTGCTTCACGCAGCTCTTGTGTCTATCTTGACAGTGGAAGTTTTGCTTTTAGCTGCTAGTTGTTGTTTTTAAAAAATAAATAAATACATAAAAATTTAGACAATGATCGCCCAGACTACATGCTTATTGTTTACGGTAATTATTCTTTTTTGGATATAGAGATGCTTCATATATGCTTTCCTTGTTTTATTATCTTGGTTTTTGGAATTTAAGACTCAGCAGTCCAGTTTTTGCACCCTGTTTATGTAAACGCTTGTCAAGATTATGCTTAATGACATGACGATAACAAAATATGTGTTCAACTGTGTCTCTGACTTTGAATATTGTCTGCTACTTGACATATCCAAGTTGTGTAAAATCTTTTTTACATTGTAGAATTTTGAGTACTGCACTTGTTTGGAAGTTTTCGATTTATTATCAGGGTATATCTAGCTGTGTTTTTCATTTTTTAGGTTCCCTTTTGCAATTTTTATGATTATTAAGAGTTATTGTGGTGTTTATTGAACTTATACTAATCTCTTTCCTTGTTAGTACACGTTATCATTTTCTCCAACTTAATAATTTGTAAATAGTGAAGATATTACACACATATGGGAAGCTGTGTTATTATATGTAGCTCTTAGCTATACGTTGTTTGTGGGAATTCATTAATACTCTAAAACAAAAGAACAGTACTTGTAGGCTTTTTATGTGCTTCCAATTAAACTCTGTGGAGAAGTAGATTTTTCTGACACACCATGGTTGGATCTAACATGTACTTCATGCAGTACCTTGATGAGAATAAGAAATTGATCCTGGCAATTTTGGACAATCAAAATCTGGGAAAACTTGCTGAATGTGCTCAGTAAGTAGTATCATCTCTCTCTCTCTCTCTCACACCACACACAATGATTAATGTATTTCCTCAAAAATTGCTGGTTGTTTGGTGCATTTTTGTCCTCTCGTGATTGTAATCTTTGGAACATGAAATTTTATCTTCATAAAGAAGCAAAGATGATTTAGAATTTTGGCTTGCTAAAAGTGATGACTTCCCTTGGTGTTCATAAATTGCTCCTGCTGATTAGGATGATGCCATCACTTACTATACATTCATTTACCTTTGTTTTTAGCAAATAGAAGGTTAAGGATATGGAGAATCTCATAGTGATTTTACCGTCTATCAACCACAGTAGTCCTCCAACTTTAATACTTATGAGTGACTCGTTTAGTAGTATATAGAAACGTTATCAATGCTTCTCTTCTTTATGTGTATTATAACAGAAGTAAGGCATGAAAATGAGAAAATTAACATGAGAGTGAGTATGTCCGGGATATGAATGGAGTGTTTTTTTTTGTTGCTTGCCTCTATTTAAGGAACGGGGCCATCCTTTGCTGTAACTAGCTCCTGGTATTGAATTTGTAAATCCTTTGGATTTTACGACCGCAAGACTTTGGGTGTCATTTCCATTTTCCTAATAATTGGGCATGGTATTTTGTATGGCCTAGGTACCAGGCTCAACTTCAAAAGAATTTGATGTATCTAGCTGCGATTGCTGATGCCCAACCGCAAACACCAGCCGTGCCTCCGCAGGTCTATTTTAATACAGCACTGCTCATTGAGTTTACTAATTTGGTTGCAGACTTCATACTTAATTCGTATCCTTGCAGATGGCTCCACATCCTGCCATGCAGCAAGGAGGGTTTTACATGCAGCATCCTCAAGCTGCAGCCATGGCTCAGCAACCTGGTATGTTCCCCCCCAGAATGCCCTTGCAGTACAACAACCCGCACACAATGCAGGACCATCAGCAGCAGCACCTACATCAGCAAGCTGTACAAGGGCAAATAGGTATTCGACCTGGAGGGCCTAGCAATGGCATACATCCTTTGCACAGCGAGGCAGCCACAGGGATTGGTGCTACTGGCGGCCCTCCTGCAACTGCAGGACAAAGTGAGAGAAACAAGCAAGACAACTCTGAGGCTGGACCCTCAGGTGCTGATGGTCAGGGCAGCTCAGCTCCGGGGCATACTGGCGCAGAAGTTTCAGAGGAAGCTAAGTAGCGTAGCCTTGGAAGAGGCTGAAAATGGCTGGCATATGCTCATTCATGTAGGAGGCTTCTGTCACACCTCGGGACAGGCTACTGCTTTCCCAAAAAATTGGAAAAAGAAAAAAAAAATAGTAGTAGTAATAATAATAATAATAATAGGTTTGCTACCTGGCTCATAGTTTTGTAATGATTTACCAACCCCACCTCCACCAAAAAAAAAAAAATTGTTCAATAGGGAAAAAGGATGGGCTTGGTTTTTCTAGGATGACCTCTGTTGTAATTATAGGAAGAAAGAGTCCAGTCTCAGCTTCTGTGTGTCTGTACAATGACTATAAATTGTGTTGGGTGCTTAGGTCAAGTCTGTCAGCCCCTAAAATTTATATTGTTTTAGGAACGTACAAGGTTTTTTTTTTTTTTCCTGAAAAAGAAAAAAACTAAGATGGTGATCTGAACAATAGAGAGTTATCTTATATGACGGAACTTTGGGTCTGGGCATAGAAGATAACGAGTAAGCTAGCTCGAGTGTATAGACTGGTTGAATGGAATTTCAATGGTTTGAGTTCTAAGATTTTGGATTTCTATACCTGCATAAAGCATAATACCGTGTGCATCTGCTAAGTTGACAGTGTTTTCTGTTTTTAGTTTGTCGTTTGCCTTCTCTCTCTTAAAGGAGCTCAGGAATGGTTCAGATAAGTCGTTCGCTAGTAATTCACATTTCACAGAAAGGGTACATATACAGTAGCTTAAATTGGGTTTATGGCCGCGGATCGCCTGACTTGCTATGTACTAGTTGCAGTGGTACAATAGTACATGAGGGTGAATTTACGTACAGTGAGTAATTAGTTTGTCAATAAATAGAGGATGAGCTATACGTCGTGAATTAGTCTCTTTGCAAGCATGCAAATATGTATGCAACCAAACAATGTAAATCTTTTGTTCGGTTTGCGCGTCGATGGTGTATGCATGGGTACTCATCTCTCTTGTCGGATTAAAAGCAAACCATGGAAGAAGACAATAAGCAAAATGAATACAACAGTAGAACCTATTGCAACACTAAATCAACTGCTAGTTAGCTATAACTAAATACATTTTTCATGCCAAAATAAGATTTTGCATCTTCAACTTTTTTGGCTATTTAATTTTGCATATCCTTGCAAGTTGTGACCAACATCTAGGAAGGAAAGTCTTACCCACTAGTGTAGTTGACAAAGAGATCTGATTATGGTTAAGAATAGCAAAATGTGGTACGCCGCTATATCACATACTATGTAGTTTGTACCTGCGGGCTGCAGGCTGTACGCCCTCGTGATAAGTCCGAATTTGGAAAACGGACCGGAGCCCAATACTGAATAGACAACGAAGCAGGTGAAGTTAGGGTTGGCAAGTGCACGTACAGACCCATACTAAGTATAGCATTTATTCCTTCCTGGTTTGGATCCATATATTATGGAATAAAGACAGGCCCACGTAAGTATAGTCGAATGGATGGAAATGAGTTGAGCTGATGGGGAATCTCCATTTTCACTTTTTAACTTATTTTGCTAGGTGGTGTTTTATCATGATTTCACTTGGTTTCATATGGAATGCTAGTTTTTGTAATAGGTTACCTCAAAAACATGACAAATGATATAAAAAATAAATAGTTACCTTTTGTCTCACCTGAAAAGTATAAGATTTTCATGTGGGACATTATTTAGTTCACCTGAAAAATATGAGATTTTTGTGTGAACCGACATACAGAGCGTGATGGATCGTTATGATTTCACTTAATCCCACATGAAAAATGTAGGATTTCCATGAAAAGGTTATATAATCTTGGTTATTTTAACCTACAAGCTAATTTTCGTTGTGGTTACACATGACGTGTTTGTTTATATTGACTAAAGCAAAAGAACGACGAAATTAAGGAGGGAAACCGTACAGGCTATAAGTTGAAAGCATATGAGTAGGGTGTGTAGATGCTGGTTTTCTAGGTAATAATTGATGGGGTATTCATTAGGTAAATCTAAATGGCTACTACTAATATAATAGTAGTAATAAATGAAAGGTGAATTATATTTATTATCCCTAACATTTAACTTTTTATGATCAATTGACTAACATTGACTATTGATTTTTGACTAAGTTAATGGTAAATTTGTTTGAAATTCTTAAACTACCCTTTAAACTATAATATTTGAATTGCATTTAACTCATTGAGATTTGTTTTAATTACAAAATGAATTTTGAGGTTTAACAAAATAGGTCCCGCGCTACTTTTTTCTTATTTAATTAATATTACGAAAAGTTTAATAACAATTACTGATAAACAAAATTATAAGATAATTTAGACAGTTCTCTACAAAATTTAGCAACATAACATCTTATCAAAATAGATATAAAGTTTAGATATTGCAATATTTTGTAATGCTTATTTTTTCATTTCCATTGAAATAATTTGAGTTTAGACTAATAAATATAATTCATAGTTTTACGACCATTACATCAAATCATAATAACCAAAATAATTCTTAATTTTATGATTATTACATCAAATTTTAATAACTAAAAAAATTGCAAGAGATTTATATAAATACTTATTTTTTAAAAAGTTTATAAAGATACACAAATAATAAAAATAATCATTTAATCGTTTAAATGGACAGTAGTGTTAAATTAATATTGAAGGTATAATAAGAAATTTAGAAAATAACTTTTTCAAATTTGAAGATGATGAAATAGTAATATGGTAAAAAGAATATTAATTTGACTATTCAGTTTTCAAAAATTCTAAATGTATGTATTTATATTATATTTGATTACTTTTTCAACTTATTGATTTATGATATAAAATAATATTATAAAATTATTCTACATAAAAATAAAAGGAAAAGAAAATAAGAATATAAAATAAATAAATAGAAGTTATTAAATTTTATTTAATAAAGTTTTAAAAATTTTAAAGTTATTTTATAATTAGAACAAACCCCAAGGGAGTAAATGTTATTTTTTAGATTAGTTTTTTCGTACTTTTACTTATTTCGTTAATTAATTTGATTGATCGTTAGGTCAAAGAGGTATTAATAGTTTGTTTAATTTTAAAATTCGATTGGTAATTTTTATAAATCACAAAAATAATAAATATAATTCAGCTAAATGAAAAAGACCATCTCCATCTCCATCTCCATGTCCCTGAGGAGTGAATAGTGATGACTAGTAGAGAACATTTCATGTTTGTTTACTATGGGAGGAAGTAGTGGATGCATGCATTATCATTTAGTATTACTGTATTTTGGTGTTGATGGACGATGACAAGGGGACAAGGTGGGATGATCGATAATGAAAGGATTCCCCGCAGCCGCCGGCGGGAACAATTCATCAACAAAAATGCTCTGCGTATGGACGAGCCAGTTACAAGTAAAGGTTAGATCCATTGCCCTTCTCAGAATCTCACGCACACCATGAACGCGTACATACATATTTTCAATTGCCCCCATCCAAAAGTACCTATGGCTACAAATTAACATACTAGGCTCACTCATCCAGGATCGTCCATCCATTCATTCAGTCGCTCCCTCATGTCGTATTCCATGAGACTGGACGAGACGTGATACACGTTTTTAAATGGTACAACCACGAGTCTCTGACCATCATCAATTCGTTGGCTTTTCCCTTATTTGTGGAGTGTTATATTATATTATATACGTGGATATGAATTATGGTGGGTGGTGTGTGAATTTGTGAGATGATGGTAACAGTAGTAGAGTAGTATTATGTTTTGTCGTCGGTTGTCCCCACTGACATTGGCAAGTGCTTGTTCACGGGGTATGTGCATCCATGCATGCTCCGCATGCGCCAATCAATAATTAATTAATGGAACCCTCCCTTCCTACTCCTGGAAAGGATCATCGCATCTGCCTAATTTCATCACGTGCTAAATTACCACTCGGATGACTACTTTTGCACTGATTGATTGAGGGGAAAAAGATTATCCTCTCTCTAGATAAACGTCAGACTACACTGCATTCAACATATAACCAATAAACATACTTACCGATTCCAAAAATAATAACTAAAAGAGCCTACTTGTTACTTTAAGCAACGTTAACTGGGGAAATATATCTCATTATTATTAATGTTATGTGTTGTGTTAGTGTATCCTTCAAACTGGCCAGCTTGTTCATGTGGTATGTGAATCCGTGATTTTAATTCACCAAGAGTCTAAGAGTGACTCGATCCTGAAACAAGGGGCCTGCGAGGATTGCTTCAAATTCTGATCCAATATTAGTCATACCTACGTTTCAAGCCGTCTCATTAACTCCTGAAATGGCTTTCCTGTTTTAGTCCAGGCATGTTGCGCCTTGTATCATGATTCAGGGGAGCAGTTGTTCCATGAAAGCACCAACCGTCCAATTGCCAACATAATGAAAATATACCACCTCATCCAGACTAAAAGCTTATACATAACGCTATACTTACCAACCAAATGTCTGTTTATATATTTGGTTTTATTTGGCTCAACGTAAGAGTCACACTGTTGGATATTATTACTCATATAGACAAAACAGGTTTCGTTCCTGCTTAACAACAAACAGCGGTGCTAGCCAGTAGCCATATAATTTACATACAGCACAAAAAAAGACAAAAAAACAAAACAGTAGTGCAACAAAAGCAAACTAGAGGAAAGCAGAGACAGAGAGACAGAGAGACAGCAGCTTAGGTAGTGATTACTGCCGATGGTCTAACGTTAATCTTCTCAGGAGTGCGGCTTTGAGTCCCTCCTGACTTCTCATGCCATTAGGTACCCTAATGACCACATCTTGAAGCGTGAGATCATTAACGTTGGACATGCTGGCGTGGTGGACTTGGAGCTCAAGCTCTCTGAAAGCATCCATCAACCTAGCAGCTGGATAATTACTGTTATCGGACTGAACCCTGATCATGGCATCTGGACCCACCAGCTTGACATCAACTTGCAGAGACGATAATGATGATGGTGACGATGATGAATTATGATCACGAACAGTAGTAGGAGACGGCTTGATGATTTCATCAACCGAAGTAGTAGTGGTGGTGGTGCTGTGGCTGCTATCCGCCCCCAAATACTCCATCTTCATTCTCTTTCTATTGGACTTGCTTTGGTAATCATAATCATGCTCACTACCATCCTGAGCAGCTTTCTTATTATAATAGTGGATCTGTGCTTCCAGATCATCCACCTTGGCCTTCAATTCCTTGATGTACGACACGGCATCCGAAAGCAGAGATGCTTTGTCCATTCTGGACACGTGTGGCACCACAGAACGGAGTGCGTAGAAGCGGTGGTTGAGCTTCTCCCTTCGCTGCCTCTCGGCTTCCACGTGGTTCAAGGGTGCCTCCTGCCCTTGACCCGGCTTTCTCCCCCGCTTCTTCCCGGATGCTTTTCTTTCCAATTCCTTAGTGGCTGCCTCAACAACCAACACGCAATCTGAGTCGGAATGCTCAGAATCCAGGAAGTTGATATTGATAGCAGTAGCATTTAGATCTTCTTTTTGCGGAGGAACTAGTAGGGAACTAAAGGCTCCGGCAGCCTCGTGATCTTCAGGATTACTACCATTGTTTGTTTTTGCATTTGGAGCTGCTTCTAGATCTTTTTTTGCATTGTAAATATTACAAGCCGATCCTGATACTAATCCATCAAGAACACTAGATGGTCCTCCTCCTCCTCCTCCGGCGGCTTTGACGCTTGCTAGTACTCCTGCCTGGCGATGGTGATCAGCTGGCAATTGTCCTACTAGTCCTGGACTAGCAACAAAATCAACAACATCTGCTGTATTTGACCCAAACAATGACATGGCTTGTTGCACCAAGCACCAGTTCTCTTTGATCAAATCATTGGAACCAAGCTCCAGCACTCCACAGGCCGTTGGGATACAAACCAAGGTTTCTATGCCATGAATCTGAGCTTCTTTGGCTCTCTGGCAGTTGTAAAACCCAAGTTGTTGACCACCAGACAGCCAAATCAAGGAACCTGAACTAAAGGCCTTACCTGGAACAGTACCTTCACCCACGCAGAAAGTTTGTGGCAAGGACATGACGTAGAACCATTCCGCATCGGTGACATCGCAATCTACAGAACCATCATTTTCTGGGCTTTCACCAATTAAGGCTTGAATACCTTTCATCACTTTCTTCCTCTCTGATTGACGAGAGCCCGACGAGGCGTGGCTGTCGTTGCTGTTGTGGTTGTGGTTGTGGTTTTGGGTACTGCTGCTCTTCTGATTGCTGTGGCCATCACAGGGGACTCCGCCGTCTTTGGTTCCTTGGAAATACCCATCCCCCCAAGCCAATAACAATCGGCCATTATCATCGTTTGAAGTTTGCCAGAAGATGGCATATGCCCAGCAATCTGTCTGGGTCTGGAGGATATACTGAAGATTTATTTGCAGGTTTGTTGGGTTTCCGTGAGATAGAGATACCATGGAAGATGGTGAAGACGACGACATTATTAGCTCATCCATGTCCGGCCAAATATTTAAAAAAAAAAAAACTTTTGCAGATATATGCTCCCTAGCTGTCCTGGGACGGAGGAGAGGATTACCGAATGAAGGGAAGGACTTAGGATGTATAAAGCTAATGTGTGTATGAAAAACATGCACGTTTCTCATCTTTTATGTTTCCCTTTGTCCTCTTGTTTTATGTGGCCCAATGATACATACATCAATCAGTAGTATGTGTACATGTCTTGGGAAATGGGAAAGTCGGTCTGTATTGAATCGCAAAATGTACACACACAACTTCACACACACACACATTTCTATATGTGATACATGCTTGATCATGGCATATCTCTCAATTATCTGCTGTTCTTGAACTGTAGTTGTTTTTGTTCACACACACAATCATTGTTCCCCAAAGTCTAATAAGTTAATGATAAAGGAAATTGATGGTTTTCCTATCTCAGAGGGAAGACGAATTGTGTTAGTTAGAAATTGGGTAGAAAAAATAAATAGTTGTATTTTGTGAGTAATATAACTTGATATAATTTAATATAAAAATTTTATAAACATAATAATTAAAAATATATATATAAACAAAATAAATATTATATTTTTTTATTAAATATTATCTAATATATTTATAAAAAATATTTTAAAAATATTCTAACATAGCATAATTATAAAATTTTGGTACAAGAACTTTAGTAAAAAAAAAAAAAAAATTCAGCCTCCACACAGTTTGATTTTTCGGCTAAGCTTGGTTCCAAAAATCAATTTTGCTTTCTAGGGCAATTTTGTCTTTTTCTTCGGCCAAATCAATTTTTCTCTTGATTGTCCGCAGCCAAGCTTCATCAATTTTTTTTTTGGACAGAGCCACGTACTTTTCCCAGGTAAACCAATTGATCCAAATTTCCTCTTGATTGTTTTGCATTGAACGCCCAAACCTATCCGTTATTTGTTTGTGTGCGGGCCAGGCGATTTTGGCTCTCAACTTTGTCCAGTTTTCTTGTTTTGGCCAAACTTTGAAGTTTCAATTTTTTTATTCAATTTTTTTTCTCAAATAAACTATTACTATAATAATAAAAAATAGTGTTACATATACAGTATTATCCACTGTCAATAAAAACCTTAAATCTCGCAATAAGACTAAGTAAACCTAACCGACATACTGAACAGGTTAAAACAACGTCATAATTAAATATTTTTGGCTATGCTAGACAAAACAAAAACAAAAATAAAAAAAAAAAACCAAACTTGTTGGCTTCTAGTATAGCAGCGCAGTTCATGTGCACTAGATGAAACTGAATTTAGATACTTAATGCAGCCTTTGGTCCTTAACTTTTGCTCATGCCAGCCACTTTAAACGCTACTTTGTAATTGATTGCCTCTCCGCCCAAATTAAGCCACATCCACCTCTATAAAAGAGGAACAAAAGCCTAATACAGGGAGTCCACGACTATACTAAATAGGCACAGAGAATTACCTAAAAAAAATTTAAAAAAAATTGTTGATTTTGGTATTGTTCGCTACTTCTAGTTAGTTTATTTTGTTCATTTTTTGTTATTTATATTGGTGTTTCGGTTTTCATGGTCCCTTTTTTTTAATTATAGAAACTGTTGAACCGATTTTTAAATCCATTACAATAATTTTGGATGGATCAAATTATGATATGTGATCCCAAAAGATGTGCAATTTTTTTAAATGCAAACTTTTATGACAAATTGTAACAGGTGAAATTCCATAACCTGTTCCACAAAATGATAAAAATGAGGTTAAATTTATTGATACACTTGGAAAATGACGTGCTAAAAATCATCAAATTTGAACATGGTTTCATAATACTTGTACTACTAGTATCAAGTCAGATTTTCGTAGGTTTGACACAGTTAGAACTGCGTGGGATTTTTTTAGCACTCGATATTCTATTGCAAATGATGTTCACCAATTTCAATTATATCGCCGATTCCATCTTCTGCAACAACAGTTTGGCCAATCTATTCATTCTTATGTTTCTAAATTAAAAATTTTCTAAGATTAGTTATTTGTGTGTGATCCAGCATAACTCACTTTTGAAGCTACAACTATTTATGCTGATTTTCATGACTGTCAACGTGTTTGGCATCTCCTTATGACTTTTCAAGATGAGTTTGAGCCTATTCATAATTTTTTTTTTTACAACGGAGCCCTCTACTTACCCTCGATACAGTTATTAAAGAATTGCTTGCAAAAGAAACTCGACTGAACACTCTTCAGGCAAAACATTTATCCATAGTTAGTTCTTGCTACACCAGCTATTCTTGTTTCTATCCTAATCTTCTTTCTCTAATCTCTTCAAAGGGATCTTCTGGTGGTAGTAATTTTCATTCTTGTTCCTAGTCAAAATTTCAGCAAACTTGTTATTATTGTAAAAAGGTGGGTCATGTCATTTCACAATGCAGTACTATTCAATTTCAACAATCTCAAAGTCTTGCATATTCCCTATAACCTGCCCATTCTTTTGCAACTAGCACAACCAATGAATACTTTAAATCTAATTCTCTAAAAAAATTCTCTAAAGGATATTCAAACAATTCTGAATCAATTATAATCCGAATCACAGACACCGCCTCCCTTTACTTTTGACATCTCTCATGTCTCATAAGTTAACTCAAGTACAACATCTAAATGGTATTTGGATTCTGCATGCTGCAATCACATGACATCAAATTCTTCCATTTTTAGTATCAAAACATGTGCCATCAATTCCTCTATTATTTATACAATTGATACTTATGCAATGCATATTCAACACATTGGTTCTATTCATATTACATTTTTGTCTGTCCCTGATGTTTTTCATGTACCACAAGTTTGTTTACATCTTTTATCAATTGGGCAATTGTGTGAACTTGGTATTAATGTTTTGCTTTTGAGTCGTAATTGTTTTCTGCAGGATTCACAGAATGACAAGATTCTTAGAATAGGGTGTAAAGTTAGTCGTTTGTTTGAACTCACTTTATTTCATTTCCCATCATTGAAAATCACTGCAACTGTTACATCTTCACTTTGACATGCTCGTTTAGGATATTTGTCTAACTCTACCTTAGATTCTTTAATTTCAAATAGGACTTTGGATCCTCTAAAATTAGAACAAATTGATTGTGTTTCTTATCATCTTTCCAAACATCATGCTTTACTTTTCTTTTTTCTTTTTTTCAGTGAATGTATGTCTTTTGCTCATTTTGATTTGATTCATTCTAATATATTGAGTTCTGCTGCTACTGCTACAATGGGTGGTTGTCGCTATTTTGCTATTTTTGTTGATAACTATTCTCATTATATTTGGCTTTATCTACACAAAAATAGATCTGAATTGTCATCTACTTACATTCAATTTGCTACTATGATTGCTACCCAATTTTCTTTCAAAATTAAAATTCTTCACATTAACAATGCCATGAAATATAAAGACTATACTCTTACATAATTTGTCTAAAAATTTCACTATTGTTCAAAGATCTTGTCTATGTATATCACCACAAAATGAAAGAGTTGAAAGGAAACATCAGCCCATTTTAGATGTTATTAGAGTTTTTCTAATTTTCTCATCCTGTCCTGAAAATTTATGGGGGGAGACTGCTCTAACTACTGTTTATTCCATTAATCGTATTCCTTCTTCAGTTATTGATAATCTTTCTCCTTGTCAACGTTTATACAAAATTTCATCTGATTATCATTTGCTTAAATTTTTTGGAAATGCTTGTTTTGTTCTTTTGCAACCCCATGAGTACACCAAATTAGAACCCAGAGCTTGATTGTGCTGCTTCCTAGGGTATGTAATTGAACATAAGGGGTATCATTGATGGGATCCTATGTCTCAGCGACTTTGCATTTCTTGTTATGTTACTTTTTGAGAGCATAAGATGTTTTTTTCTCTTTCTTCATTTTGCATTAGTAATACTTCTCCCACATTTTTTACTAACCCTGATCTTCCTCTCTTTCCTAATCATGATGTTGTAGGTACTGATTATTTCCCTTACAATCAACCATTTGTTTCTCCCAATGAATCTTCCTCGTTTGTAGATCCAACTTCCTTCTCATCCATTGCCACTTCATCTCCTTTTGTTCGTCGGTCTAGTCGTGTAAGTCAGCATTCCACCCGTTTTCTTGACTATGTTTGTAATTCTACCATTATTTCTTATGAACATTACACCTATCTCGAGGCTTGTTCTCATCCTCTATGGCAGCAAGTAATGGCAGAAGAACTTTAGGCTCTTCCACAAACTCACACCTGGGATCTAGCTGACTTGCCTCTAGAAAAGTTTTTAGTTGGTCGCAAATAGGTGTATAAAATCAAAACTTGTGCTGATGGCTCCGTTGAATGATACAAGGTTAAACTTGTTGCCAAGGGTTTTACCCAATAATATAGTATTGATTACGGTGAAACTTTTGCTCCAGTAATTCATCTCACATCTATTCATAACCTTATTGCTATTGCTGTTGTGCAGCATTGGTCACCTTTTCAAATAGATGTTAAGAATGCATTTCTCAATAGAAACCTATCAGAAGAAATGTACATGCATCCTCCTCTTTGATACAATCATCCACCTCATAAAGTTTATCGGTTACGCAAAGGCCTCTATGGTTTGAAACAAGCACCTAGAGCATGGTTTTCTAAATTCAGTTCTACTATAGTTTAACTTGTTTTTCTTTTTAACCCTCGTGATCATGCATTGTTTATAAGGAAATCTTCTCAGACCTATACATTTATCTTTCTCTATGTGAATGACATGATCATCACTGGTGATGATTCGCAAGGCATTGCTAATTTTCAGTCCTTCTAGTCGTCAGTTTGAAATGAAGGATCTTTGCATTCTCAATTTCTTTCTAAGTCTTTAGGTTTCTTATGATTCATTTGGTCATTATTTATCTTAAGCCAAATATGCCTCTAAACTTCTATCTCGAGCTTGATACCAAGTTAGAAATTAAGAAGAAAAAATAAATAATTGTATTTTGTGTGTAATATAATTCAGTATAAGCGTATTATAAATATAATAATGAAATATGTATATAAAAAAATTAAATATTACCTAATTATGACTAACTATTGCATAATATATTTATAAGGAATATTTTGAATATATTTTAATATGATACATTTATAAATGAATATTTTAAATAAATTTTAACAGTGTTAAAAATGACGAGCACACTAGTGAAAATTTACAACACTATTTGCAACCTGCTGGGTTTAGTTTTTTTTTTTTTTTTCTAAATGATAGTAGATTAAAAGGCACAATGGCAAATGTACTGTGCGAGGCGTAGAGGTTTCGTGGTGTCATTCTGAAAACGATCTTATAACCCACAAAACAAAACCCACAAAGGGCAAAATCCAGAAGGGTAACCCGAGCGAGAAGAAAAGAAAAACAAAATAAATTAAATCTTAGGCGGGAAGGGTTGATAACCTAAACGACTTAAGTTCAACTGAATTTAAACGCCTGAGCGGGAAGGGTTGAGGATTTGGACAACCTAAGAACAACCCAAAGTACCAAAATACAAAAGTCTGGTTATATCGGGACACTAATACTATACACAAGTAATGCTACGCATCTCAAGTGGTCCATTACTAAGGGCCTGTGGTGTAAGAAACTAGAACTAAATCTCTAACTCGCACCTCAAGCCGTGGCGTGAATCAAACTTGCAGACGTTGAATAGCGTCGCCCCCTAACTACTGCCGCAAGCGTTAAATAGCCAAATGGATCCGTCGCCCCCCAACTACTACTGCAAGTATTGAATAGTCAGACGGATCTGCTACTACCGTATGGAGAGACCGCAGTATAAAAAAAAAAATGTTCATGAACAGTCATAAACGTTAAAATTCAAAAAATTTTAACGGTTCCATAAACAGTAAAATACTATTCATAAAACAGTAAAAATTACATAATTTTCACACGTTGATTCGCCCCTAAAAATAGTAATTTTTTCTCTCCAACGGCCTTCCGGCTTTTTTCAACCTGCTGGGTTTAGTTGACCAAGTCAGTTTTGTTAGATGTAGCAGTGATGATAGATCAAATGTTTGGCGTAGACATGAATATGAACAAGACAACATTTGCATGTGGAGTGTTTCGTGGGTCCTCCATCTCCTCTCGGCGAATTCGGGCATGATGTGATGATGATGGGTGAGGGAGTGAGCTGCCAGGGACCACGCATTCATTCAGCCATTTATCGGTCATAAAGCTTGGTAATATCAAGTGCAGTAGCGCACGTGATGGGAAAGCGATCCATCCTTTGAAGGGTACTGGTGGCAAATTGGGGATTGCAGTAGGGGCGTAGGACCATCAATCTTGCTTTCTGTGGTTGTTGAAGCTTTGGTCTCAATCTCAACCTTAGCGGCAGTACCACCACGGCGCCAACTCAAACTTTATTCGGGTATGCATGCTGCATTACTAATATAGAGGAATAATGCTTGGACTGGACTGGACTGGACTGGACTGGACTGGTTACGGTTTCGTCCTCCTCATACCCAGCCACGACTGCCTTAATTGCTATGGTGCCCATAAGAACCCACCCACAGCCAAGATACTGGGCTTGTTTGAACGGGAGTTTGTTTGGACAGTATTTTAAGACGTTTACAAAATATTTTTTAATTTTTAATATATTTTTTATATTATAATTATTATTTTAAAAAATATAAAAATATTTTTTAAAATGTTATTCATATGTGCCCATACATTGTTAGTGTTTATGATCACGAATTCCAACGGATGAGTCCATAAGTACATGCATTCTCGTGTTTTTGCTGGACCGCTGGCATAATATTTACTCCTTTGCTGTATTCCATATGACCGACGACCTTCTCTTGTACCTGCAGTGACGTCCATCCCTGATTACCACCCGCAACAACTACTCTGAAAATGGATGTCATGACTCATGAGGTCCCTAAATTACGAAACACCCCCACAGGCACCAAAGATAGATGCTCACCTGCTCATACACACTGTAATCTAATATTGCTATACAACTGCCCATTTACATACTCATCCTATCAAAATTAACAAAGATCTGGCTCGTTCTTAACTTAAAAACTAAGTTCTGACTGCAGGAGGCCAGCTCAGTGAGATCCACTCCCGTGAATCCTCCACCCCCCCAATATACATGCAACAACAGAATTTATTAAGCTTGCAATAACACCCAGTCATTAGTATACCTTTACATTTATCAGAACAACTACACTTCGGTCAAAAACAGAAAACGCTCTACAAGTTATTTGCCCAAACTATGCTGATGCCTCTCAATTACAATGGTTCCACAAATATCGACCATCTCAACAACGAAACAAAATAACAAGTCTTTGCATGAATGTATCCAAAACTATGTCCAGGCCTCTCCACCTTCTCTGAAATTTACAATTTCAGTATCTGCTTTTTTCTTAACTGGTTTACTTAGTTGAAACACAGGATGTCTGCAAAGCTTTCGCATTCCCTTTCTCAAACTCAGCTTGTCAAATATCCCCTCATCAACTTCCTCATCACCAAATCCATCTCTAATATTACATTCTAAACTACCACTTTTGCACGTAATAGTTGACATCCTACTTGGAATGGATTCAGTTACCTTCCCGGTATCACTCTCAATCCCAAAGCTCCACTTCTCTCCTAAGTCAGATTCCAAACACTCTGGAGTCCCATCACTAAAAAGTTTACACGTGTCAGATCCCATAGTGCAATGGCCATCAGAAGCTTGCTTAGATTGCATTACTACACCCAAGTCAGATGAATGTATTTCCTTGCAGTCAGGAGGATGAGGAGTTGATTGCAGTATACAAATCCTGGAAGCTGATTCTTCTCTTTCTCTTAGCGTTTTGTTTATAAGTGTCTTCAGGAAGTTCATAACTTGGACTGCATGGATCAGTGCAGTTAATGGGTCGGCCATCTGCATCATTTAAAGACCACCTTATTTATCTATATCAAAAGTACAATTCAAAGAAGGTACTCCTAAAAAGAAGTATACATGCATGAAGTGAACAGTGCACCACAAAAATACCAACAGACAAAAGTACAAATTCCCAATTCAACTCCAAATAAACACTGAAGCTAGGCCCGGCTGTACAGCTCAAAGCACCATTCTACTCCCATTATGTTAGATAAGTAAGAGTAAATCATCAGTTAAAGAGAAACAAGGCCCAGAAAACCCATCTTATAATCTAAGACAAGATCATAACGGACAATGTCAGGCCTCAGTAAAATTACGATATTTCAAAAGCAAAGGAATAGTTGGGCACCTGAGTCATATTAGGAGCAAACACCATAGCAATGTTCCGGGCATTCATCTTGTTGTAATGCTCATGCAGCACAATATCTGACATTAAATTGATTGCCCAATCAAGCAATGCAGCCTCAGTGGAAGGAAGCAAATTTACAAGTTGTGTACACTCCTCTTCCGTGTTGCAATGCATCACTTGTTCTGGAGCAAGTGAATCAAGAACTCCAGTTGGGAGTTCTCTAAACCACGCCTTGAAAAAAAAAAAAAAAAAAAGCAAAGCCAATTGCTACAATAATCATGATCAAGTGAGATCCAGTAAATGCCACTAGATTTACGAGGACATAAGAAGTTAGTAAAATAAAATGATAAACTATAATTTTTATTCATAATAGATTCGTTTCAGATCAGAAGATTCCAGCAATGGGGTGAAATACAATAGCATACATCTCAGTAAAACCTTTTAACACGGAAACAGTTCCTCCTGAAACAAAATTTCAAAAAGATAGGAGAGGGTCTAGAGTTTTGTTAGCAACAACTGAGGAACTTCAGCAACTAGCAAATTCATTTGTTACTGCTTCTTTAGTCTAACCATTCAAGGTTTTATCAATTAGGCATAAAATCTTACCATCAATATATTGTTTGACATGCAACTCTCAGTTAATAGTTACAATGGTCATTGGTGAATGTGAAAGATTATTCAATCTTATGCAATCAAAAAACATTAACTAACAGTTCAGGTTTCAGTGTTATTCCTGCTAAAAATTAAGAACAATTTTGCCACGAGGAGGATGCAATTTCTCAAACATTTTCAGGGTTCCAAGTTCTCATAAAGGACTTTATAGTAGTCATATTGATTCTCTCAGTAAAGGTGCTAAAAATTTCATAGACTTTTGATGTATTTTGCTGAGCAAGTTGACATCCAGCCCACTCAATTAACGGCATCACTAGCTCATCTAATTTCAGAAAAGAGCCAAAATTTGCTAAAAGCTCATGTGCAACTTGAAATTAACTCATATAAGGAGTCCATCATGCATGTAGGGCAATAGGTTCTGGTTCCTGTGATAATGTTATAAAGGGGGGAAAAGAAAGAACCAAATAATGAAGACTAATGTCAGCAGAAGAAATCACATCATTTCAGCATACGAATCTCAAAACTGCTAGATCTGCAATCACATGAAGGCATCCTGAAATAAAAGTTGTTATCTGAATTCTGAGGTACTCACTCTCTACAGGGACAGGGAAGCTATGTTTCTACGAGAGGCAAAAGAAACCATGGAGACAGATCAGGTTTATATGGTCTTCCCATATATTCAATTTGGTAGTTCAAGGTTCAGATAAGTGTGGAGAGACTCAGAAACCATGACACCGCTGTTAGTTCAATAAAACTCTAGAAGTTACCATAAAATTATCATTTCTAAGAATGCTTCTTGCTACTGCAAAAAATACATTCCATAAGCTTTCAGCCACCACATAGCATGATATAGTCTCAGAGCCCAAATACCTAGTTTGAAATCACAAATTATGAGTAGCTATTCATGTCAAATAAATTGGTTGTCAAATGAATGCTAAACCATAAATCTGATATGATACCTTTATTAAGCCAGCCAAGCAGTGGACATCAATGCCATGTGGAACAACACCTTTATTCAACTGGTTCCGAACATTTTCTTCTTGACTATTCCCAGCATTTATTCGGAATATTCCTTCTGCCTTCAACCAAACCAAGAAAAATAGATGCCAATGTTTCAGGAGTTATACAACAGTCACTAGAGCTGATTTAGAAGTATAATCACACAAGCATACTTGAAGGCCTCCTTCTGAATACAAACAGTTCTGCATCATGAGTAGGATCGTTGGAACGCTGTTTCCTCTATGATCATAGGAACATTGCATTGACTGGGCAGAAACTCCAAATACACTGGCACTGCAAACAGAGCAAGAGGCAGAAAGGAAAATAAAGGGATAAAAATGGGTAAATGCAGTACGAGAATAAGTTATGTAAAAAAGTACAGCAGGAACATTCATTGTACTCTGATATTGCATTTCAGAAAGCAAGATACAGATTGGAAAACCAATTTCTCTTGAAATTATTACAACTCATAGCTTGCCTCCTATGCAATTCAATGAAGTTCACTGAGAATAGTAGTTAAAATCATGTAAATGTATATGAAGACAATGGTCAGGGCTGCTAATCCCCTCTCCTTTTCAATTGTTCCAGAAAAACCCATGGATGCCAAGCTAAAGTCAAAATCAAAATTTCCAAGAGAAGTGATACGAGTAAGAAGCGAATTTGGCTCCAGTATTCCAAGAGAACAAAAGAGGTATGCCCCATAAAAAATAAATGGAGTCCAATCCAGCTAAAACTAAGAATGTAATGGAGAAATTTTCTGCATTAATATGAAGATGCAGTTCTTGATGATGTTATAGTCTAAAAATCAATGCAACAGGGGCTGTACAAGTAACATAATCATCCACAGCCTCAGCCAATTCATCATTCGGTATGCCTCTTGCAAATTATTTGAAATCACACAAGCCCAAAGTAAAACAATCTGAAGCAGTGCACAAAATGACAGGCAGATAAAATCTCTGTATTTTATTCAACGTATTGACTTTCCAGGATGAAAGTGAGTAGATTTGAGTATGCTGAAGAAATTAGGCAATTTGGGCATGAAAAAATCCAATCTTTTCGGGAAATAGAACCTTCAGGGATCCGAAAGAAGCAGACCGCCATAGATATCTCTCAAGTTGATTAATACTTTGACAGGTTGTTGCATTGAAAGAATTTGAATGAGAATAAGAAATCGTGAAATGCAATTATTAATCAAATGAGGAAAAATAGAGAAAGCAGGGATCGTGGTAGTAGTTTGCTCAAGGAAACCAAAAAACAAAAACAAAAAACAAAAAGGGGGAAGAAGGAAACCTTGCGCTGGGGACTTTTCGGGGCAAATCATACTGGAGCTCGAGGGGCAAGCCGAGAAAGCCATTGAAGGGATCGAAGGTGACGTGGGAGACGTGGCGGACGTCGCTAGGCCAGCCAATGTCGAGGCGGTTGGACACGTCATCCCTCTCAACACTGCAGGTAACCAGAAGGGACTTCCTTAGGGCGGTAAGAAGAATGGTCCCTAAAGGTGGGAATTGATGGGAATGAGCTGAATTATTCATGTTCTGTCTCCTCCTCCGTTCTTCAACCCCAACGAAATCAAATGGAGTCGTTACTGGACTGCTGCTCTCACCATTCCTATTGTTATTGTTGTTCTTGTTCCCCCTCCCCCTCCTCCTCCTTCTGAGGCTCAAATATTCTGTTTCTGTCTCCTCCTCCTCTTCTTCTTCTTCTACTTCTTCTTCTTCCTCCTCCTCCTCCTCCTCCTCCTCCTCCATTGTATCTTCATCTTCCTCTTCTTCCCTGGCATAATGGTATTGGTAGCTGCTAGTAGAGCTGGTCTGGATTGCGTGGGGAGGGGACATTGATTGCCCTGAATTAGAATTAGTAGCAGCAGTAGTAATTCGGGCCAGCGTACAAGACTTGGATCGAAAAAGTCGTGTCATTCTCATTCACTACTGTTACTTCTGCTCCTGCTCAGACAACAGAAAAAAGATTAATGCTTGATACATCAAAATATCCACATCCAAACAATTGCAGTGGGTTTGTGAGAGGTAAGACACATATACAACTATTACTTGTCAACTCTGTTATGTTGGTAATTACTACTAGTCTACTACGAAGCAGGGTAGGAGAAATAAATGGGTTTGGGAGGGGAGGAGGGAATGGAAAAAATTTAAATAAGTGGTGGACGCGGTGGGTATGTGTAGAATATAGAGGGAGCAGGAGGAGGAGGAGGAGGAGGAGGAGGATTGGAAATTTGGAAAGAAATTATTGAAACTAAGGTGAGGTTTTTGAGATGGATACGGCGGTGAAAGTGGAAGCGGTGGTGAATGCGAGGCAAGAGAAGCCAGAGAAGAGCGGACTGAGAAATGGGAGAGGGGTGGAGTGGGTATGGGATTATGGATGCATTTAATACTCGTAATCCAAAATCATATCTTCTTCGTATTCATATACTAAAATTTCAACAAATATTAAGTATAGTAAATATTTTGTTTATTTTATCTTTCTTTTTCATGGAAATAAATAATTGGAATTTATAATTGTGGGAGTTGTTTGTCTTTAGCATTTTGGCCAGCAGTTGACAACATATGCGTGCAGTCAGTACATGGGGTTGATGTTCACCAGGGATAGTTATTAATATTTTAACAAGTGTTTGATGAGGAGAGTGGACGCAGCAGAGCAGTCATGACCCAGCAGCGCACCACCGCCCACCGGATGGGTGAAAAACGCAAAGAGGAGGTGGTGGGCATGCACGTGACTTTACTTTTGACGGTGACACGAAATACATCATTTAATTGACGCGGATCTAGAGATGAATCATTGTTGGAGATCTACTGAGCTCAAGGTTAAGAAAGTTAAGGTGGTGGTGATTCCAGCGTTATTTAAAGCTTGGGCTTCGTTTTTACAAATTAACAAAAATAAATAATGTGATTTTGACTGGGGAATTTCCCTTCTCTTTTCGCCATTTCTAACTTTTTGACTAAGTACAGTTGTATAAAAATTTTGATTGAATGCAGGGACCTATTTCTTCTGTAATCCATGATTAGAGTAAGTTAGTGTCCGCGCTTACAAGCGACAAACACGGCTCGTTTGGTCTGCGGGATTCCATGGATTAATTACGCAAAACGAGAGTAGAGAGTATAACTCTATAAGAAGCATTGATGCGGGATGGCTGAGTTGAATCAAATGACATAAAATTCTCTTGTTTAAGGCATCGAGAGAAAGTAGGGTCGGATTTACTTGGGCATGTGACCCCCCATGTTCTGTTGTATAATGGGACAGCATAGTGCATACAGACACACTCTGTATTTGCTTTGGCCATTTCCTGGTTTGTGGGCAGTATTGGTGGCATGAGGCC
Source organism: Gynochthodes officinalis (assembly GCA_020080225.1). Taxonomy (NCBI): domain Eukaryota; kingdom Viridiplantae; phylum Streptophyta; class Magnoliopsida; order Gentianales; family Rubiaceae; genus Gynochthodes; species Gynochthodes officinalis. Next base: position 28,798,015 of record CM034616.1, read on the forward strand.
ACATGCCTTGTTCTTTTCATTCATTTGCTTCCCACACATGTAACACTTGAATTAAATCCTAGGATGCATCCCACCTTATTATGACTTATCCATTCTCCCCTCACCCGCGATATACTGCTGTACTTTAAAAAGGAAAAAAAAACAGAGGCAAAAACTATATATAGGGGGAGTACTTTACTCGCTTATGTTTGTGTTTGTAGCACTACCCTAAACCCACCCAGTAGTAGTGTACATGATAAATATCGTGAGATGGACCTGGGGAGTTAGAGATGCAGCTGTACAGGCGATATAGCTAGTCCAGGGGATTAATAATTTAAGGGCCGAAGGAAGATTAGTGGCAATGTTTGATTGATTGAGTGGCTTTCAAGCTACTCCAAGAGGAGCAAAAAGAAGGAAAAAGTAGCAGCAGCAGCAGCATCATCAGCTTCCTAATCCTATCGGTTAAAAGGATTTGGTAAAACTATTATGTCACCCCTTAACTAATTAATCAAATATTTAATAATACTTAATACAGAGGTACTACTCTCTGTTGGCTAAAAATAAATGATCACCAAAGTTAAAAGTTATTCACCCCGCCGCGCCTACACACCTACATTGCTCTGGTTTTGGAACCCCATGTGATGCGCTCCTTAGTCCTTACCTATTATGCATTTTCAAAATTTTCATACTAAGGCAGGTGACAGATGATAGATACTACGTAAGATTTCATCCTCCTACTCCTATCTACAAATAAACAAAAAACCAAACAAATCCCTCACGCTTGGCAACTGCCACCTCAATTGATTTCGATGGCCCAACTTGGATCAGTAGCAGTAGTTACCAAATTACGCAATGTTGCCCACAGTCCACTCTACACCCCACACCCACCCCCCTCCCCCGGATCAATCTAGAATCTTTTTGGATTCAGGACACCATCATCTAAGATACTAAGACTGTACTGCCAGTATCATTCATTTTCAATTAGATAGAACATCCATTTGTTTCTCAACATCACAAGCCACACACAGATGCATTGCGCGCAGGCTAACCATGTCCCAGACTTCCAATCACCTTTTTTATTTGTCGGCCGGCCCAACTACCTAAACTCCTCTAAGTTAATGGCAGTCACCAAAATCTGGGAGCCCAGCCCAACCCAAACGCATCACAAATTCCAGTTCCACTGTACTTTAGGTCGTGCTGTATCAAAAGTACTTGTCATGCCTCCATTATTATATATTTGGACACTTGCAACTACCACCGCACCGCATTGCAAAGTGTTTTTTTTTTTTTTTTCTCACTACTAATAGAGTGATTTTGGTTCAGGCAACTTTCTTTTGACAGTCAATAAATAAAGAGAAAATACTCAAAATCATCTTTTACATTTCACGGAATAATTTTTTTCATTCACCACTTTTAAAATGGGAACAAATGGTCTTTCAAATTTCAAAGACCAAAGTTTGAAGGAAAATTACAGGACTAAAAGTTCCCATTTATGAAATCTGAAAGATTAAAAGTTCCCGTTTATTTCACAAATAGTATCAAAAGTTCAAGTTTATGAATTGTGAAGGACATTTTATTCTCTTTTTAAAAGTGAATGATAAAAAAGATCATTCGCTATAATGTGAAGAATACTTTTGAGTATTCTCTCATAAATAAATATGATTGCTAATAAATAAGTTATACTTCTCAGTCTCACAAAAAAAAAAGAAATCATTTTAAAAATCATTTTTATTAAAAAATAATTTATTTTTAAATTAAAATTTTAAAAATATATTTATTAATAATAATTACGTATATTTAAAATAAAAAATAAGAATAAAAAAATAAAATTATACATTTAATGATACATTAAATGAGTGGTATTTAATAATTAATAAAAAATTATAAAAGAGATAATATTTATTATTTATGATTTTTCTACATGATCGTAATAAATATATCATAACTTAGTATATAAACTTTATCTCAAAAATGGTACAGTATTAGCCGTTATTAGTTGTATTTATATTTGGAGGAAAACCCAATAATACTTATTTGACTTACGATAAAATATATTCTATGAAAATTCGTACAATGAAAATTTTTAGCCACTAATAAAAAAAAAATACAAGTACATAAAAAATATAAATATGAATTTTAATCGCTATGGCATCATTTAGAAATTGTAGTTCATAAAATAGTGAAAGTATCATTATTCATTAAAAAAAATTATTCATAACGATATCTATATCCAAAATGCTACTTAGTCTTTGCTAATACTCATTTTGTCAACAACAAGAGAAAAAAAAAGAAGAGTTTTTTGGATTTTGAAAAAGAGTATAATTTTAAATATTACTAATCATGATAACACCGGATTTAGAATTAAATTAAAAATTTATATATTTAATAAAATCATGTTTTTGGGAATATATAAATGGAAAAATAATTAGGATTGCACCGGGTTGGGAGTTGGGACTTGGAGCTTTGAAGGAGCGAGGTTTTGTTTTGGGTGAAATCCCCTTTTGTCTTCATCAAAAACTGTTGTCCCCGATTTGGAAATAAAAGCCGCAGATGCTTCTGCTTTATACTCCATCGGCCGTACACCTGAACTAAAACATTTATCTTTTTGTTTTTCTGGTTCTGTTGTTCCTCAAAAGTACTGCTAATAAATCAAGGGGCGTAGACGTTGATGTACTCTGGAGAGTGACCGAATCCGACTGATTGTTGCGCAGTGCCAGCGAGGGAGAGATACCCAGAGAGACACGCAGAGAGAGGTGAGTGGGATTCTGTGAATTTAAGGCACTACAAATTTCTGACGTTTCAAATTTGTGTAGATCTCTCTTTTCAGTTTTCACTATCCATCCATCTCTACTCTTCTTCCTTTTGTCCTCCGTATCCTGCCAGTTACGGTGGGTGTTACCCCTTTTCCACAAATCCAAAATCATTCCTTGGAGTTGGGGGAGCCTGCCCAAATGATTCCTCTGAATTCAGATCCTCTCCCCTCCCTCCCACCAGAGGGAAAACAAGGAAATGAAATACTAAAAGAGACGATGCTGATGCTGATGCTGTGAGTAAGACCTTCTGGACTTTGACCAGCTCGCGATCTAGGCCGGAGAGGTTTTCATTCGTACTCTAACCATTACCCATTACTCATTGCTCATTACCTATCCAGAACCAGGCCCAGTTGTCAACTCAAAAGAATAATAACAATAATATTTGAGGAAAAAGAAACCATTTTCCACATTCAGCTTCCATGGGCCAGTGCTATGGTAAGACTATTCCCACCGGCGACAGCGATAGGGCCACCACCTCCGTCAACGATCGTCCCTCTTCTCAAACTCCCCTTTCCAATAATGGCGCCCTCAAAAATACTCCCGCTCGATCCTCCTCCGTACCCAGCCCCTGGCCCAGCCCTTATCCTCACGGGGGTGGAGTAGGAGGAGGACCCGGTAGCAGTCCTCTTCCCCCTGGGGTGTCCCCCTCTCCAGCCAGGTCCACTCCCGGGAGGAGGTTCTTCAAACGGCCCTTCCCGCCGCCATCTCCGGCCAAGCATATCAAGGCGTCTCTTGCCAGGCGTTTTGGGCACCCCAAAACCCCTCGAGAGGGCCCCATCCCTGAGGAGTGTGCTGCCGCTGCCGAAAATGACCATCAACAGCAGCAGTCGCTGGATAAAAACTTTGGGTACAATAAGAACTTTGGGGCCAAGTATGAGCTGGGGAAAGAGGTGGGGAGAGGGCATTTCGGTCATACTTGCTTTGCCAAAGGGAAGAAGGGAGAGCTTAAAGACCAAGCTCTCGCCGTCAAAATCATCTCTAAAGCCAAGGTTTGTCAGTTAGCTGCCTACATTTTCTCATATCTGTTATTTTTTATGTTTTGAAAATTAGATGATAGTTTTGAAATTGTGAAAGTTTGAATCTTGAAAATTTAGCTGCTTTTTGTTTGTTAATTGCATGCAGGTGAAAATGCTGACTGTGAGATAGTATTGGAAGAAAGAATAGGTTTTGTTTATTGAACTGCATTTTGTCGAATGAATTTGGATGAATGTCTTCAAATTAGGGACTGTTGGTTTTGACGGAAAAAGGGATCTTTCTCAGTCGCTTAGTTAATAGGAACTTAGGAAATAATGTGGCTAAGCTGGAAAGAAGGGATCAACCTTTTGTTTAATTGTTATCCATTCCAAAAAGTTTATGGATGGTTAGTGATGAATGCAACAGTATTCAACACTTCTCATTCATTGGTACCATTAGTAAATTTGAAGTTCGGGATATCTAGGAATATTTTAAGATCTAGTGTGATATCTTAGTATGAATTTCTGCAAACTTTTTAACAGTCTTATATAATCATCAAACATTTGGAAAACGTGGCCTTTAAAATATATATTTTTAATTGTTCCTGTTTTTTTCTCTTTTAATCATCTTAATGCAAAAGGAATAAGGTGGCTTGTTTATAGTCAGTGAGGAAGTTTGACAATTTCCAAATGGTGTCATGAATATTTCAGTTGTTAAAAGGTAAAAATCTAGAATTTTCACAATTTAAAAAATATGCAGGTTAGTAAACAGTAATCATGTACTTAATGGTTCTCTCCTTCCATTTGGTTTAATCAGAATGAATTATTAGCATTAAAGACACTCTTATATTGCTGCAATACTATATGAAATTGACGATTGTAATTTGAGCTACTTTTAAAGAAAAAAAATTATGGAACTAACTGTCAAAAGATGGAATTTGAATGTTTTGCGGCATTTTTTTAGTTTTGGTTTTTGTACTAAGGATGAGCATTATCATTCAACACGAGAAAAATTCCCATCTTTTTCAGAATTCAATTCTCTGTCCGCTGAGTATTGTAGAGCAATTTGTTTTAGGTGACTATGGACTCTAGTATGGAAAGAGAAGGGAAATCTATTCCAATGTTCGCTAGGGCATAATGTATGGGACCTATTAATGAGGAGAACCTTCTTAAAAACAAGAATATAATCTGCTTGGGCAGCCTCCTTGATAAAGTTCATAGGACTTGCATGCATTTCCTTTTGAGGTAGGATCAAACTCTTTTATGATTGCTGTGTAGCTGATACTTCTTGTGAGCCAATACAAAATCTTCTGTTGATTCTGATAGTTTATTGCTCAAAATTTACCATGCGAAGTTTCATCATCAACGTTTAGGGAGTTAAGCATCTGCACCCACTCTATCGAGTCATTACAGTTTAGAAGTATGATGAACATACCTATTAATAGTGCTTTGTTATTCAATCCAATTCTTCATCATACTGCACATTATTGTTCTACCATGTACTTTTTGCTTCATCATTCACGTTCATTAATATTCTGTTTGTTTGGTTATATTACAATCAGTATCAAGTAAAAAAGTGATAAATTTGATGTAATTTTTTATATTTAATGCAATCCATACACCTCTTGAAGTTTGTTTTATTTTAGTATTCCTTGTGTGAAACAGATTGTGAATTAACAAGCTTGTTCTTGCAGATGACGACAGCAATATCCATTGAAGATGTTAGGAGAGAAGTGAAAATTTTGAAAGCTTTATCCGGTCATAGGCATCTGGTGAAATTTTATGATGCCTGCGAGGATACCAATAACGTGTACATAGTAATGGAGTACGTACCTTTTGTCTATATTTTTATGGAAGGTCTAGAAAAGATATGCAATTTTATGTAAGTATATGCATTTCAGTGTGCATGTATAGTTGTATATGTGGGTAGTTTTCTTGTTTAGTATTTCTTTTTTTCTTTAAAAAAAAATAAAGTAATTACATGGGAGTGGGGTTGTGTGGGTATTTAGGTTTGTTCATATCCTCATCCTAATTCTTATTTGACTGAATTGTTCTTCAGCTACTTTTGTTGTGAATGTGCTGTTTTTTTTTAATTTTTTCTTTTTTAAATACTTAAATGGTTAATGAGCTGATGTCGTTTGAACCTTTATTTGTGCTTGTATATTTTAATCTTTTAATCTTGGGTTGGTAAAAGTTGAGAAGGATATTGAGTTATATTCAATTTTACAGGTTGTGTGAAGGTGGAGAACTACTGGACCGAATATTGTCTAGGTGAATGAAATTCTCAATTTTCTAAATTCTATTCCCTTGAAGCTATGATATTTGATGTGGTGACATCCTACTTTTTAAAAGCAGGGGTGGTAGATATACAGAAGAGGATGCGAAACTTATTGTTGTTCAAATTTTGAGTGTGGTGGCATTTTGCCACCTCCAGGGTGTAGTCCACCGTGACTTGAAGCCTGAGGTTGTGGACTTTACTTTTGTTTTTTAGTAAAACTTTTGTTCTCATATCTAATAAATTCTTTATAGTTTTAACATTTTTATTTATTTATTTATCTATTTATATATCTATTTATTTTATTGTATTTTCTTTATTTTATGGATTTATGTTTTTGGGTTCATCGACCGCCGACCCCAACTAGTTTGGGATAAAGGTGATGATGATGATGATCTAATAAATTCTTTCACATTTCTTTGTTTATTTTATTTACTGCGTTCATGTATTCATACTGTTTCTAATTTATTTTGTCATGCAGAATTTCCTTTTCACCTCTAGAAGTGAAGAAGCTGATATGAAACTTATTGATTTTGGTCTTTCAGATTTCATCAGGCCAGGTGGCACCCAGAAAAAGTGTTCAATTTTCAATGTTCAATACATTTATTTTGTACCCATGTACTGTAGAGGATGTGATCAATATGAGCTCAATCTATATTGATTGACTGGCTCCATATGTTGTTGCAAGCAAATACTATTATTTTTGGCCATGGATTTTCCAAATCAGCAGTCCTATTTTTTGTGATCCTTTTAGAAGAAGACACATTCTCTTCATAAAAGGAGGCTGTAGGACCAAGAAAAATTTCTTTCTTGATTCATCCTTGGAGTTGAATACTTTGTTCAAGAATGAATTTGATCCAATCTGTGTGAACTCATGGAATTGTTCTTGTTATCTTAACCATTTATCAATTAGTCGTCTCTCATGCATTAAGAGATGTGGAACATATTTTCCCTTTTATTGTTCTCATGCTACCTTAAATTTGCACCGTCTGGCTTAAAGTTCATTAAAAGTTTTTTTATTTTTATCATATGTGTGCTTGATTTGTTGGAAATATTGGATTGCATTTATACATTAAAATTTTCTTTGCTGCTATGCGCATCTTGATTTTAAAGATCTGGTAATCTTTTTCTTTGTTACTTATGGACTTGTACAGATGAAAGACTAAATGATATTGTTGGGAGTGCGTATTATGTGGCGCCTGAAGTTCTTCATAGATCTTATAGCTTGGAAGCTGACATCTGGAGTATAGGGGTTATAACCTATATCCTGTTATGTGGGAGCAGACCCTTCTGGGCTAGGACAGAATCTGGAATTTTCCGAGCAGTACTCAGAGCTGATCCTAACATTGAAGATGCACCTTGGCCTTCTGTCTCACCAGAAGCCAAGGACTTTGTGAAAAGGCTTTTAAACAAGGACTACAGGAAGAGAATGACTGCTGCTCAAGCTTTAAGTAAGTTTTACTATCAATAAGATGTTTTGCTGTATCTCTTATCTTTGAGTTGTTTAAGTAATGGATCTGCCCTGCCCTTCTCATTGTATGAATGAATATGATGCTATTCAAACACAGTGCATCCATGGCTGCGGAGTGAGAGGCATCCTATTCCTTTGGATATATTGATTTATAAGTTGGTGAAGTCATATTTACATGCCACCCCTTTGAAAAGAGCAGCAGTACAGGTACCCTCTTGTTTCCTCTAGATAGTATGAACCTATTTTTTATTGTTCACTGTTGGTTGTACAGGGAAAAAGGTGAGAATACTCAATTCCTTTTCTGATGTTGCTATTTTGGATTTTGCTCCTGCTAAATAAGATTTGCTGTCACTATTTTCTCTTTGTGCTAAATGAGGTTAGGCTAAACAAGTATTTGATAAATTGTTAGTCAGTTCTCTTTGTGCAACAACTAGTACTGGCCATCCAAGCTTGAGATAAATTGTTGTTTTTTGCTGTTATTGTATATGCCTCTAATCTCCTTAATTCTTGTGGAATGGTGACTTTGATCACAATGCTAGGGACCAACTTTATTCTGTTGCTGCAGTTTTGAGTTAAATCGTTTGTCCTTGAGGTTCACCATATTTTAGATTATGTGGCAGAAACCTCATTAGAAGTCACCTGTTCTTTGTACTTTCTGGATTGTGGCAGACTGGCAGTTTAGGATGTCACCTTTAATTCCTGTACATTAATAAATTCTAATTCCTCTTCCATATAGGATCTTAAGAGAGACACCACTGATTTCTTGGTGTCATTTGATTGAGTTGTATGTGATCTATTTCTATCATTTTAGGCCCTTTCCAAGGCTTTAACTGAGGACGAATTGGTTTATCTTAGAGCTCAATTTATGCTTTTGGAGCCAAACAAGGATGGGTGTGTTTCTCTTGAAAACTTTAAAATGGTATTTCAAGCTCTCTCTCTCTCTCTCTATCTCTCTCATACAACACACACAAGAACAATCCAATCTTAATTTTGTTATGCTATATATAGTTTATTGAGGCCATGCTATCTAATGGAAAAGTTTTTTCCTAGTGCGTACTTGTTTCTTTTTTTTTTTCTTACTCTTAATTTAGATATGAGATCTATCAATGTCTGAAAAAAAGCCTGAAAAATTGCAGGCTCTTCTTCGAAATGCCACTGATGCCATGAAGGAATCAAGAGTTCCCGATATTCTAAATGCGGTGAGAGTGTGAAAATCTTCAATTTTGTCTAAGTAATGCATTGAATGGGGCTCCGGTTTGGGGTGGGTTACATGTAAATTGAGTTGTTGGTATCCCTTTAGGCTTTATTAATAATTATTAAAAGGGGTTTGTCCTCTTTCCTTCTAGATGGCTCCGCTCTCATATAGGAAGATGGACTTGGAAGAGTTTTGTGCAGCTGCAATCAGCACATACCAACTGGAGGCTCTGGAAATATGGGAGCAAATTGCTTCAAATGCCTTTATGCATTTTGAGCAAGAGGGCAACCGAGTAATATCAGTGGAAGAGCTGGCTAGGGTATTTTCATTACTTTTAATTTTTAAATCCTTGGTTCTTGAATTCTTTGTGCTTTGTTTTGTTCATTTGTTTTAGTGAAGGTTGCGTGAATATTTTAAACTTGGTACTTTGGTGCAGGAGTTGAATCTCGGACCTACGGCTTATTCTATTCTGAAAGACTGGATAAGAAGTGACGGAAAACTGAGTTTGCTTGGGTATACCAAATTTTTGCACGGGGTGACACTCCGTAGTTCGAATACAAGACATCATTAGCATTCTTCTTAGATATTCATATAGATATATATTTTTTCCTAATTTTTAAATTTTGTTGGGCCTTTGGTTAGTGTTTGACAAATTATAGCAGTCAGATCTGATGTGATGATGGAGCTGAGAGTGTTTAGAAAAGTATGTTACTGACTGAGGTTGAGGGGAGAACAAGAAGTTGTTGTACAAATGAAAATAGAGTATACAAGTAGGCTGTATGGATTGGGAGAGGCAATTCCGGGATGGTTGTTTGGGAGTGGAAGAGAGAATAGCTAAAAAAATCCAGTTTGGGAAAAATGGGCGTGCTTCAATATTTGGTCATTTGGCTGAAAACATAAGCATATCCATCATTAAGAATAGAAGGTGGATTCTGTGTATTTGTGTGATCTGGCTTGAAATGACTCATTTTGAATGCAGTTTACTGAGTTTCAGAGTGATAGATACGAGGTATTACACTAGTAATTTGGAGTGATTCCCAAAAAAATGACACCATAAGACAGGAGGTTGGTTGTGGAATTCAAACTAGTAGAGTGATGTTTGAGCCTTCAGGCAGGCGAGCACAAGATGAAGATGAAGATGAAGATGCAGCTTTCAATTTCAAAGTTTGTGCAGACCACAAAGTCGCCCTCCACTCCAGATTGTGACAACCCTGCCCCGTCCTTTTCGACCTTTCAAGTTTCAATTACACATCACACGCCAGCCGACCCCAAATGAACAGTGAATGTGTATAATATTACTCACTACAAACAATTGTTGATTGATTGCTCTTCAACAATAATCATTTCATTAGCTACTGAAGCAGGAGCCTCAAGGACATTCAGCATCAACCCTCTAAAAATTTAAAACCCCTTCATTTTATTTTAGATGTCACAAGGAGTTGTGACGGGATTAATTCATTCATGCTCGTTGTATTTGTTGCTATTGTTATACATTTACGAGGGGAACTTTCACAGTTTATATATATCTAAAGATTCACATGAACAAAATTTGAACACCTGCTAGGTTTTGTTCACTTTTTGCAGCCATCCCGGGATCCAAGATAACCAGTAAGTAGTACTGAAGCACTAGCGTATGGGAAATGGGAATCCATGCAAATGTTTTGTCCACTAATAACACAACACCTTCGTTAGGACATGATTTTGATCCCCTAAATTATACTACTCCGACCCCCACAACGACTGATAAATGCAGGGCGGACAGGTAGAGACAGTGAACGTAAGGTGCCCCGGAATTGGGAAATCTCCTTAATTAAAGCCTCTTTGAAAATTTTAAAGTTGCATTAATTTACAAACGTTGAACCATGCTTCTCTTTCAAATGCATCTGCGGCATCATTACCTCTCCTACTCTTCTTTAATGAATCATTCTGTTACTATGATGAAAAGAACACAGTACATACGTAAAATATTATACATCCCATGCACTTTGGATCCGAGAACTGAATAAATGAAGGCAGCAGTTTATCCGAGGAGGCCTGGCAGTTGGGTGGTATTCAAGAAATTTACTGATATTCTTGTTTCTTTCCTTCCTTCCTTCCTTCTTTCTTTCTTTCTTTTTTCTTTTTTCTTTTTGGGTCATCTTTAATCTTTCTCTCGTTTTTAAGAGTGAAGAAAAAATAAAAGGCAATTGAAAAGTGAGTCGTTGTAGTAGTAGAAATTGGCAAAAAAATTGTTTTGACAAAACACACAGACATGGTGACCAAATGGGAGATGTAGGTGATTTAATTGACAACAATTTCCGCTGCTTTGTTGTGATGTTGAAATGACAAATTAAGGGAAGATGCATAGATAGAGAGAGAGAATGGAAGCAAGGATGACATGATTACATCAGCAATGCACAGCATATCCATTTGCTAGTGTACCACATTTGACTTTCAGCAGCAACTGGAGTCTTAAACACATTACCTGACCTTGGTGATCCAAGCCTTCTTTTCGTTTTTTTTTTTTTTCCCAACAAAAAAAAAACAACTGTGTGCGTGGGTAAAAAGAAAGGTAAAAAGTAAAGCGAGAGAGGAGATGAACCAGATGATCAGGACCTCCCCTTAGGCTTTAAGCTTATACGCTTAGCTTTAAGGAGGTTTAGACAAAAATATCAACCCATACAAGTTGGAATTACGTAGGAAAGGGAGAGGAAGTCATAGAAACGTACGCATAGTACGTAATTAAAAGGTGCATGATTTTACGTGCATATTTTACAGTACTACACGTGCTGTTTACTGCAACAGAGGGCTGACTAATCATAGAGGAGGATAGGGAGACTACTTCTAAGAAGGAAGTCATGGTCACGGATGCAAGTGCATTAACACTACGAGAAGTACATATTTATGTACATGTGTGTGTGGTTGAGTACCAAAGCAAGAAGGCGCAGCAACCCAAGAAAACTGAAGATTAAACCGCTGAAATAAAACTAGGCCTATAAAATAAGCGCTCCCACTTAGAGCAGAAAATATTTGCAAGACATTAGAGTACCCATCCCCCAACCCAATTATACAGTACGTGCCTCTACGTGGTGTAGTCCATAATAAATTATACTCCCATACTTTAAAGGCTACCGAGTGAAAAATATACACACAATCGATATCGACCAATCCATCATCCATGGTCAGTGAGGGTTAGTGAATGAAGAAAATAAACCTCAAAACTACTTTGGGAAATGAACCACATTGAGGGCTTAGGATATTTTGAAATGAAAAATACAGGGGAAAACAATAGAACAACAACCCTAATACCTGCTTAACAAAGACCCACTCAAAACGTGGGAGTTGTTTATAACGATGGATCTTGTCCAAAGTTGGGTTTGGGAATCTCTTTCCATCCAGATCTGGATATATATGGTGTGGAGATAAATAGACTGGTACAAAATACAAAGGTCGAGTAGTTAAACTGAAAAACAAAAAAAAAATCCCAAATGAGAATGAAAAAGTTAAGTACTGTGGTCACTGTCTACACATCTGACAAAAGAAAGAAGAAAAAAACACCAATCATAACCTGGTAGATCACAAGCAGGAGGAGAAAAAGACGGTAATTATGAGAGTCTTTTTGATCAGAATCAGAATCAGTATCACTCGCATACCATTCCTAAATTCGAGTCAAGTCAAGATCCTTCATCATTACAGCACTTACCAAACACCCAAAACAAAAAAACAAAAGAGAGAGTGGACAAACCTGAGGAGGGCGGACCATTTGGCTTTCGGAGGATTGGATCCATCCAAGCTTTGTTTGTTTCAAGACAGAAGAAGCGACCATCAAATCCAATCCGAGTGAAGTGAGAATGTGACGGCAAGTAGTGAATTGGGGGGAATGAAGCCTGGTCCGACAACACTAGGCGCAAGTGTTATTACTAGATCCGGAATCTGTAGTTGTTTATTGGATGGATGTTAGAATATATGAATAAAACGAAGACCGAGGGAAGCAAAAACAGCAAAGAGTCCCCGAGCCAGACAACATTCCCCTCAAAAAACACAAGTACTCCCCAACCTTTTTCTTTCTTTCTTTCAGCTCAGTTCATAACCTAATGCGTGCATAGGTGTGGGTGTGAAAGGCCTTGGTCCCTCCGCGGGAATGGGGGGATGGTGATGTGGATGACTGGTAAATGTGATGATGAAGAGAATGAGGATTTTTTCGTTCTCTTTTCTTTTGGAGGAAAAGAGGGGTAGGGGGTCGCTTCTTTCTTGGTTATTGGCAAGTTTATTAAGAACTGCTACTACAGCGCAAAACAATTTTTAACACTTTGAAAAAATAGAGCTTGAAATCTTATTATCGACCATATGTTCTCTCTCTTCACTCCCGAGTCTTCTCCAATCTCCATCTCCCATCCACCTTAGCTGGCTTTGTGTTTATTAAATATTCTTTTTATTTATGTTTTTGTAAACGTTAGTCACGGCTTGGAGGATGGATGGGTGGATCATCCGTGTATAATAAATAAGTATGATATGACGAGTGAATAGTATAAAAATGATGGAACAATGATGAATGTATAATTAGAAAAAGGTGTGTGGAATATGGGATTATTGTTATTACGATGGGGATGGAACCTGGACTTTGGAGGCCATACATACACTTCCGACACAGACAGATACACAGGCGAGAGATTCAGAGGAGCTGCCCGATAACACTTGCCTGCCTACCTATTAAATAAGTTGATGCGCTCCAGCCCATCATTTGATCCATTGGATCAAAATCATGAGATGGAGATTTGAGGCTTGCGGCTTAGACGAGTTATTAAGTAGGAGGTAATACTTGCAAATAGCTGTCGCGGCCCAGATCAAATTAAAAATTAAAAGCCTATAATGCATATTGACGAGGCCAGGAAGGATTATTAGTCATGTGAGATATTGTGTATAGTTGCATGAGTTTTGAAATTTTGTCTTTAAAAAGACACCTTATTTGACTGAGGTGAGCTCCTTTTTTTTTTTTATTTGAATTTATATATTGCATTATCAATGGCAAAATGCACAAAATTAAAAGGATTTAAGGATCTTCATGGTAGGTGATCAAATTTGATCGGTATCATAAAAGAAACAAACAACTAAGAAATGTTGACTAAAAAATATTAAAAAATATCATAAAGATCTACTTTAAGTAGTTTCAGGAACTTACTAAACTGACCACTAGTTGAACTAGTGGCGACATGCCCTCCTGACCAACTCCCCGTTAGTTGTTAAGATAAGAATGGGGACGAAGTCCTCAAAAAGACTTCAACAATTATATATACTTATCCAATTTGGCCCCACCCCTCACGTTTAAGTATACATGAGAAACCAATTTGACTACGTACTTTCTGCACTCCTAATATCAAATTAAGTTCAAATTGCCCCATTCCCCATTGACGGGGAAGTTTAGCAGGTTTCCAGGTGAGTGGAACCAATGTCCGGTTTGTATTACCAGTCTCTCTATTTGCTGAGGATTGAGCCACGAGGCATGACGACTATGGTGCCAATTCATTCATAATTCATCAGCGGCCCTGAATACCCAACCCACGTACACGCCACCACTCAAGTCCTCAACAACATACGACCCCAGCTGGACAACAAGACGACAGACGTAAGGTTGTAGTCGCAAAATTACAAAAATAAGGAGTGAGGAGGAGGGCCTAATCACTAATAACTATTACTCCATCGCTAGTCACTAATGAGGGAGGTGACAGTATTGGACTCTTATCCTAATACAGCCATTGAAACTTTTGACTCCGACCGCACGAGGTGCCCGGCTTCCATTGGCCTACTTTCTAATTTATATTCACCATTTTCAAGCCAAAATTTGTCTTCTCCTCTGTCACTTACAGCAGCTGCTAATCATTAATAATTCATGGGTTACTCTGAATTTTTAAATTAAAAGTAGCTGGGTAATTTTATTCTTTAATTTCTTTGGGATTGGAAGGAGTTGAATGCCACATTGCATGATCACACTTCGTGTACACCGCATCCACATCCGGGATCCAGAATGAAAAGTCATACGTAATTTGATTGCTCAAACAGCAACAACCGCGTTACTACAGTGCTTGTTAATCTGAAAAAACACGAGAAGTCAAGTCGGGCACGTACGTTATATGTATCGTATATTCGTATATTCGTATATGTTTGTTCTCGTTGCCCTGCAGACTGCACAGTGCAGAGTCGGCGCTTGCTTTTGGGATTCTGTCCTGTCTTGTCTGCCGGTCCCTCAAGACGCAAACCTAATCCTCTCTATTAATTATTTCCATCATCCTCCCTGCCCAGTGCCCTTCCCTAAGAAAAGTTCCCTTCTTTTCCTTCCACCTAAAAACAAAGAACTAAGAAGGAGGAAGGAACTAATCTTGGCAGCTCCCCTTTAACTTTTGGCGGTACAGCCCAAACAGTGCAAACATCCGGGTAGATCAAGACCCCAGTTCCTGAATTTATTTTTGATCTCATCATGCGCCTACTTACCATGCCTTAATTAATCAGTAATCTGATGCTTTGGTAGCTTATGCTGTCCTAAAGCTGAAGTAGCTTCAGCTTTCAATGGGATTTTACCAAGGTTGTTAAACTCGAGTTTTTACGTAAAATCGGTAGAAGATTTACAAAATCAAATAGTAAAATCGTAAGAGTTTACAAATTATAAAAAATAATATAATAAATATATTATATATAATATATGTTAAATTTATAAATTACAGACTTGTTCAAACTTATAAAAAATACACAAATTTCCAAAAAAAAAATTATCAAACACACATAAAAACTAATAATAATAATAATTCATTAACAACCATGCATAACAAAGCATAAGTCCTTAATCATCGAAGTTTAAGCTAATGGCAATGAAGAGGATCGGTGAAAGGTAAAGAAAGGAGGAAGTTGATGATGCTTTTGGCGGGGGATGAGAACAGAAAATACCTGGAGAAAACGAGGGCAATGAAGGAATGAAGGAAGAAAAGAGGAAGAAGGAGAATGAAATGGAGAGTTGCGGGCGGTGAAGACTGGGGAGGTAGAGTTGCGGCGAAGAGAAATTGAAGAATACAGGAAAAAGCCTTAAGTAAAATAGAATTCAGAAATTCAGTCAAAACACTGTTTGTTTTGCGTTTTATAGAAATTGATCGCTGGCCGATTTTATGATTATAAATGTCAAACTCGCGAGTTTATCCGATTTTATCTATTTTAGTTTTTACTTATAAATTAAATCGAATACTTGATTTTGGATCGTAAAATTATAAAAACGTACTAATAAAATCGAGAGTTTAACAACATTGGATTTTACAAATTCTATTATGAATTCAATTGGTTACCAATATACTAATGTGAGATTAAGAACGTGATTCACGTTAGCCGACAATTCATGGTTCAAGGACAAAAGTCTAACCAACTATGGAAGACGTGGACTTCAATGGTGAAGACACCCTCACCATATATATATAATATGGACGGAGTGGACCCAAAGTATTTTTATGGCCACGATTCTCAGACCGAGCAAAATCCAGCCAAACAACCGGAACGACGACCGTCAGCATCAGGTATTCAGGGCTCCAACATTTGCGACAAGTGGCTCCGGTAGCCCCCACCGTTCCATGATTTTCCCAGAATAATTTTAAGGGTGGCGACAGGTGTCATTTCAGATTGGCGCATCATGTTAAAATATACTTATTATAAATTTTATAAAAATTTAAATATGATTTATTTAATTATGTATGTCAATAAATATAATATAAACACAATTTATTTATTTTGCGAGTAACGGAACATGATTATAATTTCCTAAAATGTAGGCAGTGGTAATGATCGATTCAATAGAGGAGAGGATATGGTTTGTATTTTTTGTTAGGGATTTTTTTGCAAAAAATTGTCGCATATTTCTCTGCTTTTTTTAAAAAGATATTCAGTCCATTCGAATAGAAATTAAAGAGGGTAACATTCTTTATTATCTATCTACATTTATCAAAAATACTATTTGAGCTTCCAATCCCAGTTGGTTCGGACTCTATTGAATCTTTAACTAATGTTTAAGAAATTCTTTCTTTATTAAGATTAAATTAGAAGAAACGAAAAAGACAGAAAAATAAAGAAAAAAGGACATTCACCTACATATCTTTCGTGTCGAAAGATGACTAAGTTATTTATTAGTTATACATTTCTTGCATTTATTCTGTATATTAACTTAGATATTTAACTATATATTCTAAATAGTTAGCTCTATACTAAGAGTTTCAAATTGAATTAATGAAACCGTCACGAAAATACATGTATACATGAAAATTTAGAAAAATTCAATTACTTATTTATTTTATGGGTAATACAATACAAAAAAAAAAACTTACATAATTATGAGAGATTAAAACACAAAAAAAAAAACCTAAAAGTATATCTTATACAATACCTTTCAATTTTATAAACTTATTATTAGATAATTTTTAAAATTATTTTAAACGGGTTAAATGGATTGACCTGCAGGTTGGCCTAATTGGACCTATTTATTTTTCATATTATACGGGTTCTACTTGATTTTGACCCGAACCTGTGAATGGATACACTTATACCTGCTAAACATGTGTGAGGTTCGTGTCGTATCACGAATTACCACTCCTAATATCCTTTTGGCTAATTCCATGAACAAAATAGCTTTAGTTATTAATATTTAGAATTTATATAATTTTATTTTTTTAAAAAAAATCAAATTAACTAATTTAGTTTTGATAGTTTCAATTTATAATAATTTAAAAATTATTGACAAAATAAAATTAAAGACTTAACTGTTAACAGATATGAGATCTATATTTATATAAAGTTTTTAACAATTTTAGTATTCACTATTTGTAGGTTTGGTAATTTTTATCTTTAAACTTGTGTTTTAAGTTAATAAATCTATTTACATAATTTAATTTGTAAAAATAGAAAATTTAACCTCATTACTTTAAAGAACAGAAATAGTAAAGTGACATATATTTGTTTTGCTTTTCAAATCCACATAGGCAAAAAAAAAAAAAAAGGGAAATTTTTTTGGTTCCATAGTTTTTTTTTTCTTTTCTATTGATGGTGATTTGAAAAACAAAAAACAAACGTATGTTAATTTACCATTCCCATTCTTTTAAGGTAATAAGGGTCTTTTTCTTTTTTTTTTAATTGTTACAAATTAAAACTTTAGAAATTAAATTTGTTCACCTAAATTATTTAGGGGCTAAAACTGTTAAATCTTTAAAAAATGGAGAATAAAACTATCAAAAATTTTATATAAATGTGGGTTCCATATGTATAAACCATTAAGTTTTTAACTTTTGGGTCACTAGCTCAAAATTGTTACAAATTGAAATTATAAAAATTAGATTTATCAACTTAACAATTTTAAAAACTAAAATTGTCGAATTTCAAACATTTGAGACTAAAATTATTGAATTTTTGAATATTGAAAATCAAAACTATAGAAAATTCATAGGCAAAGAATTCATAGAAGCAAAACAGTATGTAAATCCTTGGAAGGAGAAATATATAAGGAGAAAAAAGTATTGAAAAGATTATTTCATACTTAGTCCCCTTCATGAAAAAGAGTGTAATTTTCAAAAAAAAAAATTAAAAAAGTCTACTTTTAAATAAAAGTCTTATACTGTCCTTATTAATAATGGCTAGGTATAATTTATAATTAAAAACAAAGATAAAATTGAAAAATTTATGTTTCATACATTTACTAAATCACATAAGATGTGCAGTCACAAATAATTAGAAAAGACAACTTAACTATCTATATATATAGAGAGTGTAAAAAAATAAAACTTTATGTAATTGACTTATTGCATTAAAAATAAGAACGCAACAAATATATTAAACATCTTTTCCTCATCATCTAGTTGCTTCCGGATAATTTAATGTTCAATTTATTATATTTTGGAGGTTTGGAATGAATTGGATTTTTTTTCCATCTTATGATTTTTGCCTTAACAATAGCTTTTTATTTTTTTCTTTACTAATATTGAATTTATGTTGTAATAAAAAATAAAGAAGAAAATTGCTTTAAAATATTTTTTACTTTCAAATCTGAAAAATGAAAAAACAAATATAGTTATATACATTTAGGATCTGTCGCTACATATTATGATTTTGTACTCTTATCAAATATTATTTCTTACCTTTTTAGTTTTTTGGGATTACAATCTAATGTTAAAAAAGAACTCAGAAGAAAATTATTTAGTAATATTTTTGTGTTCTTCAGGATTTCGTTAGCAAAGAATACTTTTGATGCCCATAAATTAGATTTTTTTTCTTTTTCTAAAGATAATGAAAGAAAAATAGAGGGGGGAAAAAGAAAAGAGTACTTAGCATATTAGAGTAATTGAATTGTTGCATTAAAATTATTAGAGCAATTCGTGAGATATAGGACAATTACGTAATGATATTTACAAAGATTTTTTTATAGTGGTTGGTGTGTCAAGTATGAAAAGATAAAATTATCCTTTATTATTTTGTATTTTTGTAAGGAAAGTAATGAGTAAATTTTATTTTTTTATACTTATCACATCAATCAGCATGAAAAGTTATTATGATTAATTATTAAAAATATCATTTCCCTCACCTAAAATAGATAACTACGGAAGGAAGGGGAGTAAAAAGAAAGACACTTTTGGTTAGTTAGGGATAATTTGGTCATAAGAGCAAAAAATTGCTCTCCACGCTAAAAGTTGCTCAAGCAAGCCCGTAGTTATCTAGTTTTGGCTCAATTATGCACAGACTAATATTCTCCGTGGTACATGTATCCCATAATCCAAACATTAATTATAAAAATGAGTTTGTTTATCATCAACAAGGAAAGCCATTACTCTTAATTACTTGCTCTACTTGCTCACTACATGATGGCATAGCAATTAATTAATAGACTAATTGAGACCATGTGAGAATGACCCACTCCTAACCTAAACAAATAACTTATCTTTAGTGATATCATAGTAAAAAATTTCCAAGTGACAAGTATGGCAAACTGGTTTCTATCGTATAATATCACAGTGAGTCATTTTATTGAGATTTTGCATTTTATATTACCAACCAACCATACATAATATATATATGAAGTCCCAGCTAGTCCTCACTCATTTTCCTTCTCATCAATAAGCAAGAATATTACACATATTAATAAACCTCATCTTTGAATCTTGATCCCACTGCCTTATTAATTAATAATCATATAATTTCTTCAAGTTTTGTGCTCAAGTCTACTAGTCCATCTTAATTTCTCTGTCACTGGATTGATTGAAGCGAAGTGAATAATCTCATCGAATTCCGAATGAACAAGACGTTTGTTGCCGGCGAATATTCCTCTTCTTCATCGGCAGAATGTCTGATGAGCTGCTTAAACAACACTGGTAGAAGTTGCCGCATCTCGAAGAGGAAGAAGCCCAAAAACACAAGAAGGTTTAGCGATGACCAGATTAAATCACTTGAAACCATCTTCGACACTGAAACAAAACTTGAGCCCAAAAAGAAGTTGCAGCTTGCAAGGGACCTCGGTTTACAGCCCCGACAGGTTGCAATATGGTTTCAAAACAAGAGAGCTCGATGGAAGTCCAAGCAACTCGAGAGAGACTACAGCCTGTTAAAATCCAATTATGACAATCTGGCTTTCCAGTTTGATTCACTCAAGAAAGAAAGGCAGACCTTACTTGAGCAGGTAACACCCTTATTGTTCCATCATCTGTAAATACAAATTTCAGTTCAGTTCAGTTCAGTTCAGTTCTTGAAGTAATTAAAATTCAGCAACAAGCTCCTTAATTAATTTGCCTAGTATATGAATGTTTTGACACAGTTACAGAAGCTGAATGATGTGATAGAAAAGTCTGAAGCCCAAGAGGCCCGGCACGAGGGTTGCAGGCATGAAGCTTCTGATCATGATGGGCCAGGAGACAGCATTGGCGGTGGATTGGTAAATGATGCCGACGTGATGATCAAGAGTAGCAGTAGTACTGGAGATCAATTTGAAGTTAAGAAGACAAGCCCGTTTTTGGACTTGGAAAGAAGGGAATACCGAACACTTAATGGGGTGCTTTCGGATGATGAGAGCAGCAGGAATCCAGATGGTTGCCTTGGATTGGAGGGAGAAGCACCTGCAGAACTGCCATTGAACCTACTGGAGCCAGCCAACAGTTCTAATTTGAAGGAGCCTGAAGAATGGGGGACCCTGGAATCCGAAGGTTTGTTGGATCAGCCAGGCAATGGATGCAAGTGGTGGGATTTTTGGTCATAGACTAGAACAAGTCTCCCAGCAGATCATCGGTCAATATTGCTAAAAATTCTCTCTGAGCTGTCAGAAAAAGTATACTTTTCAATAATTAGATGGCCAGAGAGAAGGAGAAGGGAGTTGTACCATTTGCTAGTGAGATGGAATGGTACCTATATTTCTAAACTCATGACTTGGGGAGAAATGGGTTGCTGTGGGAATGAATGAAATTAAGCAAGCTGATCGATAAGCTAGCTCTTTGCTCATCATCTTACCTTGCCAGTCTTGAATTTTGAGTATATGATGAATGCTTAATTTTTTATGAGTCATTCTGTCCTTTATCATCATCAGATGAAGCTCAAACGCTTCGACTCACTTAGGGAGAAATAACTGCCCGAAAATTTTTCCAATTTTCTTCACTTTTATTTATTATTATTATTTTCTGTCTAAAGTTCACTCTGGAACGAGCAAAACTGAGCATTAATTCAAGTAACCAATGTCACATGCCATGACCTACGCCCTGTCTGCTAATTATTTATCTCAAGCTATGATGAAGCAAGCATTACTCTGCAGAAGTTCTGTAGGACGGCCTATATATGATTCGAACGACTTCCATTGATTCCTGCTTTTATAAATTAAAAAAAAAAATTTGGCTACCCTTGAGAGATACATAGCCATGCCATTTTTTCTTTCTTCTGGCTATCTTTTTTAATACCAATCTTAATTACTATACAATAAGCAATATAGATAAAGAAAAGGAACAACTCCAAGCTTGCTATTGTGTCAGCATTCTCTCAGGAATAGGTTGATGTATATATTTATCTATTTGCCAGGTTAAAGGGATAAGGATGACAAAATTGCGGATAACAATTCTGGATCAGAACCAAGGTCAATTCAGTTGCCTTTCTATTTATATTTAGTTTCTGTTGGTAAAGCTAAATTATGGAGATTGCACACAATTTTCATCCTTTTAATTACTAAGCAGAATTCGGTTTAGTTTATTACTTCTTCTTTTTCTTTTTTTTTTGAAATTTAGCTATCATGCGATAGACTATTTGTGGCTTGTGCAAAGCAAAACATGACCCGAAGAAAGACGGATGCTATAATTGGAGTTGATGGCGTTACTTCGAGGATTGAATTAGAGTATTTATCTTGCCACTCCATTTTGATATTGTCTACTTTCCAGTATCATCATGCTCATAATATGTACTACCTAACAAGTCCTACCCACAAAAAATCATTACTCATCTCTGGATCAATCTCAAATCTAACTTGATGAAATGCCAACAAAGTTGGTTTGCCTAGCAAACATAACAATCCAGTGAGAAGTTCATGGGCCAACAAGACCCATAATAAGCCTTTTTGTTTCCCCACCCCTACCTATAATGAGAGAACTTGGAAATGTTGAGCCGCATCACCTGGCTGACTGGCACCATCAAGCGTCTTAAGTCTAGCAAAATCAGAAATAAAGTTCATGGCCCAAATCCGAATGTCCAGCCGGCCTTGTGATCAGGAAAAATGAAAATGAAGAAATGAATTGAAAATGTAGCAAAGACAGCAAGAAATTAAAGTCGGAGGAGGGATTCGGATGAACAACCACCTCTCCGTTCCAGCACCGCCAGCAGGCTCCGAAAGCTCACGCGGCTGCTGCTGTCACTGTCATCCCATCCCATCACCTGCAATATACGTGGTGCTGCTCTTACTATTCCTAATCGGGCTGGGCTTCTCCATTTTCATCCTCGTGCTCGTCCACAACGCCCTCTTTTTGGTTCTTGTGCTCTGTGTCTCCGCTCTACTCGCTACATTTCTACTATGGAACTCTCTAAACTACACCCGAAGTGGGTCCCTTTTCTTTTACCTCCATTCCTCCCCTGATTCCGACCTCAGCCTTGCTACTCATGGCCAGCTCGTCAAAGTCACCGGGGTATGTATCTAAACTTTAAACTTTTCCATGCTGCACTTCTCTGAGCTGTAACCAGCAAGAAAGAGGTAATAATATTATGGGGTTCTCGAAGGATCGATTTTTTATTTTTTTTTAAATCTTTCCTCTTTAAGGAACTTTAGCCGCATTTCGTTAATGTGTTAGTTAATCTCAATAGCGGTTACAGATAGAGTAGATTTTCACTTTTACTGATGATTATTAGGTTCTGTTGCCCCTGTTCATAACTGAAGGTGAGATGAAATTTCATTATTCTTTGTTGGTCAACATGTTTCTGTAATTTTATCAGAAATAGATTATGGAGCTAGTTACTGGCATCAGAGCAATCACATTACGCTCTGATAACATTCAGTTCTAAATGCTTTCCAGTACTTTAATCTCAGACAAATTGATTGATCAGTTCAACGTTCACTTTACTCGCGTCAGTTGCGTTCTTTATGGATAACCACATGAATTAGTGAACTTGCAGTGATCCAAGTCTTTTCCTAGGCTCAGGGGGCGCATTTGTGTTAGATACGCCGTACTACGACTATATGGGTTGATACACAATTTTGGCTTGAATTTCATCTGTTTAGAGATACGGCGAAAAGAAAGTTGTAATTTTTAAGCTCTATTCTTCAGCCAACAATGCAGTTTCCTCTCATTTATAGCACATTTTGTTTGTAAAATAGTCCAAGCACTAAATCTGTTAAGCACTTTGAATCGTCAATTACATGCTGCATCAATCCCGGTGCATATTTTCATTCAAGAGATGAACTGACCCAGTTTTTCCTTCTTGGACTATTATAGGTTGTATCCTGCGGAAATGTTTCTTTGGAATCTTCATATGAGAAGGTCAATCGGTGTGTCTACACTTCCACTTTGTTGTATGAATATGAAGATCTCGGTTTTATGTCCAATGATGATGCTGGGGAATCATGCTTCCGGTGGAGGGTGGCATATTCTGAGGTATATCTTATTCTTGTGATCTGTAGCTGTGCCATATAGATAGTCCTCTGACCTCTGTCCTGTCCTCGGACAAAGACCAGATTTCATGTTGATCTTATCTTGGACCTTGGTCAAGATTATTTCCTCTTATTGTTTCTATATCTCTTCCAGTCAACTGCTGTATCTTCAGAAAACTGGTCCACTCAATAAAATGCCTTCAGCACCCTAAGCCGAGTTGGCTCCAGTGTAGCTAGCCAGCTACAATATCGTGGTGTTGTAGTATGCTCTTATCCAGTAACTGCTAGCCTATCTACATGGTGAATTATTTATCTTGAATTCTCGTGCAATAAATGACCCTTACGCAGTTTGGTTCAGTAAAGTCCACTTCTGTGTGGCAGCCGACGTCCTGGTTTAAGTACTAGGCAACCATAATCCTGAAACTATCCCTAGAATGGATTTCTCGATGTTTACCTCATCATGCCAAGTCTTTTTGACTCAGAGATTGTATCATTGTAGTGTGAGAAGAAAACTGGTTTGGTTTAGCAGGCCTGCTGCTTCACTCCTCAGCTGGTCTTTGTTTCTAATACTTTAGATTTCTTTATCATGCATTACCAAGTATCTCGATCATTTAAAACTAATCATGTCAAGCACCCTACCCCTTATTTGCATTTACTGATAGATTGCTTTGCTTTGGATGTCATTTTATAAGTCTCAATGAGTACTGTTGTGCACAAATTAATTTTGGTAAGAAAATGGGAGGATTTATCCCCATCCTATGAAAATCCTGCTTACCATGAACCCTTCTTGGCTAGTGGGTGTAATTTCAAGTCTTTTGTTTGTGTTGGCTACAAGAATGGATTTTTAGCTGAGCCAAAACTCTTATCATAAATTTTGATTTCATAGTCTGCCAAAGATTCCTTTTCGTAGATGACCAATTGGATTGGATAATATCCCACAAGCAGCTTCCTATTCCATTGTGTTGTCCTTCACAAGGCTTGCTTTAGTGGGACGACTTTAAAGTAATATGCTTGAGCTTTTCTCTGGCAGAGGTTTTCAACCGACTTCTACATCACTGACAGAATATCTGGCATCAGAGCTCTGGTGAAGGCAGGTACTGACTGTAGAGTCATTCCTTTAATCATTGAGAATAGACTTGTAAAAACAACGAGGAAATGCAGAGTTTTGTCTTCTCCCTTGGGGAAATGGCTAAGGGAAAGAAACCTTTCAACTGAAGCTCGTCTACTATGTTTGAAAGAAGGGTAACATACTCTTGACTTGATTCTATTTCCACTCTTAAAAGACTCTGTTAGTGAATAGTGGGACATGTTTTTGAAGAGCCACTCACCCAACATGGCAGATACATAAAAGATGGAAGCCTTCTGAGTGTGATTGGAATATTCCAAAAGCACAATGATGGGGTGATGATAGTTCAACCGCAGGAGATCATTTCTACAGGATGTATGTGGCGGAAGCTGTTACTCCCTGTAGATTTTGATGGACTGATAGTAGGGCTTCCAAAAACTAGCAGCAGCAGCTCCAGCATCTGACTCAAATGCAATGCAGTAACTTGATTAGGAAATGTTGCACAATGATGGGGTGATAATAGGTCAACCGCAGGAGATCATTTCTACAGGATGTCTGGCGCGGAAGCTGTTACTCCCTGCAGACTTTGATGAACTGATAGTGGGGCTTCCAAAAATAGCGGCAGCTCGAGCATCAGACTCGAATGCAATGCAGTAACTTGATTAGGATATTGGAACATTTGCTTGTAACAGAGCCTGGCTTCTGGCAATTTTAACCTATTGGCTCGCAAATATATGTAAAGAATAATGAATCACTGGAGGTAGCATTTACCAGATCAGATTTTGCATACTTAGTACTCGGAAAGTTATTCAGTTTTCAAGAAAGTGAATTATAATGAAAGGATTGATTTTGTTAATTGCTGCACTAAATCATTAGGGTCCAATATTTGCACTATATCTCTCTCTCTCTCTCTCTCTCTCTCTATATATATATATATATTTGATCTAATGGTTGTTTGGCTAATGATAGCGCAAACTTTTCTGGCAGCAGCATGCTCAAACTCAAAGCGTGCAGCAGCTTGCTTTCTGTGTTTTTTTTAAAATTATTTTTGGGAAGTAAAATTTTCTTTTCATTCTCTTCTCATCAAAGTGAAGTGACTAAGTGAGAGAGAAAGTAAAAGAAACAATGTCGACTTATGTCGTCCATGTTTACGTTTACGTAATCAAAGTTGGCCAAAAAAATCTAAAATTGGCTTCCAATCCATTAGTGGGTCAAGAAGCAGCTGCAGAAAGCTTCAACAGTGCGCTGGCGAAAAAGATGGAAAGAAGAGATGCATTATGGCATCGTGATATGATGTCTAAGCTCCATGGACGGGTCATCACAAAGGTTTCATGGCTCTAATCGTATCCATCGTTAAAGACTTAAAAGTATGATTCAGAGGCTTCAGCTAGCTGTTGTCCAATAACAGAGGATGGCCCGAAAAAGGATTGGTTCACACCGGCCCACATAACTCACTAATTCCTCAATTCATTTTATAGTATTTTTCACATGAATTTCTGCTTTAACTTCCAATGACAAAACAACAAATTAGGCCACATTCTCTATCAATTGAAAGATTTTTTTAATCTCCAAAAAAAAATTTATACATATATAAAAGAAATAATGAGAAAATGAAAACATGCCTCGTGCATTGTAAATTTTCTCCCACCGATTGCTAATTTGTTTATTTATTTCATCAATTATTTGATGCCTTAAAAATACGCCACTCAACGTCCTTATAATTACTGATGAAAGGAAAATGGCTCATCCACGTTCAATTAGGTTTTCTTCTTGCTAAAAGAGTAATCTTTCTTTATTCCATATTCTGCTGGATAACTAAAATCTAAATGGACCCAATCATAGAAGATACAGCAACATGCAGGAAGCTGTCATGCATGTACAATTTGCCGATGCATATATGAATATATGATTATGAACATGTATAGGATTCATGCATTGACAAATTAGGACCAAAATAACTGTGGTATAGATCTAAGCCAAATCCCTAGCTAGTCACCTAATCTTGTTTTCTTTTTCCTTATTTCACACAGTTTTGCCATATATATATATATAATAGGGAAGTAATTAAATGTTGATATGGATGTAAGGATATTCTTTGGGAGTAGAACCCACAAATATATGCATGGATCTGATTAAACTATTTAGAACTCTTTGTTTTGGGGTGAAATAAGTATTTGAGTCGCGAATGAAAAGTCTTTACGAGAGCACGCAAGGCATGGAATTGATTAGAGTACGATTTAGTTAAAGATGCAGCGAGAAATGCATACAACTTTTTTTTTTTTTTGGATTGAATGCATGCTACAATTACAAGTAATTTCATATACTTGAAAAGATATGCTTCTTTTCATTTTGAGATCGGAGAAGGATGCTACTTGCTACATGCATGGTACTACGTGCTTTATAAGATTTTGATTGCGATCAAAACATTACAACTAGTAGGTATATATGTTTATATTGATATATGTGGTTGTGAAGGAGGAGCAAAGGTGACCCACTCATGGTCCTATCCAGGAACAAAGCCAATGGCACGAAGCAACATCCCCAGGACCCTGCATGCAAGGAACGAGCCATGAAACATGACCTTCAACTTTTAACAGAATCCAAAGCAAACTACTTAGGCCTGGTGCTATTAGCTGCTTTCCCAGCACAATAGCCCACAAAAATTCATGCACTCTATCGTCTCAAATCAACAATGTCCGTCTCCCTTTGGTTTTAGCTCTCTCCTTGCTAGTAGACATTTCACTACACGTCAAATTCAAACACAACCCGCCTGGCCACCATCATGGGTGCCTCCCCCAGTCTGGTCTCAGGAAACGCATGACCATCCATGTTGGAGCTAGCTTTAGTCCTCCATCGCATCCACCACATTTAATTATCATCAAATTAATAATCACACACACACACATATATATATACACGGTATAATCCACACTTGCGTACGTAGTATCCGTTTGCAAATTAAGCGACATATAATTGAAATGACCCAACAAGTTATTTATTGAAATGCATGGAATATAATAATCATGCAGGTCACGTACGTACTAAGTACTAACTGCTAGTAACGTTTCCATATAATTCTAATTTCTTGGCATGTTACTTGGGAGAGTTTAGAGTTAAAAGAGAGTACATTAAAGGTGGGGGCTTAATCGAACGACGAACATGGCATTTGGAGCAGACGCAACGTCAAAGTCCAATATGGGATGGTTGAGCTTCCCATTGTAGTTGAGGGCCATATCTAGGGGTTACGCGTGTCAACACATCAAAGCCTTGTACGCTTCCATTGGTCCCCCACCCCCCCCAAAACAAAAACTTGTTCATTTTGCCTTAGTCCCCATTTGCCATTTTTCAATTTTCAACTTCAATCAAGTCCATCGCCCAACCCCTTAGTTGCTCACCACTCAAAAGAAAATGAGGGTACGTACTACTTTCATGTTTCTTTCCATTTACCCTCAATCTCATGCCTCCCCTCTTTTTTTTTTTTTTTTAACTTTATTGCGTATATGCAATCTCTTTAATTAATTGATTACTTGTGAATTAATTAACTTCGTCTTTTTTCCCCCTCTCTCTGGGTACGTACGTAGATCTTTAATTGGGTGCACCGTCGCTTTATTCCTAAAGGTAAACAAGTATTATTAGTGTACATGTGTTGATCATATTTATGTGGTTTGAATGCAGTTAATGTTTATGTGGTTAATAATAAGAGTTTATCAATATATTTATGTGTGCGCTAGGTTTTGATCATCTTGCGATGTAGCTAAAAGAATTATTTATTTATTTATTTTTGGGTGACAGATGGATTAGGCCATCAAAACTTGAGAAAAGATGATCAACAGATCCTTAATAATGAAGCTGATACCAAAGCCCTACTGGACCAAAATACTAGTGTCTCTGCAGCTGACATGCTCCGTTACCGTGGTTGGAATGGAGGCATACTATCCATCGGCACATTTGGGCTGCTCAAAGACGATCTCAGCATCCTGATTAACGATGGTGAACACAAGGAGTATTTTGGGTTCATAGATAAAGACGACGATCAAGAAGAAAAGTGGGAGGAGGGCCTTGAGCCAGAAGAATACTCTCATCATCAAGGTGAAGACGAATGGGAAGATGACAACATGATCGGTATTGATGGGGAAGACTACCAAGACAATGACGTGGAAGAGGAGTGGAACCCTCTGTTGTACGATAGGAACAGTGGTGGTGGTGGTGGTGGTGGTGGTGCTCCAAGGACCAACCCCGTCTGCACCATCACCATTAACCCTACTCATCACAATATTGTTAATGCCATTGATGATTCCCTGCACTACTATGATGAGGTGAACAAGAAGAGAGAACGAATCACTCTGGCAGACTTGTTCTCCGCCGAATCTAAGGACGACGACGACGATGATGATGGGATTACTACTACTCCAAAACATTACTGCCGCAAAGTGCCATCCAACTCCAAGTATTCCATTAACAAGAAACCGGCCACTACTACTGGTGCTTCTGATGCTGCCCAGAAGATGAATGGGTTAGTGTTTGCCAAAAAGCTGATTCCCAGGGTCAAAGAAGATTCGCGTCCCATTCAAAAACTACAAGGGGTGAGTTTCCCCAGTAGTAGCTAATTCATTACTCTTGGTTAACTTTAATTACTATAATTATTAAAGGAAAAAATTAAGATGGGCATATCGCAAATGTATTTATTGGTCATTATTCATGACAGTTGATGAAAAGGATGCTGAAGAGGAAGATTCATCCTGACATTAACGTCGAAGGGAAGATTAAATCTTGCGCTGCTGCCCCGATTTCCCTTCTTCGAACTGATCAAGGTGCACGTTCTCTCCTCTGTCCTTTTCTTTTCCTTTTTTGTTCTCGGACTACACAAAATTATAGAGAAGGGAAATGCTGAATTTTATAAATTGAGAATGTATGTCCATCGCAGCGAATTATAATTACAGTGTAGGCAGTGAATCATCCTGTCACACACAATTAGATTTTGTGTCCTAATAGTGTCGCACACTGTAAAACGAAATCATTTTATTTATAATTTAAACAGAATGTCATCGTTTATTTTAGAATGTGATACACTGCAGTTGAGAAAATTTTTTTGATGCAGACCCGTCCCCTGTGCATCCTTTTTTGCAGATATATGTACTAGTAGTGTAGTAGAATTAATGGCGCCTGTTTCCACGCATTAATATAATGTACAAAGTTAATCTTGATCCGAGGCCTTAATCCCTTCCCGTCTAATTAAGCAATAAATTTGATGCAAAATTATAAGAAATATAGTAATGATTATAAGGACATAAAATTATTTACAAGTTCTGAACAATTGAAATAAAAATGGTTTGAGTGATTTTAGTTAGTCCAAAAAAAGTGGAGCTAAATAAAGGAAATAAAATTGTATCAAATGTATAACCAAGTGAAATGGAGATCATCAGTGTTTGGTGGGGTATGGATCATATTCCGTAGTAATAGTAGTAAAAGTAGCAGGTTTGTGGCAACGCGGTCAAGTCACATTTGGGACCCTCCATTAATGGAATAAGAGTAGTAGGGTATTCCAACTACAAGGATGAAAATATTATGCTAACATGCCAATATATTAATTAGAAAAGATTTGGTTGATGTTTTTTAACGTATCTATATCACTCATTTAGAGAAGCAATTATCGCTGAAGGAAGTGTTGTGTTTTGTTGTGCTGGATGCAGATGCCACCTCTCAATTCTGATGAGCTCTAAAAACACAAAGCCCAACAATTAATGTGCAGTCTCAAGAGTGATGAAGACACTGAAATCCATGTATTAATATTAATATTAATATTCCCAGCAGCTCAGAATCAGATTAGGTAGCCAGCTACCTAGCTTAATTAGCTTTGGAATTCCGTATTTGTATCATTTGTGTGATTGGATTGAAGCTTTTGGAGTTTGGATTAATTGAATTGTGTGAGCAGACGACTTTTAAATTGCATCTTTTTATATTACTATAAATTTTCCAGATTGGTTTGTGTTGTGCTATTCAAATCATTTCTTCTGCCGCAATTGCTGCTGCTATATTTCCTGCACCTGCTACGCTCTCTCCACAGTCCACAGTCCACAGTCCACAGTCCACAGCAAAGAAAGCAAGCAAGCAAGAGCTTGCTGACAATTGGGCTATGCCTAGTAATTGGATTCATCGTCACATTTATTTATATTTCATGGTGGAAGCTTGATCCACTGCTGCATCCCAAGACTAAGAGGCAGGCAATGGACATGGACTACCATCCACAATTTCATGCTGATTCATTTCAAACTTTATCAATCCAACCCATCATTTAATAAGGTGGTACAAGCCCAATTTTGAGTGGATAAAGAGTAACAGGCTTTTTTTCACAGCCTCCTACATTGTTAGGAAAGTGGAGTTGTTCATTACTATTAGGACTCACCCTCTAAGGTTTCATGGCTTTGGAACACGCACAGCACGAGCTCCTTTTAAGTAGCATACCATTAATTTACAGAATTATGGGGGTGGGGTGGAGTTGAGTTGGGTAGGTGGAATATGGAAACGTGTGGGATTTTGTTTTTTCTTAGATTGAGGTAGGTGGGAATGGGATTACAATGCCATACTTTATTCATTCACTTATCATCATATCCCCACTATCCTTCCAAACTCATTCATTATTATTATTATTATTATTTTAATGTCCAAATCAAATCAATATTATTATATTGGTGGCTTTTGGACGATTTAGTTGTACATATCAGCCCATCCCATCTTTAATTCATATGCTACTCATAATAAACTTAGCACAAGGGCTTCGCATTGAGAGATGATGAAGCTATAAAATTGGTTTACCCATTAACACACACACACACATTGTTTTCTTTATTTGTATAACACATTTAATATGTCATTAAATATATTATTTCTTTTTAATTGTAGATATATATAATTATTATTAGTAAATATATTAGAGAATTTTTATTTTTAAAAAATAAAGAAATATATTAAAGGTAATTTAAAAAAAAAAAAAATTGGGACGGAAGGAGGAGTGCTTCTACACACTTGTAAATCTATCTCCATTGGGGGACGGAAGGAAAATGCTAACCTGGTGAATTGTGAACTCAGATTCTGAGCCAAAGCAGAACGCCTAACAAAACTTTTGTGAAGATGACCACTGATAAGATATTTTTGTGTCAACCAATAAAAAAAAAAATTAGAAAAAAGAACCATGAATTTATTAGGCTGTTTGGTGCTGCTGATACATTGGTGAGGAATGGGACCTTCCTTTACTCGTTCATTTCTGTAAATTAAGGGATGGGCCGGAGGGCCCATTCACATTTAATCATTAACCAACTACCTCTACTACAGGACCAGTACGACTGAGACATAAAATGCGCTTGAATCTTGCTTGATTCATCTCTTCACTACTATATGCTCTTGGTCTTGGAGCTGTGTATCTACTGTCTCGGTTGCAACTGCAACTTTGCAAAAAACTCCAGTGCTCCTCACTTTCCCTTGTGGTAGGCACAATTTCCGATTGCAAACGATGCCGATGTACTGTCCTTTACTTTTTAATCTTTTGCTAATAATTACGTGTCGTGTTTGTTAGACAGCACGCATAATGGTTTTGAAAAGATTGCTTCTCGAGTGCTAACCTTTTTTTGTGGGTTCTTTTTTCTTTTTATTGGCCAGATTGGAAGAGATGACGGTTCGTAATGTTCATTACTTTGAGGATGTGATAAAGCACAACGGAAGGGGTGATTGCTGGGTTTTAGTCTCTGGGAAGGTTGGCATTTCTTTCTCTCTTTTCCTTAATTTTCTTTTGCCCTTCTAGCTACGTGATTGATGTGTATCTTTTGTATGAGCAATTTTGGCTTCTGCATTCTTTTCAAAAATTTGCTCTAAGTAATCACTTCCTGCTTTATGGAAAATTTGATTCTATTATTTTTATTTATGGATGCTCTGGATATATAATTGTTCTATGTTATTTATTTATGTTTGGTTCCAGTGTTGTATATGTATGGTTGCTTAGTAAGTATTGGTATAGTCAGTGCGTTGGGTACATTTCCGGAACGGAACAGGTTAAATAATACGGCAAATGAATTAGGTTTATGATGTGACCACGTTTCTGGAGGATCATCCCGGGGGCGATGAGGTGTTGCTCGCAGCATCAGGTGAGTCCAGCCAATTTCCCGGCAGCTAACTAAAATTAATATACTGATATTTAATATGACTGTGTCCTGTGGGTGTTGGGGGGCGGGATGGCAGGGAAAGATGCGACAGTTGATTTTGAAGACGTTGGGCATAGTGATGATGCCAAGGACTTGATGAGCAAATACTGCATTGGTGAGGTAGAGAGGTCCTCACTTCCAGTTAAACAAAACGCTGCATCCAAAGGAAGAGCAGCTTCCAAGGGAAACCACTCTTCTGAGGGTTTCGTTAAGACCCTACAATTGCTCATACCCCTGCTCATTCTGGGTTTTGCCTTAGCTCTACGCCAGTACAAGAGTAATGATTAGTAGTACTATATATTTAAGTACTGCTACCGTTACTACTAGTCTACTGCTACTGCTGCTATTTGGTTGTTTGTTGTGCCTACTCCTACTGGCTGGGTATCCACTTACGGAGCCTCGACTTTGTCACTCAATTTATTGGATGCCTGTCTTCTTATCCGCGATTTTGAAATAATAAATGCCAACTTTAATCCTCCCGGATCTTCTTGTTTTTCTCCCCTTACTCTCTGAACAACCAGGTTCGAGCTGAAACAAAGGATTCCTTTGTCATCCAGAGGTCACCTGGAATCTGGATTCAATATATAAGGAAAGTAGCTTCAACGCCAGCATTCACACACACACACGTATATATATATGCTGCGCTTAATTACCACATTTCGTAGTATTTGTTGTGATATATAACTTGGTGGACGTAACTTCAAAATTATTTTAGCTTCACCCGTGAGAACAACATTACGATTGAGATCACCCAAGGAATACTCCTTTGGCACGCAGAGGTAATCCAATTGAACAAGGGAAACATATTGATGTTAGTTGTGTTGTTGGCTCTTAGGACTGTTGGAGAACACAGCATTTTGGCTCATTCTAGAAATTAAAGTCCCCATTGCTCCTTCCCATTTCTCATGGAAGCAAGGCTAATATTATAATTGATCAATTCAGATTGATCTGTCCATGTAAATTAAGTTTTAAGCATCTGGGTGGCAGTACTAATCAGGGTGAAATTTCTCTCTGTGGACTTGAAACTCAACGATGATCCTTTTCCTTCGTATACCGGCACCAAAAGCAGAAAATGTTTGGAGTGAAAATTACGGGCAGGCGTCCATGGAGTAAGAGAACCAAAATGTGATCAACACATCAACTTTACGTTAGTATCATAAATATTGATTGATTCTCCGACATCAACAAGATGATGAAAGTTTCTGCGGTAGCATGTATGTAATAGTGAAGAAAAATACAGCACGAGATAAGGTTTCCCAAAACCAAAAGAAAAAAGAAATCTAAAATCAGTACTCAGTAGTAGAAGGATTGTTAGGATGATCCGCCAGGATTAGGTGGAAGAGTCGGGAAATTAATTAACAATAACATACGCCGTGGCCCGTGCATGCATATATCTCACTGCAATAATAAATAATTCTTGGCACTGAATGTGACTCAGTCATATGTCCTGTCTCTGGTGGCGGGTGGGGTGTGCAATTTTCGAATTAATTCGAATATCCGACCAAATTCGAAAATTCGAATTCAAAAAAAATCGAATTGAATTCTAATTTTCAGTTTTCGAATCGAGTTGAACTCGAACTCGAATTCGAATTCGGTTTTCGAGTTGGTTTTCGAGTTTGGGGTTTTGAAACCGAAAACCGAACCGAACCGACTCGAAAACCGAATTTGGATTCGAAAACCGAATATGAATTCGAAAACCGAAAACCGAATATGGATTCGAAATTTGAGAAAACCGAATATGAATTCGAAAATCGAGGAAACCAAAATTTATACACATATATATATATATATATATATATATATATATGCATATAATTATATAATATAAAAAATATGCTTGATTGTATTTGATTTATTATATATGTGTGTGAAACTTTAAAAATTAAAAGAATTTGTAAAATTGTTAATATGTGTATTACTGTATTTTAACTTTTTAATTTGCATTTTATTGTATACAACACAACACATATTTATAAATTATATACAAATAATGTGTATATTGGAAATGATTGTATACAAATAATTGTACTTCTTGTCATTAGTATAGTAAATTGGAAAAGATTAAATGTTGGAGAATATTAAATGTAAATTTATTAAAAATGTGTAAAATTATGAAAAAAAATTGATAAGTAAATGAAAAAAGTGAGGAAAAATTATGTATATACTATATAGTATACAAATATGATAGAGAAAATCTCATTTCTCATCCAACCTAACTTATCCATGTCTCATTTGAACATATTACTTTGTAATTTAATAATAATAACCACAAAAGTGTAAATTGATTAGTGAGTAATAATTAGACATTGGTTATTACTAACTTAATAATCACGAAGTTTTATTTATTTAGTAATTTTTACTTCTAACTTTTGCTAATTACTAATAATTCAAAACTCTAAAGTTTGAAATATAAAAAATTGCCAAATAATTGAATGTGTGGTTTTATTTACTTTTGAATTTATAATTGTTGTATAGAACACGTATTTATTTATAAATCGATACAAATAAAGTGTATGTAACATAGATGGTATAAAATGTAAATATTTACTTCGCTATATTACTACTTGATTTACATTACAATATATACATATGCTAATTGCTATATGGTAAAAAGATATATATAATTCTTGTGATTTTAGTTTTATTGAATTATTAACTAAGTAAATAATTCATAACTAACAAGTCTGATTTGATAATTGTAATATAATGGCATTAGTGTCCTAATTGAGTCATTATCTCATTGAGATATTAAAATCGTAATAATGATATTAGACTATTAGTACATTACATCATACAAGGAAAAAAAAGAAATTTATTAAAAAATGTAAAGATTATTTAAAAATAAGATAAATATGTGGAAAAAATAGAGAAAATAACATGTGTAGTTTTGTACATATGACTTATGACTTATGACAATACAAAATGTGCAATTATCTTATTTAATAACTCATCCCTATTTCATTTGAGTGTGTAACTTTATAATTAATCACCACAAAGTAATTAATGAATATTAATTAGATATTTATTATTATTAACTTACACAAATATGATAGCTCAATTCTCTTATTTAATAACTTATTCATGTCTTATTTGAGTGTATAATTTTGTAATTTGAAAATAATAAGTTAATAACCACAAAGGCACAAGTTGATTAGTGAGTAATAATTAGGTATTAGTTATTATTAATTTAATAATTTCAAAAGTTTTACTTATTTACTTGTAATTTCTGTTAATTATTAATAATTCAAAGTCAAAAGTTTGAAATATCAAAAATTGCCAAATTATCAATATGTAGTTTTATTTACCTTTTAATTTGTAATTTATTGTATAGAACACATGTTTATTTATAGATCATGTACCAATAAGGTACATCTTTGCATGTATATAATGTAACTATTTACTTATAAAACTAAGTGATTTATATATATATATATATATTGAATTTGCTTATCTAACAAGGTAATGATTCAACATTGATAGTTGTAAATTTATAGGTTAGTATCAAAATCAAATCATAAACAAGTGAATTTAATTTGAACAGCTGGAATAGTAACAATAAAAATGGCTCCCTCCTTGCTTCATTGGTGAGATTATATGATCAAATATCGTAATCAAAATATATTATTACTGACAGTGCTATTGAAACATGTACAATTTAGTATAGTTTGAAGAATTGATAACTATTAAATCATAATAGGAAAAAGAAATTTATTTAAAAAATGTAAAAATTATTTATAAGAATGATAAATAATTGAAAAAATATGGAGAATAACATGTATAGATTTTGTAGAAGAAAATTAATGGGAAAAAAGTTGATCATGATAAATTAACAATTATTCTGTCCTCATATGGAAATTATAATTGATCACTACTATTTTATTAATTCATCATATTAATATGAAATATTATATTAATTCAATAAATTTTGTATTGAAATATTGAGGGTGCAATTGAAAGGAATAAATATATTTTGAGGATGTGATTGAATAAAATTAGATTTTTTATTTTAAAATTAAAATAGAAATAAATTATGGGTATTATTATAATAATAACTATTTTAATTGGGCCATATTAAAAATAAAATTAATTTAGGTATAAATATGGGTTTGTAATTTTAAATTTCGAATTCGAATTCGAATTGGAAACCGAATTCGAATTCGAATTGGAAACAGAATTCAAATTCGAACCGAATTCGAAATTCGGTTGGCTCAAATTCGAATTCCATCGAATTCGGTCCGAGTTTCGAGTTGGCCTTTGAAAATAGCCAACCCGAACAACCCGACTCGAATAACTCGAAAACCGACTCGATTTGCACCCTACTGGCGGGTTGACTTGCCGTTGCAAGGCTGACCCAAAAGAAAAGGTGTTATGATTGGGGAGTTTACGGGCTATGCCACTCTGCCATTGGGCCAGTTGTTGACCCTCCTCTGCCCACATTGTTCCATTCCTTCATTATTTATTGGTTGGATGTTAAACTTAAACTAATGACTAGTAGTACTACTGTACTAGTATTAATCATAGGAGCAAGCAAACCACCAAACCACAGAGGACAGCCCATAGATATGCGGAAGCTGCTGGATCGGAAAACCAACAACACCACACCACACCACAAAAACTTTGTGGGTTTCCCCCGTAGCCCATAGATGTGTATAGCGGCTTCAGAGTTAATTAATTCATCGCCCCACGTGAATAAGTTGAGAAGCTTCAGAGTTAATTAATTCACAATTACATATAGCGGCTGGCTTACTTGTGTTACTATATCCTTAAAAGGAAAAATTAATATTGGAGGAACAAGTCCTACACTGCTATGTGCCTCAACTACTAGTTTACAACAAGTTGCACATTATTGCATAGTTTGAAGCCTTAATTAAGTGGTCTCCATCTAAAAGTGTATGGATACAAACACCTCTCCATATATAAATATATATGTATGACTCATAATATTACTCTATGCAATATAATAGTAAGTAAATAATTTTGATGAACATATAGGTAATCTATATCTATTTATATATATATATATATATATATTTTGGGAGGTGGGGTGTGGGGGGTTGTAGTTTAATTGAGAAGGGGGTTGCATTCCGTTGTCCACGGGTTGTGGTGCCGTGTGCTCATTTGGTTTCTTTATACCCTTCTATTTATCAACATAATTATGTCATTTTTAAATTTAACAAGTTTTTAGTTAATCAGTACTGGCAGTAAAGGTTTAAGAAGATATGGAGGAAAAAAAACAAAACAACTTCCCAAGAAGAACCCCATCTTGCTCTCCTCCCACGTAAGTAGAATTACGCACTAGTACTGCCAGTCTTCTAATTAATGTAATGTATATACTCACACACACACTATATTGTCACAAGTAATTCTCTAAAAACTTGGAATATTCTGACATCTATAGATTAAATATTAGTAATTGTGTTTTCTCACGCTACTTAATCATTGAATTGTCAAGTTTTGTAGTACATGTACAGCATTTATTGGTGAAGTTTAGTACTAATGTAGTACGAATGTTTTGGCTCCGTGACAATTCAAGTGTTAATTGAGGATAATTAGACAGTATAGTACGCACTATACTGACAAATGTAATATTTTTTTTTTTTTTGAAAATATCTATTCTATTACAAGCGTATGTGCCTTTCATATAATTCCTATTATATTACAATAATGTATCTATTAGAAGAGTATGTGTTTCATTCAGATGTAAAGAGAACGAGAGAAGAGGATGATTGAGATGAGGTTCGATTCCCTGATCTCTTAGTTCCAACATATGTTAGATGGCTATTGAGACAAATCTAGTGGTTGAAAAAAAATGCAAGATTGGTACTACCATTACACATTCATATGTACTAGTTTGTGAAAGATTGAAAATATTGATTAAAGGTGTACTGGGCTTAATAAATATTTGTCATAGAGTGATGAGGCAAACAGATGTAGCTTGGCAATCCCAAGCGCCTGATTCAATAGTAATTATTGAGAATGTGATTAACTAAACATATGAAGCAAGGGATTTTCTCCGTCGTCCATACACTCCTAGTATAAAACTGTTACCAATTGGGCTAGTTTTCGTGAAGTCCAATTACTAATATTTAAGTGTACATATGGGCTAGCACAAATCAATTAGCTGAGTAATTAATATTTGTGAATACATATATAGTTAACCACTACTATAAGTCTATATCTAAATGCACATACAATATTAATTGCGTGTGCTATGGGTGGGGGGTCTCTGTCACTCTGGAAGAGGAAGGATAGAAATGGTCAGGAGATCGTTTTCACTCCCCCTCAAATCTCCATAGCTATGTTAATTGTCTTTATTGATTTGCACCATGCCACCATCCATCCCTCACCCTAAAAATCCCAATGGGGAACCCACTTGGGAATTCAACTAGCTTTTAATTTTAGGTAAAATGGTGGTCTTTGTTTTTAATATTCAATTTTAGTGTTCATGTTGCGCACCTATTAATTACTGCAACAGCAGTTAATTACAACAGTTTCATCAAACAAAAATTTATTATTGTTTTGGAGGATAGGGGTGTCGAATTTACTAGCTAGGTACTGCTGAAAAACTATAATTGAATATTCTTTCGTTCAGGGTGATTAAAAAAAAAATTATGTATGTAATGAAAAAAATTTGGATTGAGGAATTTGTTTTAATGATGATGAAAAAGAATATTTATATATATACATGAGAGTTGAGAGTCATAGCAGCAAAACAAAAGGAAGACAAAGGGCAATTCATTGCAGGGTGTGGTAAGCAAAAGCACTGGAAAAAGAAAGCAAAGTGGAATAATCAAAAGAAACCAAAAGATGGATCATGGACGGAGGAGACACAGCTGCTTTAATTAATACTTGTATATTTAAGTAGCTCTATATATTAGAGTATTAATCGTGATATGCATGTTGACAAATTTGGTATATATTCAAGTTACAAGCTATAGTCGTTAACCTGCTGATGTAAAATCACCCAAAGATTATTGATCCTACAAAACTACCCGGGGTTAGCTTAATTTCAGTTAATTTGTCCTTTCCATCTCATGATTGACATAATAAAGTATCAGTAATGATGGATTGAAATTTTTATTCATTTCCCACGAGTGAATTTATTTGTTCTTGGCTGACTTCATTATACATGCCATGGTAAGTATAGATAAGCTACTAGTTCAGTTCTGCCTTAACAAATTAATATTGGTGATCCACTGATGATGAACGAGCTCTACGTGTTGCCGCTACTATTAGTATTAGAGTTCCAACTCAATACTTAACTAAAATCTATTCCATTATTTTATTTTTTTGGCTTAAAATCTCTTCCACTATTGACTAAGCTAGGACCGGGGAGCAAAACCCAGCGAATATTTTGATTAATATTACATCGAGAATTATAATAACAGATATGTAATTGATAACATATACGATGAATAATGTAAATTTTTATTTCCCACCACAACTTGGGATAGAAGTGGCGTTACATGCCTTAATTTGGTCCCTCGTACTCAAAGTCTTGGAGAATGAAATAAATTTAAGGTGGATGATGTACTTGTAGGTTTTTTTATTTGGATGAATTGCTGGAAATTTGAGAGAAATGAAAGATTTAATATGTCCACGCCATAGAAAAAGACGGGAGGAGAAGACTACTAATTAAGATATATTGTAGCATTAATTATTAATTATTATTCTCCACGCTGGAAGCACATAAATAATTAATTAATTAGTGGCAAACTTAACGGTGGCGATGGGGCAACAACCACAGAATAATTGTGCAAGCTTATATTTTTTACAAGGTCAAAATGACAACCAACTCTATTAATAATAAAGTATTCGTGGGATTAATTAACTGGAAATTAAGGAGGGAGCCTGCTTGCAATTGCCCAAAATAATTGATATATAAATATAAGCATCAACAACACGATAGAATATGGAATTAATACCATCAACAGATCAGCTACTAGGGAGGGATGGGAGAGTCTCCATACTCTCTATGATATGACTCCATACAATATAATATAATATGTTGGCGCCTTAAATTATACTCCTTCCGTCTCAAAAAAAAGAGTGTGTAATTTGGTTAAAATACAACTTCTTATTAGTTATTAGTACAACTCATTTAATGCAACACTAAATGTATAATTTTATATTTTTATCATTACTTTTTAATTTTTTGAATATATATAATTATTATTAATAAGAATATTTTAGAAATTTAGTTTTTTTTTTAACAAGAAAAAGTTTTTAAAGTAAACTCTTTTTTTGAAACGGAGGAAGTAATATAATTGTAGCTTTCTTCGTTAAAAAAAAAATCCATACAATTAATTAATGCATAATTAGGATTTGATGATTATATATATTTTTTTTTAATAATGAGATGATGATTTCCTTCTCAATTCCGGTGAACGTGCATCCAAGAAGGTTGGAACATATAATACAGTGACCCATACTAGTGTTTTACTAAACCTTGTTATGATTAATAATTAATTAAGCAGTATCAGCGGTGGGGAGTGTACATGACGACAGTAATAGTAGTATGTGGTACTTATAATTACCTTAATTATTCTTGTTTAGAACTTGTTTTTAGATATTTAATCCCCAAGCTTAAGCATGGGTCCAGTTAACCCAACCACATCCTTCGCAGTTCATCATCATGGAATCGTCTTTTCAGTTAACAATTAGTAGTTGGTTGCCACAAAACCTTAATCAATATCTCAAGACCATCAAATTTTTTATTAAGTTAAATCAACTTGGCTTTGGCTAGCTAATTAAGCTCAGTGAATAAAGAGGGAACAACTGATCTCTTGTGCGGCTTGCAAATGATTAGTCTGCACTGTGCAGCCAAACAAGACAGACAGCAACCTTTTGCTTTTCAAATTAATTACAGTTTATTAAATATATCTGCAGAAATGAGAAAAACGCGTAGGATATGTGTGGAGGATTGTCATCGGTACTTAGACCGTCTCGTCTTTCCTTGTTAGTAATTGAAGGGACAGTAAATTTACGTTTGTACTTGTACGTTGTAATTAAGATAACTTTTGTCTCATAATAATACAAAATCATCTACATATACAGCGTTGATTTGCCCTGATTAATAAAGTAGCCATAGCCGTAGACGTAGACAAAACTAGAAAAGAATGAAGAAATTAAGACCCTTTTAGGGGTGGCCAAATTAATATCACAGGAAACACATAAACATAAAATTGCAAATTCAAATTTTTTTGTCTAACACTCTTTTAGTTGAATCCGTTACATCAGACTTGTTTAATGTAATTTATATCTTTTGTATAATTTGTAAACTATTACAAATGATAAAATTTACTTTGCACTTTTAGCAGCGATTAGCGATTACGGTTCTTTATTCAGGTGCTGTTTGATACGTGAGTTTGGGGTGGGTTTGGAATACTTTCGATTCAATTGTGCTGTTTGGTACATGGTTTTGGATTTTTGTAATCCTTTGGGGGTGGATTTACGTGAAACCCACCCCTCCCCCTCATTTTGTGTAAACCCATCCAAATGGGTTTTGAAAGAAGGAAAAAACGACGTAATTTTGAGCCAAAAAGTCTTAAAACTACGTAGTTTTAATGGAAAGAGAAAAAAAAAATTTCAGCTGCGCATTGACGCTACCGCCAACGCCGATGATGCGCTAGGGCGCGCCACATGGTTGCAAACCCCCTATGGTTTGCAACTCTTATTTTGCTTATTTTTTTTTTAGTTTTAAAAAAAAATTTCAATAAATTATAGAAAATATTTTTCTCTACAAAATGACACGCACTTTGATTATTTTTTGAACAAAATATAATTTATTAAATATTATATAATATAAAATATTAATATTTTTGTTATAATTTTAATATAAAATTTTAATATAAAATTTATTTATAAATTTATTATTATTAATATTAAATTTTAATTTTAATATAAAATCTATTCCATTCCATTACAAAATAATACCAAACAACATAATTATTATCATTCCATTTTATTCCAAACCTTTCCATTCCTCAAATCCATTCCATTCCTAAACCCACCATTTATACCAAGCATATCAAGCGGCACCTCAAAGAAATTGGTACAGTAGCATCTTTCAAATCCATTCTATTCCTAAACCCACAATTTATACCAAGCCGCACCTCAAAGAAGTTGGTGCAGTAGCGTCTTTCAGTGATGCAACAGACAAAGGCGTGGGAAAAGTATATGGTTGACTTCAACATTCATCGTCAGTCCATGGTGGACTATGTATGAAGAAAGTCAATAAATAAGAAAAAAATCAATAAAAAGTCGTACGGCAGTTTAATCCGTCACTCCTCCTTGAATTTTCAACTCAAAATAATGCACAACATAAGCCAGGAGATAGACGTCAAGAGAGAGGGCAACTCAGGAAGGAAGGCGACGGACAATTCAATGTAGCCTTATTAAAAAATATAACTACCATTTCTAACCGTTTATGTACAACCAAAGTCATACTATATATATATATATAGATATATCCTCAAAAGGAAAAGGTACATCAATATTCCCAGTATTTTAAAAAACCAAAACACGGTACCCAGCGAACACAACAACAACAACAACAGCAGCAGCTACTGTAGAGTGTAGGTAGACGACGGTAGCAGTTCTAAGGAAATTTATGCACATGCAAGAGTGACCATCATCAATGGAAGTGTTAAGTGATTGTGTGTGTGTGTGTGTGTGTTTTGTACCACATGAACATGAACTTAAACGGATCAGATGCATGGAATTTTTCTTTCTTCTGACTCAGATGACCTCAGCTACACGCCTGGGTCGCAACTTCACCAATAGTGGTTTGGCCATTTCACACGAAAGCCTCAGCACTTCGGACAAATCAGGGCCATCCTCGTGTGCGGGAAAGAACTCAAACTGCTGCAAAAGCGAACCAACCCAGAACATGACCGCCGTCAGACCAAGTGTCTTGCCGGGACAGCTTCTCCTACCGGACCCAAATGGTGCTAGTCTCAGGTCGGTTCCAAGCACCGAAAATTCTCCACCAACATCCCCTTCCTCCCCCGAGTTCAAGAACCTCTCGGGTCTGAATGACAGCGGGTCCGACCAAACATCTGGATCCCTTGTGATGGCCCACATGTTCACCATGGCCGTGGTCCCCATTGGCACGTGATAACCATCAACCGTCGTGTCCGTTATCGCCAAACGAGACCAGGATAGCAGCGGGCCCGGGGGGTGCAGCCTTAGTACCTCCTTCACCACAGCCGGTAGGTATGCCATCTCCGTTATGTCAGACTCCGTCAAGGCACGTGCGGAGGAGCTGCTGCTGCGGCTAGTAACGCTGTCCAATTCCTGCTGGACCCTGGATTGCACCTCCGGATGAAGTACCATCCTCGCTAGAATCCACTCCACCAAAACAGCAACTGTGTCCGTGCCTCTAAATATCATTTCCTGACAACAATAAACACCACAATATTCATTCTTACCTGTATAATTATACTGCCGCTGCATTAGAGTACTAGAATATGATATATGATATATCATCCACTACCTACGTGGCAAATTTTGGACTCCACGGCCACTCATTAGTAAAGATATTAATGGTGATTTCCTTTTTTTTTTTTTAATATTATTTCCATAGGCTAT
Source organism: Gynochthodes officinalis (assembly GCA_020080225.1). Lineage (NCBI taxonomy): Eukaryota > Viridiplantae > Streptophyta > Magnoliopsida > Gentianales > Rubiaceae > Gynochthodes > Gynochthodes officinalis. The sequence goes on from CM034616.1 coordinate 28,842,642, forward strand.
TAGTGACAATTTCTTGTAGTACAATCATGATGATCATCAAACAAAAATATAATAACTCCTAATTAATTAACTTCCTCCAGGAATATCCCTATATAATAACTCCTAATTTCTTTTTTTTGTTTTTGTTTTTTGGGGATGGGGCCCGGGGGAAGGGAGGGAGAGGGAGAGGAGAAGGGAGGAGGCGTGGGGCAAGGAGGGGCGTCTGCCTCTTGAAAGTGAGTGATTGAAAATGAATAAATCTAAAATGAACACTGTAGGATATTCCTGCGGATGATGCAAATTGGGTGGCGAAATTAATATTCTTGTGAATTTGTAATCCCAAAAGTAAAAATACAAACTCAGGCTACACAAGTTAAAGAACAAGGCGAACAAAAAAGGTTGAAAGGGACTAATCAAAGCTGTAGCAACTATCTCTTTCCCTCTCGTCCATTGAGTAAAAAGCCTATCTTTAATCAAAAATAAGGAAAAAGGTATTCAGAGTAGAGGAAAATTCTTTTTACTTGGACTAGTAATTTTAAACATGTTTGATTAATTAAAGTCCAAAATGTTTACTATGCATATCTATAATTAATGCGCTATGGATAACTCTGTGTCATATGCATGATGTCCAAAATTATCTACGCACTCGATATCTAGATTGGTAATAAATTTAAGTTATGGTGGCTTACCCATAGTACAGCAATCATATCGGAATCGGATAACTTATTAGGTCCCTGAAGGTTGAGCAAAACGTCCACAAAAGCGTGATGATGATGAGGCTGCGATTGAAACTCATCAGCAGCAGCAGAGGTCCTACGATGGTCAATGATCCCACTGACAAATTCGTTGACTTTAGGCACGAGCCGGGAGCACCTGAAGCGGACTTTTTGCAAGTCAAATTCAGCCAACCAAGGAAGGTGGTCGGACCAGTTAAATATCCCCAACAGCTGGTAACCTTCGTCTACCAATCCCCTCAGTTTATCCACGTCCTTCTCCATCCTTCGGGGCTCAGCCGATTCAGCCGGCTCCAGCAGGGGGCTGAAGCTATAACTTGGTCCAAACACAGAGCACATCATATTGCTAAGGGAAGCCAACTTGAGCACATCCCTAACGCGAATACTACTATTCTCACCTCCCCGTGCTCTCATCATTATTAATTTCCCCATCTGGTTGGCTATTTCGAACCTCTGGGCCTCCGAAGCTTTAATCTGCTTTGGGCAAAAGAGGTTGGTGGCCGCGATTTTGCGAAGGGTTCTCCAGTACACCCCGTAGGGAGCAAAACCAATAGCTCTATTGAACATGAGGCGGTAAGCCGACTCCTTGATGGGACGATCAGCAAAGTCAGAACTGTTGAGCATCTCTTTGGCCACGTCAGGATTGCACGTCACGATGACTCTGGTCTCCCCAAGGCTGAAGGCCATGAGGCGCCTGGCGCGGGAAGCCACGGCCATGGCCGCAATCTTGTGATGGGCAAGGCCGAACATAAGGCTCATGCTTCCAATGATGGGAAGCCCTTTAGGGCCAGGTATTGGGTAGATCCATAAATCCCTGGAAGCATATTTTCTCCATTTATGCCTGCCCCAGGCTGGACCACCGGGATGAGCCCAGTAAATGAGGTTGATGACTAGAAAAAGCAGGACAACAAGACACAGGAGACATAAGGTGTTTGGGGAAGTGAGGGATTTGCATTTTGAGGCTAGAGCGACGACCCACAGGCTTTCTATGTTTGTTCTCATTTTTGTTACTTTGAGATTTACACAAAAAAGAATTATACTACTAATTGCCACGCTCAAATTACACTGATGATTGGATGGCCAAGTGGATGGAGGAGAGAAAGGAGAACGAACTTAGAACTTAGAACTTAGAAGAAAAGGTTTGGGCCATGAACGTACACCATTTGCTGCTTTATATAGGAACGGAGATATCCCCGCATGGCCCACCAATGCCAAATTTTGTACATTTTACATAAATTAAATCACAAATTTCGTCTCTAATTTTTGCGCTAAAATTTTTTTTAGTCTGCAACATTTCAAACGGTTCTTTTTAACCCTTAACATTCATAAACTTGATTTTTCAAACGGTTGTTTTTAGTCCTTAACATTCACAACATTTGCAACTTTGAACCCGTTTTTGCATGTTGAAAGGCAGTAGTGGATTAAAAAGAATCGTTTGAAATATTGTGAACTAAAAAGAACTTTAGCGCAAATATTAAAGAAGAAATTTGTGATTTAATCTTTTACATATAATATGTTAGTGCATATAATAAATCGTAAACACCTCATGTACTCATACTAGTAATTGATCTAGTAGCCACCAGGGGTATAGAAGAATTGGTAAGTTTGGAGTAATGTGGGGAGAAATCTTCCAGCAAAATAGGTTCAAACCTCGCGTAGAACAAATTTTTCGTTGAAATATTGTAGGATCTGTCTTAGAGTTTGGCCTGTTGACTTTCTCTATGTGTCAACTCGTGCACATCTATCGCAGGCTTATGTCAACTCGTGTACATTTCTCGATTTACATCCGTGCCTGGCTAAGGGGCCTGAGGCTTTTGGTACAGGCAGGGGAGTTTCGCCTTTACGAGGGGGACTTTCTCCTAAAAGCAAAGTAATTGATCTAGTAGAAGTACCCCCTTTATTTTTATTTGAAAAAAAAAGCCTAGCTAAAGGGCCTGGAGCCTCTGGTACAGGTGAGGGAATTTCGCCTTTAGGGACTTTCTCCTAAAAACAAAGTAATTGATCTTGTAAGAGTACCCCTTTTCTTTTTATTTGAAAAAAAAAATTTATCGTGAGACATTTAAGTTCATTAGATGAGTATTAAGTTTTTTTTTTCTTGACTAAAGAATTACAACTGCTATTAAGTGTGTGCACTAAGTAAACCTATCCTTATGTAATAACTCCGAGTATTAAGTTCTATTTTTATTTTTGATAAAACAAGTGAATGATATCAATGTTTATATTTTCTTGTATGTAAATAAACAGTTGTTGACAAAATATTTTCTCCCTAGATACTAGATATATGCATACTGTCCTAATTAACTATAATTAATTTGGGAATTCAGTGGGTGATCACTGACTCGGGACCCATCGTTCTGCTGCCTAGAGTAGTTTCTTTTTTTATTATTATTTTAAAGAACTCCATAATCTTGTGTGTATACATTAATTAATTAGTAGTCATCATTAGGTAATCATGGTGCCCGTCCCATATAAAAATAAAATTAGCAAACTCGATTGACCAGGACGAAGACTAATGGGGAAGGGGTAAAGAAATTGAGGAGAAATTCTGGTGGTGCTGCGCCGCCGCGAATGCATGAGCAGAGTGGAAGCTACAATTAAAGCACCATCGCAAACCGACGGAGCGTGGGAACCACGGATCCATTGGCTGCCGACTGCGTCTTCACTCTTCACTCTTCACTCTTCACTCCACCTCTAATTAGTAATTACATCCCGCTTTCTCTCCCTCAGCCTTTGCTAACTCATGCATATCTTTTAATTTGCTTCCTCCCTAATTAAGAGGCTTCTGATATAGGTAAAAGAATTTTACCTTCACAATGGAATTTTCTCCTAAAACAAAGTAATTACCTCCCACTTTTAATAGGAGTACATGTTTCTGCATTTCGATTAATTTGGTTAATTAAAGCTTAAGGCTTATATAACTAATTGGCATTAACTACTACTACTACTACTTGTAGTAATTCTACTAAATTGTGTTCTGATTAGGAATGACAATTTTCGAGTTCGGAGTTAGGGGTTGCAATCCCATTCCCGAACTCGAAATTTTACCCCGTCCTCGAACCGATCGGGTTTTAATCATAAAACCCCCCCTCTCCCCGATCGGGTTTCGGGTTCTCCGCGAGAACCCCTAAACTGATCAAAATACCCGAACCCGAACCCCAAACTCATAAATGTTATTCTATTAATGCTTAAAAATAGTATTTTGTATTAAGTGTAAAATATTTTTTAAAATACGTTTATTTTCTCAAAATATGTTTATTTTTTTCAATTGCACCATTCATATTTTAATACAAAATTTAGTCAATTAATATAGCATTTTATATTAATATGATCAATTAATAAATCTATATATATTATTTTCTCTATTTTTTGAATTATTTTTATCTTATTTTAAAATAATTTTTACATTTTTAATAAATTTCTTTTTTTCTTTTTTGATTTAATATATTAATATTATTATTACGATTTTAATATATAATTATCAAAATTATAAATATATTCGGGGTCGGGGTGAGTATAAGTACCCCTGAATCCGCCCCGAACCCGACATCGAGTTTTAATCTAAATACCAAACCCGACCCCAAACCCGAAAAAAACTCGATCAATCGGGTTTTAACTAGGTTCGGGGTCGGAGAACCGGTCGGGGCGAGTTTTTTTTGCCATCCCTAGTTCTGTTGAGTTGTGTGCTGTGGGTTCAGAGGTTCATTCATGAGCTCTTTATTATTAGTGAATTGTGTAGTTTAATTTGGATATTTGACAAGGCTCATCGTTTGCCCCACCCCCATTACTATAAAAGTCTATAATCAAAGCCAAACCTGTTCCTATTTCCATTAATGCCTAACTAATGCTGGTTGACATGTGTATATGACCTAATAATTAATTAGTTCATGATTTCTTAATTTCCTCGCAATCAGTGGAGCAAAATCCTGGAGTAGCATAATAGAATTTTGTTGTTGTCCAAGGTATGATGTAGCTCAAGCATGATCCATGACGGCGTGATTCTGGGACATCCCCCGAACTGAACCAATTTAAGGTTACCTAAAATTCTTCTCCCATTAATATGCCCGCAGACATATATGGAATATATATAAATATAGCGCAGGCCAGACAAAATTATCCGATGTTAGTGTGGAAGTTTGTTTAATTCTCGTAACAGTATAAGTGTATGTGGGTTGTGTGTTAGTTCAGGGGTTATGATTTATATCAAAATACTACATAGAATAGTTAGTGATGGCTAAATTGTTCAACATACAAATCCCTTTTTTATTATTATTATTATTACATTCTTAAATAATTAGTTAGTGGAGGTGATGCATAAATTTAATTAGTAAACTCATAAAATCTGTAATTGAGACAAAGTGAATTTTTGTAATAATAAGGATGGTGAAAATTAATAATAAGTGACCTAAGATTAAATTTGATAACAAGTTAAGCTTGCGATTTTATTTTTATGTATGTACTTGAGCAATATATTGGAGTTGACCAAAAGGACTACTACTACTAGTTTGGCAGTAATTGGAGTAATTTTAGGTATGCCTTGTAATTAATTGCCTGCACATTCCTTGAATCTGGTTCACGTGGGAGCATGATTGTGGTTGGTTCAGATGGACAGGTGTGAAGACGAGTGAATGGGGGTGTGGTACAATGTAGGGAACGAAAGAATGAAAGAATGAAAGAGGCCGAAAACAAAGAAATGAAACAACGTGAGTTGCGGTAGCAATCAGTAGTACTAAACTACTAATTTGGTAGATAGAGGAATATAAATAATAGGTGACATGGGGATTTGGGCCTCGAAACTTGGAACTTGGAACTTGGAACTTGAAAATCGGAAATCGAAAATCGGACGAAGGCCCCACATAGCGAAAGGAAGACACGTGTGGAATTCTGGCGTGACATTGTCGGGGCATTAGGTGGAGGGTGCACCTGACTCCCATGCCACTCCTTTCAACCCCACTCATCAAATTCACTGGACTGCCTTCAACCTCCGACCTCCAACCTCTTACCTATGCTCCAGTTTACCCTCACGCCCCTGCCCCATCCCATCACCGGAGAATCAAAACAAAATTCTCTCGATGATCCATCGCCGTTGAACCGGCACCTGGCGCTAATCAACCCCATTTCCATTTGCATGCCATTTTCATTGGGGGACACACATTGATGTCGACAACTCTATTATTACCTGCAGTCCGTTTACCAAAGCTTCTCAGTAGCCGCCTCCACCTCCACTTCTCTCCCGTACTCTCCTCAGGGGATGATCAACGGATGCTACTACTACTCCTTTCTTATAATAATAATTTTTTTTAAAAAAAAAACAGGGGGCTTTAAGTTAAATATAATTCTTAAATTATTAAATATAATACTTTTAATACATAATTTTATTTTTCTAATTATGATCATACATAATTATTTTTACTAAAAATAAGTGAATTATTTTTTAAGTACAAAAAAATTACTTTTGTTTCAAATGAAAGGAGTAGGATGCAAATATCTAAAGTCCACTTTCTTTGACTCATTCGTAGTCATTCCACGCATAATTATAATTTTATTCACGTTGTGGGGGAAAAACATAAGGAAAAAAAACAGGGGAAAAATAATGAATGTGGTCGCGTGAGTGAGGATGGATAATGGACAAAAGTGATGAAGGAAGAAGCGTAGGGTGGCGTGAAATCAAAGCTGAATGAATGGGTGCATTTATCCAAATCCAAAACCAAAACCAACAAAAGAGGAACACAACGAAGAACAGAAAAGGAAAGCTCAACTTTTAGGATCCATACCTAAATTTTAGATAATTTATCTAAATACATTCATGCATGCAGTTCATGACACAGACACTCTCGAGCGAATCATGTGATCCAATATCCAAAATTATGGAATCAAGGATTTAATTGTAGTTAGCTTACCTGGCCAACTGTAGTGGTAATAATTTTTTTAACCGATGTTACATAATGAAATGAGTGCCTTACTTGTATGTAGGCAAGTACTCTATATTTTATAAATTTCCTCAATTAGTCTTTTACACGAAGAAATAATAAAAAAAAAAAAGGTCTTGTACGTACGACGTACGGCTTGGCTTGCATGATTTAATTGGACGTTCAATTTGTAGAGATGGAGGGTATTAAGTGCCACCGAAGTGTAGGTGCATGTAACTAAATTAAGTGCATGCATATTGTTTCCAATGAAGTCGATCATGCATGGGCGGTTTTGCTTAAATTAAGAAAGGACACAACAGCTAACAATTAACTACGTGCCTGCATGTACTTACGTAGTAACAAGATTAATTGGCATGCACCAAATTGGTATTTGAGTGTTGTTTCTAATTAATGAACCTTGACGTCCCATGGTATGATATGCATGATGCATGTACCAAGTGCTACTAGGCACGTTGTATCTATCTACTTAAGATTGATTCCCAGGGATGCTGCTGCGATGCTTCATTAATAGTAAGTACACGGTATAACACTTGTTAATTAATCCCTCGGATAACCTAGACTTAATTGGATAATTGGATATTAATATACTATGCTTCATTCTACTTCAAAATGCTATGGTACTAGTAGCATTAATTATGCCGATCCATTGCGGGGATGTCTTATGTATATGTAACTGTTTCATACGATTGAATTTATATATGAACCAAATCCCATCAAAGGTTCCTACGAGTTAATGATTGGATATTAATGTAGTTCATTCCTATGTTAATAGTTTGCATGGTGACTTATTTGTTTTAGTTTTCTCTTTCAACAGAATTCTCCACACGCTAAGCTTCTTGTCAGCTATTTGTGGCATAACAGCCGGTTAATAATTGGATATTAATTTATATATGAATCTCAATATTCATTAATAATTGGATATTAATTAAGAATATTTATATATGAATCCCAATAATCATTAATTTAAAAATAAAAAATAAAAAATTCAACATTCAGTCCAAACCCCACCAGTCCATCATTGACACATATATAAAAATTATTTTAAAAAATATAAAAATATATCTTGAATAGAAATTTATATGCAACGTAATTTATACGCTTGTGGGGATGGCATTGCATTTCTAATGGATTAATTAACAAATAGGATTAGGAAGACACACAATCAAACGGCTCTAAACTTGTCATCATTATTGTAACTAATGATATTTACATCTTAAATTGTGACGTCCGCGCGTACGTATTAAACACATACAGCTGAGAATCATCATCATCATCAATCATGATTAAGCAAACTAGCTCTATTGGCACTATATATCAACAACTTATTAACTTTTTATAACGCACCCACGATTATGAAATGGATACAATAATAATAATACCGATGTGGAATGCTATGTTTTGTTGGATGAGAAAGCATTATATATAGAGCATAGTGGTTACTGTTTTGTTGTTTTCGATTCAATAGCATTATATATTACTCTGCGTCGTAACTTAATTGGAGATAATGCTTCTTTTAATTTAGAAAAGAAAGTAAATAAATGGTCAATTTTGCAATTTGAGAATTGAGAAACTTCGTTTGCACTTACATCCAAAAGTTAAACATGATAATACATCCTTGTGATTAATATTATATGTAAATGGATGGACTGTGGTCCGTGGAAAGAAGAGAAAATTGTTGAAATAATTACTTACAAGTCTATTTTAAGCAATTAATGCCTCGATAAGAGTGAGTCTCCAGCAAAGATCGATGTTACCACTGTTTCGTTTAATCCTAATCTTGACCGCATAGATATGCAATTTCGTCATCCTCTCATTATACTAAATATTACTAGTACCAATCAATTTCTCCTCATTAAAACCCATTTAAAAAAAAAATTAATGAGTGCCCATATTACGTGATATGGGCAATCAATTCCACATTAATTAATTGTCGCGTAATATGGGCACTTATATATATATGCACATGCAACAGATCTTTGGTAAGTATATATTTCCTTTCCACAAGAATCGTACTTAAATAATTTTAAAGCTAGCTAGAATTTAATTTAAAATATTGTTTCTGTTGTGAATATACATTGATCTTGTTACTTCCAGTTCAAAAAAAAAAGAAGAAAAAAAGAAGAAGCTATACTACAACTTCACAGAAGCTTCCCACAATATATTTATGCATGTCACCAGCCGTTGCTATAATAGAGCTAGGAAGTTACCATGTATGCGATCGACGATCACCATGTATATAATTAAAGTCTTGGACTTCATTTTGGAGCTTTCTGAAAATGCGAATCTTTTACAAACCCTGCAGGATCCTTTGTAGTTTGGAGAAATTATATGTGTTTCGTTTTTTCCTTTTAATTTCTCTCTTTCTTTCTTTGTTCCCTTTTTTGTGCCTTTCTTCCTGTTTCAAGCGTAGAGAAATGGTGAAAGCAAGACGAGGAAATTTCATGTGAATGTCTCTGAGTGCCACTTTTACCTTTTCTTCTTCTTCTTCTTCTTATTATTATTTGGTTTCAATAATCTTAAATTTGGATTGGAGCTTTCGAAAAAGGCCAATCTTTTTAATTGCCTATCCGGCAGGATTCCTTGTGGTTTGGGGAATCCCTTTTTTGTTCTTTGGGTGATCTTTTTGTTTCAAGCTTCAAGAAATGCTGAACACAATACAGGGAAATTTCATGTGAATGTCCAATTAAAGGTATTTACGCATTGTTTTAGGAAGATAGATTACATATTCAGTTTCGTACCGAGAAAAAGGAAAAAGAAACTTGCACAATTATGATTTTCTAAGTCTCTTGCTTAGTTATAATTATTATTATTATTACCATATATATATATAATAACTTTGGTTGATATTATGCATGAATTTGTAATAGTTAGGTTTAGAATTAATGACGTATAACACTTTTGATGCATGCATGGAAGATGGAACTAAACAAAAAAAAAGAAAAAGGCGTAAGAATGCATGCATTGAAAATAACTTTTTCCACCGATAAAGACCATACATCCATGCAAAGTTAGGAGATGCTTAATTAATTTTGATGATCATCACGAAGCTATAAACCATAGCCTTATGGGTAAGCAACACACACACACACACAAACACAAACAAAAACATAATAATTAGACAAGTAAACGAGTGGAATAATAGGCATATATAATTTGCAAGGAGCGCGCGACAGGTGACTAGATGAGGGATGAGCATTCGCGCATGCAGTTGTGTAGAAGGTGGATATGATGAGAATTAATTAAATAAAAACATATGATTGGATATGATGCTTAATTTGATTGGTATCTTGTTAAGATTTCCTCCATCGATGGATCCATGGCCGGATTTGGATGTGGTCAATTAAGAGGGAGGTGGTGGTGGGGGAAGGTCTAAAGTGGTTTGACTTTTGAAAATCTGAATCTGCTGGGGATGATTTGTCTTGGGTTGAAGACGGAATATGTTCAGGTTCCCTTCCATCATCCATCCACCCATTCAACGATGGTCCTTTTTGGGGTAAACGCAAAGCTTGTGCCTTTTACTTTAAGCTTTAAGGCAGCATAAGCACAAGTTGCATGGGCCCTTATTGCACGATGCTTTGATTTTATTATATGCTTTGACCATGGATATTTGGTCTAAAGAACATCGAGTCGTCAGTCATACACTATATGATATGAAATGTGGTCTCCGACACAAGTGGTGATTGCTTAGGTATTGTTTGGGAATGCAGGGTCCTACCCACACATATATATACACTTCAATACATGTGGTGGAATAATGTAATGGTGGAGACAATTGGTATGCAAAAACCTTCCTCTTTTGGAATGTATGCAGTATTAGGTTGATTGCTTAGGTATTGTTTGGGCATGCAGGGTCCTACACTTCAATACATGTGGTGGAATAATGTAATGGCGGAGACAATTGGTATGCAAAAACTTTCCTCTTTTGTAATGTATGAAGTATTAAGATGATAGCATACATTTGCATTAATGGCAGGAAAGAATCCAGTTCGCATATGCACGATACACCATATCACTGCTCTCTGCTTCGGACCTAATATGTGTTGCCAAACTATAATACCTCCATAAAATATTACATCTTAGCCTAGCTAGTACGCTTAGCGAATGAGTTACTCACATCTGATCTACTTATGTTTTTTACTCCTTCCTGAGCTAGCTACAAACAATAATAATAATAAGATCAATTGTGCACTTACCTTTTGCGCTTGGCATCTCACTACCTCTCACCTAGCTATTTAGTATCCAAAGTAAGAAAACCAGTGCGTGGTCGTTTTTTTTTGCCTTCAATATATTGGCAGGATTCCAAATATTAACTTGGATTTGGGTGATAGATAGGAATATTGCTTCTTCATTTATTAAGTTGAGTTAAATCTATAATTAAATCAATTCACAAAACAAATAATACTACGCTACTACATATATAACTGTTCTGACAAATTAAAATTGCAAATCAACCTTCCCAATGACGCATGGTATAATTAGTAGAACGTTAAATTATTATTAATTACTCCGACATATCTACCATATATGGAAGTTAGATTATCTTGTATGACTAAATGTTTTTTTGGAAAAAAAAAATTAACTTTTTTGTCTCTTAGTATGAACTCCTTGGGAGAATTTTCCCCTACTTCATTTTTCAGAGCAGAGGGCCAGGCCAAATGCGCATGCATAAATACTAGAACGAAAGTGGGTGAGTCTAAATTAACAAGCGAAAGAAATATCTTTGAGTTCAAAATCGGTGGCGTTCAAAGATTTGATTCCAGACAGCTCATTACACAATTTTTATTGGTCATCAGAACACGACTTACTTTTGCACTCAGAAGACACAAAGCAAAATCTATCATCGATCTTCTGCTATATTATATATTTTTTTCTGGTACATGCTAAGCGTTCAATTATATATATAATCTTGTTTTCTGTTCCCCTGCCCTGCCCTGTCCACCTTTTTTAGTTTCAGCATATTCGGAGTAACAACCTGCCAAAAGAAAATCAAGAACGATACGATGTGTCCGTAAAACATGCATTAAACACACAACAGCATATGAAATTAATGCTTACGCTTAAGTTGTTCTGGGAGTTAAGTACGAATGGCATGCATGAATGCCGAATACACCGAAGCATGCACCCCCTACAAAATGAAACAGTAACTGAAATGGCTTCCCATGCCATGTATCCATGTACATATGCATCTTAATTTTGTATCAGTAATACATATCAAGCGGAAGTTCCTAAACCTCGAAATTAATTAAAGCTATCAAGTTACTCTAATTAATTCACGCACGTAAGTTTCCGCAATGATCACCGTGCGTCGCGTCTGTTAAGGATCTTGCTGCTCCGATTTATATAGTTAATTAACTCATGAAATTTTGGGCTGACACTTGGGCATGACACGAAAAGAAAAGAAAAGAAAAATCTAATTAATTAGGTACGTACCACGTATTGAGAAGTCAACTTTGAAGTGTGGAACGGGTGAAAGTGATGGCTGATTAATTAGGTGCGAGGACCTTATGTTTGGGAGTCAAAATTTCAAATACAATATACATAGTGCTGCTGCTGTTAATTTCAATGCATATATAGTGAGGATTAATTAAGGCCAAACTTATTCATTCTCAGATTTGACTACAATATTCCTGCGTCATATATATCCTCCAAAAAAAAAAAAGAAAAAATGGTTACCAGCTAGTACATAATAACCATAGGGTATATTAATTACTACATCCATCAATGTGTGATGTACGTATCTATCCAATCCAGCAAGTAATTAAGCATGATTAATTGACGTATACATTTGATGAAAAAGAAATGAAAACTGGCTACGGCGTTGCATACATCTCTCTCCGTTTAATTACTATAGCTGGAATCAATGTGGCTGCGGGATGGAAGCCCTTGATTTTTAGTTAGGTACTAGCTACATATGTACATAATATTATATACCACCACGCATCACCCATTTTGAGTTGACTTGCAGCGTGCCAATGTATCTGTAATGATAAATTGAAGCTACCAATATCATATATTCTCTCTCTCTATCTATATATATATGAATTCAATGCCAAACTTGGTGACTCACGTACCACAATTCAATCATAATCATGCTCAATCACAATTTGTGTTCAGTTTTTTAGGGTATTAAGAGTGACACCTTAATCTTCCTCATTAAGTTTCCTAATCTTATTCATCATCAGCATCAGCAGATGAGGATCAATGAAAATGATGGATGTCTATTTGATGCTCATCACCTCATGTAATGCATATGTATATGCAGTAATTAATTAGTTTTTGACTTTCTGAAACTGCAATCAACTTCAAATCAAATATATATCGATCTCTTTCGGAACAACCATGCGTGAATTAACCTTTTAAACATTTATTTAATTTAAAAGTCGAGAATTTAAATCTTACTAGTGCTCTCTATTTTACTTCCCCCACTCAAAATTACTATGCTTTCATTTTCACTTCATCTATTTAACCTTTTTCTTTTCTTTTCTTTCTTTTTGTCATTTATTTTTAAAATTTCTAAATTGTTAGGGATTGAATCATCAGCAAGAATAACGTCTCTTAAATTTAAATTACTTAGTTTTAAATCTAGTTTGAGTATCATTAAATCTCAAGCTCAACGCTTCATTTCTCTCCTTTTCCCCTCTCTTCCCTTGTATGCTTTAGATTTTTCCAGCTACCCAAAAAACATAAAAAAAAAATATAATAATAAAATCAACTGGAATTGAAGATATGCATATGCTGCTGTTTAAAAATAAACAACCACAGAAAAGATGACATTTTTAAGCCCATAATAATGACCTGTAGTCTGTGCATGAAGCAGACTCATTGTTTTTATTTACCAATATAGTCCTAGTTTTGATGGGCTCAATTCCACAGCTAAAGCCCAGTATTATTGTAATGAATCCAATTATAAAAGTCCACTGTTATGAAAAGCGAACTTAAGCCCTAGAAAAATGTTGCATGGATGGGTTGTTATAAATTTAAAATTACCCCGGAAAGATGCAAAACGCAAGATTCAGGGCGGCGTCGCATTTTTGTTAGGCCATAGAAAATGCAGATCTTCGTCAAAACCCTCACCGGAAAGACTATAACCCTTGAGGTTGAATCCTCTGATACTATTGACAATGTTAAGGCCAAAATTCAAGACAAAGAAGGTTTGCATCGTCATTTTCTGTTTCCTCTTCTTCAAAGTTTTTAGTTAAATTTTCATTTTCTTGTTTTTGTTTGGGAAATATTAAAAAGGAATTCCGCCGGACCAGCAGCGTTTGATTTTTGCTGGAAAGCAGCTGGAGGATGGTCGTACACTTGCTGATTACAATATCCAGAAAGGTTTTTTTTTTTCTCTTCATAATAAATTTTGATTTTTGGTGATTCAATTTAAAGTTTTGGGCTTTTAATGTGCATTTACAGTATGTAGTGTGTGAATGATTGGAGTACTAATTTTGTAGAGTCGACCCTTCATTTGGTTCTGAGGCTGCGTGGAGGGATCATTGAGCCCTCTTTGATGGCATTGGCTAGGAAATACAATCAGGACAAGATGATTTGCCGCAAGTAGGCTATTCTTCCAATGCTTTCCTTTTTGTTTATTATACTCTGTTATAGTCTGCTTTGGAGTATGTCCAAATCTTCCTTATTGGAGGTTGTTATTTGATGCTCTCGGTGAATACTTAATCTAGATGAATAGCCCAGTTAATGTAGTGTTGAAATTGCTTTTTTGGCCTGAAAATGATTGAATCAAGTGATCATGACACGAACCTATGACTTCATTTCCGTTTTCATTGTTCATGTCAGGTCATTTGTTTGGCCTCATAAGATACATATTTCACTTAGCTTGTCGGACAGTAGTCTAAGTGCAACTTTAGTCAAGAATTCGATAAACTTTGTGGAAGACTGAGTTCATTTACTATATATGATTTCTTAAACTGGATTTATATACTGGAGGAATGAGGTTGAAAATGCTCCCCCCCTTCAAAAAGTAAAGAACTTTCGTTAACAATGATTAAGCAATGTAGCTTCTAAACTGTTGCAGTCTGCAGCTTTGTTTTGGAGCGTAAACTCTTATATCAAATACTTTGAAAACCAACCCAATTCACTAACTCTGAACTAGCATGTTGATGGGGTGGTAAATGTTGTTTGAACTGTAGGTTGTGATTACGTTCTTTATTTTGATTACCATTCAAGAATTGGAAGAATGGTTTGAATTCAATTTTGACGTGATTGTTGAACTCATTAGTAGCAGAGATTTTTGTGAATATTAGCCCATTAGACATGTTCCGAGTCTGTTTCTGGCTTACAGACTGTTACAATATGTGCCCGTATGCTGTTATTAACTAATAAGTTGTCAAGTTATCTGATTATCTTACATCAGATGCTATGCTCGCTTGCATCCTCGTGCTGTTAACTGCCGGAAGAAAAAATGTGGGCACAGCAACCAGGTAGATTACCATTATCTTTTAGGTCTCCATTTGTATATGCAATGGGGGCGTTCTTTTACTTGGTTTTGTTTTTAACAAGTATCGTTTGTTATGCAGTTGAGGCCAAAGAAGAAGATCAAGTAGACGTGCGTTAGAGAGTTTCTCATCAAATTAGTCATGCTATTGTGTTAGGTGACGACTTTGAGATTGTTTTGGTTATAACAATTTTGGCTCATCACGTGCGGTGGAAGTAATGGACCATCTAGTTTTTGAGGTTTTTCTTCAACGTTTTGAATTTAAAGATATCTATTCTTGTGTTTTTGTGTCGACATCATAGCATACTTGCGGTGGTAAATAAGGACAACATTTGATGGATCACTAAAACGGGAAGACTATTCATTAATACAATATTAATGCAAATGGAACAAACACAATCAGAGAATGGAACAAACACAATCAGAGATCACTAAAATGGGAAGATTATTCATTTATACAATAATAATAAAGCATATGGAGCGAACACCATCAGAGATTCCATAAGTGAGTGGCTCTTTACCTTATACCATTCACGCATATGAATGTCAATATCAATCACATCCCATGTGCATGCAGCGCAAAGGATGCTCTTATTATCCCCATATTTTCGACATCCTGTAGCTGCTGTTGTTGCTTCTTCTTATTATTTTTGTTTCTTCATAATTACTACATTAATTATAAGCTTTAACTAACCAAAGTGACCAAAGTGAGCAATAGAAATTGAAAATCACCTTAATTAGGCGCTCCTCCAAGGATCCAAGTATTAACCAAACCTAATCATCAAGGGCCGCGTCCTTGAGGAGGTGAGCTCCGCGGCCAGCATTCCCATTTCTAGACACAGAGAAATGGACACCGGGGTTCCTGTTAGTATAGGCGCAATTGTAGAGAATAGAATTGTTGACTCCCTGCACGTTGTTGTTCACAAAGGCATCCATTGGGGCAGCCTGCGCCTGCATTTTCATGAATCCATTTTTCGCATTTTCTCCTTCTTTCATCTTTGACCTTCTATCATCATCATCCATGCCGCTACTGCCATTAAATTTCTGCGCATTATTATATGCACTAGCGAATTTCCTGCGAGAAGGGCTGCTCAACTCCATGACAGCTCCTTTGTTCTCACCAGCAAGTGTTATGATTCTCGTTCCAAACTGCTCCTCCGAAGAACTTGTGCTAGTTTTCTTGGATAAAATCCCTTTCGCATCTTTTTTCACTTCTCCATGTTTGTTGTTCTGGAGACCACCATTGTTGACAGCCATGATCTTATGCTTCTCCATACTCGTGACATGCATTAGGACAGTTTTCTGCTGAGCTTCTGCTGGTATTGGTTCCATATAATCCCTGTCATCGGGCTTTAGTTGAGCAGGCGGTGGTAGTGTTAGCGGAGAGGGAGGATGAGATAAGGTTTTCTGAATAGGGGACTGATCAGGTGGGGTTTTTCGATCCCATTGTTTGACCACTTTCGGAGATGGTATTATTGGTGCTGGCCTAACGGGGGAAGGTGGGGGAGGAGCTGTGACGGTCGTAATGCCAGGGGCTGCAGGAGGAGCTGTGACGGTCGTAATGCTAGGGGCTGCATTACGAGCAGGGGAAGGTGGGGGAGGAGCTGTGACTGTTGCAATTCTAGGAGCTGGGATACGAGCAGGGGAAGGTGATGGTGCTGGTGGAGCTGGGGTAGAGAGCGAAGTTTTAGGAGCTGGAGCAGTTGGCAACGGTGGTGATGAAGGAGCCGCGGATGCATTTGTTTTTGGGGATGGTGGGAAAGTAGAAGAGGATACAACTTGACGAGTAGCTTGAATTGATGGTGAACTGATGATTACAGATTCAGGCTTGCTAGGTTCTGCTTGAGGTGGCGGTTCAGGGATGGTTGCGGGGGTAGCAGCTGTTGTTGGAACTCCAGCTGGAGCAACAGGGGACATTGGTGCTGGGGAGGTTACCACAGGGGACATTGGTGCTGGGGAGATTACCACAGGGGTCCTAGATGCAGAACGGGGTGAGGCGATTGGCAAATTCAATCGGGCTGGTGATTGAACAGGTGATGGTGGTGCAGTGGCCTGAGGAGGAGGAGATGTCACAGCTGGTTGTAGAGGCCGAGGAGGTTCTGGAGGTTGTGTGCTTGGCTGAGGCAGAGCTGCCGGGGGCCTGAATGGTGGTACAGGAGGTGCAGGTTGCAATGCAGTTGTTGGAGGTGGGGCTGGTCGAGTGGGAGGTGGGGCTGGTCGCGTGGGAGGTGGGGCTGATGGGCGCATCATGGAAGCCAAACGAAACCATGGACGAGGCTGCTGTTGGGTTGACATTGTATGTTAACAACGGCTTGCTGGTGTCTTGCTTTTTATAGTTCTGCTTTATACACTAGTAAATATAATCACAAGAGGAATGAAGAGGTATCGGCCAACATTGCGTTGCTGAATATAGAGCTTAGAAAGTTGTTTATATAGAGTGCATAATGAAAACAATAATTGAGTGAGGGAGACGAAATATTATGATTCACGAGTTGAGTGAAGACAGAAGAAAGGCATCGGATGCAGCTGCCTTCCTACCTGCGGTTTTTTGTGCAGTAACTGGGAGGTATTGATGCAAAAAAGCAATGTAGTTTTTGGGCCCATATTTTCCTCAATTGACGGTCTGAGTCTGATTCCTAGATATTCCGTTCTTTACTTCTTTTGCCAGCTTGAAGAGCTTCTTCAGAGCTTGAAGCTTTCACAGAACAGGAGATTGAGCTTCAAGTTCAAGAGATATGAAACACCCGTGCATGTATGTATCCAATTAATTTGATTGTGCTTTGGAGCAAATTCCGATATTCCAGATAACAATGACTTGTGCCGATTGCGGTGGCTTCAAGTCCTGTTGGCAGCTGCCCACTAGTAAAAATATTCTTGTAAAGTGGTATTATTGCTGGCCGAAGCTGTTAATTTCTGGACGCAGAGGGGATGCTACTGCCAATTTTGGCAGCAGCATATAATTTTAGTGATTCTCCGTATTGATTATTAATGTGTATGTAGACTTAAAATCATCAGCATCATCAGTATAAAAGCGAGAAACGTACATGCATTAAGATGGTTCTTTTTGCCATTCAGATTCCTAAATTGAAATTCACTAAAGGGTTTTTCTCAGGATTTTTTATAATATAACAATTCTGTAACCGTATTGACTTTGCTTGTTGAGAATGGAGATGTGATGCGATGCGAATGCCCTCTTTTCTTTCCTTCGCTTTGGTCCCATATTTGGCTTTTAAAGATGCCTATGTCCATGGGAATCCTCTTCCCGTTCCCCATGATCTCCCTCGCTAGAAGGGACTGCCTCTTTTTTTATTTCTTGTCTCTTCCCTTTTCTTACTTTTCCTTAACAATAACAGGTTGTCCCACGTCTTTTTTTGTTGTCCTAAGTAAGCTTTGCCTTGTTATCACTTTCCACAATTGTACTAAGCTAATTAATTAGCAAAAACAAGGGGCAGAATAGGATACAACTAAAAGGGTAGTTTCCGTGCATTCATTTGCCAGAGAGAATTCCAGCGAGAAAATTGAGTTTAAAGTTAATTGTGCCAGATTTTGTCTCCTGAATGGATTCTTTTGTCTTTCCTTTCTTTTTTAAAAAAAAAAAAACCTTCTCTTTTTATGGTGGAAATACAAAATTATTTAAGCATTTGACTTCTGATAAGGTGTGAAATTGAAGGATTTCAGTCATTAAAGGAACACATTGTTAATGCATTTACATCGTCAAGATTACTACTGGTAAGCTTTTAACTCCAAGTTAGGACTCCAACTATATATGGTGAACTCCTTGGGTGATTTTCTTCCCAAACAAATTCCCAAAATATTTAAACTGTTGGAAGTGACAAATCCAATCTTTACTGATGAACTCTTGTTGCCAGATGCAAAGGATGGCAACTGGAGATACAGAATAATTGTACCACTAATCTTCACAAATTGAAAATTGCTGGAAACATCCCATTCCTCTTGACTAGAGAAGCACTAGTATGTCTCAATCCTCACAACTATTACTTACATGAGATAGTAGCAACAAAAGTTGAGTTATATTGCTCAGTCCAAAAGACCAAATAATTAAGGCCAATTGGTAAACTCAAATACTTTAAACACAATGTCAATTCCCGTTGGAATTTGGCAAATAAAGAGTAGAACATTTAGCGCGTTCAGGGTGATGTGAAGATTCCTGGCAGTCTCGTTTCCTTTCTGCATTGCAGGTACCAGGGCCGCAGCAGCAGCCCATAAAACAGTAATCCCTGCTTCACAGAAATTAAGTCGGTCTTAGTACAGGATGTGAGAAGTCGGGAACTGAAACTCGAGTATCATAAATACGATGTCATTTTAACATCCCACATTGTGATCTCGAAAGGATTTATCTGATGATACTTTCTGGAACCGTAATTCATAAGTAAGTAAGGTGGTACCTGCCCCTGCAAACAAATGGGGTCCTGGGAATAACTTTCCAGTCCTAAACCAAGTGTTGAGTGCTCCAAAAATTGACTCAAACACCCCAAAGCCTAGCAGTAGTGAACCAGCATCGAAGTGCTTATCCCTATATTGGCCTTTAATCAGCTCCTTTCTTTCCTGAACGCAGAAAATATCATTTTTCAGGTGTTGTCTCCAATGAGATGATGTGTGGACTCAAAATCAACAACGGTAGATACTCCGAATTAGGTCCCCTTTGATATGAAATTTTTGTAATAACCAATCAATCAGTAGTATAAGGAATAATAAGTACTAAGGAAGGATCCCCATTTTGTACTAGGACGTGTACAGGGTGCGAATAAATCTGTCTCACATTAGGATGATGGCTCCTTTTATTATTTCTAGGATCAACCCAGTACTAGGCAACAGGCAGCTGTCAAATTCTGAAGCCAATCAATTTTCAGTACTCAACCTGAATCATCTAATTACTCAGCATTTATATATAATTCATATAAAAGAATCAATATCGATCCTTGCTTATAGTATGAAATGTTCGGCATTATTAATAAGTTGGCCGCTTATCGGATGCAATCTGTAACTAAAGCCTAAGTTCACATGATCTCATATAGGGTAGTAGTGTGAATTTAAAGGGGAAAAAAAAAAGAAAAAAACCAGCTACTCTGGAGGGGCGAGGGTGGGGATGTACCTCAGTGAGTTGCTGAATTTTCAGCTCAACGGGTGATGGCTGAGGTGGCTCCGTTGGACGGGTGCCAGCTGGGGTAGCTGGAACTGGCTGAACTTGCTTCTTCAACTCGTTAATCTCAGCTTGAATGGTGCGGACTCGGCGCCATTGCCACCCAAGATAACCCGCGTACAAAGTGAAGATAAATAAACTACCCATCACTATGGGATGAATAAGAGAGACTGTCCTTCCTTCAAGAATCCCAAACTCCCCACCAGCTGCCAGGGCATCCTGTTGCTTTGTATTCAACAAAGGCCTAAATCAAAGTCAGCTTAACAAACAAAGGGGGGAAGGAGGGAGTGTTGAAAAACTTGATTTTCAGTAAAGTAGTGATAATGTAAAGAAGTTTTCTTACATGCCTTTGAGTCAAGAAAGACCGGTAATGTGAGCGCAGCGAGAGGAAGAGAAGCTGATTTGATGTGATCACAGAAAATTTGATGAATGTAATGTTTACTAGGAGGGAGACTGGAGGTTTGTTGAGAGAGTTGTGATCTGATTGTGAAAATTTTGGAGTAGGATTGGCGTTGTGGTGATGGGGTTGGTTTTGCAGGGAGGAAGGGGAGTTGAAGGAAACAGATTGTGGTAGCCATTGCGGGGTGCTGTCTCAGTTCCCACGCCAGGCACACGCTGCTCGGAGAAAGAGACAGACAATCAGAGATGGAAAGAGAGGTAGCTCCCAGGGTTTTGGTAGGTTAATCCGTTCATTGTAAGCCAATGAATGAAAGCACTTTATCTGCAGCTAAGTACGAAGAAGATAAGAGAAGGAATGCTCCACAAAAACCGTAGGCGTGTATGCTTTTTTATTTTGGGCTGAAAATTTTCATGTAATTAATGCTGTCGTCGTTTCTAGTAGTTGCAACTAATGACAAGATTAATAGTTCACGGAGTCCTCCTCTTGTGAATATCCACAATCGACCAGGAGAGCCCAGTCCAGTTGGATTGGGGTAGCCCATCAGAGAACTTCTTCGACATCAATGATCCATCATCGTTCATTCATTCGTCCACTTTAAGTTGAAAGCTGTCAGATCACCTCATCTTCAGACTCTTCACGAGGAACACACAAGGCATGGGTGGCCTGCAATATTTTTATTACTTCCGTGGTTCTTCTCCTCCCTTCTGGCCATTTCAAGCATCCATTGAGAACAAGTTTATCCATAGAGGACTGTCTAGTGCGGCCTAGGTTTTTAAGCAATCGTTAAAATTAAGAAGTTCAATTATAGTGGTAAGCATGGATGCCAATTATCGAACCATATATTAGTATTCCTTCCATTCCCAAAAATTACTTACTTACTTTATGTATGCTCTTCTTCTTCTTCTTATTTATTATTGTTATTATTACAACAGGGGGCCATTGCAAGAAACTAATTAGTTGTTGTAATTGTTGGGCTTCTGATATGATTGTTGGTCCTATAACACTAGCATATATGTGTATACATTTTTCTATCAACATTAATTCACAGTGGGAACTGGGAAGGCTTCAAACTCAAAAACTCCATTATCTCGGGCATTGAATATATATGACGAATGGTGGTGAGTGCGGCAAAGCTAGGCTTAATTAGAGATGATGATGTTAATATAAACCCAAGGCACGCATGGTGGGAGGGACGTGGATGATGGAGCATCCTCCAACCTTTCCATCACTTTCATTCAAACTTGAGAACCCTAACAATTAATTTACTGCAAGTTCCCTCCATGCAAAGCATATATGCAAACCTCTTCTCTTTCCAAAGTCCAAACCTAAAGCATCTTCACTGTGATTAATGAGGCTGTGGAGTAGGAATTAAGTTCGTAATGATCTACAAATCGAATTACGCAGCGCCTGGTGTCTGCCGTGGTATAACTATAACAACTACCACAAATGTACAACAACTAGCTTCCTTGGAGCTAACAGGTAGAATGTCATTTGTTTTGGCTTTACAGTTTACACTGATTGTCCCACCCATCCAGCAACCAGTATCCACCCCACCTACCTCTATTATGTATGTACTTAAAACTAATAATGATCCATTATCCTACCTTAATTTCTTTTAATAATCTCCTGAATGTACCTTTTTTTTTTTTTTCGATAATCAGTGCAGTGGGACTAATGATGAAGGAGCATTTATATAAAATATAAAATAGGAGGTACCGGGGGGGAAGGGAATGGGAAATTTTATGGTCCCCGTGGGAAAGGAATACCGAATACGTCTTCGGTCGGTGGCCATTGTCCATTTGTCCCAGCCTCACAATGTCTCAGATGGCTTGCTTTAATTATTCGTCGGCTTTTTAGCATCTTCATTAATTAATTACGTACTCATAATTAATATTACTTTATCAACAAAACTACTCTATTCTTTTACTATTAATTAATGCATGCATGCGTGCCTGCTGCCTTATAATTTCTTCCCATCTCCTTCCAAAAAAAACTATATCCCATTATCATGAGATAGCGTCAATTTTATTTTATTTTTTTTTGATTCAATATAATTTTTTAAATAAGTTATTAAGCATAGAATTTTAAATTATATATTATTATTATTATTAGTATTAGAAAAAAATATATATATGACTCTTTTTTTTTAAAATAAAATAAAATTTTAAAAATAAACTTTTTCTCGGAGATAAAGGAAATTGTATACATTTGTGTGCAGTTTTTGTTGTATTCTACCTTAATTTGAGAGTCTCTGTTAGTGTTTATTAAAAATTGTTTCGATCATTAAAATATTCATGCCATGTATGCCCGTGTTTCAAAATCTCAAGCATTTAGAAGGAAGATTTACAATCTAATTAATTAGGTAGGATGCAGAATGTTGGATAGGATTCTCATTTCTCACCCACACGTGATAAAAATATAAATGGGGGTTTGATTTTGAGTTTCAAATTCAAATTAAGGTTTGTTATTTTGTTTTGGAGCGATTGATTTCATCGCAAATGAAAATGCGGAGATTTATTTTCTATATATGACTAAGTCCAGATATTTGAAATTATTTTATGGTTGACAATAATACACATTGATTTAAAGTAGGTTTGGAAAGATTGGCATGTACATAATATATTTATGAGTTTGAATAGAATTATAAATATGATTTAGTTTTGAGATTTATGTGTTGAATTTATTTAGATTGAATTTGATTTTGTAAGTTGAGAGGATGAGATTGGTTTTGGATATTATTATGATATGAACAATTTGGTTTTTAACTAGCATTTACTATAATGATGTAGGAGTATTTATGTATATATATATATATATCTGTATGTATGGGGAATGGGGAATGGGGAATGGGGATGGGGATGGGGTTGGACCGTTGGAGTTTAAAATTAAAAGATGCGAAGTGGGGGTTGGACCAGAAAAACACAAGTGCAAAATGAATGCCCAATTCCATTTTCCACGTCAACCTTTTAGTAATACTAATGGGGTGTGTCCAATTGGGGTCGTCCATTTCAACCAATTTACCTTAGGCATGAGAGAATATGGTTAGCTGGTAGGCAGTCCTCCTTTTGGAGTTGGACCTAACTAGTAACTACCCCCCAGTCCCAGTCCCAGTCCCAGTCCCAGTGAGGGAGTGAATCACGACTGTGAATGTGTGCACTATTAATACTCTACCTAATGACACTATTACTATCAATAATAGTGTTATTTAACTAGTACGTGTACTACTATTTATTATTCTTGTCAACTTAGTTTATAGGATCCAAATCTTATACAAAATCAATTTAGAATAATAGAATTGAATTGTGTAGGTGAGATCAGATTGTAAAGTTGCATGATTTTACAATTTATGAAAAAAATATAATTTATAAATTATTTTTAAAAGAATTATTAATCAATATATGAATAAATATGTAAAAAATTCGTGTATAAGTTATAATTAAATAATCTTCACTCAATTTTTATTTCTTGTAATATTTTATATAATTTTTTTAATATTTCAGTTGTTATCGCAATCGAAAGTATTTATGTTTAATTTATTTATTTATTATTAAAAATTAATAAAAGTAAAATTAAATTATATATAATAATAATAATAAATCTTCATTCCTTCTTGGCCCGCGGCAAAGTCGGTGTTTGTCTGGCTTCAAGCTGAAAACCAAGATCGGGGAGGTCCGACTACTAAATTAAAGCTAGCTAAATTTTCCTACTACTGTTACTAACTTACTGCGCGTGTTATTATTCTTGGTTGCTCATTGGAGGAGTTGGGTTAAATGAGAAAAGAGATTTGTGAATGTTGACGGATTCGATTTACAAAAGGACTGGGATATTGAAGCCTTCCACATCACAAACATAACCAATTCCAGAAATAAAATGCCAACAATTTCTGCTGACTTTACTCTTTTTTTAAAAAAAATTAAAAAATATATATCATTGGAAAAAAAAAAAAAAAACAGTACTGTAACCTTAGATTGACCATCTAGCATTTTCTCCCCCGCTGAAGTTGAACAACAAATCATAACATTCTAACATCAAACACCTTCCATTTACATCCACACATTCAGCCTCAATTCAATTTCTTCAAGTTCAAAATATATATATATATATATATATATATATATATATATATATATATATTTTGAACGCAAAATTTCAACCAGTCACCAAATCCCAGACAGGAAGCAACCTAAAACTAAGAACGAAACTATTATGTGAAATATCCTACCAGTATATTCTTTCTCCTTTTCTGTCTGCAGCACACCCAAAAAACACGAAAACAAAAACAATTGCAATCCCTCGGGCCTCCTATCAATCATATCCTCATATCCTCATAATCAATGATCAATGGTAGTATAACTTTCAAATACGACAACCATTCCTTTTAAGGCTCATAAACCCTCAATTTCAAATAATCCCCCTCCTCCTCCCCATATAACAGCATACAAACCCAAACCCAAACCCAAACCCAAACCTCAACCTCCCAAAAATTACTCTACCAAAAAAATTTCTCTGCGGTCTCCCTATCTGTCTATATATCTATCTGTGGACGTCTACTACAACTTTCACAGCTCCGAAGCTTCCAAGTCTCGATTTATCATCAAAGATGATTCCTTTATCTTTGCTTCATCGCATATGAAACAGAAATTATACCTATCAATATAGCATCAGTGATCAGTCCCTTTCGTTTTAGAGATAATTATTTTGGCCGCCAACGCCAAGGCCATGTTCATCATCAATCTTCTCCTGCTACTTGTCTTTATTTTCTGCTTCTTCTTTCTGGCCCGTCTGTTCTTGTACCGAACAGCTCTGATTCATGTTGTCAGACAGTGGGCGCAACGGATAGATGACCGGATACATGTCCATCATCAGTTCAGAGTCCCCCAGCTCAATGAAAACGGCCAACCCAACATGTTGTACCGCAAGGTCCATATTTACATCAATTCCCTACCATCCCTCGAAGATTCCGATTTCACTAACCTATTCTCCGGTAAGAAATCCAACGACATCCTTCTTTACATGGACGATCACCAAGTCATCCGCGACACTTTTCTGGGAGCAACCATAACCTGGACCACCCACGTCCAACAGCAAGGGTTCGATACTGGTACTCCTCCAGCTTCAACCATGAATATGATTAATGGTCCAAGAAGTTTCCTTTTCAGGATTAAGAAAAAGGACAAGCGCAGGATCCTCCGTCCATACCTTCAACATGTTCACACCGTCGCCGATGACATCGAGCAAAGAAACAAGGAGATCAAGCTCTTCTTCATGAACAGCAGCAGCACCACTACAACCACGCCGCTCCATCAGGGACGGTGGAGATCCACCCCCTTCACGCATCCCTCCACTTTTGACACGCTAGTCATGGACCCGGATCTCAAACACAGAATCAAATCCGACCTAGACACCTTCCTCAAGTCCCAGCAATATTATCACAAATTAGGCCGCGTTTGGAAGCGGAGCTATCTCCTCTACGGCCCCTTCGGCACTGGAAAGTCCAGCTTCATTGCGGCCATGGCTAATTACATATCGTTCGACGTCTACGACGTGGATTTATCTCGGGTCACCGACGACTCAGATCTCAAGATGCTTCTCTTACAAATCACTCCAAAATCAATCGTCGTGGTCGAAGATCTCGATTTCTTCTTAACCTCCTCAAATACGGGGGTCACGGTTCCCGGGCTGCTGAATTTCATGGACGGGATATTGAATTCGTGTTGCGGAGACGAGAAAATTATGGTTTTCACGGTGAACAATAAGAGTAAAGAGGAAGTTGAGTCGGCGATGCTGAGGCCCGGAAGGATTGACGTTCACATCCATTTTCCGTTGTGTGACTTCAGCTCGTTTAAGAGCTTTGCAAATAATTATTTGGGTGTGAAGGAGCACAAGTTGTTTCCCCAAGTTGAGGAGATGTTCCAGAGCGGCGCCACCATCAGTCCCGCGGAAATCGGGGAGTTGATGCTGGTACACCGAAGTTCGCCGAGCCGCGCGCTCAAATCTGTCATTTCGGCTTTGCAATCGAGCTCGGGAGGGAAGAATCCCCGGAGGCCGAGCGAGGGTTGCACTTCGTCGGAGGAGCAGGGTGGCGTGGGGCCGGGGAAGGAGACTCCTCCCGCCAAGGAGTTCCGGAAGTTGTACGGACTCTTTATGTTGAAAAGTAGTAAGAAATCTGGAGCGCTGGATCAAGACTCTGGGTTAATCCAACGGTGAATATCGAGCGTTTTATAGAATTTTCTTCTTTCTTTTCTTTTTGTGAATTACCTTACCTTAACTTACCTTACCTGTAGATTTTTTTTAAAAAAAAAAAAAATACTGTACTATTTGTTTGGGAAAAAAAAAACAGAAAAAAAGGATCGGAATTAGGATTAGTTTCTTTGTTTTTTTTTGGGTTTGTAAATATAGCGCAATACCATAGTAAGTCCAGTCCATCCAATTAGTTATAGACTGGCTCCATTAAGTGTGTATACCAGATAAAGCATAATGTACAACATGAAATGGGGATTGCTCCATGAACATTGTTAAAGAGTTAAATGGTGATTAAAGGTGCCGTTTTTGTTTACTTACGTCTACACTCTTTAAATCTCATTACATCCATTTGACCAAAGGATAGCACAACTAGAAAGTCCTACGTAGTTGCCACGAAGCTTAATAATTATACTTACACGTGAATAAAAAAAAGGTAGTCTGATGGAATATGGATGGGGTTTGGTCGGTACAAGGAAACTTTCCAAATTGTGTTCAGATTACTGCGGGTGTCTTAGATACAAAAATTTTACGACGATGCGTGTATCGTTCGTCTGGTGGGAGTCACTTTCGTTGTTTTATATCGACAGTTGGAGTTGTGTCCACGTTATTTTATACTTTGCGGAGAAGGAGAAAGTAAGATGTACAGTAGAATCCTTTTTTAGGCCGACATTTGAAACCGTAAACTGCCATTCAGTTTCGTGGCAAACAACTAAAACAAGTACTGCTTGGAAATTGGAATGCCAGTGCCACGCGTAGTAATATTATAATCATTGGTAAATGCCTGACCATCCTCCCCTTCAGTCTCCAACTTTCCATGGAAAGCTACACAAATGGAAAAGGTACACATATATAGAGGATAAGCTGGATAGGAGGAATCCGGGGGAGTAGTACTAGTATTAGTACAAGTCGGAAGCTACCAATTGAATTGACGAAGAGGGAGGGAGTGTGGCATTGGTCGGCTCACGTAATCTACTAGCCAATCTTGCACTAGTTTCAGTCTTCCCCAAGAAAATTGGGTATTGGAATTCTTGTTGGCATCACCCTCGCCAACAACATCACATTATCAGAAATAGCAAGTTCCACTGTACACCATATATCTGTCGGATTATTCTTTTATCACTTTTTTGGTTAGCTTGGCCAGGCACAAGTTTTTGCTCTCGCTCAAGAGAGGAACAAAAGAAATGGACATTCAGCTGGGGGCGAAGTGCGAATGCTGTCGGATTGCACCCAAGATTACATTAATGAAGTGATGGCCAATTTTGATGGGGATATGACTTTGTGTGCTGTATTCAGATGCTGTAGGAGATCAAAATTAATAGATTTTGTTCTGGTCAAATTCATGGGCTTTTCAATTAGAACTGAGAAAGTTGATTTCTCACTCGGGATAAGGTCAATATTTCCACCTGAATAAATAAACATACGAGTGGCATCTGCTTCCCTATAATAGTATAAATCAGACCCAACCACTTTCAGTTTTTTATTTTTGTCACTCCACAATCCATCATCAATATAATTTATTGACACTTTGAAAAGTACAAGCAGTACGGTAAATGCTTCTTGATGATCACCCTTATGATTATTATTTAAGCCTGTGGGCTCATGTAACTTCTAATACCAGATTGGACAACCCCAAAAGGCCATGGATCAGTCTACTTGAATCTTCCATTGACCCACAGCCAATGGGGGTAATAAACTGGGCCAATAATCCATTTCATCAATATACATATATAATGTCCAGAACGCAATCCATGATCATCTCATGACAGTACGGAATAATTCAACTCCATTTCAACGGAAGAAATCAAATCATTAGGAAGCCAGCGCACCCTTTCTCCAAGCAAAATCAGCAAGAGCAAGAGGATAATTTCTTGATCTCACTGACTTCAAAATCAGCACCAGAGAGCAGATCAATTTTCACACCTTTGAGGGAGGCATCATCAACGGTGTTGGGTTTCATTCCGATATTGTTACCATTGCAATCCAGAGTCTTCTTCGAGACCACACGGTGTATCTCCTCCAGCAGCTTAAAGAATGCAGCATCCACATTGTCACCGTTAAGGGCCGATGTCTCAAAGAAAAAAAGGCCCTGGCTCTCTGCGAACTCCACCGCATCCTCAGTCGGAACGCTCCTCAAGTCCACCAGATCAGCCTTGTTTCCGATCAAGCTGATCACGATGGAATGGTCTGCGTGGGCTCTCAGTTCCTCCACCCATCTGCCTACGTGATCAAATGTTTGTCTTTTGGTAATGTCGTACACTAACATTGCCCCAAGTGCACCTCTGTAGTATGCACTCGTTACTGCTCGATACCTGTGTTGCTTAAATCAAATGTGCCGGTTGGAAAAAAAATGAAAAAGCAACACAGACACATTCCATTGTTATAAAGCCATATATTACACGATGATTCATTGTTGTTTTTTTTTTTTTTTGACTTTGCCATCAAATATTACTTGAGCATCAAAAATGTTATTACAGGATGAAGTTTTTGCTATTGATTTGGACTAATATATCAACAACCTAGGGTGATATTTGGAATGTTGAACTTTATTGCTTCATCAATCACGAAAAGAAAAAAATAGAAAATAAGTATCCAATAAAATAAAAGAGACCAAATAATGGTACCCACTACCCAGCTGCCACTGCCAGCCAGACAACTAATGACTGATATCCACATGCCGGAACAAGAAGTATAACATTGATGAAGCTAAGGCAATAATGAGTCCTTAGAGAGTAGTTAGCAATTAATATGTATAAAACTAAGTTAGGCGAAGGAGGAAATTTGGGTGGCTCTATGAAAAATCTCCGTCTTGGGACCTAACTTGATTGGATTATGTTGGTTCAAGCATTAATATTTCACTCTAAGAGTTGGAGAATAGGAAGGATCATGGATGGTGCACATGAATAAGTTAAGAGTGTCCTTGCTAACATGTGCTAGGAACCAGTCTCCAGATGGTAGCAATGTGAAATACACATCTAAAAATCTTAACTGGAATTTTGCTCTTCTCATCCATGGTATTCAATTTGTCGTTGCTTATAATTAATAAAGTAAATGGATTCTAGTCTCTTTGTGATAATCAGTTCAATAAAATTTGCAATAATCCATATGATCAACAGAATGCCGGAGTATAACAAGATGTATGTAGTAAATGATTAATCTTTTGTGCGGAGTCTCAGCATTTCAAAATTAAACTGTGGTACCGTATAGTAAAATAGCAGCTAGCACGGCAGCGTGTTACCTTTCTTGGCCGGCAGTATCCCAGATCTGGGCTTTGATGACTTTGGACTTAATGTTGACAGTCCTGCTCTGGAACTCAACCCCAATGGTGGATTTGGAGTCAAAGGAGAATTCATTCTTAGTGAACCTGGACAGAATCTGAGATTTGCCCACCGCAGAGTCGCCAATCACCACCACCTTGAACACGTAGTCTATCCTACTCTCCTGCAAATCATCATGTTGAAGCCCAGAACTCTCCATCCCCTCACGACCACCATTCCTCTCATGATTCATCTTTGCTTGCTACTGAATTGGTACTAGTTACTACTCACTAACTAACTAAGTAAGCACGCACTTCAAAGGATCAGAAGGAAAAAGGAAAAAAGGAAATAGTCACCAAAGCAGACAGAAGTTGTTAATTAATTTCCACCCTTCAGTGGGAGTAAATGCAGCTATATATTGTGGTATTTAGATACAGTGAAGACAAGGAAGGCAGCAGTATTAATGTTGCGATACATCAGCATTCGGCTTCAGGCTTCCGCAGCAGTACCATTATTAGCAAAATACAAAGCACAGAAGAAGAATTGGTCAGTAGTAAAGAGAGTGATTTTGGAGCTTAAGTTTGGTTTTTGAAAGCCTAATGGAGTGAAGAAGTTGGTTTGGACTTGTTTTGTACTTAAAGCACTGAGAGCAGGGGGGCAGAGTGTGTCTGAAAAGCACAGCATGAATGGCCAAAAGGTTTTTGAGCAGTAGTCCTAGTACACAGGTACTAGTACTGGTTTAAAATTGAAAGAGGGGACGGGCTTTGATGTCTTACAATCGAGTCTCGCTGGCCGAAAGCTTAAGAGTTGAGAGTTGAGAGGACCTTAGTTGCTAGCAGCCTTCTCTATGTATGTACAGGCACCTCAATTCCGGGCGAAATGTGAGGAGAAAAGATCTCTACTAAGACAAACTTTTATTTACTTTGCTGATGAAGTGATGATGAATCCCCCCTGCTCTCATGACTCATGTTATCATGTGTTTGTATTTTATATATGTAATGTTATGGTGATGGCTAATTAAGGTTTGTGGGCGAAACAAGCTCGACTCATACAAATGGAGCCCGCCCCACCAACTAATTTCAACTACGCATGTATAGGTAGCTCATATGGGACCAGCTTGGAGAAAAGCTAGATCTCCTCTCTTCAAAGCTTACTCTTTGTTGTTTTCTTGGCCCAATTGAACCTGGGAAAGGGGAGGACAATGTTATATTTTAGCAGTCAATGAAGTTCGGAACCTTGAGGATGAATGCATGCCTAAGCTTTGCCTTTGTGGCTGCATCACTGTGGTTCTATCCTCTCGTCAAACTGACTTGGAATTACATCGTCCCTCCCAAATATTTCAATCTCTCTATTGACTCGTTAATGGTCATCATGCCTTTTGAGGCATCACGCAGACAGTAATCAGTATACTTGACCCGCTTTAAAAAGCCAAACACGTTTATTACGCAGGAAGGAATCAGGAGGTAGCAAGCCAATTAATGATCATCCATCTAATCTAATTAAAATGTTGCGTACGAGAGTCGGTCACAATATTTACTTATAGTGATTGACATACATATTTATAAAACTTTATTCTGAGTGCACGAAAATAAAGGCTATATTCGTGGCTAATTACTGAACAAAATCATGACTCTAATTTCTGAAATATCTTTACATAGGAAGGTGCCCAATTTATGCCCAATGTAATCTGGTTTTGAGACATTGGAGAAGTTGATGAGTAAAAACCCAAACCCAGACCCCAGACCCCAGACCTCTATAATTTTTCTTTCTTTTAAAAAAAACAAAACACAGCAAACAAAAAGAGGACGCTCAACGGATGCTCTCATAATGAAACTTTAGACGATTTGTCCCCTGTTGCCGTGTGGACTCTGACCACTCACGGGCACTCCCCACATTTTCTAGTTTGAGGTTCCTTCAATCCTTCCTATAAATAATGAGCTTTTTTTTTTTCTTTTTAATATATGTTAAAATAATAATAATAATGAGAAAGCTGAACTATTAGTAGATTGGGCTTTCCCAATCCCAAAACATATGGGCTGCTAGTCAACGGGTCTAATCGTAAAAAGGGTCTTACAGTAAATAGGAAGTTTGAAATCACAGCAGGCCCACGTTCGGCCTATAGTTGCTTCCCCTGTTTAAAACACTTCCTCCCCTCCCGTCTCCGCATAATCTGAAAAGAGGTCTCTTTTCTCTTTTCTGTTCTCTTTTTTGCTTCATCCGTTGCAGCTGCTGCTACTGCTGCTAGGGTTTTTGCCTTTTTGGAGCTGAGCCTTTCCAACCCGAAGCATAAGGTATGCCATAAATACTAGACCTTGACCTTGTTAAGAGTTAAATTAAGTTTTTTTTTTTTTTTAATAAATATTTTTGCTTTATTAATCTATCGGATGGATTTGGGTTTTTTTTTTAATGATGGAAATCAGTCAAAGTTTCAACTTTTACGTGATAATAGGAAAAATTTAATGTGTTCTGTTTCATTGGTTTTATTTTACTTGTGGTTATTAGGTATATGTCGGAGGAACCAGTAGCCATTTCGGACAAAGTGAGGATGAGGCCTGTGTTCTGTGGAAATTTCGAATTTGAGACTCGTCAATCTGACTTGGAGAGATTATTCTCCAAATACGGAAGGGTTGAACGCATCGACATGAAATCTGGTATAAAATTACCCAACTTTACCTATGTTTTCACTCGTAGTTTATTTTATTTTATTACTCTCCTCCTATTAATGTTTCATCATGTCTGTAGTATTCCTCGTGATATGTTGACAACAGTTGACATCTTTGATGTGTTTCAACTTAAACTTGCATTTTCCATGGCTTTGCAAAATGAGTTAAGGGACGTCTATCCGGGTGTGCTAGGTGTAATAGCTTTTTTTTAAATTGGGATGGCACCTGCATGTAGGTATATATTCAGTGAGATGACAAACTCTTTGTGATTAATTAGTAAACAGCTTCATAATGCTTGGGCATTCGTATCTAATGAGAGATCCTTCTATTGTTTACTAGACAACATCTCCTTCAATGTGATTGTTCTATTGAACTAATCCTTATACTAAATAAAGGGGGAAAAAAAATTCTGCTGAAAGAAGAATTCGACAGGTGGTTTCATTCTAATGCTCAAGATGCCCTCTTCAATGGGGAAAAAACACCATGTAATTAAGTAGACATTACTTGATTGGAATAAACAACCTGCTAAAATATATCTAGAGGAGAGAAGGCATCCGTATTTAAGTGTTTGTTTTGACGCAGGAACATCTACTAAGGAAAAGTGAGCTTCTTACTTGGCTTGCCAAC
This sequence comes from Gynochthodes officinalis, assembly GCA_020080225.1. Classification (NCBI taxonomy): domain Eukaryota; kingdom Viridiplantae; phylum Streptophyta; class Magnoliopsida; order Gentianales; family Rubiaceae; genus Gynochthodes; species Gynochthodes officinalis. Next base: position 28,876,076 of record CM034616.1, read on the forward strand.
TTCTGTTGCAAAAACATTTCTAATGCAAAAGGAAACCTATCTGCCTGCCTGCCTGCTCTCTCCGTCTACTCAAAGATGGAATCGTTGCATTTCTTTCACTCGATCTTCTGTCACTCACTAACCTCACTGCCTAAGTTGCTATTTTGCAAGAATGGTCGTGGTGTGACGTATCAGTTCATGCCATGTCTACCACCACTCTCATAAGGGGATCAATGAATTCTATCATGCCATGCCTTCCATATACTGAATTCCTGCTGTGAAATTGTTGAAGCATGCTTAGCAATGAGTACACAGGCATGATACTTTGGATATAAGACCTAATTTGCCCCCTTCATCACACCATCATCATGATTTAGTTCTTCATGCAAGGCTTCCACATCCTTACATTCATCAGTCCTTCACATATTTGCAGGTGTTGTACTTATTTTATTTCTTTTCTAGGGAAGAAGAGTCCTGGTTGAGCCAATTTACCATCATCTAAATGGACATGAACCAACCTCGATTGCTATTATTGCTCTAATTCTAAAGTATTTTATTGTCTGTGCAGGGTTTGCTTTTGTTTACTTTGAGGATGAACGTGATGCTGAAGATGCCATTCGCGGGCTGGACAACACACCCTTTGGGTATGACAGGCGAAGGCTCACGGTAGAATGGGCTAAGGTGATTCACCCACTTCCCCTCCTTCTGAAATTTCAGCAGATGCCTTCTGAGATTCCTTTCTCTTCCTACCAGATGAATGTGAAATTGATTGTTGTGCATTTCTTCTTTGGTATGCAATTTTACGTAGAATAAGAATGACCAATGAAATCTCTGTTTGGCAGGGTGAACGTGGCAGACATCGAGATAGCTCCAGGTCAATGGCAGCTAATCAGAGACCAACAAAGACCTTGTTTGTGATAAACTTTGACCCTATCCGCACTAGGATCCGTGACATTGAAAGGCACTTTGAACCTCATGGGAAGATTCTTAATGTTCGGATTCGTAGGAACTTTGCATTTGTGCAGTTTGAAACTCAGGAAGATGCCACCAGAGCTTTGGAGTGTACACATATGAGGTTTCTGATATTTGTCCATTCAATGTGCTTTTTGATGCAACAAACCATTTTATATAGTGTAGTTGCCTGATTATTTGCGTTGCCTTTTGACTCTACAGTAAGATATTGGATAGGGTGGTATCTGTTGAGTATGCTTTGAGGGATGATGGCGAGAGGGGAGATGACAGTCCTAGAAAAGACTTTGGCAGGCACGGGGATAGTCCGTATAGGAGGTCGCCAAGTCCTGCATACCGCAGGGGTCGAGGAAGTCCTGATTACGGGCGTGCTCGAAGTCCAGTCTATGATAGATACAGTGGTCCGTATGAAAGGCGTGTGAGTCCTGAGTATGGTAGATATCGCAGGTAGTGGACTCTTTTCTTTTGTTAAACTTTATGTTGTGTGGTGTAACAGCATATGGAATGCTATTGATGTTGGCCTTTTCTTGCTGCCTTTCTTTTTTGTTTTAACAGCAGGTCACCTGTGAGGTCCAGACGTTAAAAATGAGCATATGCATGTGAGGGAGTTGATAGCATTTGTAAATGCTGCAGTAGCTTCAGTCTTCTGGTAGATAAATGGCCTACTGAGTTGATGTAGTTAATCTGGATTTATGTTTGAGCTTTATCTATTAGCGAGTTGGTTTAAGAGTACTGTGGGGAAGATTTTGATTTGATAAATTTGGTAGTTTTATGTTCTTTTCCTTCTACTCTGCTAGGATGAGATGTTAGTTTTATGTGATTTACTTTCTTCCCTGCAAGGGAACATAATGAAGCGGTTGACTTTCTGATATGATTGCGTATATGGGAGGGGATCAAAACTTGGGAAGATTTCATTGTAAACTAAAGGTATCTAATATTTAATCATTTGTTAGGACTGTTGCATCTATGCCATGATAGCAATAGTATAAAAAAGTGCTAGTCTGAAAAACTTTCAAACTATGCAAAGATGATGCCAATAGTGCCATTGGAAATTGTATAGGCATTGGGGACGGAGAAGAGGCTTCTCTGAGTTCAACCGTCTGAAGATTGGACATGGGGTTTGTTCTGTATTTAGAAATTCATAGACATTATCCACATCCCTGCATGAGTACTCTTTCTTAGTGAAAAGTTGGGTAAAGTTTGCCTATAAAATTGCAATTGATCGGTGCACTTGTGTGCAATTAGAAAATTTTAAGATTTGATATGGGTGGAGGTTAGAGGTAGTGAACGTAAGTTCGCACAGGAGGGAGGGCTTCTACACTGACTGATGAAGGAGTTATTAATCTTTTATTGCATTGGTCAGTGTGAAATGTTTTCTGCACAAGCAGGTTCCCGTTTCTTAAAGAACAATGGAATTTCAATCTCAAGAGTTATTGTTTTGTTAATAATATTTTTTGAAACAGGTTCGGAATATTTGTATTTTAGGTTATTTCAATAAGAGTAATGATATTCAAATACTAAAAGCGGGTTAATCAAATTCATGGGACAGCCGTTAACTGCGATATACCCCCTAAAAGAACCTCGTCCCATTTGTTCTTTCTGGAACCAATTGAAAAGCCAGAGGAGTTTTGTTGTTACAAAAACCGTGAAGGACTAGTGTTTTGCCTTGGGCAATAGAACAAATTCGACTGCTTCTGAAAATTCCAGATTATCTGGCTGATCAACACAAGAAATACCAAGTGCTGGAGATCAGCTCTCACGTACTATCTATCTTGGATTTATGTGCTGATTTCAATCATACCTGATCATATCGATCCAGTTTACCACTCTCGAGTAAGCTCGTAGCTACTAACAATTAATTGAATATTTGGGAAGAAAGATAGATAGCATATGCCATTAATAATCTTGTCCACACACACACTGAAGATCTTCATTAAAGCAGAGATGATGATTTGTGTTTATTTTCCCATCTGCTCTCACTAATCAATAATAGTATACATCTGCACGTTATTGATTTATTTGTAGTGTTTTCGTGTTTGGAAAGAGCATGCTTTTGGAAAAGATGCAAGAGTTAGTACGAGATGTTCGTGGCACATATAATATATGAAGCAGTAGTAGTAGATTTAGTTGCAATTGGAAGGGGAGACCTGTTGTTGCAGTTCACGAGCGATGGCCTTCTCAAGCCATGCCTCGGCATCTTGCATCATCCCGGGGCTAAGTCTGACCATTAGGATGCAGAACTCAGACTCATTGAGGGCTCCATCTCCATCGAGGTCCCCTTCTTTGACCATGGCCTCCGCTTCCTCTGGGCTCATTTCTCCCATGCCCAGGAGGGCGCAGTTTTTCTGTAGGCTGGCGGTGTTAATCAGCCCGGTTTTTGGGTCAGCCAAGAGTCTGAATCCTCCACAGAGTTCAGCAACAAAGGTATCCACGTCTAACTTTTCAGCCATCACTGGCAACAGATCTTCATAATCGCTTGATTGGGTTACTGCAGCTGAGTCCGAGTCCTTTTCCATTTCTACTTCTGGGGATGATCACTTTCTTCTTCTGGACTCAAAACAAACAAAAGACAGAGGTGTGTTGGGGTTGACCCATACAGCACAGGTCGTCTGTTGTCTTTCTAGTTTCTACACTTGCCCAGTTGAACTAGGTACTTCCACGGCAGTGGGATGGGATACAGGCCAACTCTAGTTTAGAAATTGATGATATTTTTACTTTTCAGAGCAAATCGCGCTATAAAATAAGAGGAATGAATTGATTAATAATCATTTAGTGCGGAGGTTTCTCAAGGGAATGGAACAAACGGTGGAGGTACTACGCTACTGTTTTATTGACACGGATAGGTTCATAGGACCGACCGACCGACTAATTACATCACTACAAGTGAACCCATTTTTACACCATTCGTCTTGACTCGGGCAGCCTGGCTGTTCCAAATCCAATCATTTTTACACTTAATTATTATTTTTTTTCTTTGTTCTTTATTATTTGCCAAAATTTTCTTTTGATGATTTTCAGGAAGTCATTTTTCCTGAAAAATTATAAGGGAAAGAAAAAAAAAAAGAAAAGAAAAGGAAAAGACGTGGGATTAGGAGACAAATTTTGAACAAATCTATGTGAATTATATACACTAGTAAGTACTCCATGTAATCTCTGCATAACTTAATTCTCCCTCAACACATGTGAATTGTTGGCATTGAATGAATGAATGGTTAGTTTGGGGTTTCGAGGAAGGTGGTTTGGTTTCTGATGGAAGAATCGGAAGGAAGATGTGGTGGTTTGTCTTTGGACTTTTTATTGTGATTGGATAAACGTTAATGTCATGACGACACCATTTTGCTTATTTTGGCTGGAGTCAGACTTTCTATGAAGTTTCCTGTTGTTCTCCCTCTCATCCTGCACCACACAAAAAAAAAAAAAATCCCCATAAAAATCAATTCCATTGATATCTTCTGATTTGATAATTGAGAAGGTAGTTCACAGTTAGAATTTTGTAGCCTTTGCTCCAGTTGGTTCTGGTTCTGGAATTAAGAAGGCTTATGTCGGAGCAGAGATTTGATTCCTCATTTTCTTCGCGTTCTGATTCCTTATTCTTTATTCTTATTTTGCATTCTCATCTCATCCAACTATGTTATTAATTCTATTTTCTTTTGATACAAGATGCTCCATGTGACCTGTTTTCTTATTTTATCCGAGTATGCTATTAATTTTCTTTTCATACAAGATTCTTCATGTGCTCTGTTTTCTTGATCCAAGAATGCTATCAAAGAAGTTGAATGTCATCCACCATTTCGTAATAAATATTCAATATTTTCTTTCTTTCAAAATTTAATATATCTAATTTTTATTATTCACACTCCATTCCTCTCCTCGTGATAAAACAAGAGTACGTATTGTGCTAATTTTATCACTTCAAAAAATATCTATTCACACGAATGGTCAAAAATTTTAGCAAAATTGTTAGTGTGAGTTAACGCAATGGATTGTCTAAAGCAATTGACACGGCACAAAATTTGAGATTATTCCTTTTAGATAAAAACAAACTTCAATCTAATCATCATCAAATCAAGGATTAGCCGTTTGTTTCGGCCATGATTCATAATTGAAAAAAAAAAAAACCTTTTGGATTAAGAAGAATGAATTGGTAATGACACCATTGATACGAATGGACGTGAAATAACTGTAATTAAAAAAAAGATGAAGATGGTAGTACTAGTAGAGTTAATTGAACTTGATAATCTTGGACTTGACGAGGACGGTTTTCCCCAACTTGTAGGTGAAATTGTGATTGTAGACCTTAACATACTTCCATCCTAAATATGCTTCGCATTCCGAGCAATAGACGTTGGAAACCATATGTACTCCAGACAAGAGTGGTCGGTCTCTTGGTGGGTCTTCTTCCACAACGTTGTTAACATGGGCAAACAGGAATGCTCGAATTTTTCCTGACTACAGATCAAATCAAGTCAAATCAGTAACACGTAATATTATTAAGTAGCAAGCCAAATGTTGGATCGGATGAATCAACAACTTTGTATGATTTTGTTTCCATCCTCATCACATCTTATATCTGAAAGAAAAGAAGTTGCTGTGAGATAAAAATTGATTCCGCGTAAAAATACAAGTTACCACGAAATTTTTGTATACAATATCATCTTCAATGGCGATGAAGTTTCTGCATTTGAAGCAGCCGTAGAATCGCGAGGCAACCAATGATAACTCATTGTTTTGATTCATGTTCCCAACTGCCTGCTACAGTTACGTGGAGCATGGAATGGGAAGCCCGGAGGGATTTTGTTGTGTGTTTCAACCAGGTTTTTAATACGAAGAGAGATGTTTGCCAGTTACTCCAATTTCACTAACAAAGAAGAAAGAAGATGAATTTAAATCCATCACGAATTCTTCTACTCCTAATCCGCATCTTCCTTCTCATCTCTTCTCAATTACGCGTGGGGTGCCCTTCGGTTTGATTTTTGGTTTTGATTGGGACTCTGAGGGCCCCCTAAACCATTATGCGTGGAGTGTTATGCGGGATCTGATTGGGGTGAAACGTAAGTAGCATAACGTAATCAATCATCGAATTTGTTTTTCCACCATGCAAATTAAGAGTTACCTACAACAGTGAATCCCAGTTCCAGTTGAATTGAATCATGACGTACAGGGGACCATCTTCGTTTTCTTTCCCTGTACTCCTGAGATTCCTTGTGAGCCTTCTCGTACTTATCCCAGCACTGCTCCACAATCCCAGCAGTGGATGTCCGCCGCTGTGTGTAGACCCGTCATCTGATTTCTGTCCTCTTTAGGCCCCGTCACCACGTTTCTCGCATGGGAAAATAAGAATGCTCTGCCACTATTTGCCTCATATATACACATACATACATATCATAAAATCTCTATGCATAATTCAACTGCCTAATACTACTAATTACTACTGCACTAGTTACCTGAAAACACTTGGAAATGATATCATCATGCACAGCAACATGACTATGGCATTTATAGCAGCGCTATACAACCGCGGTCTGTCTCCCGCTCCCGCCCGTCGACCATGTTAGTGTCTTCCATTATTAATAGTTAATGGAGGATCCCAGTCTGGTTCCTCCCTTTTACCTTTCTCTCTGAACTCGCCTACTCGATTCTGACCCTCTTCATTTTCCTTCCTAATTCTCAACTTTAAGAACCTCTTTTGATTAGAGGAATAAAGATACAGAATAAGATAAATTAGCTTAGGCGGCAGCATGACAACTTTATATGATCAAACGGCAAATGGTTCAATGGCATTAAAAATAGTATACTAGTGAAAAAGATTCCAAAACGAAGCCCAGCGATATCTGATTTGTGGTGCTTGAATCAATGAACAATTTGGTGCTGAGATGGAGAGATATCCTTACTCTTAATCAATTCATTTATTGACTCCAACGTCCTGTACCAGTTGACTAAAATCCATCAATTTTTCATGCTAAAAAACTGGGGAAAAAAGAAAAAAACACTACTCATCAAAATCGCACCATAATGACGGATTTTAGCAGCTTCCAAAAATCACACTGTGAGTGTGTGTAGTGCACTAGTGGAGGTACAATGCATTTTTTTTTTAACTCAACCATAATATATAGTAAATCAAATCTATATCCATTGCAGAAGCAACAATACGTACATAAATGAATATTAGCATCTTGATTTCGACTCGCATTTTGATCAATTCAAGATGAAGAACAATAATATTATTATCGACATTAATACTAATTCATCACCTTAATCTTCAAAATTACACCTAACTCACTTGAGATTTGGCAAAGTTACTTAACCATATCCATGATTTCACAAAATTAACAATACCTATTTAGCTCAAAGTTGACTTTTAAAACAATAATCAATTTACTGATAAAATTAACATTGCTAGTTAATTAATTTATGCGGTTGTTTGAGCCGCCAAGTTTGGGTCAATCTTTCCGGGCCAATTAAGCCAGGTGTGGACTCACCCAACTAGATGTCATTTGTTTTCTGGTCATATGGGCTTTTGATTGAGCGCAAATCCTATGGCGCCCATAAATAAGCCCACTCTACTCCTCCGACGACTACTGCACCGCCACTGCCCACAAGCACCGTTTACCCACCCCCGAGTACCCCGGCGATTCCCCTGAACCTCCCCATCCCCTCTCTTCTCCTCCTCATCCTAATCCATTAAGAAGTTCTGGAATCCTCAAGCTAAGCAGGCTCCTGATTATCAATCCAAGTTATCAGCAGTGAGGTTGGTCCATGACAAAATAACATCTCTTGATTTAATTGTTGTTTTTTTTTTTTTGGTGTTAACATAATTCTTCTTTACTAAAGTGAATCGAGTTTTCTCCTTTTCATGATGTTAAGGATTGCTGGGAACAGTCTAATACAGTCCATTGTCGTGGCATGCTTTAGGCTTGATAGATTTTGCAGTTCAAAAAGATTGCATTTTTATGTGTTACTCCTTCCTCATTCTCTCAGGACTTTTAATCCCTTATTCTTGATTAAAGAGTTCTGGAATCCGAGCTTTTATTTGTAGTAAGAATGTTTTATTTGATGAAGTACATTATTTACGTCTGATTTTTTCATCACCAACTCCCAGGTCTGTATCACACGTATCTCTGTTTGTATTTTGTCGCATCTAGAATCTTGTTCCATTCTACCTACATACTCCTTTCTTTCAAACAAGAACAAAAATAGTTGATTTCTCTTTCTTTTTCTTTTTTCGATCTTCTTTTCCATCCTACATTACTGCTGCTCGTAGCTTGGTGCGTAGTGGAGGTTTTAGCTATCCATCAATCCATTATGCTCAGAAGATCATAAAAGGGCAACTCCGAGCCCAGAAGAATTATTCTTCTGTGCCTAATCCCTTCCACTGCCTCCTGCTAATTGAAACCTTGATACCTAGCTGCAGTTGTGATTTTGACGCCGAGCGAATCAATAAGCATCTGAACATGAATTTTAATTTAAATCATCCTGTCCACTAGGTTTTACTGATCTGTTCCGGGAGAAGCAATAGTGCATGTTTGCACGTTCTTTTTTTTATTATGTCCATGATGATAATGTACAAGATGCAGAAACTTGAATGGAATAGAAGAAGGGGATGAAAATGAATTGAAGTGACCCACATCCATTTTAACTCACCTAGTAGCTTCCTTGTGTTTCTTAATTATCCAGATACCTCTGTTTGGGAAGCCTTAAAGATATAAAAAGGATATCTCTCTTTAGCCTTCTTGCAAGTCATTGCATTGCATGTCATTGATCCTCTTTTTTTGGCTATTGGCCATAGTTATTGCGCTTTTGTTTTCTCTCCCCCCAAATTTGAATGAATAACTTGTTAAGCGCAGCATGCACACTGCAAGCAATTTAAAAAACTTGAATTCTGCTTGTTTGCAGAGAATATCTCAAGTATGCCTGCTTTGTAGTTGCCTTGAGATTTTCATGGAATTTCATGCCATAATGCTGCATTAGTCTAATTTATTTTTCTCTTTATACAGCATCATCCCGAGGAGGAAACATTATATTTAGTAGATTGCAAATGGAATTTTGCCCAACTTGTGGGATGTTATTGCAGTATGAATTGCCATATATGGAACGGCCAGCCAGGTTCTTTTGTCCAACATGCCCGTATGTATGTCCGATAGATAGCAAGGTAATTCAACTAAAAAGTAGGTGATAAAGGAGACCTTTTTTTTTTTTTTTTTTTAATGTCACTGGTATTGCTGAGCTATTGTTGATGCTGTGCACAGGTTAAAATAAAAAGGAAGCAACGCTTGGTTAAGAAAGAAATAGATCCTATCATTTCTAAAGAAGATGAGATGAAATTCGCACAAGAAACTGAAGGTTATTCTTCACTTTGCTCTTGTATGCTAGAAAGCAAGAAGAAACTCAATAATCACAACCAAAAAAAAGAAAACTCAGTAATCACATATATATCCTTGTGTTGAATATAGTGCTTGCAGTATGCATTTTTTTTTATTGGTTGCTGGTTTCTTTGGCATTTTGTAGCATTGCTGTTGTTGCAAGTTCTCTCTAGTTTATTCCTTAAAAAAAATTCTCTTTTTCTTGACCTTTAGAAACTACTGTTTTTTTTTTTTCTTTTTTTGTGCATTTTGATGCTTACTTTCACCCTTTTTCTCCAGCAACGTGCCCTAATTGCGGCCATGGGAAGGCATTCTTTGAGCAAGTGCAGATCAGATCTGCCGATGAGCCAATGACCATATTTTACAAATGCAAGGAATGTAAACATGACTGGAGAGAAAACTAAAGATGCTTTGCAAGCATGATTTTTTTGCTTATTGTTTGTGTGCTCGTGACCTTACGGTCTGAGGTTACCATTATCTTCGACTGTGTTGTGATTGTTTCATAAGACACTACGTTTCGCATCTTGGTGATCCCAAATAGGCGTCTCTAACAGGGAGACTTGAGCATTTTCCTATACTGGCCCGACCATTTAGAATTTTGATTCTGCATTAAGAGTATAGAACCTGGGATACAACAGAGCTAGAATGACGATATTCAGGATGAGCTCAAACTGAAAGTTTTAACTTCTTCAATCCGAGGGTTAAAATGAATTTTAATTGCAAAAATATATACAGCTCACTAATATGTCTTGAGATGATCTACAATCCTAAATTAGCAAGATGAGATCAGAAAATATCCATCAAGTTGTTAAAAGGAAGCAAAATCCAGTACAGGAGGTTCCAAACCACATACTCAGGAACCCTAAGGATAACCTCGCTGGGTACAACCAAAGTACAAATACAAAACATTCATTCACTCTTGTCTTGTTCAATGAACTGCTAATTTCTTTTTTGTCATCCATCTTTTCTTGGTGGCTTCTACGGCCTCCTCCCTCATTCTAGATAGTTCCTGAAACCATTGCTGATACTGTAAATCAATGGCATTCAACTCTGTCTTTAACCCAGTCTCTTGACTTTTCTCCAACAGGGACAAAGATGAACAACAGCTTGTCAGGTTTGTAACTTTAGAAACTCTGTTTAGATCTGTGAAACTCATATCAGGACTCTTTCCAAATTCGTTCCAAGTTTCAAGTTCCAGACCACTCCAACCATTTGCCTGCGTCTTACACTTATTGTAATAGAAATCCCTAATATCCATTTCAGATACTTGTGTGTCGTGATTTTTAAAAACCTCACCAATAACATAATCAAGAGATTCAGAAAAATTTTCATTTTTAATTGAGCCATCTTCACCCATAAACTCAGAACCTACGGACCCTTGAGATTCTTCATCATCCAAAGTCACTGAAGGTTGTGGAAAATGATATGCAGCATGAGGATATATATGGCTAGGATTCCTACACAAGTTGGTCTTATCAGGTGCCACAGATATTTGGAGTTTATTTCCACCATCATTATCTACCTTGGTGGCTAACTTGGTGGGAGAACCACCTGGCGTAAACCATGGAGTCACATTCGCGTTTAGGCCACCCATTGGAATCCCATCGTACATGCTTCTCCCTGCACTTGAATTATCATCTGAAGAAGGTGTCCAGCCAGGTAAAATTCTCATAATCAGATAATCAATCAAGTCTGCAATGAAAGCTACATCATGATCTGCCAATGATAGTTGTTCTACCATCTCTCCCGCGACAGAGTGTGCAGTGTCTGTATCAAGGTAGAATAGAAAGTGTATATTCTTCACAGGGCCTGCACCTAACGCAGAAAGGAGAAAGAACATGCATTACATTATAATATCCAACAGAGTCTTGGAGAAACTCACACATGCACGCCGCACTTACTATGCAGGTCTGCAATTCGCAAGGTTAATGAGATGGAATGATCATCATTTTTCTTCCCCTTCAACCTGAATTCCTTGTTCTGATGCATCCGCTGAAATTCCAGAACAGGAGTGTGTGGACTTCCAGAATTAGAGTCTATACATGCAGACTGAGTATACTCAGGATCTATATCCATGGAGTGAGGCTCACAATTCAATAAACTTAGTGATCTCGGAATTTGGATGATTGACTTTATTGGATCACGTTGTGGCTCTTTTATGTTCTCAGCTTTAAGAAATGGATCTTTAAGAAGCTCCTTGGCAGGCAACCTCGCAGAAACAGGAAGCAAACATTTCTCAATGAACTCCTTGACTTTGGGATCACTCACCTTGCCAAGAGAGGCAGGTTTAACACCCTGAATTGGAGCAGGTGTTAAAATATTCATAAATAACTGCACACACAAAAAGTAAGTAGATAATGTCAAACTGAAATAAACTTACAGAGGTAACTCTTTTAAAAATCTGAGCAGGATTTTTGCACTCGGCATAAGGATACTCCAGAGTAACCATTTCCAACATGCACATCCCAAACGAATAGATATCGACTAATTCATTATATTCCTCTTCGTAAAGCTCTGGGGCCATAAATTCGGGGGTTCCTAAGCAGAAATGCATAAAAGTTGGCCCTTCATGAAGTTAAAACTTTTATACCAAAATATGTCAAACAAAGAGATTGCCAAACCTATAACACTCTTAGCAGTAGGCTGCTGCATAACGGTTGCCAACCCAAGGTCCCCAATTTTAACTTCCCCTTGGTTTCCATTTATGAAGATGTTATCACATTTCAAGTCCCGATGAATGATTGGTGGATTTTGACGGTGGAGATGGTCTAATCCTCTTAGAATCTGCCTTGCCCAGTTCTTTATAGCCTTCATATCAACATTTTTGTGCCTCTTACGATACCTAATAGCCAGAACAAGAACATTACTAGCATGTAGGGCCAATATTCTGGACATGAAGATAAAATTGTCTAATAACTCACTGTCTCAAGCTCCCAGATGTGAATAGCTCTGTGATCATGTTTATGGTCTTCTTCTTTTCATCAATCCATGAATCATAGAATTTCATAATGTTTTCATGTTTCAATTGTCTAAGTAGATGAACCTCTGAATAGAGCTTCTCCAAATCTTCTGGTGATCGTAAAACATCTGCGATTTTAATTCGGTTCCATGCAACTTCTATGCCATATAGTTGGTCAAATGCCTTATAGCTATTGAAAGAGAGGACAAAAAAAAAGAGGTCTAACTAAATTGTTCAGTTCACCAGAATTTCTATAAACCAAAACAAGACACATGCTTTCATTACAGCTACATGATCAAGCAATAGATTCAGACACATAAATATATAGAGAGAGTTGCGAAAATCATACACAGTCTTGAATGCCCCCTTGCCCAATATTTCAGTGCTCTGCAAAACAGCGGGAAAAAACGCCATCAACAATGACAAATTGGAAAACAGGACAAATTAGCCTAAATTTTCACCTGAAACAAAGAAAATGATAGCAGCTATCATCTAAATCAAAACAAACGTCACAAAATCACAACGTGGCAACAAATTCCTAATGACCAGGAGATATATATATATATTTTGGGTGTTTGATCAACAACTTTTTGTCGATAACAAGTTTAAGTCACAAACTTTGAGAGCACGTACGGATATATCATCCAACACTATCTGTGACCGAGTCAATTCAGAAAAAAATTGTACAGTGGACATGTGACTTAAGAAGTACCCGAATGTAGCGACCCCTAGGATCCTTCTCGACGTAATCAACAAGCTCAGAATCCGGCGGCTCTTTGACATTGTTATTGCCATTGCCCAGAACCTCATCTTTCTCACCAACAACAGAAGACCCAATCAAATTCCTATTCCTATTCCCATTCCCAATTTCATTTCCATTTCCATTTCCAGAAAGAGGCGATCTCAATCCAGCATCGGAACTCATCACGGATAACAAACAAACGGGAAAAAACACGAAAACTAGAATCAACCGATAGAAAAAATAAAAAAAGTACGAAAACAAGAACAAGAACAAGAATAATGAATGCGGCCAACTGAACCTAAAATTTTTAAGAGAATTTAGAGGAGGAGGGGAAGGCGATGAAGGGCATTCTGGGCATCGCAGCAGTAATGGGTATCGGAGAAGGCTTCGGAAGCAATGCAGTAGGAATCGAATGCCGATTGCATGCAACTGAGTCTGCGGCAGCAGCATCGACATTCGAAATCCCAGCCTACAACATTTATAACATCAACAGCGTACAAGTACGATGATGGTGACAATGATGAGGATGCCGACGAGGAGATCTTCTTAGATGAAGATAAAGATCGTGCCTTTAACATAAACCCACTTTCCATTATCCTGCTAAAATTGATTTACTGATCCTAGTGTTATGCTCTCATTCATTCACCCCTCCCCTTTTTACATTTCTAAGCTACGTATACATGTTAGAGCAGACCATCTGAAACTTATTCCTTCTATTATTTCTTTTGATGAATTCAACAATAATCATAGAAATTAAGTTTAATAAAAACAAAAGGATAGGAGATGTTGGAGGAATATGGCTGGAAAAAGAAAGAAGAAATAAGGGTGGAGAAAAAAAAACGAGGGAAAATATGTAGGGTTGTGGGATGAGTTGGAGGGGTAGAAGGAATAAGGAAGGAACAAGGGACCCTTTTCTTTTTACTAATTCATGTTGAATGGAACGAGTGAAAAAGAAAGGGTGGATGGGAAGGCATGGAGGTTGATTTTATGGGGGACAGATTACACAAAGTTACAACCTGCTGTATCTGGAAGGAAGATTAGTTGGTGCGAGTGCGACATACAAGGATAGAACACACACTTGTTGCGATCATGATAATAATGATGATGATGCTAGTCTGTTCAAAAATCAAAACTTGAAGCTTTATTTCTATTCCATCTCCGGATGTATGTGCATAATTTCTACACTATTTGAGCAAAGCAATCCTATCTCGAACTCCTCCTTGTCTGTGTTTCTTGGACCTTTGAAAGTAATATGGTAACGAATTAAAAATGACTACGAAACAAGGTAGGAATACTTCCTTTATATGAATTCCTTAAAAACGATTTGGAGGAGGAGGCAGCAATTGTTATGTCCGATCAACGTGACAAGAGATACAAAGCAAGCATTATTAATATTAGCCATCAAATGCTTTTGAGTCTTATTACAGTTTTGTTTTGGCCGCACAAGAATGACAAACCTGGACAGGCTGCTTTCAGTATATTTGCCAAAGCAGAAGCTAAAACAAAGGACATAAAACCACAGATATGCCTATATTTTTTGAGATACAGTATTTCATTTTAATCTCCAATCTATCTATCAACTAAGTGTTGTATTCTAATTTCCAATCCATCCATCAACTATAAAATTTGTAATGTAATTAGGGAGATAACTGAAGAGTCCAATAGTGCGGTGCCACTAGAAAAAGGAAAGGGAAATGTTAATTATGAATATAATTAAAACTACAGAAAGAAATGTTGTTAATCTTATATAAGAAACTAGAAAGAAATTTCAATTTTAATTATGGATATAAGTAAAACCATTATTGGCCTAAACTTGCGGTGAGCGTGGATCGAACACGCGACCTTCAGATCTTCAGTCTGACGCTCTCCCAACTGAGCTATCCCCGCTTGATATGAGACGTGGACAACCAGAATTACAATTCGGCAAAAATTGGAAATTTGGGAAATTTCCGACTTGTCTGTCGTGGTGTCGTTGCTCATCAGTCATCACGTCAGTCCTAATAAACTGGACGCCATTTTTCCAGACAAAACTGGGAAAGTCTCTTTTGGGAAATCATTTTCCCCACCATTTTCACTTCTCAACTTCATATTACAGTCCCTGTTCCTTTAAATTTTGATACCGATTGCTGCAACTGAGATTGATCATTATAAAATCGAGCAATTCTTTGCACCACTTTCGGTAAAAAAACCCAGTATACACTTCCAAGTATACATGTACATGTTGTGTTAGTTTGGTGGATTGTCTAGGCAAATTGAATTGAATGGAAACCAAGAGGAGGGGACAAGCCAAAGCCAACCTTGAAAATACTTTAAGGAAAGCGTGGTCCCATCTCAGGCTTTCCGTATGCCATCCCAGCAGGGTTCCAACTTGGGACGCCATTGTCCTTACTGCCGCAAGCCCCGAGCAAGCCCAGCTCTATGATTGGCAGCTTAACCGCGCTAAGCGCATTGGCCGCATTGCTCCCTCTACTGTTACCCTCTCCGTCCCTGACCCCAATGGTCATCGGATCGGCTCTGGTGCTGCCACACTCAATGCCATTCTCGCTCTTGCTCAACACTACAACCACCTTGCCTCCCTCCATCATGTACCGCCTGTAATCTAGTTACTAATGCTCAACATTGCTCTATCCACTGTTTAGAGAATCAAGTCTTGTTGTGTTTACTTTACTGGATAACTTCGGTTTCTAATATTAGTATGCGTGCTTAGATTGAGTAAAGCTTCAATATTTAATCCGCATCTGCACTTCTTAACTAACATTATGTTACAAACTGCAGAAAGATTGAGCCGGGTTCTTGGAGAAGTGATGCCACACCATAATCAAGATTAGAGTTAGACATATTTGTTGTTTGAATCTCTGAAATTGCAACTAAAATACTATCAGATTTTTGCAAATGAATTGGAAAACAGCTGAAAATTGGAAAAGACATTGATCTGTTATTTGATTTGGGCCAGTTTTATTGTTTCATTTGTGATATTTGGATAATCCTACCTCCACCTTCCCTCCAAGTTACTGGTCTCTTAAAATACTCTGCATTTCTATATGCAGGAAAATCATCCAGGCAGCTGGAATTATGTGTCATCTACAACAAATGCAGGATCAGAAAATGAAGTCTCTCCCTTGACATTGATAGAATTGGTTGCTAAGAAGCATATACTGTTACTTCATGCTGGAGGTGATTCTAAAAGGGTCCCATGGGCTAACCCTATGGGAAAAGTTTTCCTGCCTCTTCCTTATTTGGCATCAGATGATCCGGATGGGCCTGTACCTCTCCTTTTCGATCATATACTTGCAATTGCATCTTGTGCAAGACATGCTTTCAAAAATGAAGGTTGTTTTCCACCTTGCTAAGACGGCATGCAATTTCTCTATCCCGGTTTGCTTGTTTATACTTATATGATTCTCATGTCTGCTATTTCTTACTTCAGTTATTATAATAAATTTTAAAAGTCACTCTGTTCATAATTGTTAGGGCAATTGGCATCAGGTTGATCAGATTTTTATTTTTGCAGGTGGACTATTCACTATGACTGGAGATGTTCTTCCTTGTTTTGATGCCAGCACATTGGTTCTTCCAGAGGATGCTTCATGCATAATTACTGTCCCTATAACCCTTGACGTAGCTTCTAACCATGGGGTTATTGTGGCGTCAAAATCTACAATAGCTGATGAATGCTGTGCAATTAGTTTAGTGGAGAATCTACTTCAGAAACCTAGCATAAAGGAGCTTGCGGACCATGACGCAATTTTAGGTGACAGTAGAACATTGCTTGATACTGGAATTATTGCAGTTCGTGGCAAAGCATGGGTGGATCTTGTAACACTTGCCTCTTCCAGCCAACCAATGGTATTGGAGCTTCTAGAAAGCAAGAAAGAGGCAAGTTGCCTTATTTATCAATTGCAAAGCCATTTGTTTGCACCAACTTTTGAACATAGTCAAGGGCTTGTCTTATTGAAGGAAAGACATTTATTATTTTTTTTTTGGAAAATGCAATTATCTGAATCCTTATTCTGATGAGCTTGGCAATCTAACGTTTTGACCTTTTGAGCTTTCAAATTTTTTTCATACAACATGTGCAGATGAGCTTATATGAAGATCTTGTGGCAGCTTGGGTACCTGAGAAGCATAAATGGTTAAAGCGACGCCCTTTGGGTGAAAAGCTTGTCCGCAGATTGGGAAAACAGAACATGTTCAGCTACTGTGCCTGTAGGTTGCATTTTACTGAAAAATATCATGATGTTAATAATGTTGTAAGTAGTTATACCAATAGGCGGTTCTTTCTTCTTGTTGGTTGATTGTAGTATTTCTGGTTTTAACTGTTTTTTCTTTTTTTCAGATTCTGTCTTTGCAACATCTTGTTTGTGCACATAGCATATATATGTATTGAAAAGAGAGCAGTATCTTGGTCCATTTCTGATAACTTTTTCTTATTATTCTACAGATGACCTCCTATTCTTGCATTTTGGAACTTCAAATGAAGTCCTGGATCACCTATGTGGAACTGCCTCGAGTCTTGTATGTCGAAGGCACCTATGTTCCATCCCAGCAACCACAGTATCTGATATTGCTGCCTCTGCTATTATCATTTCCAGCCAAATAACATCTGGTGTTTCTGTAGGGGAAGATTCTCTGGTGTTTGATTCCTCCATTTCAGGTGGAGTGCAGATTGGTTCACAGTGTATTGTTGTTGGTGTACATATACCAGGAGCAGAAACTAGGGTGGCTGAAGATTCGTTCAAATTCATGCTTCCAGATCGCCATTGCCTGTGGGAGGTTCCCTTGCTAGGGTACACTGAAAAAGTTATTGTCTATTGTGGTGTCCACGATAACCCTAAAAATGTACATTCAAAGGATGGGACTTTTTGTGGGAAACCCTGGGACAAGGTCTTAGGTGACTTAGGCATTCAAGATACTGATCTCTGGTGCTTAGAGGAAAACCAGGAAAAGTGCTTGTGGAATGCCAAATTATTCCCTATCCTTGCATACTCTAAGATGCTCGAAGTGGCAACATGGTTGATGGGGTTGAGCAACCTAAAAGATACCTCCTTGCTGTCCCTTTGGAGAAGGTCACAGCGTATCAGTTTGGAGGAGTTGCATAGGCTAATTGACTTTCCGCATATGTGCTCAGGATCTAGCAAACATCAAGCAGATCTTGCAGCTGGAATTGTTAATGCTTGTCTTAGTTTTGGCTTGCTTGGGCGCAATGTTTCTCAATTATGCGAAGAAGTTCTGCAAGAAGAAGAAGTTGGAGTGGAGATATGTAGAGGATTTCTAGCCTTTTGTCCCAACCTTCTGAATCAAAATTCTCAGATCCTTCCTAAAAGCAGGGCATATCAAGTGCAGGTTGATCTTCTGCGCATGTGCAATGGTGAAAAGAAGGCATTAGAAGTTGAGAACCTTGTGTGGGCTGCTGTTGCTGACGAAACAGCTTCAGCAGTAAGATATGGTTTCAGAGGTAAAATACACTTTTGATGGCATTACTTTGTTGTAATTCAATTCAAATTGTCCACAGGAAACCTGTAACATTTTCCTGATCCATCAATAGTTTACCTAAAAGTGACTGATTAACTAACAATGAATGGTCTGCTTATAGGAAGTATAATTTTCTTTGTATTGCTAATGGTTGTTTTATTTACTCAGAAAATCTCTTGGAATCCTCCAATTTTCCCTCTAAGGGAGTGCATCTGGGTAATCAGTTTGATGGCTATCCAGATCAGGATCAATCTTTCTTCTCCCGGAAAGTGAGGGTTGAATTACCAGTTCGTGTGGATTTTGTTGGGGGTTGGAGTGATACACCTCCATGGAGTTTAGAACGTGCAGGTTGTGTCTTGAACATGGCCATAACATTGGAAAGATCCCTTCCCATTGGTACTGTCATAGAGACCATGGAAACTTCTGGAGTGTTTGTTAGCGATGATAATGGCGAGCATTTACATATTAAAGAATATTCATCCATCTCACCGCCATTTGACTCCAACGATCCATTTCGCCTTGTCAAATCTGCTTTGCTTGTCACCAATGTTGTCAGTGGAAGAATTCTTCGGTCTATGGGTTTGAAAATATGCACCTGGGCCAACGTACCTCGGGGTAGTGGTTTGGGGACTTCCAGCATCTTAGCAGCTGCTGTTGTGAAAGCATTGCTCCAAATAACTGATGGAGATGACAGCAATGAAAATGTTGCTAGACTTGTTTTAGTATTGGAACAGCTAATGGGGACAGGAGGTGGCTGGCAGGATCAAATTGGGGGTCTATATCCAGGAATTAAATTTACTTCAAGTTTTCCTGGAATACCATTGCGGCTTCAAGTTATACCCCTTTTGCCTTCCCCTCAGATGATTATGGAGTTGCAGCAACGACTTCTAGTGGTATTTACTGGTCAGGTTAGTGAACTGCTTTTATCTGCCCTTTTGTTTTAATCCCTCTCAAATAAATTTTTGTGATAATGCTTTATCTCACCTTTATGGTTAGAATCTTTGAAGATGAGGATAAATTGACATCAAAGTTACTATAGTGTCTACTTGATCTATCATATTACTCTTGCTTCAACTCAGAAATGGTTTAAGATGATTCTTTTACCTGCAAATATTATGAACAACCCTTCATGGGAAAAATGAGAAATTGAAAAGGGTCTGTTTGTTTACTGTTTACATAAGGTGAAAACATTGTTTCATTTTTGATTAGTTTGGAAAAAGGAGTCAGTGTAATTAGAACGTCTTAAGATGATGAGGAGCTACTTTGATACTACTGAAATTCCTGGATTCTCTTTGGAGGAAGAGGTGAGGGGGATGATTGTTCCTCCTGGCTAATATTTGAACAGGAGAATGAAGTCATAACATGCCATTCATTAAATTCCCCCATATTTTTCTTGCTCTTGACTCTGAAGAGATTTTTTTTCTTTTTTTTTTTTGGGGGGGGGGGGGGGGGGTCGGTGGTGTTATGGTTCTTTTTCTTTTGTTTCTGCAGAAGTTTTTTATAAGTACTTTTTAGCATTTGTTTTTGTTTTTTAGAACTACTTGAGTTGGATGGTGTATTTCTAAGATGCAGTCATCTGGAATATTATGAGCAGGTCCGGCTTGCACACCAAGTGCTTCAGAAGGTGGTTACCCGATACCTTAGACGTGACAACTTGCTTATATCTAGCATCAAGCGCCTTGCTGAACTGGCAAAAATGGGGAGGGAAGCTCTAATGAACTGTGACATTGATGAACTTGGAGACATCATGCTGGAAGCTTGGAGGTTGCACCAGGAACTTGATCCTTATTGCAGCAATGAATTTGTCGACAGGCTCTTCACATTTTCGGAGCGTTATTGCTGTGGGTACAAACTTGTAGGAGCTGGAGGTGGGGGCTTCGCCTTGTTACTAGCAAAAAATGCTGATACTGCTAAGGAGCTAAAGTTTTTGCTAGCTCAAAACTCCGACTTTGATGTGAAAGTTTTTGATTGGAACATATGTATAGAAAGCTAGTGAGAAGGTAGCTTGTTAATAATATACTTCCAAAATTGTTTATTGTTCTTTTGGCTGCATTCACATGTGTACATTGAGGTTGTTCACACGGTAGCCTTGTACAAGAATTCCATTATAAATTGAAAGGAAGATTCCTTTGCAACGCCCACTTTTCAATTTGGTGGGAGAGAACGCATTTAGAGAAGCTGCAGAACTATTAGTAATGCCTGTCATTTACTTCCATTCTTGACTGAATTTGTACATGGAAGGTGGCAAATCAACCATTTTGGGCATGGCATGGAAGACTTGATGCGCATAGAGTTGACTTATGGCCTCTCTCTTTGACTAAAATTTTCTTCTGGGAAAAGTTTATTTCATCACTACCTTCATGAATTAAGGTGACATTTGCTACAATTCCATGGGACTAAAATATGGATTAGTTAGAAATGACTTATCACGATTGATTGATTCAGTCTATACTTCAATAATCTTGTCCCGTCTTTTTGGCATAGACAAAAGGAAACAAAAATGATGGACCATTCACCATTGTGACTTCATTATGGGGGTCATTTGGCACATCATTTATAGAATCGTGTTGACGAGGCAAAGCATTTCTTTCTCCAAGAGGTCTGCCCAAGCCCTCTGTAGTAATAAAGTAATAGTAATCAGACTTTGCTCCTCGGATACCAATATACCATTACCTTCCCAAAAAGTTAGCCTACGAATCAGAAATCAGAATCACAGACTGAGGAAAGCAAAGCAAAGAAAGGAAAAAAAACTTGAAACACTCCCCAACAAATAGAACTCTTTAATACGATTATACGAGTAAATATTCAATTAAGCGGGTTGTATACTTGTATACCATAGGATATAGAATAATATTTCAATTTAATGACAAAATTATGATTTCCCTACCTACCCGTTGCACAGAATAGGGACCAATATACTATTCTCCAATTTGATTAATTTACTGCAGAATACAAATAGAGAGACCCTCCCTGGTTCACTTCACCTAGTCATCATTCTCCTCCATAATTCCGCCATTTTAGAACTTCAGTCATCCTCACCAAAGCCCAGACCCCCTCTCCCAAATGGCTGTGGTTTACTTTCTTCCATAGAGTCCGAAAAAAAAAAATAATAAATAAAAAAATGCTAAAACCAGTAGTACTGTTAAAAGGGTTTCTCCTGCTAAAAAAATAAAAATAAAAATAAAAACAAAACGTCGTCATCCCCGTCATCATCATCAATTCATAGTACTATTATATGTCTGTACTGGTGACGGTTGTTGAACAGATCCTTCGGTGACCCTATCATCTTCATCCACATCCATATTTCGGTTCTTTCTACAACATTGGAACTGGGGATACTGCGTAAACAAACGGTGAAATGTGTCCCTTTGCTTTTGCTTTTAAGTTAAACTCCATCTCTTCTCTCTGCTCTCTTGACTGGGTTTGGCTTAACTTTGCTATGCCATAGATTGCAAGGAAAAGACAAACCTTTGACTTTTTTTCTTTCCGTGGGTTATTTTTAGCGCTACTGTTACGAGAGTACATTAGTACTAAGAGATTGCAGAAGAGAAAGACAAAGAGGAAAGAGAAAGATGGGGTTGCTTACAAACAGAGTGGACAGGAGTGAGATTAAAGCTGGTGATCATATCTACACTTACAGAGCTGTTTTTGCTTACTCTCATCATGGTAAGACGCAATGCCTGTCTCTCTCTCCCTCCCTCTCTCTCTTTCTCAAAATTTCTTTCCGTCTGTTTTGGCAAAATGATTTACTTCTCATCATGTACACATATATCATACATGGATGGTATAAGAGTGTACGTGTGTGTATGTGTTTTTTTTCTTTTTTTTGGGGTTAAAAAAAAAAAAAAAAGAAGAGAGAACTTTTTCTTCTTTCTAGGCAAAATAATTGAGAGTTGTTTTTGGATTTCTTTAAAAGCTACAATGTGGGTTCCCCAAGTTGGAGGAATCCTGGAACTGATGTCGAATGGAAAGCTGAAAAGTGAAAACTGGGTGTGTATTTCCTCCACCTTGATAGAATTTAAGCTAGATAGAATCACGGAAGAACACAAATCTTGTAAAGGTTGTAGCTTCGGTATTGAAATTGCTTGTTGTAGGGATCTTAGGTTGGCATTTAATCACTAAGTGTACGGTGGAGAGCTGGTTCAGAGGACATTGGATAGCCTTTGCACACTTTCTTCACAGGAATCAGATAATAGGAGTAATAAAAGGGTGATCTTTGCAGAGTTTGGGATGATGCTGAGTCTAGTGAAGAACACAGGTCATCTAGTTGGTCAATTGGAGATGAACCAAAAGATATTGAAATAAAATTTTTCTATCAATATCAAGATCAACTTGTGATGTGTTGACTTGCCCCGGCAAAGATCAAAATTTTGACCTTTTAGTTTGGGAGCTTTACCTTTTGTTGATTCTAAGTTGGCTAAATACTGATATTAAACACAGTTATTAGGGAAAAGGTCTTGAAAGAACTGTTTGTAAAACGAACATGCTTGAAAATTTCTGTGCTCTGGCTCCTGTCATGTAATCATACAGCCACATTTGTAGAGGTATTTAGTTAAGCTAGGAGTGGAAATCCTTTCAGAATGTCACGACTGAAATTTCTTTTGATGCTGAGACCATTTATAACTGCTTAGCATGGCTAAATGCAGGTATCTTTGTTGGGGGTAGTAAAGTGGTTCATTTTACCCGTGTTGAAACCTCTCCTGATTCTGATGAGGAAATGATACCCCTTCCTTCATCCTGTCCAACATTTCCTGACTGTGGATTTAGGCAGCCCAAGAGTGGGGTGGTATTATCTTGTCTGGATTGCTTCCTGCGAAATGGTGCCTTGTACTCTTTTGAGTATGGAGTGACCCCATCTGTTTTTCTTGCCAAAGTACGGGGAGGCACTTGCACAACAGCAGCATCTGATCCTCCAGAAACTGTAATCCATCGAGCAATGCATCTTCTTCAGAATGGATTTGGGAACTATGATGTATTTCAAAACAATTGTGAGGACTTTACTTTGTATTGCAAAACTGGTCTTTTGACAGTTGATAGTCTGGGGGTTGGAAGAAGTGGGCAGGCTTCTTCTGTTATTGGTGCTCCATTGGCTGCACTTCTTTCTTCTCCTCTGAAACTGCTAATGCCTAGTCCTGTTGGGGTGGCTACAGTAACAGCTGGGATGTACTGTATGAGCAGGTATGCTACTGATATTGGCGTTCGCACAGATGTAGTCAAGGTGGCAGTTGAGGATCTGGTTGTTAAACTTGGCTGGCCTGGCAGTAGTGAGACAATAATTGCAGAAAATGAGTTGTCAAATGAGCAAATTGCCAGGTGATTGCAGTCTTGTCCTGCATATGAAGTTGAAGGGAAGCACCTAACTGAGATTTCAATTACAAAATGAGAACTTGTTCCGACTGATGAGTGTCTGCGATTGAGAACTTCTTGGGCTGTTAATATTATTATTGTATGCTATGAAAAAGTTGTTCTTATTTTCAGATAATTTGTAATCCTATCATATTGTGGAGTTTGCATGTGTGAAAGGACTAATATTATTGGAAGAATACTTTGTTAAAGGACTTGCTGTTTGGAGGAACTTGAGATAATTGTGCAAAACACCATATGAAGCACAAGTTGCCTTGATACGATCACATACTTTGGAGCCGGATTTGCGCATAGTCCTAGGAAAATAGCTTCCAGAATTGTCATGTATTACTTTATCTCCATCTCCTTCCACCGGTGGAAGCAGAATATCTAGAACGTTGATAACATAGTTTAAATTGAGGTTGTGCCGTGTCAACTTTTCTTAGAAAGTTGCGTATAAGGTGCCAAAAGCGCCTCATAAGTTCGTGGATGCTGTTGTCATGGGCATTTGCACACAGAAGGCAATGTCTAAGTTTACTAATATTTTGAACTTTGGCTACAATCATTTATGGATTCACATGCGAGGAGTTCAACTGCTCGAACTCAGCAGAGAGACAAGCCTAAAAGTGCCCCTATAGACTAACATGTTCTGGTAGAAAGTGAAACGGAAAAACTTCTTATTATTTTTCCTCAAAGACGTTATCCTTGGTACTCTTTTAAACAAAAGAAGTCTGTGTTCTGTACAAGTGCGCACGTTTATTGCAGATTTTCTGGTAACATAGAGTTGAACACCAGTGTATTGAAAAGCCTCAGAATATCGGCAGGGCAGATGGTATATCACACCTTTTGAAAGGTCGTCATTTTAACATCATCTTTACCATCGCCATTTTTGTGGCTTTGGCTTGGGTTCTCTGGTTCAAATTCTGCTTGCTTTGCCAGTTCATCTATTGCCTCCACAATTCCCTTTACTCTTGCTGCGATTTCTATCAATAGTGATGCTGCTGTAACTAAGGGAACAATCTCCATCAGTGGCACAATTTGGGCTTTCTTGTTTGGCTCTTTGTCATTGCAAGAAGCTGCAGCAGTTACTCCTTGGATTGAAATTGATTGGTTAGGGAGATATTTCAAGGCCTTCTGAAGGTCATCTATCGAAAAATTCATTTCTTCAACCTCTAGACGAACTGTTGCTGACTTTGTCATTGATGCCATCATGATTGCTGATTCTTTTAGAACGTTCGAGCAGTTAGAACTTACTTTATTGCAGATTTCCCCAAAATGCTTTTTTAGGAACTCAGGTGCCTGTTGCCATGGCCACACATATGTATCAGAACCTATATATAACCCATATTGAGTACCCTTCCAAGAAATTAAGCATGCACGTGTGCATGAAAGAAATCTGTTTACCTCAGCTTTTGAGTTGATGGTACCATTTAGAGTCTCCAGATGATAAGCACAAGCACGCATTGATGCTCCAACCTTAAGGTATTGTTTCCATGGATGTTGAAAACTGAAGTTCCCATGAGCAGGCTCCCATCTGGCAAAATTGGCCTGAAGAGGTGCATGTTTGCAGGATCAAGATATGCATGACTTATAACATGTATCAGTTTGATTTCATAAACAAATTACTTAATCAATGAGAGACGCATACTAGGGATTCTTCTGTTGCTTTAGTATTAAGCACACACTTGTAGGCTTGTGATTTTTCATTCAAAGCATCCTCTTTTGCATTCCCTAATCCACCATATTTGAAGCGCTCTGCAATGCATTATATGAATTAAGTTTTGAAGTTGGCAATAAGCCAAAGAATTTCGGGATTTATATTTGTAGAAATACGATGTATAGCATGTATATACCATCCAAAGAATCTGCAAGCTTTCGGAGGTTGCTGGTGGTGAGGTGATGTAGCTCGTAACCGGCCCACACAGGACAGAAAAACAAACTTGTAAGGATGCATATGGTTGCCCCTATGGCAATAGTGGAGAGTCTACTGCGAGCCAATTCAAATAGTTTATCCACACGATAGCCCGAAACCGAGACTAAGCTGAAGGTGAGGATGAAAATCATGCAACCATAATCAAATCGAGCTTTGATTGATGGGATGAATCGGGAGAAGGTTGCTGCTGTGGCTGCAAGAAATGAAATTAAACTTCATTCAGCGATCGTGAGTTTGCGAGAAAAAAATTAATCCAGCATTAGTGCTGATGAAAAATGACTATTGATGGTTCATGACCAGATCAAGCTACCACTGTACTAATAATATCCAAGATATATAGGGGCGAACAGGAATACCGACCCAAGAGGAAAACGGAGACTTGCAGGATTATTGGTTGGATCTTTTCTCCCGATTGACTTGCAAGCCAGTGAACGCCAACGCCAAGAGATCCAGCTAGTAAAGTTCCGACTCCTCTATTCACACACTTGGCAAGCGTTGCACCTGCTTGCAATATTATTATGCATATGATCAAAGAAATCCATGTCAGGTAAACTAATGAACTAATTTGTATATAGTCACAGTCATAAAAAAATTAATCACTTACCCACGGTGTACTCATATACTACAACGACAGTCATAACAGCCCACATGGCATTGCCCTCAACACCATCGTACAAAGGTTTCATATAGTAAAAGATAGAGACGAGGGAAAGAGCCATCCCTACTTTGAGGCAATGCATTACTTTCTTGGGTTCAGTTTTGGCCAAATGCCAAGCCTTTTGGAAAAACCTCCATAGTTTAATCACTAAAACATCCCAAAATAAACCTCCTAATCTTGTGCATATCCTCCTCACCCTGCTGCAGGACTCTGGCTGCAACTGTAAAGGTTGTTTTGTTGATATCCCATGATGATGATCATCGGTTGACACGTTCAACCTCCATTCTAATCTTTCTGCCTGTGATTGATCACTTACCTTCATCATCCTTAATTGCAAGATTAATAGACTCTACTCCACTATAATAGAAAAAATTAACCAATTCAGGAAACAAGAAAGTGATCAATGATTCTCTCTAATACTAGATATATTAATTTGGGATCAAAACAAATTAAGCATGCACCAAATTAATACAGAGGACTTTGAAAAATATTGGTGATCAATTGAGGGAACTACCGAACTAGCCCTCGTTATCAAGCATATGCCAGATGAGATGGAATAGGTATGTATATATGCAGTTGCTTGTGGACTTGTCAAAGTGGTTTTGAAATGAAATGACTACATAATAATATATAGTAAGTAGAATGATGATCAGTGGCACGTTTGGAAGATCGTACGGGCAACTTTTTAGTGTAACATTCTGGTCGGTAACCTCAAATTATAAAAGCAACTTATGGCACGTTATATTATACTGATGGACGTCCAAGCAACCAACAAGTTTTGTAATTTTCATTTCGTCCAATCCAATGTCTTTGCATATATGTTGCAGCAAGAAAGCATTTGAATACATACACGACCTAAAAACCAACTATTTACTTTTTGTACGACCTAAAAATATAAGGTCATTGGTTTTTGTCATTTGTTGGGGGGGGGATGTGGGTGGGGGTGCGTCAGAGTTTTACTTTCGCAATTTGGAATTCTGAGTCAATATCATGTATGTTTCTCCCTCCACATATCTTAATTTCATTTTTTATTGGGTCAGATATTGAAAAAAAAAGCACAAACATATATTTATATCTCTAATTGCCACACACACAACTGGAGATAAGAGGAATAAGATATCTTCTTACCTTTATATCTTCTCAGAAATAAGCACTACGCCAACTTTCAAGCACTAAAATTAATCTTAATTAGTAGTCTCAGTTTGTTCTTCTCTTTCTTTGTGAAATAAACAAACAAACAAATCCCCAATGCGTGCATGCACAAGTATATATAATCAATTATCTCAACAGTTTTTAAATTAGATTTACTATATATACATATATATCTATCCCAATTCAATAAATGTATCAATCTCAAGGATGACGACGATTCTTGCATTAAATTTTAGAATTTTTTTCCCCTCCATTTATGCATGCATGGTACTTAATTTGGTGTATTTGAATGGGGTTTCACCCGGCACGGCTGCAGGATATTTATTACATAAGTTAGGACTGCATCGATCTTCCCCACACCCATCTCCCCCCTTTCCCCCGGCAGGCGTGACTCATCTTCCTTAATTCCATTCCCGCACCCACACCTTCACTTCACAGCTCACAGTATACGGTTCACAGTTCACACCCCCGCGGCCCCCGCCCCGCCATTTGGTTTTGGGTTCTCGCCATCCAGCCTGCAGCCTCCCTCAAATTAAGGATAATACTGTTTTTCCATCTCAACTCTCACGTACTCACGTAAGAATGCAGCTGCTTAATTATTTTTTTAAGACATGAATGACAGTGGTTGAAGATAATATAACGTTTTTGTCTGCATGATGAATATTGAACAATACTTGATCAAGTTTTGCTTTAATTAATTGAAGTATACATGTATATAAATCAAATCTTAGTATTGAATTGACGGGATTTATTGTCTCCGCGCTCGCTATATACTATAGGGGCTGGCTTCAAATTAAGTACCTAAGGTTTCAACTTAATTTGGAGGGCCTCATGCATGCATGCATGGCTCACGGAAATTGAGGTATATTTGTGTAGAAATGAATACTAGGTTGCATGCATAATATAGCCAAACCTAATTTAATTAGGCCGGGCGTTCCCTCTCCAAATGAGACAGGAAATGACCTAATTTCACGCAATAGCTAGCCTTAGTGCGTTTAGGTTGGAATCCACAGCCGTATACATTCATGGAGATGGCGAACCAAAGTGGAATGTTTTTATCTTAGGTACATTCATGATATCCAGATTGTACTAGAGCTTCAGGCAGGCAATTCAATTGTTTGGATGTTTCCCCCTCCACATTGCCATTTTCTTAATACGTAAGTATACAACAGCATTTGAAACCAATTAATTATTTATAATTGTGATAACTTATTAAATACTATAACCGAATCCAGGTATAATTAAGTAGCCTAGATTTTTACTAGTGCAATGTGTTGAGGCCCCAACTTAATCATTACTTAAAAGATATTTTCACATTTCCATTTTTTAAGTGAGATTCGCTGATTCAGAGATGGAGAAATAATTAATTAGAAGAAGCATGCCACAGTTGCCAAATACAAGAAGCAGCCAGAAATTTCCCCCCAACTGGAACTGCATGTAGTTGAAGAGAGATTAAGCAGATTTTTGGCCATAATTTTTTATCGTGTTTCTCTTCGGCAACTACACTCATGAATCATGAGTGGTATAATACCAACCAGTTGTGTTAAGTAGTAGTATATTATGTCAGGAAGGAATATTGTGCATGCGTAGCTGCCCAATACCATACCATATGCCTTGCTAATTAATGTGCCATGTGTAACATATGCATTCTCCATCCCGTCATTTGTTAATTATCAATCATCAATTAATTTCATTGTGATAGTACATGTGGGACGTAATTTAATTGGCCAAGGATTGGATCACTGGAGAGGTAGTATAGAAGAAGCATCCACAGAAATTCAGCTGAATTTCATTTCAGTTGTCTCTCTAGAGATTGACGCACTCACTTTATTTGCGTTTTGCCTACCATAGTACCATATGATACATGATAGTAATTGGCCACAACATAATGGCAATCGTAAGTTTAATTTGTCGTATTACCTTTGTGTAGTTAGTAAGTTAGTTTAACCAGGGCTCTTGGCTCATTATCATTCAATAATTACTTACTTAATCTTAAGCCTCAATAAGCACAATTAAAGTGAAATTGCTTAAGGAAAACCTTTTATCCTTTTCGAGTTAAAAACAAAAATTAGGCATCCAGTGAGAATTTGATTTGATAAGACAATGAATAATTAATAAGAGTTCTTTTCCTTCTGTAAATTGGAAAGTGAAATGTATGATGCAGTTAAGAATAGTGAAATTATTTACAAGGATATAAAGTGATGTATATAAATTGCACGTTAAAATGTATTTTTGCGATTTTACTATATAAAGATTGTAACATAAAAGTTATTTTAAAAATATAAAAAAATTTATTTAAAAAAAAAGGGTTAAAATGCATTTTAAGGCATGTATGGAACTTGGGAGGAGGTGGGAGTGTGGGCCATTTTAGCTCAAGGCTTTCTTTAAAAAGTCGACAATTGCTCTCAAGTGGCTGTAGATATGTTAACAAATTCGTCTCCTGCACTCAAATGGTCAAGCAACAACAGTTCCTGATGGCCGGCCCGCTTGTATTATTTTTTGGATCATGATAGCTAACTGGGCCAAGTTGGTTTTTTTTTTTTTTCATATCTTGGATTTGGTAAGCCACTCCAGTCCGTTGCTATTTTCATTCGCTAATGCAGATGAATAATGAATGGATTTGGTTATCATCCAGTTTATGCAGATTCAAAACTATAATAAGCCATATCTTTCGATAAAAATTTACTAATACTTACGTATAGAAATGCATATTTTTATCATCCAAAGTAGTATTAACTATAACAGCCATCAGCAAATTAATGAATCCAAGTTGCAGAGATTCAAATGACTATTTAATAATAAAAGATTCTAACGCCACTATTTTTGAACAAATTGGAGAGTGCCCTTGTAATAGAGATATGAATTCATTTTCCACCACTGGTATGGTGTATGAGTATAATGAAAAAGAAATGCAGATGCATGCAGGACCCATGAATGAAATTTGAGTTTTCTCTCATTGGTCCTGCTGCATTCCAATCCAAAAAAAAAAGGGTCTGGAGCTGCAACTTGCCCCGTCAAAGCCAACTAGTCATCCAACATTTAATTAATGCACTAGCTACTACTATAAAATTTTCAGTCAATATCAACATGATCATATATACTCTATATCATAAGCCCTGTGCATCATCAGCCCTCCTAGCTACCATAAATACCATCTTAATATATTGGCCATTTGCTTGTTTGCTGCCACCTGCTGCCTCATCCCAAAAAAACACTAAAACAGGCATGTATAATGTAAGCAGTTCGAATAATAATATATTTGGTATGTTGATTTATCCTGTTTCAGATGTTGTTTTATCCATTGCTAGATAACCTTATCTATACTAATTTGCTGAAGAGATTATTGACTGCTTGTAACTTTTTTGTTTATTCATTAATAGATAGGAAGTTGAATAAATCAAGCCATTGTTTCGCTAAGGTTGCATTTTCTGAATGACTGGTCTGAAAATTTGATATGATCATCTTCTTCTCATTGATACAATTACCCTCTTTTTTTTTTTCTATAAATAAAAGAACAATATAGGCATTGACCACCAAAAGCATAGAAGAAAGGGCTACATAGTCTATATATATATATATATATATATGCGCATATATGATTACTTGGTCCTATACCATCAATTCGTATGACATGAAAAAATTAATAAGAAAGCATGGAGCATTTGGTATATCTTATATTGTCAGCTCAAGCAATATTGAAGCGAGATGGCAAGCACGGATTATAATCTATGGATGATCTATGATAGAAGCCTAAAATGGCCCTAGCCTTCTCCTTAGTCCTCGAACTGGACACCGTTTGTATCAGCGTGCTCATCCTGGCGACACCCCCCACTTCGAAGAACTCTTTGGCAACTGTACTCGTTTCCGAAAATCGAAACAACAAACCCAAAACCGAAACTGCACAATCATTCGCATGATGAGAAATCCTTAATATTTTCGAACACACGGCTGCCACCGCCACTGGATGATCCATGAAGGCCACCCGCCCTTCAGCTACTTTACACAATTGATTCAGAACGTGTAGAATGATCTCACACATTCGTCTCTCGTTCGTCTCAGAAAGCAACTCTACCAGGATAGAAACAATCCCCGCTTGTACAGCTTTTCTCCTATTAACACCATGAGGTAATATTTCAATCAAAATTGAAAGGCCAGCCTTACTCCCACGAACTGAATTCTGATCTTTTAATATTTCAGCCAGGCCTTCGAAGAGCTCCATCTTCAGTTCACTCTTGTAGTCTCCTTCCACTATCCTGAATATGGATTTCAGAAGAGAAGCAGCTTGAATTCGAGCTTGATAACTCCTGGGCTGTTGCACAATTATTGAAGCAAGCAAAGCAATCATTTTACCATCTTTATCTTGTGCTAGCATCTTAAGCTTCTCTGCAGGCAGTTTTGCACTGTCCAAAAAAGACACAGCTTCTTCAATAATTTCCCAGCTTTGATCATGGTCTTCCACCCATGCTTCATCTTTGTACTCCGTTTCCAAGACCAGCTGGGATGCCACGAGTGAAGCAACATCGGAATTTACTACGAATTCTCTATGTTCTTCATTCTCCTGAATAGCCAATTTGATGTTTCGCAGAATACATTTTTTTTGCTGCGAAGAAGTTGATTGCTTCAAGTGTTGCACAAGTTGACTAAGCTTGATGTGGGAAAGAAGAGGCTGAGTTTTGGAGTCCGAAGCATGATTTTGGTTGTGTATTGGCGGAGTCCACGATTGAATTGAGCGAAGAAGATTAGAGTTGGGGATGAGCGAGTGATCAGTTAAGGTCTGATTTGTGATGGGACAAGTATTGTGGCCGTAGATAAAAAGCCATTTAAGGATGCTATTTCGATCAAAGGTCATGCCTGTGGAGATTGTGACGGGGTCCTTCATGATCTCGAGGGAGATTGGACATTTGAAGAATGGTGGAACATCATCTCCACTACTACTATTAGCCATGCCTGTACAATTCGTAACCTTACTGCTTGCACACAAAAAAGGGAAAAAAAGATCTCGATGAATATGGGTTTATATTAATGAAGTTAGAGAGATATAGTACGTTAATTGATACTCACTCTTTACTATTCAAACTGAAGAGAGTCAACTGAGGAGTTTGACGCGCATTAAATAGTCAACGATGGGGCTCAAGCACTGGAGGGAGGTAATTACACAGTACATGTTGAACTTATGAACTTTGAACAATTGATGGAATAGTAAGTACTAACACGTTAACAATGAAAGGGATTGCGCTGCGCAAGTTGCCGGCAACTTGCTGATCAGAATTGAATTATGTTGATTGGCAATGCTGCAGATTTGTGATGATAAGATCATACAGGTAGGTTCTCCATCCCTTTGAAGGATTGGATTTATTATTACGATTAATTAGTTTTCCTTTGTTTTTGTACATGCAGGACATACTACTGAAAAAGCGTGTGGAATTGGAAATCGGAAGCTGAAACTTCAAAGTCATCAACTAACTGTCAAATTGTCTGGCATTCAGTGCTAGATTTGATTTTGAGCACAGGTCATGGTTGTTTAATTTGGTTCCATCACAATTGACTAAGTCCACGATGAAACTGGGGGAACTCGGGAAAGAACAACTATTGTGTCCGCATATTCTATCAAGAGTAAAGATGCAGCAAATTCTTTGTTTCAACAAAATTGTTTTTAAAACGTATCATCAAATCAAATGTGTTTATATAAGTTATTCTTATCATCTCCGATCAAATTCAATAATTTATGCGCACAAATCAAGTCAATTTGCGTAAACAAATAAAAGAAGGTATTATATTTCTTAAATGTGAGTTGGTCAAATTCAATTAACAATGTAACAAACAACGTACGATGAATGAATGACTCCATCATCCTATGGAGTATAATATATATGCCATATGGTTGGATGCCTCAGTATCATCGTATGGTAAAGCTAGTAGAAGGGTCAGCATAAGTTGAACCTACTTTGTTCTCTATTGAATAGTTTGATTAACATCTTACTTACCAAATTAACAATAATATTATGTTTAGCAAAGAGAGAGAGAAGAGAATATTCAATCAATATTGTTATTTATCTGAATTTTATAAGTAGACCTATAATTTCAAAGATGTTTCAACTCAAGTACAATATTAAGTAAAAAAAATTTATACTAAATTTAACATTTTTTTTTTTTGTAAACCAATAGAATGTAGTTACTTAATAAACTCTTTTATTACGTAAACATCATATCAATCACTATAATTATTCATTAAAAAAGTTCGTTGTCATTACCCCATGTATTAAAACAGAAGGGGTGAGAGAGACAGGAAAGATGAAACACGTTGATTGCAAATTTAGACTTATCACACTGGTCTTAGACTAATGAGTTGACATGAATTGATCATTTTGGGCTGGGCTGGGCTGGGCTGGGCTGAGTAAATAAACCAATAGTACTTGAAACAATAATAAAGAAGAAAGAAACCGGAGAAGAAAAGGAGAAAAAAAAGATGGCGACTTTATACGTGAAGGCAGTGCAGCCGGCGGATCTGAACCGGAACACCGACTGGTTCACATATCCGGGGGTTTGGACCACCTACATATTGATCCTATTCTTCTCCTGGCTCCTCGTTCTTTCCATCTTCGGTTGCACTCCCGGCATGGCCTGGACCATCGTTAATCTCTCCCACTTCCTCGTACGTCGTATCACTCAAACATTTTTTTACCCTAATTATGGTCACGTTAATTTAATTCATTCGCGAAAGACTCCATCTTTTCATGTTTTCTTTTCCCCATGATTATCAATTGAGCCTTTCTTAGATTCTTTTCTTCTTAAGTAATGATTTTTTGCTGGATGAATTATTCATTGATTGGTATGCATGAATTCGTGTTGCTGTCAAAAATTGGGATTGTAATTGTATTGGTGTGATCTGAGGCAGCTTTTTTTGAGGTGGCCTTCATGCCCTATTTATTATCGGCAACTTTTGTGGGGATTTCACTTTGCTCTGAAATTAACCGTGGCTGTCTACAAAGATTGATAAAAATTGCTCCTTTTCATGTTTTATTTTTGAGCGAAGTTCCAATCTTGTTTTCTTATCTTAATTTCTAACATTTAAATTTTTCTAACACGGTAAACATTCATGGTTCTATGAAGATAAAGGGTGACAGACTTGGGCCAGTTGCATTTGTTTGAAGCCGTAGCTTTCACTTAAGCCAGGCTTTGGTAATTCAGATGTTTTTGTGTAAATGAAAAATCTTTTCCACATTTAGCTCGAAGCATCTGTTTGCTAGTGTTTTTTTTTTTTTTTTTTTTTTTTTAGAGCATCCATCTCTTAGCTAGTATTTATGTGATTATATTGTTGGTAACTACTGGTTTAATGGTATGCGTTTCTTTTCTTATTCCTTTTTTTTTTTTTCCTGTTCTCAGAGTAAAATTCATTGCTTCATTCAAACTCTTGGAATCATTTAGTTTAAGTTTTCATGTTACCCATTAGAGGTTTGTGATGTTGTTTTATGCCTTTTGGTGCTTGAATCTTTTAGTTTTTATCGGACATTACAAAACAAACTTCGGTAGCAGCAGAAACAGAAATAGAAACTGATACGAGAAGAGGAACCCTGTGAAACAGTCCTATTAAGAGTAGCTTAGGGGAATTATACAAATATTTCAAGGACCACGTGATGGAAATCATTAGTATTATCTTTAGTATCTCAACTTATCAGAAACTCCTTGAGATTTTCCTTTACTATGTTTATATTTTTTGGTTTCCAATCTCTCTGAACTTTGAGCTCAAATTGATTATGGTGTACTTTGCATGCCTTTCTGTTTCTTAATGTAGGTGACATATCATTTTTTCCATTGGAAGAAAGGAACTCCTTTTGCTGATGATCAGGGGATGTACAATGCATTAACTTGGTGGGAACAGATCGACAATGGAAAGCAGCTCACGCGTAATAGAAAGTTTCTAACAGTTGTACCTGTGGTCCTGTAAGTCATACTCCTCTGTGTGTGTGTGTGCACGCACAATCGCGTGTCCCTTTTTTTTTTATTGATCTTGTAGGTGCACATGTTGCCATATGACTGTGTTACTTCTGTTGTGAGATGCTTAACTCTATATGGATGATAAATATGTTCCAACTTGCTAACTGTTTACCCATTCTTGCTGTTGTAATAGTCACTTGTACATTGTAGTAATCATCTTGCTTGTGAGGATGTTGTTTAGAGATGGTGTCTTGTATTTAGTTTGACAAAATGTTTAGTAGTACAATGAAAATGCGACCCATCAATATGAATTTGTATCATTGGCAGGTACTTGATAGCTTCACATACAACTGACTACCAGAATCCAATGCTATTCCTGAACACTCTTGTGGTGCTTGTCCTAGTTGTTGCCAAGTTCCCGAATATGCACAAAGTTCGCATATTTGGAATTAACGGGGATCAGTGAGTGGACATCTAAACTAATTAAATGAAATGTTTGGAGTGGCGCTTAATGTAAGCCTGTTTTCCTTCCTTTGGTTCTGGAAGGGCGGTTGATGTACATAAGTCGGAACTCGAAAGGATATTTTGCTTATGTAGGAATTTTGTGCCTTGCTTCTTCAACATGCCTCCGGGAATGAAGCAATAAATGTATTAAATTAATATCTGTACAGTAGAATCGTCTTGTATGTCCAAGATCACACTGTTTCATTTGCCGTTTTTGGTGTTTGTGAAGATAGCATGAGTTGTAATCCTTTGCATCTCTAATTTAGCTTGTCATGCTCGAAAATGAATGGTAAACATGTAGAGTTGAAACATCCTGAACCCTGGGATGCTTGGATAAATGACTGATTCTGTGCCTTTGTCTATGCCTTCATTGGTTATACCTGATTGAGAAGAGGTGTACTTGCTCTGCTGTCAAAAGCTATGGAACATCTGGGATTTTTTATTTTTTTTGGTTTGGCTGTCCTTATATCTGGATGGAGATTGGATGAATTAATTAGTTTCTCTGGCAGTATGTTATTCAAATGAAAAAGTAGACGCTTGGAGAAAACGTAGGATGGGGGATAGAGGGACTTAGTTCTTAGTGGTGGGAAATATTTGCAAAAATAGCACATTTTCAACAGTGATTTTGAAATATAACAGCTGTATAAAAATTTTTTGCAAAATTAGCAAATGAATGTAGTTTGACCAAGTGAAAAAATTCAAATGACTTTTTATTTACAAAAAATGAGAAATATCGCGCCTAAAAGCAACATTTCGTTCTTTTTCATTAAAATTTCACTTATCTTCATTTGTTGTGCTCGTTTTCACTTGGTTAAAAATTTGCTAGTTTTATAAAGAATTTTATACAGTTGTTATATTTACAAATTTATGTCCAAAGTGAGTGTACTATTTTTGCAAGAGACCCTAGTGGTGGAGAATTGAAATGATACTACCATTAATAATTATAATACTCCGTGGTCACGGCACGCTTCAACAGTCGGACACCAGGATTTCTTGGAGGGACCCGCACGGGCGAAGTTATGATTAGCCATATCCTAAGGCCGCGGCTCTTTCTAATTTATTCTCATTTCCGAAGAACATCCACCCTCCATCCCAAAAAAAACAAAAAATGGAAAATCAGTTTTAATTTTTTTTTTTTTAATTTCAATCTCAAAAAAGAGAGCTTGTCTTTAAATAAAATTCTTACGGTACTTTTGACGTAATAATTAAAAAAAATTATATTCAATCAAAACCCCCCCACCGACTTCAATTTATACAGTCGTATCTCATTATCCTTGACGTTAAGGCATTCGTAACTAAAGCTACTACTTGGTTGGACGGGAAAACTGATTAGGTGAGGTTTTGGTTTGAGTTGAGGCAGGTGAAATTTTAATTATTATTATTCTTGATTCTGTAAATTTAGTACTGCTACTCTTCTTCACCTTATTTATTCTATGGCCGTGTGGAACTGAAAACCATGTGCCTATATTTTGTATGTGTGTCTGTAAAATATGTCAACAAGCAGAGACTGAGACGGCAATGGGGAATAAGTCATCAACTCATAATCATCATCATCAGTAAAAATTTAAACTACCTCCCGCGATTTGATGCTTCCTTAAAATATAGAGAAGCAAGACATTTTCAAAAAATAATCCATTTTCTTTGTAATTGAAATCATCCCATTAAGCTAGCTGTTTGTTGTCAAAATGAACGGAATAACTGAGCAGCCGCGCATGCAGATGACTTTGCGGTTTTCAGATCA
Organism: Gynochthodes officinalis; assembly: GCA_020080225.1. Lineage (NCBI taxonomy): Eukaryota > Viridiplantae > Streptophyta > Magnoliopsida > Gentianales > Rubiaceae > Gynochthodes > Gynochthodes officinalis. Next base: position 28,913,823 of record CM034616.1, read on the forward strand.
ACAGATCATATCCACAGTCCTTTCATAGAATACATATATTTTGTCTCACAATTGTAGTTGTTTTGAAGCATATTGTTGATCGTGTTTCTCTTTATTTAAGAAAAAAAATAATGATAAAGTATATAAGTGGACTCTTAGTTGATTTCTCCATTATTTCTAACGGACAAATAGGATTAAAAAAAAAAAAAAAAAAGAAGCATGTTCAGGGTTATTTGAAAATTTTGGAGAATGTGATGCACAAACGTCTTATCCATTTTTAACTCTCTAAGTGAGCCCCTTTCTTTGATTTTGAACTATCATATGCTTATCATAACCACTGAAACTGCTACGAATCTGCCTGGCCTGGGCTGCCTTCTTTTTCTTCTTCTTCTACAGGATCGAAAATGTTGCATTAGAATGGAGACAAATGTGTAGGTAGCATCACTTATCGCCTCGGGAGAGAATATATCCGTGTCCTGTTTCCTTCTTTCCCGAACGAAGACGAAGTTGTGGGAGATAGAGCAAATGCCATCATAAAAGAACCCCGTTGAATTATTGAGCTCCTTTTTTTTTTAATTAATTAATGACATTATTCTTATCAACCAGTGCTCTTTCTCAGAGCATTTATTAGTACAAAACTACAGTTGCTGAGGTGAAAACCCTAGAACTAATCCACTAGATTTTGGTCAAGCTACTTACACAACACAGGAGCAAAAGGACTAAGTATACTTTCAATGCATCATCAGCTTTTTACATGATGCCATAAACAAGGAAAAGGCAAATTATAACTTAGCATTTAAGCATATTAAAAAGCAAATCAAGAACAAACCGAGCGCATATTTATATATGTTCTAAGTTAGTACTGAAAGATTCCAAATTATAATCTGTACTAACCAACTAATCCACAATAAAAAGGGGCAAACAAAAAAGTGATTTTAAAGAAAGAAAAGAGGAAAAAGTAAAAAGAAAAATCTTGTCACTAAAAAAGAGAAAGTTATTACTAGGAAAAAGGAAAAAGAGAAAAGCTATATATGCTTTAATTTTGTCGACCTTGGATCTTTACCATGATCCTCCACCTAAGATTCCATTCCAAAATCCATTCGAATTTGATATTTGCCCTTTATTATTCTGATCAGCTCCACCTGAAGGTGATGGTGCTTGTTTCATTGCTCCAAGGGGAAACATTAGCCTCCCACCATTCGCCTGAACCCCCCTCGGATCAAGAACAAACCTACTATTTCCAAGCCCGTCAACTGAAAAACTTACTGCTGCTGGCTTCAAGTCTTGGAAGGAAAATCCTGAATTAGTGTTAACGGCATTTAAATCCGGAGCTGGGGAACCAGCTGTGAGGAAGGAATTCACCCCCCTGGAAGCAAGTCCTGTCCTTAGTAACTCTAGCGCTGCAAATGGAGTGGAAGTAGTGGAATATGTATTCCCACAAGATGACGACTTGAGCTGATTGTTGCTGCTGCTGTGATCTATTATCTTTGGTAGTTCAAAAAATTGGGAAGCATGCTGGTGAGCACCTAGTGATCCATGGAAACCAAGATTAAGATCTTGGCATTCGTTCAGCATCTTGTTAGGGTTTGGAGAAGCAAACTGAGAAATATTCGGAGGGTTTAGATCAGGAAGTTTGTGGGATGAAGTAGTAGTAGATCTCTTGTTCTTCCTTGATCCTCCTCCGACCGGAACATTTCTCAAAGTTCCGCCTTCAGTCCAATACCTTCTGCAGGTCTTGCAGAAGTATCTTGGTTGAGTAAGGCTATAGTTGTTGTAGTAGCAGAACTTGGTATTAGTTGAGTGACACCTTGGACAATTGAGGGCTTGGTCTTTCTGTGGCCTGGTCTTCCTTTCAGCTGCTACTGGCTGCCTGGAGCACGTACTTGAAGTTGCTATCTCTCCCATAGGTCCCAACCCTCCAATCTCCTGAAGAGATATCGATCGAGAAAGAGTATTATCCAGAGATTAACACCAGCTAGGAGACAAACAACTAACTAGTAATTAAATTAGGCAAATTAAGTTTCATCTTTTTGGAAGATTGATTTGAGTGAACGAGAAACAATAATGGAAGGCAATGATCGATAACAAAGAATACCTTTTTCCAAATTCCTTTTATTGGTTTGCACGCATGCAAAACGGGGAGAAGTTAAGAAAGAGAAGTGCTGTGCTATCATGGATAAAGAACGTATTAAATCTTCAATATCTGATCTCAAAAAAGCTATCGCGTACTGTTTCAAAATCATTAAAAAGCCGGGCTCAAAGTGTAACTTTCACTTTGTCCATTAATTTGAACATCATTTCAGCAAAGTGTATTCCACTAACTAAGACTCAAGCTCATTAAATCGAAGTGGAAGGGGGAAACTTTATGAAATGGATGAACCCTAAAGCAAAATTATAGAATAAGATCTGAAAGCATATATATTTTCATCAAACTGTAAGAGCTAGCTAGCTAGACGAAATATATCACGGAGAGCAAGTTCTACCCACCTGTGTCCATTGATTACTATCCATGATCGAATTGAAAGAAGAAGAAGAAGAAGAAGAAGAAGAAGAAAAAGGTTAGGGGGAAAAAAAGGTAAAGCAAGCTTATATCTTGAAGATGGAGAAAAGTTGAGCTCTCCCTGGCTTAGTCCTCAGCCGCCCTTGATGGTACAAGAAAGAATGTTTGAGTTGTTTGCGTATTGGCCCTTTTTGCATTTGGCTTATTATTTTATGGATGATGGATGATGTATGATGGAAGATGGAAAGAAAAAGAGAGACGTGTGTTTGTTTTGACTATATTGGAAAAAAGCAATGATATTTTATTTCATATCCCTGTGGGAACTTTTGTCTGATATATACTTCAATTAGATTTGTGCATCTAATCTTTTTTTTTACAAACTTTGTTAGTGGATTTCTGAATATGTCTCCTAAGGTGGGTTTCGCCTTTTTGACCGGCCCCCTATAATGGGGGAGCTCTCCATTCTCCTACTGCTCCTGTATTCCTCCCCTTTTCCATGATTTTTCCTTAGCTGTAGTGCGCATACTCTTAAATTTAAATTTCCATCAATTCCTTGGTTAATTTGCTTTCTTCTTTGATTGGTTTGAGATGCAGGAGGATTCATCCACGAAACTCCCTTGTGAACAACAGATTTAAATATTGATACAATATTACATACAAGTGCTAATTAATGTACACCTTAACCTTTTTCTTGCACAATTTTGATGTGTGTTGAGCCATTAATGTTCAGTAAAATCCTCCAAAGTAGTAGTATGTGGATCATGCAAGCTTTTGTCTGCAGTACAACCACTATGCAACAAACTGATCACCAACTGGATGTGCATGGTTCCATCGATTTGCATGTCAATACCAGTCTACGTATGTGGCTAGGAAAACCCTTTTAATGTTCACGAAAGATCCACTTTTTCCAGTTTCTCTTTTGGAATCTCTGTATTGCTTAAGTCTCAAGTATAATCTGGCTTTTTGGTTGTTTTCCTCCCCTAAAGATAGCTAGCCAATTATTTCAACTCCTAAGGGAATTAGTGGGAAAGGGACATTGCACTTCTCACCCACCGCATCCTTCCATCCATCGTTATGCCATTGTCCATTTCTCAAATACCATGAATTGGTCCTCTTTTTATACGTATCCGTCATCACCGATTCACAACATCTGGCATTCTCTACCCAACTTATTTTCAACTACTTCTTCAAAAATAATGCACTACATGTCTACATTCTTAACCATCCATCAATGCATGAATAAATAATGAGTTGATCACACACAGCGAGATTTCCTTTAATGTCGTAGCTCTTACTTCATTAGTTTTTTGCTTCAGAAACTTGCCATCTTATCGACAAATTTCACAATTGGGAGCTAGTGAGAAAGAATTCACGAGGGTAACACTAACAAAGAATGAACAACGGAGGGAGAGGGGAAAATTTGAAATAACTAAGTATTACTCATTATTATTGTCGTCTATCTAATTTTTTGTGTGGTAATCTTTGACAAAAAACAAAAAATGTACTGCTTTTGGACTATCTAAATTAAGATACATGTACCGTACGTGCGCCTCGAATAAATTTCATTATCGAATTATAACTTTATCGGTTTCCGCATGAATAAAAAAAAGGATTTTGAATAGTCTTATGTTTCAGCTTTCAACAATTATCCATAATTCTTAGACAAGAAAAAAAAATTTGCCGATAATTAAGTTGGAATAGTAAATATCTGTGACTACCCCAAAGTTTTTGTATTAATAACTTTATAAAAAAAAGGTGTAATTTATTTTTAATAACTTTTTTCCTTTAAACGGAAAGAGTAGTACGTACTCTAAAAACCCACTCCTTTATACCATCCCCTTTTTGTTGTTGTTTATGGACGCTTAAAAAGCAAAAAAGATGCACGTTAATTGCTGTTCAGGAGTTTCACACCACTTTTAGTGAAACAAATATTGTTGGGAAAAAAAACAAGTTAAATGTGGAACATAATAATTTTGTAAAGTTTAATGGGAGACATTGACTTGTGTTGTCTTGGTTAATTTTTGCTTTGACTACGTACGTGTATCACGAATTAAAGGACAAAATCTTCACGGGTAAAGTTTGAAGATTTTGGTAAATTTATTTGTCTATTTAAACATGGCGAATGTATAAGGAGAACAAATCAATCTCTACCTGTCATTCATCATATAATATAATATATGTGAATTATAAATTTTATTGCATAGTAACATTTTACATACATATTAGTTTCTAGTACTCTCTCGTCCTAAAAAAAATCAATTTTTATTAAGATACAATTTTTTATTAGTTATTAGATACATGTCATCTAATACATTACTAAACATATAATTTTATATTTTTACTAAATGTATAATTTTTAATTTCAAAATGAACATTTTTTTGGGACGAAGGAACTATTAATTTGTTATATTAGGTCTTTGAAACAACAATGATATTGCATGCATGTACGTAAAGACATTGCGAGAAAACATATGCATAACCAAAGTGCAGGCAGAGTTTCACATGTAATTAACTATGTGTTTTTGTTTGTCTCCCATGCCATGCATGCGATACTAGTTATCTTTATGTTTAAAACGTACGCTACAAATTGAATAGATGGACACACTTTTCAAAATGTATTTTTTATCTCACAATTTTTGTCTCGCAAGATATAAAAACACATTTTAAAATGTAATCCACACACTAATTCATTCATTCTTGTGTATGAATTATCATTTTATTTAAAATTTTTACATTTTGGAGATTTTTTTTATTTTCAACACAAAAATTATAGATCAAAAGTTGTGTCCATAATATAAAAATGAAAATTAGATAATCAAACTCCATTGAGGCATTGACAAATATGTTTCTAAGCCCTCAAAGCTATTAAGTTGGGCCCAGGCAAAGCCCATAGTGCAAATTTTTCAGCCCAATTTTTTTGACGGCTTCGCAACCTCCGGAAATTTCAGTCCAGTCTTTCCTCCTCCTCTATCTCAGCTACCATGGCGGCAATGCTGCAGGTCTCGCCTCCTGTCCAAGCCCCAAAATGACAGTAGTAAATGAATAGCCCCCCAGAATTTGCGAACAATACTTGTGCCCTTTTCCTTTCCTCCCCTAATTCTGAATACCATTCATTCATTAACCACCGCCGAAGCTGGAAATGGGGAGCTCTGCAGCAGCAGCATCGACAGCACACTGGAAGCAGCTTCTTCTCACCGCTCTCCAATCCAACTCCCAACACAAGCACTCCTCTTATTTCCAACTTGTACGAGAATTACCTTTCAATACTTTGTCCATCCCACAAAACCCAACAAAATTATATCTTTCATTTATTTCTACAAAAAGTTCGTTCCTTTTTTAGTAGTATAATTGTTTTTCTGTCTTCAGGCAACTGTTGGAACTAATGGGCGACCCTCAAACCGCACTGTTGTTTTCAGGTCCTTTGTTACCACTTTCTTTAAGTTGCAATATATATATATATTGTTTGGTTTCGTACTATAATTGTATAAAATAATGTACAAGTTTCTTGTTATGAATATTATCAGAGGATTCCACGAGGAAAGTGATAAGATTCAAATCAATACCGATGCCCGAACTTCAAAGGTGCTCTGTGTCCCTTTGTTTGGAACTCGATTGAAGATTCATTATGACCTTTTCTGTGTGGATTATTAATTTTAGATCCTTATTTAAAAGGAAAGTGCAGATAGAAGATCTCAAGTATTGCCCTTTTGCTGAGGTATAATTGTTTGTTACACTACTTGCTACCTAAATTAACATCATAGGATTATTTAGCTCTTGTTGTGTTTATGAAGCTGTCCTGATCTTGAATTGAACTCCGAGTAAAAAATGTTCGTTAGTTTCCCCATTTTACTATTAAGGGGACCAACATTTTCTGCTACAACCAGCTTTCTGATTAGATGAAGAAACATAGAAAGAAAACTCTTGGGTTTAGCAGCTTTAGGAGCTGGATTATTAGGATGATATGTTGTTCTTATGATACACAATGTTGCAAAGTTATGTGATGACACAATACAATTAGTTGACTTCAAATGTTGTATAAACTCTACAGATATGTTGGTATTTCACCGACACCTGGGAGCAATTCCGGATCAATGGAAGAGTGGATGTCATTAATGCCTATAATCCTGACCTTGTGAAATTGCAGGTGATAGTCTTTTTTCCTGTTGCACTATAAGTCTTCTTTTTAACTTACTGCTCTGTGATTGTACAGTATTTCAATTTTGTTTGTGGTGTTATTTTCGATTTCCCTACTCTGATGTAAATATCTTTTCACATGAAACTTCAGTTATGAATAGGAAAGATGGCGCATGAAAAATTGGAAGGATACTCATTTTCCCATCTGACTACATAGTTTTTGAAAAATTTATCAAATCAGCATATAAAGATGAAGTTTGAAAGATCCATTGCCTCTCAGAACTTTTCGTTTTAGCACCTGTATATGACTAGGAGTCCAATTCAAGTGTGCTTGAACCTATGATAGCATTCATTCGCTTCAGTAGGTTGATATTTTCTTTTTCTTCTCTTGCTTTTTTGACTTCGTTCAAAATTAACATCGTTGGTTTGAAATAACTACACAAATGCAGTTCCTATTCCTGGTGAAAAGTTATTTTGTGCATATTATATCTACTTAAAGGCTCAATATTTGTGTTTATTATATCTGCTTCTGTGCACTGTTTACCTCGTGTTGCTGCCTACTGTGTACAAGTTCTTTGGGGAATTCTGTTGTATCATTGATGTCAATATTCATCATGACTGAATTAGTCTTGTGTATCATGCTAATCTCAGAATATTATAGCCTTCCTGAAATTGTAAGATTAAATGATGCAGCAAAGAGAGAAAGCTTGGTTTGCTAGTTCACATAGATCAAGACTGCAGTATTTGGGCCCTTCTCCTGGACTTCCTTCTCTTAGTGAAGAACGACCTAAGGAATCCTCGTTTAATCCTTCTACTGGTCCTGTTGATGCTTTTTGCCTGCTTATTCTGGACCCTGACCAGGTTTGAGATCTTCTTGGATCAAAACCTTCTTCTAAAAATTGATGTTTCCTTCCATTCCAGGATTTATGAGCTTTCTTTCCCTTTCAGGTTGATTACTTAAACTTAAAGAAAAATGAAAGGCTATCATTTAGATCGACGAGGGGCAGCAGTGGAGAAAAGTTCTGGACTTCAGACAAAGTCAATCCATAATTACATTGTAGTGATTTCAGGATATAAGCTGGATCATACTATATTCTATAGCATATAACTTTGTATGGTTGTAGTAAGAGTTTGATTCATCACAAACCTTATGCAATAATGAGTTTTGGTTTTCTTCAGGAAAATGAATAAGAGAGCACATATCTTCCTGTAGGTGACTTATAAGTTTTATCAAATGTTAAAGCTGTTGACGATGGAGTTTGGCACTTAAAAAGATGACCTAGCGTACCTGTGTTAGATGAAATCCACTGGAAGCCCCTTCTCTTTAGAAGTCTTTTTTCTCTTGACTAGGGCATATCAAACTTGAATAGAAAAGCCAACAATGAATTTGGCCGAGGTTAATCAAAGTAATATAGTAAAAGTAGGTACCTTCCCTAGCAAAGCATCTTGCCCAAATGAGTATCTCAGACAATGTCAAAAAAAGGTAGGAACAAACAAAGGTTATATTAGTTCCAGAACTTTTGAAATGCAAGTTTCCCCGCTGATATACCGTGGAATACTCATTTGAGCAAGAGGCCTCCCGAGGAAAGGATTGAGTCGCAACCTTTTCTTTTCACTGGGTTCTTGTCAGGCAATAGAAATATTTATATCAACCTATTGTGTACCTAATTAATCTACTGCAGCTACAGTTCATCACTTCATCTTGAGAGTTGGTTGAACCAGCCCTTTACGTCTCTTTGAGTTGTTAGATATGGCGGTTCAAGGTACGTGTATTTTCAGTTGTGAGAGTAACTTTTACCTGTTAGTTGAGCAAGCCTTTAACATACTATACAACAAAGATTTTCTAACTTAGTTAATGTCTGTTTGCATCTTAAACAAGCATTTAAATCTAATGACAAAGAGTTGTACTTCCCTGTGTTAGTTTTACTAGTAGTATACCATGTTGGTACTTGCTGCACTACAAGATGCAGTACAAGTACTTTTGGGGTACTCATTACCGGATTAATGTATATATAAGCTTACTTATCTCCTCAAATCTAAAGCAGACAGGCTTAAGATGCATGTAGTCGAATGTCAGATATGTCAGTTAAATTTTCTTATGTTGTAAAGAATTTCTAGGCACATGCAGGCTAGTAGAAATGCATCTGATGGTCATCTTTCAGACTTTGTCAGAATTTAAAGGTCGAAGGGAAGGACTGCAGGTAAATCTAAATCAACAGTCATTTCAATATGATTCCTTTCCTCAATTCTAGTTCTCTGGTGCATATGCATATAGTTTGATGAATATAAATGATCTTGTTTTCTCTAACAATATTGTGCCAGTCTTATATGTATACCAGTTGACTTGTAGCTAACATGCCATCCACCATTCAAAGGAAGCATGTAAATACACGATTTAACTCTGTTTGTGTCTTGTAGCTAGAGCCCTTGAACCTTCATGAACCACCATAGTTTTACCAAAGAAGTAGGTTGAGAAGCACTATTCAAGATTTTTTTTATTACTTCATTGTTTCTTGAGGTGCATGCTTTTTGTTGTTAGCGATGATATTGATGGGTCTTTGTCCAGTGCCCCATTTACCATTCTTCTGTTTGAGTTTTTGAGAAAAGGAAAGATTGGTAAGTTTGCCATATGCTACAATGGGTTCTTCACTGGTTGGCGACAGGGCATGATGCCATAGTGGGGTAGTTGTACATGCAAAAAGCCAATATCAAGCAAATTGAAAAGTAACGATCATTTATTATTTCGACAAACTGTTTCTTTACACCAAAGTATGATGTCCTGAGTAAAGAGAGAAAAGTAAAAGCAAATCTATGACACACTTGCATCGATTAAAGAATCTCCTGACTGAGAAGATCAAAAGCCATTCAAACAATCCAATGTTTTATTAGTTGCCATTGCATAAATGATATTCCTCCCTAATCTCTTCTTTAGCATCGGGGTAGGTCCGCCGGAGGATGGGGGAGAGTCTGCAGTGGTCCTTGCCCATTTTTCACGATAAACGCCACTGCTAAGCCCCATGATAAATGTATCTCCAAGTGGCAATGCATGAACCAAACCCCTGCGGACATTTCAATTCCCATTTTCGTTTAGTGAAACGGTTATTTCCAAGGATCAGGAATGGTAGAGCTATAATTAAGGAATCGACCGCTAAATCAGTACGAAGATACCTGGATTGTCAGCAATGAATCTGAGAGCAGCCCATCCACCCACTGGAACTCCGATTGTGTTCATGTATGGGGGATCCACCAAATTGAAAATTGCAGTGTCTGGATTATAATTCCCAGTGCCATATCCTACCACATAGAAGCTATAACCGTGGAGGTGAATCGGGTGGTTTTCAGTGGAGACTGTTCCAGTGTCCTGCAGAATGAGTTGAACTCGCGTCCCATATTCTAGGACATAAGACCTGGTGCCATTCATTGAATTAGTATCAAAAGGAGCGTTGTTAGGTGCTCCGTTAACAAAATCGTAGAACTTAAAGGGTGTCATTGGGAAATCTTCAGTAAAATAGCCATTAATCTTCCCGTAGTAAGCTTCCAAAATCGAAATATTAGGCGTTATAAAACTAATGTTGTTCATGGAAGCAGCCAAAACTCCACCATTCAAACCTTGGCAATTTTGATGTGGATTCTTTGAGTCGCACTTTTGCACGTTTAACCCAATTGTAATAAAGAGGTTCTTATCAATTTCCCTAGGAACACTATTAGCATTGCTAAGGCTTCTGAGCCCGTCCATCACCGTTTTAACAGCAAGATTATCATTAAAGGTTGGGACGGCAGCTGGAACAGATATGCTATTTGGCAAGGCCCCCAAGTATTGGAAGTAGGCAACTGACTTTATAGTTTGGAAGGGTACGTTGTTTGCGGACATATAAGGTCCCATTGTCATGGAGTATCTTGCTATGGGTTGATTAGCAGTGACCAGAACACTGAGGGTCTGGCCAGGTCCAAGCATAACATGGTCAGTGGTGAAGGGTTTAGTGTACTCAGCATCAGCTTCAACTATTGTCATCTTATGATTTGCAATGGCAAAGAAGTGCTCCGTGTTTAAGCCTGCGTTAATTAACCTCAGTAGGTACGTCCTTCCAGGGACTACGCCAATTTTATACACATCTGCGAGAAGCAAAAGAATTAACAAAATTTCAAGATGACTATCATCATGACTACCTGTGGACATAACAAAAATTGTAGTACCATTGTTGGAACAATTATAGTTAGGTCCCGGATGACCATTGATTGTAAAAGCATCAGGAATTGGGGGTCCTCCACCACTTGCTAGAACGGACTTCTCGAGTTCATAAAGATCTTTCAGCCAATACTCCCCTGTGATAAGCAAGTATTTCGGTACAGTAATTATGGTCAGATTAAGCACATGTACTTAGGCGAGTAGTGTTTAATTAACATACATGTCGATTACTGATTAGAGGGTAAAGCTTGATTAATTATAAAGGTAGCATGTAAAGTGAATGTACCTAAGATGATGATGTGCTCTTCATACGGGAAAATAAAAGGGTAGGGTACACCTGTCTTAGGGTAGATCACAAGGGCACCATGAATAGTGGCCCGAAGCCAACTAAAATGGCCATGCCAAAACAGGGTACCCTTTTGTTCCACTAGAGTGAACTCGTAGGTGTAAGTCTGTCCAGGTTGAATTGGGCACTGTGTAACATAAGCAGGGCCATCAGACCAGCAAGACAGCATTTGCCGAACACCATGCCTGAATCACATTAAGCATATTGTGAATAGGTTCATCCGTTCATGCATGCAATTCATATATGGATTGGTATTTCATTTTTAACATTTTTGCATTTTTGTTTTATACACAACTTTCGTATGGATTGGTATTTGTTCCAAAATCGTAAAAATATAAAATGAAATGACAATCCATACAAACACGTAAATTTTATCATCGCGCATCAATCGATCATGTAACTAAAACGATTTCTGGCTTGGCTATACGTACCAGTGGATTGTGACATTGTATGGGGATCTATTAGTAACTTTGACTATGACTCGATCATCTTCTTGTGCATAAACAACGGGTCCAGGGTACTTTCCATTTACTGTTGCGATATCTCTGGTGTTGCATAGCTTCGTAATTTTTGTGGTTTCAATCTGATTGTTCATCAGTGTAATTTTGGAAAATTTCACAAAAAACGATCAATCAATAAGGTATATATCATCAAGTGATCAATGTACGTATGAGTCTTGTGAAAAAGAATTAATTTTCCATAAAATAAAGAAATTAAAGATACAGATTAAGCGTACTAGAGAAAGTAATAAAGGAAATTAATGATAATCACCGTGAAGTCGTAGAATCTTGTTGAGGTACCACCAGGCCATTGCCCATTGAAGCCACCCATAACACTCAGTCTATGAGCATTCATTAGCAAGTTTAGCCAAAGGCACAAGGCGAGTGAAAAGACGAGTTGTTTTGCCATTTCAGATTGCCTTGCCTTGTACCCTCTCAGAACTCAAAGAACTGTACTATGAAAAATGAAGGAGAGAAAGGCTTTTAATGTCGTTGTCGACGCAATATTTTATTTGTTACATTGTCTGATTCCATGATTCCTTGACCATGCATGAGATATGGTATGGAATTATGGATTAGTAATAATAAGTTGTTGGGGGCCGGCGTGTTTACCTACTGTGCTCATTGTGGGGTAGCCAGCCCTCCTTTAGACTTTGGCTTTCTTCCTTTCACTGCTCTGCTCTGTGTAATCGTCAACGCTTTCCTCTCATATTGAAATGTGCAATGGTACCTCGTTTAGTCTCAAACCCATGCATGCTCCCTCTGCTCCCTCTGCTCCCTTTGGCATTAATTATTAACTAAAACCGAAAAGAACAAAAGGGCATGAAAGTGAGACGTGGATATTGAAAGAAAAAAGGGGGATATTGTAATTGAGTAGTATTGAAAAGGGAGTTTTGGAACGTATCTGTTACCTGCTTTGGATGACTACTCTCTTCGACCCACTCCCAACTTTCTTCTTCACCTACAAAAATATATGCTACATTCTTACACACAAAAAAATAAGAAAAATAAGGAAAAAAAAAAAGGGTTGCCATGCATGCGGTTGTAAAAACTGGTAATGATAATTTCATGCGAGATGTATGTATGCCCGCATGGGGTGGCAATAATTGGGTAGGACTGATATATTAGATAATTTTTTTTAGATACAAAAAGGTTGATATGAATTGTAATTTGGGTTTGTATTTTTAGTTTTAAAACAAAAATTTGCCTAGAGAATGTAAAATGCCAATCTATACGTAAGAGTCATGCATGAGTACAAGTTTAAGTAGAACAAGCTAGCTTATATAGAGTGACATCTGATGTATAATTAATGATTGCTTATGATTACATATTTCGTGTGTATATATCCATGGCATAAACTAAAAAGTACAAGTAATAGCAGCAACAATGAACAAGCTCCATGGATGGATGACGGAAAATATTTTAACTTATAATTGCTGGAGCCGAGCGAACCGAATAACCGATCATTACTTTGTAGGTCTAGTGTTCAGGAGATGAGGTAAAGGGTATGCCCCAAAATGAAAAAAAAACCTGTGGCTCTGTGATGCCTTTGGTGGACAGTAGACACCCTTTTACACCCTATTCATAAGCAGATGTGCACGCCTTCCCTTCCCTTTCCTTTGTCAGGGACTCAGGGCCATAATGGAAGACCATGCAAGCTTCCGAATTAGAAAAAAAAACAAAACAAAACAAAACAAACAGAAGGGCCTAAACGTACTGTTTAATTTGGACTGGAACAGTAAACTTCTGGTTCTGGTTGCTACTTCTACTTAATTACTTTTGTTGGTTTGATATCTTGAGCCTAACTAATACTGTTCATGTTTAGATTTACAGATTAGCTGTAGTAAGTTTGATGATATATGCATGCGTGGGGATCATATACACAACCGTTCCTAACAACTTGATTAATGAATCTGTGGTCAGAAATAGGATGCATGAGAGGAAATTAATTAAGGAATATAAAATATAGTTTAGGATTTAGACAACTAGGGAGATTATATATTAATTTAGAAATCGTAGGTAATTATGGGTTTGAGTACACTTTTGTCAAAGTCTAGATTAGTTAGTTCGTTGGATCATGAATGCAAATTGCAGGACTTTAGTTTCCTGGGTCAATTTCAATGCAGTGATGACTGATGAGGAAAATGAAGCAAATCAATAAGTTTGGAGCATGGAGAGAACTGACAAAGAATTATTTTTTTGATGACATATATAGTGGAGTTTGCGTGTCCTCATATATAAAAGAGCGAATATCCATTTCAACAAAACTTTATTAATTTTGAGTAATTTACTTATCGCATGGGAATGAGTTATTCTCCAAACCCGAGATCAAATAGAGTTAGTATAGAACAGTACCTGCTATATAGTTTAGCAAATTATGACCAAAATTTTAATTTCTCAATTTGTGGGTTCTGAATGTTTTGTCAATGGCAGAATGTTTAATTTTATGTGATGATATAAAACCATGTGTGTTAGGTATCAAAATCAAAGTCAGCGTCCTCTCAATCATCTCCATGCCATGCTGCTGCTGCTGCTTCTTCTTATTCTTCTTCTTCTTTTTTTTTTGCCTTTTGTGAATTGAACAGAAGGATTGACATTGACTTTTGTTGAAAAACTAACTCCTTTGAAATTTTGTTACCTATGATGCCCTAAAGTAGGTGGTTATGTAGGATGATGGGGCCTAATTAGACTTCCTCTTTTTTCTATCCCCCAACCCTTTCTCTCTCAAAATTTATCTAAAATGTATTACTATTAGCTGTGTGATTATATTAGAGGCGACCATATATACCTAGGGGAAACTTCTTTCCCACAACTTTGGTGAATCAATTCTTCTGTTTTTTTTTGTTTTTTTTTTTAACGTAATGAAATGGGCCATTTAATATTTTCTTTTCAAACAGGTTCTTTTTTTTTTTATGTCATGAAATGGGGGATTCTATAACTTACAATCTAAAACAATGTATGTAAGGATTATGCTTAAAGTTTATTTATGCACTTATTAATTAATTTGTACATCACAAATTTTATATCGAAAATGTGCTTGCGCTTTTAGGAGCTTCAACAAAATATATAGAGAGATGGCAAAATTGCAACCAACAATGCGACATGCTAAAGGCTTCCTTTTTCTTTTTGTTCGTCGAATGGCTGAAGAGCATTTGATCATCATGCTTTATTTGTAGGACAATCATCAATGCAAATTAAGCTGGAATGCTTAACAATTTTACTAGGATTTTAGTATGTTGGGCTACGAAATGTCCAATAAGGCTAAATATCTGGCCTCCCATTCCCAGTTGGGTAGATTCGAAGCAGCTCAATTTGAGTCATCTAAGAAACAGAGATAATACTACTACGTATCCACCATAGAGCACGACATGCCACGGCAATCACCACCATTTACCAGAACAGAGTGACAGAGCCAATAATCTCTAGGATCAGTGAGATATGGAAGCCTCAGCTTATGCATTGGTTTACCAAAATCACCTCCACTCTTTACTCTGCCTTTCCAGTCAAAAGGCAAGAAGCCCTTAAACATAAAGGCCCCAATAGGGCGCTTCTTTATATGATAATATTACCTAAGCCCTCAAGTAGGAACCCTGCAAGCCAAACATATCAATGTGTGTGGGATAGGCTTTGGCTTTTCCCTTTTGTATCTTATAAGTAAAGCGCTAAAACACTTTGTTGCTTCCCCTTTTCAAAGGCTACACAATTGACCATAAGAAGCAATGAAAAATGGCTTTTGAGTCAGAAGGTTTTGCAACGGTCCTGTTGCAATCAACCCAAGGACAACAGAATCAACTATATTCAATCTGAAAGATCAATCACAGCAGAACCGTAAAAGCACGTCAATATCCAAGAGACAGGACAAGAAATTGATTACAAAATAGATCGTGATCCTGTGATGCATTTTGGAACTCTGTACTAATGGCATAAGAAGAAATACAAGTTTGGTAAGCAATGAATATGGCTACCACTGCTCAAGTGGTTTACATACCTGTCTATGAATACTGGGAGCATAAGAATGACAAGTTAATGTGAAATGCGGAATTGAGTCTGAGTTTCATGTAATATATAACACAAGAGCACTTCCCTTCAAGTAGATTACAAGCTAATCTCAACTGAGCAATGGGGAAAAATAATAAAGATAAGATTTTGACAGGTTTTTCTACAAAAAGCCCTAAATGTAACAATCAGATGCATTTACAATTCATCTTATCATACATAATTTTACATTCTTTAATACAGTGGAACAGCTTTTACACTACCCTTCAAATTCAGCTGGAATGTTACATTCACCAAATTGGGAGAAACTTAGTCAAGAGTTGTGACAAATCAATGGATTGCATTTAATGCCATTAGCTTTTGCAATGTTGACAACCTCAAAAAGAGTACACATCAGAAGGGATTCACATTTCAACATAAGCTTGACTGCTTAAATTTCATCACCTCATATGTGTTGTGCTCAATTACACGTTATGATAAGGATATAAACCATATCAGGCCACCAACTAAACTCACCAGCCAGGTCGATTAAAATTATCACGAGCTAACAAAGATGAAATTTTGAAGAGAGATCCGAAATCCAAGCATTGAAAAAAATCTTTATCTATTCAAGAAAAGCAAAGTAAAAAACTAAAACGAGTAGTATCGAAAGACTTAAACTTTATTGAGCAGCTAAGATCATAAATGTATTATACATAGAAACCACGCATTTGCATAAGCAAATAGCTTTCTTTCTACTCAAATCTCACACCAAAAACAACACCACATGGATGATGGATCTCCACAACCATAACAATACACAAAAGATTCTTCATTTATACTTTTTACAAAGATGTCTCGGAGAAGAAAAATAAAATAAAGTTATGTACAAAGTACATAGTTGTTACTTGGAAAGAGATGGGTGGTGGTGAGAGGAATGATCATCGAAATAGATGGGCTTGGTGAGAATAAAGGGTCGATCCTTGGCCTCTTCATAATCATCGTCATCGCCGTCGTCATGAGAGGTGCTTAGGTTGATGCAGGAGCAACGTTCCAGTGATGCAAAGAAAGCCGACGCCACACTGTTCCCTACCCAATTCGCCATTCTATCCAGCTTCTCGCAATTGCTCTCCACCGCAGACATTGTTTCTTTCTTTTTTGGTAAGTTTTGGGGCCGGCAGTGTTGCAGCTAGTACAGTAGGATGAGATCAGAGAGCGAAAGGGATTCTTTGGAAGTGCCTGATTGTAATCAGCAGAGAGAGCAAATAAAGGGAACATAAAAATGGAATCTCTCTTTATGCTCCGCGCTTTGTAACGGATGTTTTTATTTTTTTATTTTTTCCCTAGATGGGAACAAAGAAAAGGGAAAATAGTGGGTGATTTTCCGTTTGTTGCATAGACAAAAGCGGAGCTACTGTGCAATCCCATTACTATGAAAATTTGATTACGATATTTCTTTTCAATAAGCAATCAATCAAAATTCAAAAGTCTATCTGACCGGATCGGTTAGAATTGCTCTGAGTATCATCACTACGCTGCAATTCTGCTAAGCTGTGCTGTAGAGCCACCGGCATTCATTTTTTGAGAACAATAGCAAAAAGTATGCGATGCTATCAATATGAATAAAAAAATCTATGTTATAATACACATTTGACTGATTTATGATGATTATATGGAAAAAAATTCACTTGAGATTGATTTTTGGTCTCAGAAGAGAAGAGCAGTGGAAGTGGAAATAAATCCGCGTATATGTTTCGTTGTTTCTTCTATTTTGGTGGTAGAAGTGATTTAATTTTTATTGGAAAATGTCCAAATTTATATGCTCTTCTTGGTATATTGCCACTTTGGGCCAAAAATCAGAGGCAATAAAATAAAAAAGTAATTTTTAGAGAAACGCATTTCATTTACAAGAGAAGATTTCTTAAAGATTGATTCCACTATTCAAAATGATTTTTTTTTTTTTTTTGGAAAGAAAAACGTAAATTTTAATCAGTCGCGACTTGCGATTGCGAGCCGTAAACATAATTTTCTTACATTAATAAATGACCCAAAATTACAACAAATTGGAAAAAGCTTTTGTTTAGAAGCGTGGGATAACGGCGCAATAATGCGGAAAGATGTCCTCTGTTCTGGCCAAAAACAGAGTTACATAAGGAAGTGAAAAAATTGAAATCAAAGATCCGTCGTTTGTTTCTTCTCTCTCACGTAGACACACACTCCGCTCCGTTATGCCGGACAACGATTCCCCCGATTCTTCTTCTCAGGCCGATTTCAACATCGCCAACCACTTGCCCCTCCGTCTAATTAAATCGGAGGTCATCCCTCCGGCCCCTAACCGAACTAATTCACCATCCGAACCAGCAATCGACTGGTTGTACGACTTCGCGGGTTACACGTGGATCGCCTACGGAGCCGCCTCGCTCTTAGTCATCTCTCATTTCCCAAACCCTCTCTCGGAGTCCGAAATCCTTATCGGTCCAATTTTCCGGCAAGTCTTAGAGCTCTCTATCGACGGCTGTGGCATCGTTTCAGCAGTTTCTTGGTCCCCTGTTACGCCTTCCGTGGGTGACTTGGCTGCCGCATTGGATAATTGCATTGGACTGTTCTCATATAATCCCGATATTAGTTGTGATAGTAAGTTCGGATTGTAACTCTGGTTCTTCTTGTTGCGTTTCTCCATGTTTTGATGAGTTGATTTGAGCTTTTGCTGTTTGGAATTTTGTTGTCTTTGAAACCAACACAAATGTAGATTTTGTAGTAACATTTCAAGTAATTTTTCATATAGGTTGTGATATAGTGAGTGAGTTTAAGAATTCCAGATTTTGTTCTAAAGTGGCAGTGGAAAGATCTGGAGGACAGTGTGCCACCTTCTGAATAGCTGGTGCCTGGAACAGAGAAGGACTAAATTTACCATCACGAACCTTGCTTTCTTCCGACAAGGGATTGATTGGGTGGAGTTAGGACAATGCAACGCAATAGTGTCTGAAACGGGGGTTTGGGTTATCTTTTTGTTTACTTCTCTAGTTGGTGTTCACAATCTTTAAGTAATTATGTACTTCAGAATTTGCTGAGGAACTCAACACCATTGGACAGATGAAAGACTGACAATCTGATTTGCAGGATGGTAGTCTGATGCGAAGCATTCACCTTAGATATGGAGAGTTATCTTATCTAGTCATGTAAACTCTTCTGGTGCAGGGATGGGAAATACTGATTAGAGCAACCATTACCTGTGCCTTTGACAACGTATTCGAAGTTTTGGTTTTAATCGTGCATTTGACACTTTATTTGAAGTTTGGCTTTATGTCATGATCTCTGTTTTGGTTTAATAATATAGCACCTAAAAAAAACTTGGTTAGTCTGATGTTAGTGGTGAACCATCTCTTGTTCTCTTGAATGTGAGTATGAACTTCTTTACTGATATTCAGGTTCTTTTTGTTGGAGCCAGAATGCAACTCTTGTACAATCTACCAAGGTGGAAGTGATCAAATGGACCAGCTCCGGAGATGGGATTATTGCAGGTGGGACAGAGGTGGTTTTGTGGAGAAAGAGAGAGAAATCTTGGGAAAGGGCCTGGAAATTCAAGCCAGCAGTGCCTCACATTCTTATATCTGCTGGCTGGTCGATTGAAGGACTGCTGGCAACAGCACCTCTTGGTAAATTGCAGGTTGGAAACTTGTCTTTTCCAATAAATGAGCCGTGTATGCATGTTCTGGTGACTTGTAGTCATGGAGATCCCAAATATGTCCAAGCTGAGCTTCATCATCCGTCACCTATTTCTATGATCCAGTGGAGGCCATTAACGGGAAGATCACTTAGTAAAGATGCCATACACCTACAGAGGTCGGTGTTGTTAACGAGCTGCCTCGATGGCGCCATAAGATTATGGAGTGAGAATGATGATGGCAAAGTAAAAAAGCATGGTAGGGATGGCTACGATCATAAAACCATAAGGTTATCATTCCAAATTATTGCTGTACTTGAGGTAAACCAAGCCCTGAATGGATCTCTAGGCTCTAATATACATGTAGTATGGGCTGGTGAACTTGATTGTATTGCTAATATTGGTAGCCACTATTGTTCTTCAACATGTTATCAGTGTGATAGGACAGGGTGCTGTGAATGGTTGATTGGCATTGGTCCTCAATTTACAGTTACTCTCTGGGCTATTCACTGTCTTGATGATTTTTCTCCAGTGAGATTTCCTAGGGTCACACTATGGAAAAGACAAGAACTCAGTAATGAGGAGATGGGATGCAGGGGACTACTACTCAATAAAGCATTCATCAGAAGGAATAGAATGTTTAGCCCACCAACTACATGTTCTTTGGTTGAGTTGTTACCCTGTAATTCTCTAGCTTGGTTGCATTTAGATTTCGAAGTATCACCTAATGCACAAGAGAGATCTAGTACTAAATTTCATAATGAAAAATTAGTATCATCTCAGGCCTTGGGAATTTTGGACATTGATAGTCACAAGGGAAATATTTTGAAGGTTGTAGTTCATCCTTATTTATTCGAACTTGGGCTTGCTGCTTCTTTGGATGCAAATGGAGTCCTACTGTTTTGGTCACTTAATACTGCTTCCAATGGCATTGCTGGCTTTCCAACATTGAATCCCTCTTCTAAGTTTTCTGGGGAAAGTGAATTTTCTAAATCGCACGTCAAGTACACTAGTTTGGGTTGGGCACCTGCTGTCTTGAATGAAGACCGAGTTCTTGTTATGGGGCATGCTGGTGGTATTGATTGCTTTGTAGTGAAGGTTTTGGAAAATGAAGGAGAGAAAATTGCTTACCACCATTTGTGTACAATCTCGTTTGGCAGTCAAGACGTTGATCAAGGGCCAACTACTCTTTGCACAATTCCTTTGCCTTCATCATGTAATAAAACGTTTATCTCCAATAGCTTTATGCTGTTAGCTGCATGGAAGAGCAACTTTCAGGCTTTTTCATGGAAATTGACCCTCCATCATTATTCACCCGGAAGCTCATTTGATTGTGGTTGTGATATTAAAAAAACTGCCACGTACAATTTGTGGACATTTGAGAGTGATTTTTCTGACAAGAGATACTGTCTTTCTGTTTATCCTTTCTCATCAATATTTCCTGCTCCATTCCGCAAGGATATGATATCAAGTTTTGCAGTTGTCCAACCTACTAATGATTTTTCACCTCAAGAACAAGACTGGAGTTCCACTGATGAAACTTCTTACAGCATCTCCCCATATCACATTGTCACTGGCTGCAATGATGGTACAGTGAAACTGTGGAGAAGCATGCCAGCAGATTTATCACATTCTCATGCAGAATGGAATCTTGTTGGTGAACTTGCTGCTCATCAAGGTCCTGTTTTGGCGATATCACCGAGTGCTTGTGGTGGAAAAATTGCAACTGTATCCTCAGCAGGTCACTTGAGTAGTTTTAGTACTCTTCACATATGGGAGTCTGTGCACCTTGGAAGTGAAGGAAAATTTATACTAGAGGATGCAATATCTTTTGATTCCAAAGTTGTTGTTTTGAATTGGTTGATGCTGGGCAATGGTCTTCCGTTATTGGGTGTCTGCTTACAAAATGAGTTGAAAATTTATGCTCAAAGACGCTGTGGAGGACAAGATAGTTTGAAGTTAGAAGAACCTGTTGAAGGAAACATTTGGGCTTGCATTGCCGTAACTCATACACATGCTGTGATTCATGATTTCTTTTGGGGACCAAATGCCACTGTTGGGATTGTTCACCTTGAGTATTTCTGTGTCTTTACTCATTTGTCCCTCTGGGCTACTAAGAATTTGCCATTGTGTTGCCCAGAAACTGGCAAGGATGTTCTTTTTATTTGCAATGGTGGTTCCAATAAATTTTCTCTCCCTGGAGTTTTCTTTGATTCTGATAGTTATGATGCCAAAGAATCTTCACTGCAAGATCTTCATAAGCACTTCCAATCCAGGCTTTCCATGAATGCGAGTTCAAGAGATAATTTTATATCACCCTTGGATGTAAAAAGGGGAAAACACTTTGGTTTTGATACTGGCGTTGGTTTTTGGAGCTTTTCAGTAGTTGCAGAGATGCTGGGAGGACCTCTACCTGCCTTTCATCCTGAGGCACTTCTTTTGAACATAGGTGCAGGTATTACAATTTAAATCTTTCGTATCTCATTTCAGCCCATCACTATAAAATTGGAACTGAATGCTATGTAAAGTTTAGAATCAAGGGGCCTGTCTTGATCTCTTCAAATTAATTGGTCATAATTTTTAAGATCTCTAGCTGCTTTGCACCCTAAGGTACTTCTTTGAACACAGGTGTGGTATTTCGATTTAAATCTTTCATATCTGAATTGACCTTCCATCTTCCCCCCTTTTTTATTTGGTTCATCCTTTGGCTTGTAATGACTGGATACAATTGTGATGTTATGTGTCCAGATTATCTATTTTGATTTGTTTAGTTTTTGATTCTCATGTGAATATGATACGAGTTAAGAGTTGGCCTTATAGTTCTTTAGTTGATTCTTGCTTACATTTCCATTACAAAATTTTTGAGAAAGATTATTGTATATTTTTCAAATCGAGGGGTGCTTACTGAGTAATTGAAGTTGAATCCTTGAATTTGCTAGTGTGTTTTGTGTTTCCACTTTGTTAACTGTCAAAAGTATGCTTTGACGACTGTTTAAAAGATCACACGAGAGTAGAAACACAAAGCACACAATAGCTGCATTTTCCTCTGTTGTAGTTTGGAAAGTTGCATTTTTTTTTTTGTGACTTTATTTTGTTGTTTAGATAATGGTTTTTACCTTTTCGTATCCATGAAAAGGCTTAGGGTTTGTTTGGAGTGTGATGTATTTGGAAAAAGTTGTATTGGAATATGTGAAAATTTTTGTGAGTATTTTTTGATAGAAAAAGTATTTTAGAGGGAAAAATAAGAGGGAAATTTTTTTAAAAATTATGTGAGAGGAATTTGGGTGAGAAAATTTGAATTTTAAATTTTGAAATAAATGCGTGTTTGGATAGTTTGTTTTTGTTTGAGAATTTACTTATATGCAAATAAGAATCACTTGTCCAAACAGACCCTTAGTTTTTCTCCCCTTTTCCTATTTTTCAAACTGGACTAGATAGAATAAGTAACGAATGCATTAGAAAGAAAGTGGAGGTAGCCTCAAGAGATGAGAAAATGTGAGAAACATGCTTAAGGTGGTTTGGATATGCATAAGAGACCTTTAGATACACCATTACAGTTTTAGAAATAGAGAATGATTAACTCAAATTAAAAGGGGAAGGGGAAGACTTAAAAAGACTTGGAAAGAAACTATTAAAAAAGTAATGATATATCTAAATTTAAAAGAAAATATGTGTTTGATAGAATACGATGGCAAGATATGATCCATTTAGTCACCCCACATAACAGGGGAATAGAGGCTTAGTTGTTGTCATTGTTCCTGTTTTTCAAATTGCTTTATGTCTACTTGCAATTCAAATGCTTTCTGGCTTCAGGTTTTTTTTCTAATGTTGCTCTTCCCTTTCTTTGGTATTTTCTATACTATTTTACTTATTTTCATCTTCCATGCTTTTAATGATTCCCTTTTTCTTCTTCTTCTTCTTCTTCTTTTAAATGTCTATGAACTTGAAAATTCCTTCAGGTAATTGGAAACGTGCATATGTGGCCTTGCATCATCTTGTTGACTACCTTGCATCTGCTAGAATATCTGGGAAAAGATATTCCTTCAGGAAGGATAACCATGTTATTCCACAAGTTCCCTTGTCCAATTATCTTGAAGGTCACCTCTCCTCATACTCAGGTGAGAAATCATTTCAGTGGGATGGATCAATAGACGGAATTACATCGTCTTCGCAGTTTCAGAAAGGAGCATTTACATTTGCCAGCTGGGGCAATAGTGACAGCAATAATGCATCTCCTTCTTCTTCAATTAGATCTGAACCCAGAGATTTTGTTGAAGTGCTTGATAAGCATTATGACTCTGTGGGCATAAGCAACTCTGGAAAGATACAGATTCTTGCTATTATTGATATACTGCAAGAACTTAGTAACCCACACTCTGCTTCTGCTTATGGGAGTCTTGATGAACCTGGTCGAAGGTACTATCTTTTTCCAGTAACTTCACATTTCCATGCTTTATAGAGGTTTTAGGGTGATTTCGATTTCTCATATGCTATTGTATTGTGAGGTGTGAATCATTTTACCATTTCAAATCATTGTTGATGACCAATGCTGATTAAATTGTGCTTCTAGAGAAGAGATTACTTTGAATTCTTTTCTAAAATAGAAGTGGAGCCCTTGCCTTAGTGATTTCTCTCTCTGTCATATTTCTTTTTAGGGTAGAGTTTGAACTGAGGACTGAGGAAGTACAGGTATTGTGCAGGATATTTAGGGATTGCTAGATCTTGTGGCTGCCTAAGTTCAAAAGATAGAAATTCGTTATGTTCACATGAAGCTAATAATTGACTATCTTCCTTGTTGCTTAATGGATGTATTATATGCTAATTACTATTAAAGTTAAACATATAATTCCTTTCTTGATCAAGTTTATCTTTTTCCTTGATGTTATTTCATATTTTCATCTTATCAAGGTTCTGGGTAGCAGTGAGGTTTCAACGGCTATTTTTTACTAAAAGATATGGAAGATCACCATTGGCCAGAGAGTCAGTTGTTTCTTCAGCGCTGATTGGATGGGCTTTCCATTCAGATTGTCAAGAAAACTTGTTTAATTCTCTTTTATCTAATGAACCGTCTTGGCAAGAAATGCATGATTATGGTGTAGGATTTTGGTATTCAAACACAGCACAATTGCGAGTGAAGGTATATCTGTAGCTAATACTATTTTACTTTGTTCTACCAAAGATGTCTCTTTGGTCTGTGTGAAATGTGGCATTGGCAGAAATCTGGTTTCAAAGAATACACATTTTTTATCTGATGTACAACACTAAATATGCCTTGGTGCCTAGGGACATTTGGTTATGTGTTGTTTTTGTTTTAGAAAGTTCGTCTTCTAGTTGATGTCGTTTTAGTTGAGATGAGAACATTAGAGATAAGCATTTCAACTTTTACCCTCCACAACACTACTTTTCCTGTATCTCATATTTTTCCTAGAAGATACAGTGGATTCTGCATGAGGTTAATGTAGTCCTTTTGTGTTCCAGAAAACTTTCCAGAGAGGTAGACATGTTTAGGAGTTAATGGCTTAAAATCACAATTCATAGATCAATTGGGTCTTTGAAAGAAGTTGGATACTAAAATGGTAAACTATTTGAATACATTGGCTATCAACAACAAAGACAAAAACATGTAGATAGATGGAAACAGAAAGCACTCTTTTGTTGGAACTTAAAAGCCCCATAAGGGACTGCAGTGGCTAAGAAAGTCGTGTAGCTAGAACTTTCAGAGATAGTTTTCAAAATTGTACAAGCACCTTCTGCTTGCACTGGTTGTCTGGTTTTGTTTATTAGATGGCACTTTTCAACAATTTATGTACAGTCATTAGCCTGATACCAAGTGAGCTATTTGTGTATCTTTTCACTAGTGTCCATCTTTATTTTTAATGTCAATCCTTGTCTTATTTTGTGGCTACAAAGTCAAACTTTATCTATGGTTATTTTGTAGCTGAAAAGCTATTGTAGGGAGGACCAAATTTTATCTCTGTTGGTGAATGTGATTGGAACAAATTTGTGCCTCATGTTTGATTCAATCCTGTATGTGTTTCTTAATCAACCTTAATTTTTTTTTTTAAATGAATAGATGGAAAAGTTGGCCAGGCAGCAATATCTGAAAACCAAAGATCCGAAGAATTGTGCACTTCTTTACATAGCATTGAATAGGATTCAAGTTCTGGTTGGCCTTTTTAAAATTAGCAAAGATGAAAAGGACAAGCCTTTGGTGGCTTTTCTTTCACGCAATTTTCAGGTATGGAATTTTGTTCTTTACTCTTGGTTGTTTGCTTCACTTTTCATATGTCTGTAAGTTACTTGCAAAGAGAATGAATAGTTTCATTTTTTATGAATATTCAAGCTCAATCTCGATTCACTTAAAAGCTGTAACAACTAAATATTGGTTCACTATTTAAAAGGCATTTGACCTTTTCCATTTAATGGGGTATTATGCTATCTTACCAGTGCCTTTTTTTGAGTAATCTTTTCTCAACCTTCTTTTTTTGGTAATTATGAAATCTTCATTGGGGGAGGTTTTGACTGTGGGATTTCTAAAATGTGTTACAAGTTTATGGATTATTTCATACCCTGTACATAATGTTAGTGGTCCTTGGTTTTTCTGAACTTGGACTTCTACTGGCCTTTGGATAGCATCTTAAAATTTTGGATTTTGGAAAAGTTATCCCTTGTGAATGTCTTGTTCAAGGTGCTCAATTAATTCAACTTCATAGCTCATTGTTGAAGTTTAGATGCAATCATAGTCATTTGAACCAGGTACATTTTTTTCCTTTTCCATTTTTAAATCCTCAAGTCACTATTACAGGAAGAAAAGAATAAGGCAGCTGCTTTGAAAAACGCTTATGTTTTAATGGGAAAGCATCAGCTGGAGCTTGCCACTGCTTTCTTTTTGCTTGGAGGGGATATGTATTCAGCTGTCAATGTCTGCGCAAAAAACCTAGGAGATGAACAGCTTGCTCTAGTAATTTGTCGTCTTGTCGATGGATATAGTGGGCCTTTAGAGCATCATCTTATTTCAAAATTCATCCTTCCATCTTCACTTTTGAGAGGTGATTACTGGCTTGCAAGTCTGCTTGAGGTACTTGTCGATCATTTTGTGTTCTTCTTCTTCTTCTTCTTTTTTTTTTTTTTTGTGGTAACCTTCACTGTGGATTTTCTTTTACTAATAGTAGCGGAGCCTAATACCCCACTTTCTTGTATTTGCAGTGGATACTTGGAAATTATTCAAAAGCATATCTGAGAATGCTTGGTTTCCGGATGAATAACAATGAAGTAGCCATATCAACCTGTCAAAAATCTTTTTTGGACCCAAGTATTAGCCAGTACTGCCTAATGTTGGCAAACAAGACAAACATGAAAAATGCAATTGGAGAGAAAAAGGCTTTAGATTTCAGTCGCTGGGCAATATGGATGAGTACTGTTGCGCTTAGCAGATCTGGGTTTCCTGTGAGTTATCTTGAGCATTTTGTTTTTTTACTTGTCTGCACAGATTATCTTATATGTCTAGAACTCCTAATAACCCCTTGCTACTGGAAGAAGGAAAGCTGGTTTTAGTTAGAATGTTTCTGCAATAACTGGTTTTAGTTAAGTTGATTTGGTTTTTTAAGTACAGCAATTCTCATCATGTTGATAGTTTCAGCAATTTAGAAACTGACAATGTATGTTCCTCGGTCATTTCCCCACTATTTCTCCTATCAACTTCTAATGTGTGAAGTTGATGCAAATGGCAAAATCAGCAATTCCCCTGTGCTGAAAACAGGGTTTTTAAACCCAATTTACTAGCTTAATTACAATTAACTCTGTCCTTAACAATCATATGGCCTCTAAATTATAATGTTTATCAATTGGGTTGTTACATGTTCACTGTGGTTAGCATAGGGTAAATCTCACATCACGTGGGCCATAGTACCTTTATCACCTACTTTGATATCAACTGTAGTGGATTAGGTGTATGCATTAGCTCACCAGCTTTGAAGACTAAAATACTGATATAGAATGCTGAAGTTCTATGTATCAAGATTATATCATCCTAGTCATGACATAAAAATGGAAGTGACCTACTCTGTTTCGTGTGTTCTGTTTGAGCGCTACACGCTTTTGTGGAAGATTTAATGTTTAGCTAGTTTAGTGGTGTCTGCAAGTTGGAAGAATGAAGAATTATTGTTGGTTACATATGTGATACCTATAATATTGGTGGTTTGTTTTTCTTTATGTGGGTAATATTGTTCCACATATTCATTCCTGAAGATTTTTATATTTTTGTTAAAAGCTTGAAGCCTTGGAGTGCCTTTCATCTTGTCTCAATGCTTTCGGTGCTTCAAGTCAAGGAACTATATTAGGTGATGGAGATGTTGAATTTTTGAATGAAGCTATGAAGCTATCTCCTAATGGGAACTCCTCAAACTGGATTTCTGGTGATCTGGCTAAGCAAAAAGAGCTAAACGCTAAATCTGAATTTGCCATGCACTATGTTTCACAATTGTTAAAGGAACACCCAAGTTGGAGGCATATTAATATGGTACTTTTTGGTGGATGTATGTACTCAGAGCCTGAGAATGAAGAACACAGGAGATCAATAGAAAAGTTTATTGGAAAAATAACTGCAACATTAGTATATTTTCAGCAGAAGTTCTCTCTGGACCTTTTTAATCTGATGGTCAAGGTATGAAGTTGTTGCTGATAATTAATTTCACATCTTTTTGTTTTTTATTCACTTTATCGTCCAAGGTCATTGACTATTAAAACTTCCTCCACAGATAATGATATATTTGTATAGCCATGGCCTACCATTTATCGGATACCACATGTTGGCTGCATGTGTCCCCAGAATTTTCTCACCACAAGAAGACTACAGATGTGATCGTTTCCTTTCATCTCATATCCTGCCGAATCTACTGTCGAGGGCTTCTGGAGAAATTTCCATAGTTTCAAGATATGTTGTTTCCTGTATCATGAATTGCTCTTGTTTAACCTCGTTTCCCACTGAGAATATAATGGCTCCCGAAAGTCGTTCTTGGCGGTCTGTAGCTTGGCAGTTTTATCGACACAACTTGATACTGTCATTATGGTGTCTAAGAGCCACATTGAAATTGTTTTTTGGTTCATTCACTGAAGATTTCTTGTTTATACCTTTTAGAGTTCTTGATGTAGCTGAATACTATGTATATTTTGCTTCAGCCTGGAGCCAAATGGACTTAAGAGTTCTTGCTTTGATCACAAAACCTGTTTTGCATAGATTCACTCAAGGGCATACTCCTCATGACATCATAGAGGATTTGAATGAAATCCTTTCTGAGATTAGAAAGATTGAGGCACATGAGTTATCATTCAACAATGTAGGGGCATTTGAAGTAGATGAAGATATGCAACATGAACAAGCAGGACATATACTGGCAAAAGTACCTAAGGATGAGAGATGGTTGGTTATTAGTTTTTCTCTTTGGGGCCAAATATCAAGTTTTCTACAACCTCTGCTAAGTTTATTGACTGAAAAAATTGAAGCGAATTGTTCCATTCAATATTCTAGAGAACTCAGCACCATGAGTTCTCTATCTGTTTTTGGAGCTGATAGCAATGATGTACAATTACCAACAGCACTCTTGCCTTTTTCTAAGCTACTATATGTTACATGTTCACATATTTCTGTTTATTGTGCAAAACAGTTGGTATCATACCTGCTGCCCAAAGGAGATGGCAGGGTTGCATATAGTTTTTTAAGCTCAGTAGATGATCATAGTGATCCTTTTTCTTCACCCAGTCATATTAGGCAAAGATCTGATAAAAACATATTGAAGAATGAAGCTGAGTTGAGGGCTGATGAAATTTTCTGGCGTATCTGTTCTGATCCCAACATCATTCCTGGTTTTATTATAGGAAATTTGAAATGGTTTGAGTGTCTTAAGAAGAAGTCCTTTAGAGGATGGAGTGATGTATATATGAGTATCC
The DNA here is from genome assembly GCA_020080225.1 of Gynochthodes officinalis. Classification (NCBI taxonomy): domain Eukaryota; kingdom Viridiplantae; phylum Streptophyta; class Magnoliopsida; order Gentianales; family Rubiaceae; genus Gynochthodes; species Gynochthodes officinalis. The sequence goes on from CM034616.1 coordinate 28,943,052, forward strand.
TGAGGGAGTGTGAGGGTGGTGAAACTGGCCATGAAGAAGATAGGATTGGAAGTCCAAGAGAAGCTGTTGGATCGCCTGTTGCATGTCTGACCCCTAATGATCATCCTTTTCTAAGTTCTGGGGGAGAAAACATGAAGAAAGTTGTTCCCTTTGACAGCCCTAAAGAAATATATAAAAGAACTGGAGAGCTTTTGGAGGTAAATTACATAGTTAGTTTATTCTTCTTTTCATAATATTTTTGTCACAAACTGAAGTGTTTATGCAATGGGAATTTTGATAAAGCCTTATTCTGAATTTAATTCTGTATATTATCCTATATTGGCAGGCTTTGTGCATCAACTCCATTGATCAGCATCAAGCTGCCCTCGCCACAAACCGGAAGGTACCATAGTCACTTGATTCACTGCAGGATGTGATTTTTTTTACCAGTTTTATGAAGTATTGTATCCTTTCACCTGGTTGCTACATTAAAAATCCCTGTAAAAATGAAGAGCTTAAATGATTGAATATCTCCAAATCATTAGAAAGCAGGAAATCACTCTGTCATTCAGTGAAATAAAATTTCAATCTTTTGGTCTCAGAAGATTTTAAGCGCTATGTTGAAATGAAAATTTTGATGCATGCTAGATTTTGAGGTTTGTGGATTTGCTATGATTTAGGGACACTATACAGTTTAAAGAGGAGATTGTTGGACATTGAAGCTGATTAGGATTGTATTTTTTAAATATTCTTATAATTGTGGTGCCTAGTATTGAAAAAGAAACTGGTTAGATGCTCAAAACAGGTCAAGCTTTAGAAAAAGCTTTTTGTAGCTTGATCTGTTCAGTGTTGACATGCAGTGTGAACACACTTGTGACTCTTTGCACATAAGCACGAGTGTGAAAAGCATGTATCAAAAAGTCAACTTAATTGAGATTAGCTCAAGCTCTGCTTTGGATAGATGTGGAAATTTGATTGCCTAGTAATTTTAGGAATTACCAACATTTTGGTATTAGAAATTTTGTGACAATTTGAGAAAGGCGTGAGGCTTTTGAAGGTTTTTATGTGAAAAATCTGAAATCGGTTAATATGCGGACTCAGAATGTGTACTGCAAAAACAGCAAATAAAGGATCTAAACATCATGATTTTTGTTATTATTAGTTTATGGCAGGTATGGTAGAAAGCTTGTATGTTGTGGTAGAGCTGGAATACATTGCTCTCCAACAGTATAACAATGAAATAAATGTCACCAAAGCTATAAATATATATAGTATAAAAAAATATTTGCTGCACTTCTGAGTAGGAGCCTTAATTGTATGCCATAGGGCCTTATTGTAGATAAAATTTCATGCGATTAGCACATATTTTGGTCATAAGTATTCTAGAACATTGTTTACACAAATTTCCGGAATACATGAAAAGTAAGAGTTGTTTTCACTTGTGATGTGACTTTCTAATATCAATAGTTTCTGCCTCAGTTGACTCCCAACCTCATTTTTTTAAAGTATGCTTTAGATAAGAATCAGAAGATAGTTCCTTGCTGGAACTCCTGATTTTTAAAAAAAGATGGCAATGCCATGGGAAGAAGTGGCACTAAAAATTTGGTACAGTATGCAGTCAGTAGTGATAATCTATCTAGTTGCGCTTTCTTGGACGCTTTTGGGCTTACTTTGCTATGATGTTTTGTTCCCCATTTTGATGTAGTATTCTTTAATTAATGCAAAGAGATATCCTTTGCCAAAAAGCTTATGCATTCTTTTGGAGGTTTATCCGAGGAAGTGGTAGATCAACTTCTAAGGTTAGGCCAATGGCTGTTTTTAGATTGGTTGTTTTTGTCAAACCTTGACAGAATCTGAATGATTGAAGAAAGAGTTAGTACTTCCATCAGCTTTTAGATACTCTTGGTAGATAGAAAGTATATCCTTTTGTGGTAATGTAAGTAAGAGAGGTGTGAATTCTTATCTTTGAAGAGGAAACCAAGATGGTGCATCTGGCTGACTGATTAGAAGCAATTTTACATGCATGAATTTTTTGGTCATGATTGAGTCAATATACATTCCATTTCAATATCTAATTCAACTGAGAGTAATATCATTGGAAAATATGCTATCATGGTAGGCATAATTAGGTACCTAATAGCTACTTGTTTTCATGAATGAAATTTTCTTTCAATTATCATATGGTTGCTGTCATTTTGTTAATCTCTTTGTGCTATTACCACCCACATCTTCACTTCATACATTATTTCGTGGTATGAGATCTACCTTTCAAATTTAGGGAATAACATATTTTAACTGGGAGGATGGGCTACCTGGTTGGGGTGGATCTGAATATATCTGGGCAGATGCTGACTGGCCCCACAACGGGTGGGCTGGATCGGAGTCAACTCCAGTTCCTACATGTGTTTATCCTGGAGTTGGTCTTGGAAGCAGGAAGGGAACGCACCTTGGGTTAGGCGGAGCGACCATTGGCGCAGGCCTTAAGGTGAGGGCAGCAAGAGAACTAATGAATGGTGGAACATATGGAGTGCCAGGTTATCCTGGAATGGGTGCATCCAGCCTTGGTTGGGGGATACAGGAAGATTTTGAGCAATTTATCGATCCAATCCCCACTATTGGAAATGTGAACGCTAGTTCATTCTCAACTCATCCTTCAATGCCACTCTTCTTGGTTGGTTCTAGCAATACTCATGTATACTTATGGGAGGTAGGTGTTCTCTCTAGAAAAAGAATGTTTATGTTGATATTTTCTCTTGTTTTATTTGCCTTTTAGACCAATACTGCTATCATCTGCACCCTGGTAGTTTTTGATTCCACAACAAATCAAATATTGCTCTAGTAAGAAAAGCCCCTATGTTAGAATTTTTAGTATGATTACACTTCAGCAGATACCTTTTACAGCACTGCCTTTCTGGCGTTCACTTCTACAACTCCTCATTCAAAATCTGAGAAAGTTGAGGCCTACTGAAGTTCATACTTATCTTAATATGTTTGTATAGGTGATACTGATACCTAATACGAGTTACTTCAGCCCACTGTAGATGTTTTGAATTTCTCCTTTTCGTGAGGCTTCTTGTTTCCAATATGAAGGAGAGTATTAAAACTGATTGTAAAAAGCTTTGGTGTGAGTCTTCAGAATTATGCTGTGTATTTTTGTAAACAGTTTCTCTTATTTGGCTGTTGCATGTATTTGCTTAGTCCTACACTTGTTTACTACACATTTAATATCTTATTGCATCCTGTGAAAGGTTTTCATATTGAATTAGCAAAAAAATCCAATTAAATTCTTCATTATATGGTCTTAATGTCCAGAGGGATTTGGAAGTTCTGATTTTAGATTCATTTTTAAGGATGTTATTATGTTTTCTTCAGCATGATACCTGAGAAGTTGTGTGAATTGTGTTCAGTTTGGTAAGGACAGAGCAACCGCTACTTATGGAGTGCTCCCTGCGGCAAATGTTCCTCCTCCTTATGCCCTTGCATCCATATCAGCTGTACGGTTTGACCAGTGTGGACACAGATTTGTGACTGGTGCATTAGATGGAACTGTTTGCACGTGGCAACTAGAAGTTGGAGGAAGAAGCAATGTTGGTCCCACAGAATCCTCCATCTGCTTTGACAATCATACATCGTATGTACTCAAACTGGTTGCTTGTGAAGGGAGTTAGGCTGAATTTTGTTCATTCATTTTATTTAAGTTCCATAGTTATATTGGTTCCTCTACAACTTAAGAATATAAGGGGGTGCTTGGTTGAGAGATTGGGTGGGGGGGAATGGAATAGGAATGAAATGAAATTTGATGCTTAGTTGAGGGATATCATTTCGTGAACAGTAGCTCCAAATACTAAAACTGGGGTATCCTTCATTCCCCCCCCCCCCCCCCCCCCATTTTGGGGGGTTGAAAGTGATTACCCACAATTTTTTTTTTTTTTTTAATGAACCAAGGCTGTAGAAGCAATGCTTTGCATAATTGAAAGAATTATTATTATTGTTGTTATTATTATCATTCCCTAGCACAAACTAACCAGTACAATTATAATGAAAAAACATATTATTATTCCTCATTGTTATCTTTTCCATTGCCCTTCTTAAACCAAGCACCCCTTAATTTGTTGATCAACTTATTATTGGTATTTTCTGCTGAAAGTGGCCTGAGACTATACCACACCTCAGTGTTATGTGTCTTCTCTTTCCAACAGGACTCTACTGGGTGAAAATCAAAGCGTACAAGTTTTGTGTTAATACTGTGAATTGTGAGCTGCTGAGAGTATAGTCTATTATGAGGCTGTATATTTTTTTTTATATGAACATATAGTGGTCATTGCCAATCAGTATTGTATGCAATTCCTCAACAGGACTTTGCTTGTCTAGTGAACAATAAATGGTTATTGCAATGAACTTCTGAGACATGCAATGAGTAATTTTTAAACCCCAACAAGTAACATAATAGGATAGCCAATATATGGAGGAATGGGAAGGAGAGTGCTGTCAGCATGAAATGAAGGAAAGAGGAAGACGGAAAAATTGTTCATCAGTTTGGGTTCATTAAAGAATTAAGAAAATTGAAAAGATAATTTTGCATGGAAAACAGAAGAGGAAAGAAATGAAAGGAGAACATAAAAACGTAAAATGGTTTATCTGTCATATAAGCTTTTATGAAACGTCATTTTTTTTCCTTACATTTCTTTCCAAGCAAGTGCCAGAGGAGCTTGAGTTTGGAAGGCCTAGTATATTTTCCAAACTGTGAAACCAAAACAAGAATGTCCTATTCCCTCCTATTCTTTGTCCTTTTTTTAGTTTAATTTTCATTTCCTTGAAGCCATTGCCATGGACTAGGTTGTGCGATTAATGTGCCTCATTCCGTCATATGTAGTTTTCGATGTGAAATTGAATTCGATAATGCAATTTCAAGTTGTGATATTTTGTTTTTCTTTTGTAATTTTCACTTTAACTCTTGATGTATCTTTGCAGGGACGTTACCTATGTTACTCCTAGTGGATCAATTATCGCGGCAGCAGGATACAGCTCGTCTGGCATTAATGTTGTTATTTGCGATACACTTGCACCTATTGCTACTTCTCGGGCTTCCATCATGTGTCATGAAGGTTTTTTTTAATTGCTAATTTGTGATTTTAGTTTGCTGAATTGTTGGGAAAACAATTTTTAGTTCTTATGGTGTGAAGCACTTTTGAGAACACAAGTAAATTGCAGTGCTTCGCTTGAGTTTTATCAGAACTTTCTTGTAAGGAAGGTTGCTGATGTAAAATAAAATTGGAAGGGGTTTTCTGTAAATTTAGGAAGAGAGGAAGTCCTTTGAATATGATTTATCTCAGATTGAACAGGTAACCCTTATTCAAGGAGGATTATATAGACATGCAGGAAAGGAAGAGCATGCGTTTCCTAGTTAAATGACAGGAAAAACTTAAAATGACTTGCTTTCCAGATGATCCCTCTAGAAGTGAGTGATTATACCAATCTTTCTAGTTATTTCATTCTCTATTTTTGCTTGAGAATATCCTAAGGAAAGCAACTTTATTTCTACGAAGTTAAAACAACAGGATTATGTCTCCAAAAAACTACAGTCATCATTTAATAGCTATTTTGCTTCGATTTTTTAGGGCTTAGGGTGCAATTCACCGAGTTTGTGGACATCTTTCCCCTTCAATTTTGTAGGAAAAAGTTGCTAGTTCAGACCATTGCATCAGTGTTTGACGAGGTTGGAAAAGTTAGGCACTCAATCCATCCCTTTGCTTAAACTGTGGAAAGCATAATAGGATCAAATGGGCAATTCTTTCAACTGCATCTCAAATTCTCATATTTTACTCTTACATGCATTTAATTGTCTTATAAATGTATAGTTGCTTTGACTTTTCGTCGACACACAACGCCATGGATGATGTATATGTACACCTCAAAAGATAAGGAAATTTTGTGATTTTAGGTGGTACACGCTCTCTTTCTGTGTTTGATAACAATCTTGGAAGTGGTTCTGTTTCTCCCCTTATTGTTACTGGTGGAAAAGCTGGTGATGTTGGACTTCATGACTTCCGCTACATAGCTACTGGAAGGACAAAGAAGCACAAGCACAATGATAGTAGCGACCCTCATGGTAATATGGCCTCGACAGCAGAGATGCAGAGTAAAACTGGGGACCAGAATCGAAATGGGATGCTCTGGTATATACCAAAGGCTCATATAGGTACTGCAAATATCATCTTGATGGATTATGGGCCTTCTTTTTCTGTATTATCTTCTTACTTTTTATTTTTGTCATGAAGGGAGTGTTACCAAAGTGTCCACCATCCCAAATACTAGTTTTTTCTTGACGGGAAGTAAAGATGGAGATGTAAAACTCTGGGATGCCAAGAGGGCGAGATTAGTATATCATTGGCCAAGGTTGCATGAAAGACACACTTTTCTGCAACCCAGCTCCCGTGGTTTTGGAGGAGTAGTCCGGGTAATTTTTAAAACATGATCTGACAGTTGTTTCGTATTCATGAATCTAGTTAGTTGCGATTTGCGAGAGCACAAACTGGAACGACATTTGATTTCATGTCTGCAGGCGGCAGTTACTGATATTCAAGTGTTTTCTCACGGTTTCCTTACATGTGGCGGAGATGGTACTGTGAAGCTGATTCAGCTCAAAGATTTTGCTCACTTGTGAAGGAAAAATGTGGATGGAGTGATGCTGTTATTGAAGCGTAAATAACGTTTATTAGGTGATAATGACGTATTTTGCTGCTGAATATCTTCATATCTGTTGGCACACCCCCAAATTTTTGAGGAGATGCTTGTTTGAAGAAGGCAGGCCTTCTACGCTTCCATTCTTGGTTGGAGATTGAATGCATGGAAGTGGAATTGGGAATTGTCCGCTGTAGTTTAGCCTGTACATTTATTGTGCATATGTTTTACTCGTTACAGCTCGGCCCACATAGGTTGAGCAGAGCATTTAGTTTTGGGTTGTTTACTAACTGTATATTTTGGTTTTTGAGCTCATGTACATTGGTAATCAATCATATTTGCACAGGTGAATGGGATAGAAAATGGGGTTTAATTTCCAACGTTTGCCAAATCTAAGCTGTATATGCTATGTAGTTTTATATGAGTTTAGGTTTTTGGGAACAAGGTTTTGTTAATTTTACTTGAACTTCATGTGTGCGGGGTGAAGGGGAACTAGTATTTAATTTTGTTGTCAAGTAATTGAGGAGGTTTGACAAATTTCGAATCCGGAACATGTGCATGCGTGCGAGATGCAATGATCCATCCCTTTCTTCAGAAGCGTACGCTTTGTCGCTTTGGACAAAGGTGTGCCGTAAATAATATAATACCAATAATAGTCCATGTAAGTCAATCAAGAATTATGGGCTTGTTGATTCGAGGAGGCACTAATTTTGACTTGAGTAGCTCAACTCCAGAATGACACGCAGAATACATATCCATTATCCACTGCTGAATAAGCTTTACGCTTTAAAAATCGGCTGTTGTGGTCAACACTTACGGCTCTAGGAGGGATTCACGGTGCGATTGCACCTAAATTGACTGTGATTTTTTTTTTATTTTTTTTGGTTTAAAGAAGAGTGATTGTATTCACCTTTTGATGTACTATTTGTATTTTTATTTGGGTAATATTATATTTTTATTTATTAGGATTTATGTTCTTAAATATTAAGATTTTATTTTTCATTTTAGAAGTGTATGTATCTAGTTTGGGAGAAGAGACTATAGATGTACATGATAGCATCAAGAAATACATAAATGAGAATTAGAGACTAAAATCTAATTGTTATTTTGTAACTTGCAATTTCAGATGTTTCAATAGAGGCTGACAAGTTATAATATACAGTAATTTCGATTACTATTGATGTAAAGGTAAGTATCAATCTTTTGTGTAATTTTTTTATTTTTTACTTTGTCAAATATTGTTGCACTTTCCTTTGTGATTAAGATCAAAACTATTATGAAAAGCAATTAGACTTTTTAAATTATGCTAAGTACAATTTGTAATTTGTAATGAAATTTTTACCGTTATTATCAAAATAAATAAATAAGCTTTACGCTTTCCCCATTCCTCTTCCACGTACCCACCTCCCTAATCAAAGTTTGGGTAGCCACACTGCAGACGTTGTTTTTTCCTTACTATGGGCTCCTACCCAGGAGTCCCATTGTTTTGTTTACTAACTTTACTATCCATTCCCAGCCGTACTGGTCGGCAAAGCAAACCCACCCACTGAATTATGAAAATATCAGTACAAAAATCTAACCATCGGCTTCAGTGCTTCAAAGTTCAAACCCAAACCAAAACCCAATGAGTCAATGACAAACACCATAACAAATCCATCCATTGTCTTCCTAATCCTTTTTAATCCTCTGGTAATCTCCAAATGGACCCCACTATATGCACGCATCTTTTTAAACTATGCGCCCCCAACTTATTTTATATATTATGTTGGGACTTGGGACTATTAAATTATTAATCTCCTCACAATTGAATATACCGGGCTGATAATCCTTTTTTACAAATCTATTTATTTCAGAGTTGAATATCATTCAACTGTTCGAGATTTTTTTTTTCACCCTTTAAGTACTCTCTTGTATAAAAATTTAGAATAAAATACTTTATCGATCCCATAAAAATTATTTTCAATGCTTTTCTTTGAAAAAAGTATTGTAAATACTAAAACGTGACCATAAGAGGTGAGTCCACTAAGCTCATTAAGGGGATTATAAGTATAAAGTTGCATTATTTTGGATATTAAGCTTAATATCATCGTCTCTCCTCTCTCCTTCCTCCTCCTCCTCCTCTGGGATCTGGAGAGGACATTGGGTGGGGACAACACACAAAGTTGCAGGGAAGGTACCAAATGCAGCAGCCCCGGAGAAGCCTGAAAAGAAGGTATACGTCGTCGTTTTCTTCTCCATTCGAAGTTATAAACCGACGGGAATAATAGAAGTCTAGAAAATGATGATAACTGAAAAACAAAACAAAAAGTAGGGTAGGGTCCCCCCCCTCCCCTCTCCTTCTTTCCCTCTCTCCCCCTTGTCAGGGGCCAAAAAATTAAAAAAAAAAAAACAAAATGAGGGAAAAATCTTTAAAGAAACTGCTACATCACCACTGCACCACATTGCTACTCAATTCCTTAAACAATTCCTCAATCTCATCCAAGTTCTATCCCTCTCTCTCTCTTCTCTCGCTTGATTCAATTGCTTTATCTTTTTCAGTTTTAGGTCTGTGCCTTTTTTTCTTCTTTTTTTTTTCTTAACATGAATACATGAACATATATTATGATTTTTTCTTTCTTTTATTTTCTTTTGGGTCTCTCCATATAGGGAAGTTAGTTTACTCGATAATGATCAAACCATTTGTGGGTTTCTTTTCTTATCGGGTTTTCTGGGATTTTAGTTGATTTATATGTGGAAATGAAATTTGTCTGAAATCTGGTTTACGGTTTGATGGATAAAAATCAATTTTGGTTTGGTAAGTGAATTTACTGGTTGATGAAGTTGAGGATTTTTTAGCCTTAATTCTTAAGATGACATGAAAGAATTTATTTTCCGTTGGGTCTTTCCTTTTCTGTTTGCAGTTGGCTGGTTTCTTCGGTTGCAAGGGAACTCACTACTTCTATTATTTATCTGATTAGCTTCTCCTTATGCCAGTGTTGTGAATCTTTAACTTGGCAAGATCATAATGTACTAGAAAAGTTCGAACTTTTATTTGTAACTCCTGTCAGTTTAGGCTTCAATAACTTGGCCACTTGGGGTCAAGTTTGCAGCGTCTGATTAGGATTCTGATTTTTATACGTTGGATGCTTCTTGAAGCTCTTTGGACCATTGTTTTGTTTCTTGGTTTTAAGTTACTGTCAAAATGATTTGTTAATTTCGTGAACCTGTATCAACATTCTTGATCTTGAGATATTATTGGTTTAGCTTTCAAAACTACGGCATACCAAGGTAGAGCCATTGTAAGTTGCGTTGGTTACTATGGCCGGATAAAGAGACATGTTTAGATGGGGATTTTACATGCCCGTATCTGTTCTCTTGTTATTATCCCAGAAACTTTGTCTATATCTTTTGTTTTCTAGCCAATTTCATTGCTGGGATACTTGGAGTCTGTATTTAATTTCTTTGTTCTGTATGTCCTTAAACTTTGTTCTAGTACAATTTACGTGAAATTATTCCCTTTTTTTTTCTTTTTTCTTCTTTTTTTTTTTGCTTTATAAAAAATATTTGACGATGCTTTCACATTAACTTGAGATTGGTTGGAATCATTTCAAATTATGTCTTATGATTATGCTGACTATCTCTTCTAGACATTGGTGATTTCTTACATATGCAGTCCAACATTGAAATTGTGGACTGCTTTTGACTTATAGGTGTAAACTTCCTTGTATATCATCATTCATTAATTATCACATTTTAGTTGATTATTTGAGATCCTGACATTATTCTGAGAGAATTTTAGTGTAGGTGTTAGGATTCAGTTGAGGATGGACGAGTGATGGCAGTTGCAGAAGCAAGGGCTGCTTGGCAGAGAACTGTTAATCGCTGCTTGGTCCAGGAAGACGCAAAAAGAGCTCCTAAATTAGCTTACTGTCCATCAGCATCACCCTCCGTCAGGGAAGCTGATGTAGGACCTAGAAGTGCTACTGATGCAGAGGACATTCATAGTGTAGGTTTCTTGCCATTTAATTGGAACACTTCATATTCTAATTTATCACCCAACACAAGATGGTGGTTGCAGCTTCAACCCAGTTATAGGCAGCAGAGAGGTCTTACTAGTGAACAAAATAATTCTGAAGACTCTCAGATGAAAATCTCCCAAAGTGGTGTAGGCCCAGGGGTTAAACTCGATGATAGTCATGATGGTGGTGCTTTTGTTGATGACTCTATGAATACTGAATCTTTTGATGGTTCTGATTTTAGAACTTCTAATTCCAATGACAAGAATGATTTTGGAATTGAAAATCTAGATAGTAAACCTACTTGTCGAGGGTCTTTGTTTGAATCAGCTGAGATTGGTACTGATGGTTGCATAGCTTCCAAGAAAACAAATGAAATGTTTCCTTTTTCTGAATCTCCTTGGATTGGGGATGAGAAAGCTGAGCCGTGGTGGCGCATTGCTGACCAAGATGATCTGGCCTTGTTGGTTGCACAGAGATCTTTTGGGCTTATCGAGAATTGTGATCTTCCCCAGCCTCGGAACTCTAGGGTTAAGAGGGAAACTTTTGTTGATCTCTGCTCCATTGATCATGAAGAGACTTGTACCTCACGTATAGACTCAAAACAACCTGGTTACTGTCATGGTTTAATTACCTGTAATGAGAATAGTATTGCTTCAGAAGGTGGATGTCAAAAACTGTGCTTGTCAGTTGATTGCTACTCGCAGTCTTATACTTCTACTATTACATCCTTGAGGTATAGTCTATTTTCTTGTCTAACATGCATCCAGATGATATTTGCGCATAGAGTTTTGGACTTGTTTGCCTCGTAGGATAGGCTAACAATTTCTTGTACTTGGTCAGCTTGGAAACATTGCCAGCATTTATCTTATGAAAGATGGTATCCTTTTGTATCAAAACTAGTGATAATTAATATCCTTCTCTCATATTAAGGCAGCTATGTTATGTTTGGGGGTGTTGCATCTGCTTTAAATTGTCCTCCCATGCCCATTTCACATTTAGATGCTAATTGTTCATTATGGAACAGAGATGGTGCAAATGAAGGAGCTCTGCCCAGAAGGAATATGGCAGAGACTGATTCCAGCAAGGGTGAATTATTAGAAGCGCTACGCCATTCTCAAACGCGTGCAAGGGAAGCTGAGAAGGCAGCTAAGCAGGCCTATGAAGAGAAAGAGCATGTGGTGAAGCTCGTGTTCAGACAGGCAGCTCAACTGTTTGCTTATAAGCAGTGGTTCCAGCTTCTGCAACTAGAGAATCTGTGCTATCAGATTAAGAACAACAAAAACCAGCCCATATCGAGTCTTTTTCCTGTAATGTTGCCGTGGATGCCCCAAAAGCCCGGGAAATTGCGAAAGAGTTGGCAGAAAGGTGCCAGAGGAAAACGAGGGAAAAAGGGACGTCCCAAATGCTACATAACCAAATATGCAGTTGTTTTTGCCTTAGGATTGGGCCTTGTTGGTGCAGGTTTGCTCTTGGGCTGGACTGTGGGTTGGATGTTTCCAACATTCTGAGTAAAGTGAATATGTTGGGGTTGGCGGGTGGGAAACTCTGTTTGTGTCCAATTTTTTGTTGCTTCCCTGTGGAGTTATTAGGATGTTTGGTTTACAATAGAGCTTGATTGGTTAGCTTAGCATCCCCTACTGCCGTATCTAATCATGTATTTTAGATTGTGAACCGCTCGTGCAAGTTTAATGTATATCTATATGTACAAGGATCTAATGTTATGTAAAACAAGAAGGATTATGTTCAAGGGGAGACACAGGACTTGTCGACTGGTTTGGCAAGGTGGATTATGTCCAGAATGAGATACTTTGGATCTGAGGATGTAGCATGATGATCGAGCAATGGTTTTCCAATTCCTTTCCCAGGCAGGTACTTGCTATCACTGATGCAGTTCACCAAACTTGGAAAGCTAGGAACCAAGTCCTTCTGCAAGAAAATTTAATGGTAAGTTTTTGTTTTTTATAATGAAAATCGCATGCGATGAAAACAGAGAATAGAGAGTAAAAAATATTGAAACTTTGAGAGTCAAATTAATAAGGCAATAGTTGGACTCTATTTTGCATCTTACTCAATTGGCTTAATGAGAAATAAATCATAATGGCAAAAAATTTTAAAAATTAAGATATAAAAAATTTGTCATTTTTGTGGGTATAGCATTCGATTTTTAGGCGAAAATTGAAATTTTGAAAAATAGATTCATAGTCCATTAAATGGCCTCTCCTTCACATCATATCCACTTGGTTGAATGAGAATTTGTACGAACTTGTATTTAATCGTAAAAAATGGAGAAGATCAAAATGTTGAAAATTTGATATTTTCATGAGCAATGATTTTAGATTTTTTTTATAAAAATCGAGAATTTGAGAGCCAAAGTAATAAGGTAATAATTGGCCTTTATTTTGCATTCTACTCAATTGGCCTAATGAGAAAAAATTGGAAAACTTGTTATTTTCGTGTGTTATAATTTCAATTTTTCAACTAAAATCGCAATTTTGAAAAACAGATTAATAGTGTATCAAAAGGCCCCTCTTTGGCATCCCAACCATTTGGTTACATGAGAATGACTATTTAATGATAAAAAATAGAGAAAGTAAAAATGTTGAAAACTTGTCATGTTTTCAATTAAAATCAAATTTTTGAAAAATAAATTTATAGTCTATTAAATGACGCTCCTTTGTATCCTATCCATTAGGTTGAATGAGAACTAGTATTTAATTATAAAAAAATAGAGAAAATAAAAATATTGAAAATTTGACATTTTCGTGAGTAATAGTTTTTTATTTTTTGATGAAAAACGAAAGTTTGAGACTCAAATTAATAAGGCAATAATTGGCCTCTAATTTGCATTCTACCCAATTGGCTTAATAAGAGCTAGTATTTAATGGTAAAAAAATAGAGAAAATAAAAATGTCAAAATTTTGACATTTTCCTAAGCAAGAGTCTTGGACTTTATGATGAAAATCAAAATTTTGAGAATCAATTAGTAAGGCAATAATTGGCATCTATTTTGCGTCCTACCAAATGGCCTAATGAGAAATGAATAGTAGTGGGAAAAATTGGAAAAACTAAAATATTGAAATTCGTCATTTTTGTGGGCTATATTTTTTGTTTTTTTCGATGAAAATCAAAACTTTGAGAAACAGATTTATAGTCCATTAAATGGCTTCTCCTTCACATCCCATCCATTTGGTTGAATGAGAACTAGTATTTAGTAGTAAAAAACAGGGAAAATAAAAATGTTGAAAATTTGACATTTTTGTGAACATAAAAAAATAGTCTTCGATTTTTTTATGAAAATCAAAAATTTTAAAGTAAACAAAATAAGGCAATAATTGACCTCTATTTTGTATCCTACCCAATTGACCTAATGGGAAATGAAAAATAATGAGAAAAAATTGGGAAAATTAAAATATTGAGGATTTGTAGATTTTCATGAGCTATATATAGCCTTCAATATTTTGATGAAAATTGGAACTTTAAGAAACATATTTATACTCCACTAAATGGCCTCCCCATCGCATATTATCTACTTGGTAGAATGAGAACTAGTATTTAATGGTAAAAAATAGAGAAAACAAAAATGTTGAAAATTTGACATTTTCGTGAGCTAAGTCTCAGATTTTTCGATGAAAATCGAAATTTTGAGAGTCAATATAATAAGGCAATAATTGGCCTCCATTTTGCATCCTAGCCAATTGGCCTAATGAGAAATGAATAATAATGGGAAAAAATTGGGAAAATTAAAATATTAAAAATTGATCATTTTCGTTGGCTATTGTTTTCAATTTTTTCGATGAAAATCAAAACTTTGACAAACGAATTTATAGTCCATTAATTGGCATTTCCTTCAGATGCCATTCATTTGGTTGAATGAGAACTAGTTTTTAATGGTTAAAAATTGAGAAAATAAAAATGTCAAAATTTTGACATTTTCGTAAGCAATAGTCTTGGATTTTAAGATAAAAATCGAATTTTTGAGAGTCAATTTAATAAGGCAACAATTGGCATCTATTTTGTGTCCAACCAAATTGGCCTAATGAGAAATGAATAATAATGAGAAGAAAATGGAAAAAATTAAAGTATAGAAAATTTGTCATTTTCATGGATTATAATTTTTGATTTTTCAATGAAAATCGAAAGTTTGACAAAGAGATTTATAGTCCATCAGATGGCCTCTCCTCCGCTTCCCAATTTCCCTGAACGACAACAGGTATTTAATGGTAAAAAATAGAGAAAATAAAAATGTTGAAAATTTGACATTTTCGTGAGTAATAATCTTGGATTCTTCGATGAAAATTGAATTTTTGAGAGTCAATATAATAAGGCAATAATTGGCCACTATTTTGCATCCTAACCAATTGGCCTAATGAAAAATGAATAATAATGGGAGAAATTAGAAAATTTAGAATATTTATCGTTTGTCATTTTTGTGGGTTATAATTTTTGATTTTTCAATTAAAATCTAAAGTTTGAGAAACAGATTTATGGTCCATTAAATAGCCTCTACTTCATATCCCATCCGTTTTCGTGAATGATAACTAGTATTTACTGTTAAAACATAGAGAAAATAAAAATGTTAAAATTTTGACACTTTCATGAACAATATTATTAGATTTTTCGATTAAATCAAGATTTTGATAGTCAATTGAGTAAGGCAAAAATTGGCCTCTATTTTGCATCCTACCCAATTGGCCTAATGAGAAATGAATAATAATGGGCAAAAATTGGAAATTTTGAAATTTTGAAAATTTGTTATTTTCATAGGTTGTAGTTTTCAATTTTTTTATGACAATCGAAACTTTAAAAAACAAATTTATTGTCCATTAATTGGCCTCTCCTTCGCATCACATCCATTTGGTTGAATGAGAACTAGTATTTAATGGTAAAAAATTGGGAAAATAAAAATGTGGAAAATTTGACATTTTCATGATCAATATTCTTGGATTTTTTTTTTTTATGAAAATCAAAATTTTTTATAGTCAATTTAATAAGTTAATCATTGGACTCTATTTTGCATCCTACCCAATTGGCCAAATGAGAAATAAATATTAACTGGAAAAAATTGGCAAAATTAAAATATTAAAAATTTGTAAATTTTCATACGTTATAGCCTTCAATTTTTCAAAGAAAATCGAATATTTAAGAAACATATTTATATTCCACTAAATGGCCTCTTCTTCACATCCCATCCATTTAGTAGAATGAGAACTAATATTTAATGACAAAAAATAGAGAAAATAAAAATGTTGAAAATTTGAATTTTCATAAGCAAATAAAAATGTCGTCTTCGATTTTCATGAGAACTAACATTTTCATGAACTAATGTTGTCTTCAATTTCTCGATTAAAATCGAAACTTTGACAAACAAATTTATGGTCCATTAATTGACATATCCTTCACATCTCATTCATTTGGATGAATGAGAACTAGTATTTAATGGTGAAAAATAGAGAAAAATAAAAATGTTAAAAATTTGATATTTTTGTGAGCAATAGTCTTGGATTTTACTATGAAAATCGAAATTTTGAGAGTCAATTTAATAAGGCAATAATTAGCATCTATTTTTCCTCCTACCAAAATGGCCTAATGAGAAATGAATAATAATGGGAAAAATGGAAAAATTAAAATATACAAAATTTGTCATATTCATGTTTTATAGTCTTTTATTTTTTGATGAAAATCGAAAGTTTGACAAACAAATCTATAGTTCATAAAATGGCCTCTCCTTCGCATTCTAACCATTTCCCTGAATGAGAACAAGTAATGATATAAAAAAAAAAGAAAATAAGATGTTGAAAATTTGATATTTTCATGAGCAATAGTGTTAGATTTTTCCATGGAAATCGAAATTCTGGGAGTCAAAATAATAATGTAACAATTGGCCACTATTTTGTGTCCTACGCAATTAGCCTAATGAAGGTTTGGGCCATGACAACAGATGGCTCTGGGTTAGCCCAAGAACCATTGGACTGAGTACGGCCCATTAAAAACCCAATAAACAACATAACAATATGGCATCGACGAAGGGTCCTCCGGTGACATTCATATTCCGATTTGGATTGCGAACGATCGATCCCCTTCCTCAATTCCTCCACCTCCCTGCTTCCATTGGCAAAAAAGAAAGGGACATCCACAGTTCGTTCGTTCGTTCGTTCAAAAGAAAGAGAGAAAAAGAAAGGATGCCGGTGATGGAGAAGCTGAAAATGTTCGTGGTGCAGGAGCCCGTTGTGGCTGCATCTTGTCTCATAGCTGGTGTTGGTAAGTCTCCTTATTCTTCCCTGCCACTGTTTTAACTTTCTTCTTGATGTTGCCGAATCCGATGCCCACTGTTTTTATCATTTTTTATTCTTAGTGGCTGAACTCAATCCTTCCTTCTTGTCCATAACTGAAATAGACTGCTCATGCTCATGAATTGATTTTTTACTCTGGCCCATCACCCCGCCAGTTGTTTAATGTTTGTTGTTTCATTTGGTTTTGTTGATTCAATTAGTAAATTAAAATATATTGAAATTAAAAAAAAGAAAGTTTTGATTTTTCTTCAAGCACATAACAATAACAATAGGAAGCCATTTTCGTACGCAAATTTCTCGGACTATAGAATAGATTCCAGCAGCCGTTGATAGTTAGTCGAGGAGACTCCGTTGAAATTTAAAGGGATTGCTGTAATTTTTATGGAATTTTGAGAAACCTGCTCGATCT
Source organism: Gynochthodes officinalis (assembly GCA_020080225.1). Taxonomy (NCBI): domain Eukaryota; kingdom Viridiplantae; phylum Streptophyta; class Magnoliopsida; order Gentianales; family Rubiaceae; genus Gynochthodes; species Gynochthodes officinalis. The sequence goes on from CM034616.1 coordinate 28,960,409, forward strand.
TTGAATTCCCTCATAGAAAAATGTGGACTTTTGTGAGGTACTGACGCTCAGTTCAATTTATAATTAACATCACAAGGACAGTGAATAAGAAGGACATCATTGTTCAGCTCATATATGTAGGGTAAATAGGTTTTAGGATTAGCCCACTTGGTCTCATGCAAAATATATTTCAAATACAGGACAAAGTGCCTGCTGTTGTCCAGCCATTATGCTAGTTGATGTGCAAGGTGGATATTCCTTCAAGGAGACATATTGCAGATAGCAGTTTGCTTGTAACATTTCTTTCATAATTTGGAAGACCTTGATTTTGCTTCCTAAGAAGTAGGCGAAGTTTCATTTTCATATCAACATTGAAGCTAGAGTTAGTAATTAGACAATGCCTTTGCAAGTTTTATATAGATGGAGAATCTAGCAGGCACAATGTTTGGAATAGTTTTCTTCTAATTAGCCCCCCCTCCCTTTTCTTTATTTGGTGAAATCTTTTATTTATTTATTTTTTCTCATTTTATTGCTTCAAACAGAATGAATGCCCTGGTCTTATGTGTTTTGATGCCTTAATAATCTCAGGTCTATTCCTTCCAGCCGTGGTGAGACCTATTCTAGACTCATTTGAGACACCCAAGCAAGCCCCTCCAGCAGTTTTGAGTGATGTAAGTATACAAATTTGAGGCATTCTAACTTATCTCTATGGGCACCGATACCTTCTTAATTTCATCCTCCAAATAGTCATTTTTCTCAGGTCAGCTTATGGACTTGTATCAATTCTTTTAAAGAATTTTGTCTTTAGATACCTTTGTAATTTTTTTTGGGTAAATACCATGGAGTGCCTAGCCTTAAAAGAAGGTATTAATATGGTTTACACTCTAGGGGTGATGCTGCAACTAAACTAGTAATCAGAATGTATAAGTAGGCTGTTGTGATATACGGCTAATTGAGCTGGGTTTCTTTTCACACATGAAACATCTGAACTAAATCCAGATGTTTTCCTATTTTTACCATTGTAGATGGACATTGATCATTGGCAAACGGGAGTGTTGGCTGCTGCAATATCCAGGCAGCACAATTTGCAAAACTTTCTTGTACCTCTTTAATGGAATTTTGTCCAAGGCCATTTCATGTATTATCAGCCCCTGAGAATCTTCTGCTAGATATTCTTGCGCCCAGGACTCTAGTTGTAGAAGTTTAGTATGATGGTAAAGTTATCTACTCTGACCAGGACTAAACTATGTTTTTTGTTTTGCATATTTACAGGTCGTTGCTGGTATGACTGGTAAAAAATAGGGTTGTTTCCAGAGATGAATGATAATCATTTTCTGTTTGTCATTTTACACAATTGTACCCATTTAATAATGCCGAGATTCATTTATATTCTCCCTCCCAAGTATGTACTATTTTGTACTGAAACTTCAGCTTAATTCATACTAGTTGAGGGGTTGTGTCAACATACTTTGTCTGGTGTCTTTTGCTTTTGATTGTTTAGACGGCTTTAGTTAATATGTTGTAGGTCATTTTATTTGATTGTTTTATTTTGATTAATTTTCTCTCGCCATAACGAACTAATATTGCTTGACTAAACCTTAGTGTTAGGGTTAGTCTCATATTGGTTATTGAAGAGGATGTGAAGGCACAGCATACGGTTTTGTGAACAATCGTCTTGGGCTGCATGAGACAATGAAAGATATTAAACTCGTGCTGTTGTAGTAATGCTACTTGCTACATTCCCCTTAGAGGTGAAAGGTACATTGTCCGAACCTGCAAGTTGCAAACTTGAGTGATTCGTATAGAAGAACAATAGCTGATCTTTGAGTAGCTGTTGATCCTAACGCCTCTAGTCTGTACTTGAGGCTAGAACCTTTCGAGCAATTGGATATTGGGCATGTGTAAAAGCATGACCTTTTCCATCAGAATGTATCTCGAGTCTAGGTGGTTAGATTTTCATGTGTCCATTTATCATCTTAGGTGAAAATTTAGAACAATGACTGTTGTCTTTTACAAGTTTGATGGGGGATGACTGAATGATTGGTATTGCCTTGGTTACTAGTTAACTCGACCATAGAGTGGATACATGGACTAGCTCATAAGGATGCTTTGTCTTAGATATAGGCTTCGGGAGAAAAGGATGGTTATTTTGATAATTCGATTTTTCCTATATTATACAGATGAATATCTTGATCCTGCGCTCCCGGTTCCTCCGACATGTGGAACTTCTGGATCAAATTCATGCGCTTACACGATTTCGTTTTACAAAACACACATCCATGGTCCATCCATAGGCTAACTAAAACACTCGTAAACTACACAAGTCCTTTCTTTGTCTTTCTGCCCTTCCAGGGTATCACTTGCTTAACTAAAATACTCACAGACTACACAAATCCTTTCTTTGATTTTCTGCTCTTCCAGGGTATCACTTGCTTAATGCCATCATACACGGCCGCCTGCGAAAAAGAAGAGAGTAACTTTTAAGTCAGTTTAAATATATAAACAGGGTTAAATTGTGTGTTGCAATGCAATTTCAAAGAGAACAACATCAATTACTAATGGTGTTTGGAGCCTAGAAATCATCTGGCAATCAACGGTCTGAAATGGATTCCCAAGTTCATTGTGTCTCAAAAGATTCTCGGCTAGCTTTTTCTACTTTCTAGATGCTTCAATCGAAAGAAGGATATTATGGCGGGATGGCATTCAATTGGTTTTGTTTCTACATGGAAGGATATTATGGCGGCATGGGATTTAAATGTTTATTCCTTCCCTGGAAAAGGTGCCAGAGTCCCAAGAAAAGAAGATTTTATGGATCCCTCCTTTGCTTTCCTTGCACACGACAGAGGTTCTTCACTGAACCATGGGATAAAGTCACAAGATGCACCTTCAATTGTCAGTCTATTAGCATACTAAAGACAACACAATTTAATTAATCTCAGTGTGTCAAGACAGTAGCCACTGGATTTTGGCTTTAGGGATATGGTTCTTGGTTCGTGATTGATTACTCCTCGTGTGTGTGTGCGTGTTTTGATACAATTCATGTCTCACTCCTTACTCATGAATCATGATGGCATTGAGTCATTCTGTATTAAAGTAAGTCCCCAGTGAATGCACTGCTATTTCAAGCCCATAATCAACTACTTAAGACGTCTATAACAACAAAAGTTGGACAAATAACAAATGGGGATGTGCCTAATAGCCTAAGCGCCTCCACTAGGGACTAACTCGATTATAATTATATCTCAAGGGACTGACCTATGAGCATTGAGCAAATGCCAAATATGCCATGGGGGAAAAACTGTGTATACTTTTTTCCCACCAAAACTTTACCTCCAGCCAGACCCACCATTCATTTGTTCAGCACTGACACTAGCACAGATTGGACTGTACTTTTGGACAGACCGAGACTAATCCACCATTTAATGAACTTGGACTTTTTTATTTGCAACACTTCTTATTTCTAATGGTTTACCCTTTTCGTTAAAGACGCTTTAATCACATCCCACGTCAGATTATCAACTCCCTAATGATTGTGATCTCGTTGTAAAACCATTCAATAAGTTAAGTAAGGCAACATCTGCCGCATCCAGTTGTGATGGGCTCTGAAGGCCGAAAATTTTACACTTACCATAGTCCTTATATATGGAGCATCAAAACAAAAAAGTGACAAATATGAATGTGTTTTACGGAGATGAGTTACATGAGTAAAACAATTGAATCAACTCTCGCCCCATTAAAGACCAAGAATATTGTGAAAGTGGCAATTAGTGAGACCAAAAATGCATAAACGTTTGATAAAAGAGAGTAAGAATGCATGCCTGTTTATTAAGAACTTACCCAAAAGTGAGACCTGGCTTGAGAGAGACTTGAAAAGCTTCCATTTGTTCTCACTCTCGAAATCTTTGTCCTGGAAATGCTGTTCTCATCACTTCCAATATCTGCAGAATCCAATGAGACCGAAGATGGATGGACAAAACTACTGCTTCCTCCACCTTCCCTTTTACTGATTTTGGGGGTCATATATCTCCAAGAACCAAAGATAGCACTTCCCTTCTGCAGTTTATTTCCAAGCACTACACTGCTGAGCTGCCCTCTCTCAGGACTTTTACTACGAGTGCTATCAAAAGACCCCTGACGCTCCTTGGAAAATCTGAATGAAGTGAACTTAGGCCTCCCTAACACATAAGGACCCTCAAGGACAGTAGTGGGCGATGGTGCTTGGTTAACCTTGATGGGCTCCAACAACAGCCTTGGAGGCAGGTCTAAGCACTTGGGGGACTCAATGGTGTTGGCAGGAAGAGTGATGAGAGTGGTGCAAGGTCTGGGCTTTCCAGGCTCTTCTTCCCATCTAAAGGGGACTGAAGCTGAGGTGCATAGTGGTGGCGTTAGCATGCCTGAATGCTCAGGTGATTGCTTGGTGAGTGCCATGGAGAATAGAGGGAGATTCAGAGTGGAATTTGACTCGGATTCCATGGTTGCTTCTCTGAAAGTGTTAGGTCGGGTGTAATGAAGAAGAGGAGAAGTTGATTGTTAATTTATGTGAACGCGATGTGGAGAGGGTATTTCGAATTAAAGACAATGGAAGACAAAAGAAGAAAAGTATAGCAAGTGATCTTCTTTTGACAGTAGATTAATTACCTGAGAAAAGTGAGCTCTTTAATTCTTTATTCATTAGCTGTTTACTGTTTTGAGACTTTGTAGATGAGCTCCATTTTGCTCAAAATATATATATAAAATGAGCTGAAATCTTGCAAAGAAAGGTGGAAAAGCTATAGTACAACCATAGACATATGAGATCCCTTGCGTTTGACTTCATTTCCACAAGAGGAGAGTGGGATATGCTCCGTTTGCTAGGAGACGTCCTTTTAAAGGTAATTGAAAATGGGGGCATTTCACAGCTCACCGTACAAGAGTTTTGATTCTTCATCTCTCTAAACCTCTTAAGGCACATGTCATGCAGACGTTGAGTCAGACTTGGGCTTAAAAAGAAAAGTTAAATACCATATGGAAATCAACTACGACCCAGCACTTTTCAACAAGTAAAGCAACGAAGAAATAAGGAAAAACACGGTTAAGCGTCTCGACGTGTTACTATTACTCGCATTAGTCAAGTCGTTCTCACAGGGACAAAGGGTGTTCTTTTTTTCCAACATAAACATTATTCACATTTGCAACCAAGTCCAGAATGGTAGTCGGTCCTTACATATTCTGAAAGCAAAAGAGACAGTTTATATTTTCTTTTCCCTTTATGCCGGGTAGCTAAATTGGACTGATAAGTCGAATTCGGCGAACTCAATTTGGTTAATTAACAACACTACGTACTTTACTGATTGAACTGCAATGATGTCCGTTATACTTCACGAATTAATATCAATGGATGGAGCTCTTGGATACCTCATTCACTATAATATTGATTCGTGAAATAATTCTTGAGTTTAAGTTTTTTCTTTTTCTTGGTAGAGAGTAGTACTGTAGTAGCATCAGTCTTCGCATTGGTCTTGGCATTGGTGGTATTGGTAGCTAGCTGGTTGATTGATGTGACTGGGGGTGATTCACCTGGAAATCCTTTGCAATATTGCATTGGATTCCACTGGTCTTCTGTTTTACTCTGGTGACAAATGTCAGCTCTTTTTGATCGATCATGCATCATGTTGTCTCCAATTTACCTACTCATCAAAACAATGCTCGGGATTTGGGCACCAACAGTTCATATCAACAATTGTTTCCCTAAAAAATTATAGTTTGTACTAAAAAAAATAAAAATATGCACATATCGACAATCATTACTAGGTAGAGACTACTAATGGATGTAGCCATATAGGTTTGTTGATCTCTTGGTTGGCTGTTTTCCAAATCCCATCCCCGAGCCAAGACCGGAAAGGACTTTGAGCTTTTTGCAGGGCAAGCTTGTGCACTATATTTCTGGGGCCTGTAAGAGTAGGTACTCATGAGAGTGACCCGTCATAGCTGTGCATCCACTGTCCAGACAGAGCTCGTAAGCAGGTTTTAATTCCCATCAGTCTGACTCATGCTGTGTTGGGATCAGAGATCGATTGAGAATGCTTTTCAGTCTGAGTAATTTGATAGAAATAGTCTTATGTGGTTTATCCTTTATAAGTTGACCAATATATTAATGGTAATAATACATCTGATTTCACAAATTTGCAAATTACGTAATTGGAAAACTCAGGTCATTTTTCATCTCCATATACATCCATAGTCATTCCAAACCAACACTGTATATATTGCAGATACAGCCGTACCCAGGTCGCATTTTGTTTTAATGGTGGGCATACTCTGGTCACTTGAATGGTTTGTTTGATCAAATATTGTCATGCATGGATTAAAGTTGGGTGGCTTGACTTCTTTGCAAAGGGAGACGGCACCCCATCATGCACGTGTATGTGTTTGATCCACATCTGCAATTAAATGGGCCCAAAAACAAGGGATATACTGTTGACTACCTAACCTGGTATCATGTATAAGTGACTTTTGCATTTTAAAAAACGTGATTGGAAGATGAAAAATATATTAAAAGTATAAAAAATTATTTTATAAAACGTAAAAACTCATCATGAGTACTGTTAAGGTTGTTAAAGATAAATAGTAAAGAGACCAGTTGATTTGACATGTGTTTTTTGTCCGCTACCGCTTACTGTTAAAAGTTTGATCGCGGAAGAAAATTCATATAAATGTTTGTAGGCCAAAACCTTGTCTGCATTGAGTGTTCCAACTTCCAATGAAAGCAACATTATTTTACGAATCAATCCAGTCCAATTATCCATCCAAGCAATTGTTTAGAAACTCAGAAGGCCTTTCATTCACCACACATTCTCTAATTTCGATTGGAAATTTTCAACCCAAATTTGCCTTCTTCTCTTTACTAGATCCATCCAATTCCTCCACTTACAGCTGTAGATCTGGCCCATGAGGTTTAGCAGATGAATTTGCCCTGGCATGGTAGCAGTAAAAACTAAAAACTAAAGACTTTCTTTTTCAGGGGCAGTACGATAATAAGTCCGTGTCAAATCGCACCGATTGGGCTGTCCTACCTAACATACTTCCCCGGAGAAAGAATGAGAAAGGCAGATAATCATAAACTCGAGTCATTTATCCATACCCAGCCCCACCGTCTTTCTAAGAAGATGTCAGTCATCATTTACAATGTTATAGGGGCACTCTTCAGATATAGGTCACTTATAACGTATGAATTTAGTTTCATGCAAAAACGCCTGTCCCTCTGATACAAGTTAGCTGCCTTGTGCTGATTCTGGAGAAACAACAGAACAAGCATTCTACCTAATGCTACTTTATCTACAGTTCTCAGCATTCTAAACAATGAGGAAATTCAAAGACTATTATGTAGAAGAATTGGAAGAAAATATCTCCAGGAGGGCTTGGGAGAGGTTCAAAACTATCTCTGCATATGCTGCAAGAAGCACACCACATGGGAAAAGAAAATTAATAGTGTAGAAACGGGAAAGAAAACTATTTTCTAAAATTTAGGAAAAGAACCCTTTAAATGCTATCATTAAACTCTGTAAAAAAATACCTTCTGGCAAACTCATGGTCCGTAACGCGTCCTCAGCATAAGACAACCGTTCTGGAATGAGCTTACTACCCCTCTTGCTCATCATTGTTGGAGAATTACTGTGCAATGGCCATGCTAAAACACTAACAGCAGTTGGAAGTACAGAGACAAGATCTGCGTATCTAAGACTCACCGTCACCTTACTGCAGAAAGAGGTAACATTTGACTAGTTACTCAAGTATTCAAAAGATAATCTGAATAATCCAGATGGAACAACCCTTTTGCTATCACATATATCATGGTTATACATGCACGCACGAGAGAGAGAGGATTGTTGTGTGTGCACATGGAAAAATTCAAAACCACATATTCTAATGGACCTACCAATCATAATCTTCAATCACAAATTCAACCAAGTGATGTGGAAGACTATGGTAAAGTTCTTTAATTTGATTTCCATATAGCTCCTTGATAAGGCGAACCTGTCAATGAACAGAAGATGGAATAGAAAATATTCAACCACACATCCATGAAATTTATATTCCATACTGGTGGAAGAAAAATAAATAGATAAATGCAGCAAGGTGCTTGAACAAGTGCTCGACCCCCAAAATTAGTTTGCACAAATAATTGAGGGTTAGAGAAGCAATACAACTAAAACATACATTCCCTCCAAACAAAATGAAAAATAAACCTTCTGAAGAAACCTAAATACTTGTATTGGGTTATAAAAAATTTATACGGTAAAATTTTGCAGGAAAATGTGTTATAGCAGAACTGCTCGTTGGAATTTAAAGAAAATATTTGCATCCAAAAGAACTTGTATTCGGTAAAAGCAAATCTCTTTAACTTTTGTACCAGAATCACATGTCAGTGACTACTATATGTTATGATCAACATTCTACCAAGCTCTTTCTGATCATTATCATACCTGTTCTCGCCTATCAACATAAGCCTGCAATAAATCTCCAACGTGATCTATGAATTTCTGGAGGCAAACATGGAAAAGCCACATCACAACAAAATTATACAGGAAATATTAACGTCAGAATCATAAGCAACCAGTATTACCATAGCATTTGAAGAGAGAAATTCATTTTCGGCTTCACGTATTGGCAGGAAAAAAGGTACTGTATGCTCAAGGACCGTCATCTTCTCAAGAAATGACTTGCTTTCAAGAACACAGTGGAACAACTCACAAGGTTCTCCTGCAATATTGCAAAACCAAATCCCCTAGTAATTAGTCCATTGCTTATTTCAAAATTATAACGAAGTATCAATTTCCCTAAATTGTGCCTACCCTCCAAAAAACATGAAACAGAAAGAGAAAAAAACAGCAAAGGTTTCATATGTGAAGGAAAAATCAGGATCCATAACAACAGCAAGCAAATCAAATTCCAAAACGTATCACATGATAAGAAAGGTTTCTTCATCGCCAGCAGAACACCCAATTATGGGAGCCATAATTAGTAATTACCCAATGGTCTCTGAATGCAATTTGGAGAGTAAGATGAGAGTCAATGTTATCCAATCAAGATCAGAAAGAACATATTTATTGAACAATCTATCTGAATTTGGATATTAGAGGTCCATGCCCCTTTTGTAGATATCTGAATTGCTTTGGTTACTAGGCAACCTTGCTTTTAAAAAGAAAACTAAGATTTAAGTGCAGAAAAGAAACTAAAATTGAGTGAGGCAATAGTTATCAGGACAGCCACATAAATCATTTGCTACAGAATGTGTACCAACATAATAGTCTTTAGCTTCATGGAATAAAATACATCTTTGTGATACCAAGAAGTGATGAATATCCATATATACCTGCAAAAGACGTCTCATACTGTATGCCAATCCTTGCACCCTCCAAACAACAGATCACCTGCTCCAAAAGACGGACAGGTTCAACAACAATGTGCTTTTACATTTGAATTATCTTCCCCAACAGTTAACAACCTTCCAACTGACAAACCCAAATTTCAGCCATCTAAATTGTTTGATTAGGATAATATGTCTAGGGCGTTATATATGTCTGACCAGATGAATGGTTTTAAAAAACTGCATATAAAGGAAATATATATCAAACGTAACTGTATGTTGCCACCAAGTCCTAACTCACGAAAGAGATGGTTGAAATTGTTCAATCAAATTACTGCTAGTATACCATGCAGAAACACATTTTCATTGGACAAAACGTACCTTGTTAGCAACTTTGTAGGTGATTTTATCATGAAAAGGAAGACTATGTATCATGCTTATATCTCCTGGTAATTGCATTGCCTTCCTTTCAGCCTCCATATGAACCTGATAAATTTAAAACGATCTTCATGTTAATAGCGTGTATGGTAGAAGCTTAATACCAGCAGTAAGATTATATCTATAGACTGTACACAATAGGAAGAGCAACTCATTGAGCACACTATTTGTCAAGTGGAAAATTCTAAATATGTTATATATTAGAAGCTTGTAACTCATGTTGCAATACAGAGGGTTCTTTCAAGAAATCTCAACCACAACGGGACCTCTGTAGCCACAACAGTAATAGAAATATGTTCTCCATTTCTTTGATAACAATTTACCTGTCCTTAGGCCTGTGCAGCAACCTTTACAACTATTAGGTTTTTTTTCCCAAAGCAGCAAAAGCACATTAAAAGAAATCTACAAGAACTAAGAGGTTCAATGTTTTGATTTCAGAGTTACACTTTACTAAAATTTAAAAAGAATAAAACATGTTGCAAAAGTACTCAATTTTCAAATTCTTAATCACTGATCCGCCCATATCTTTTACTCTCTTTCTTTAATAGATAGAACCTGTAGTTGTCATCTTCACTCTGTGAGTATATTGAAGACAGATTTACTAAGCAAAGACACCATACATTTAAAACTGAATATATATGAACTCTACAGAATTTTTATTCACATTCATCAAAGAGAAATATTGATATTACAAGTCACATAGATGACAGGCACAGCATACCCGCTCCCTAATTGTTGCCAACAATCCGTCATTCCACTGCTCACCATCTAAAATTATTTCTGCAAAAATAAATAGATAAATAATTTCTATAAAATGGTACCAAGATATTTAGCATGCAATCACTTGAAAACAGATCCATCGTCATAAAACTTGTCAAATGGTTGGAAGGATATTTTCTAAGTATCTAAAGTCAAAAGCTAACAGAATCATACAACATTGAGGAGAATAATAATGTAACTTTTTGCATTAAAAATGATATTGCCATGTATCATTTTTAAAATTTTCATAGGAGAGCCTATTGACTGGGGAACAACAGCATTCTTTAATCAGAACAACACAATAAGTTTGTCATAAAAGCTATTTAGAAGAAGAAGAAGTTATAGATGTACTCAAGATTGTATATACGTACTTGGGAAAGCTAAAAAAAAGTTAGTATAGGTGGTGCTACACTTCAAAGTAATCCCAATAATAGCATGCATTCTCAAGGTCCTCCTAACATTGTCAGCCAGAATACATAAATTAAGCTACATGGAAGATCATTTTTCAGTGGTTTGTTAGCTGGGAAAAAAAAATCCCAGGAAAATGTTCACGGCCAGTGTACCATAATACAACACTAATTACATCATTCATAAAAGCCTAACAATGAGAACGCAAACTATTAGGCATGGTCAAAACATATCCTCAAGAGTTGAAAATTCACAGCTAAACACACATTATAGTAACGGACATCTTCAAAATTACAAAACAAAGCACAGGAGTTATGATCAAGAATATTAGCAAACTTTTTTGACAATCAAAATGGGAACATTCCTCAATGATACCAAGATTATAGGCAACATACCTTGTGTTTGAGAAGCACGCGCAATTTCAAATTCTCTCTGCAAACGCTCAAAAATCATCTTATCAGACTCCCTAACACACCAAAAATTCCAGGAACTTACTCTTAGTAACTTTCATGTAGCACCTTTTTTTATATAAATTATATAATTCTGTGAATCAACATCGGGTAATGTAGTAATCAAACAAGAAATGAACTGATTCTGCATGTTAACTAGTTCCTGTTTATAATTTCAACAGGCAGGCAAGCTGTAAATCAGAATGACAGGAATCAATTATCAACAATGAGATTAAAAACATCATAATACAGAAAACCAGACACCCAGTTATATTAAAGGTCTTAAACAAATATTGGGCATTTTTTAGTATAAGTAAATTGGCAGCTCCACAGCAGGAGTTCAGAAGGTCAAAATAGCTCACAGCAAGAAAATGGGAAAGAGAGGCATGCTACTTCCTTCTTCATCATTAAGCAAAAGGCTTATTGGCCAGGGACCCATATATCATTTATCATTAATTTGTATGCTTAAATAACACAAGTCCAACATCCAGTTGAAGAAAGAGAAGTGAAGAACCTACAAATTTGCCATTTTCTTGTAGGAGAAAGCGTGCATAAAAAATCTATTCGTACTATGTTATCCCCTTTTCCTAATCATGAAGTCAACAAACAAAACAAGAATAATTTCAAGTGTAATATACTCCAAAATAGTACCTAGAAAGCCGTTCTGCTAATTCTCCATGCCTTCTAAGCACATTTGCAACTGCAAGAAAAATATTCCACCCCCAATCCAGAAATATGTCAACTGGTAAATTACAGGGCATAATATGTGAAATGTGGAAACACTTACATCTAGTTCGAGTTAAATCCAAGCGGTTATCCTCGTCTTGTAGAAAATTCTAGGATCACACAGAAAAGCAACAGAAGGCATTAAGATAACAATAAATTCCAGACTGAAAAGTAATAACTGACATCAAATCTCCCACGCCCCATGTAGCTGTGATGTTTACTCCTATCTCATGTGTGGATAAAAGTAATGCAAGGTTCATTATCCAATTGGTAAAATAGTTCATTTCTTTAAATATAATTATACATATATATTCACTAAATATGAAGAGATGGAAAAGGCATCAAGATGAAACCCACAAGTAATAAATAATATCTCAACGCTACAAAAGATCGAGGGTAAAATTTCTGCGAAGTTATGAACAACGACAATACATTGACTGCGGTAAAGAACCCTTATACGTATCAAATTAAGTGGGAAAATTTCAAACTTGCCCTGGAAAAAACAGAGTAACGTGCGAAGGAAAGAACAGAAAAAATTGGCACCAACATTCTTTCTCATCTTGGAGATTGATTCTAGACAATATCACATTGGATTTCAGCGCGCATTTCCCATGGCCATCATGGTACGAACCCAAAAAAGAAGAAGAAGAAGAAGATGTTCTTGTTATCCTGCAACCACAAACAAAGAAAGAGTTAAGTAGCTGATTTACACTGAAAATTGATCACCATTCATTTCCAAAGTATAGTTGTTGAGTAAAAGTTAAACGACCTCGGTAATAAAATGAGAGATTTAATCCCTACTTCTGCAATCACATACAAAAAACATTGGCTTCTTAGCCACATTCCAATACTCTCAAAGTTCAGAAATTTCGCCAAAATATACGCCCGTGAAGGGGGTAAAAAAAAACTTTGAGACAAACCCTAAACCCATCCAAAAGAAGTGGGCAGCGTGTATAACATTGAATATTCAAGAATACAAAATTTTGAAACAGCTTTGCGCTGATTTTCGCGTTCCATATAAATAATTTAAGAGAATGCATGAAATATACATACCGGGCTGGGGCAGGCAGGACTGAAAATCTCCCGAGCTTCGCTGCTTCCGGAGATACTCCTCCGCTGAAATTTTGAACAAAGCAGAGAGTAGAGAGTAGAGAGTGAGCCAATAGAGATTGTTTGTGAATAAAAGGATGGTGCTTTGTGGAAACTGTTTTTGAGTTTTTGACCGTACCAAGAATCTGGGCCTAGACCCACACAATTGAAACGGAAAAAGGAGACTTCAGAGTTGGACTAATTTTAGATTTAGATGTCTGCTCTCGACAGTTTTAACATTGACTAATACTGTTGAAGTGATTAATTTGTCATTTGACATTCGTATATTGTTTAAGGTCTTAATGGAAGTTTAATTTTGGACACAAAAAAATTAGCTGTCGTCTCTTTTAAGATAAAAATATGTTCCAAATGTTCAACATTGGTTGAGTTTAAAAAGATGTAATGCAATGGGTGATCAATCCCGACACTTCAAGCCTGTATGTAAAGTTCAAATCCCAATGCACCGGACGTGCATGCTTTTGAGTAGTAAGATTTGCTTTTCCATGCAGTGGCAAAATAGAGCTGACTTGGGGAGCCAAAAAGGACTTGTACAAAATCAAATTCTTTCATACTACCATATTAACCAAGCCTACAATAAACAAATTCAACCAAACATACACTAAGCCAGACGCTTAAGACCAATTTCACATCTCATATCAGGACCACCGCCCTTCAAGAATGTGTGGAGGGAATAGGGATATGCCCACGACGATACAGATTTTATTCCAGCGCTAAAATAGTAAAATGCAGATGAGGACACATAAGGCCAGATTACGTTTTGGTCCTTCGGGATTCAATTCTGGAACTCAGCATGGGACAATCATAAATAATCCTCTAACTTCAGCATATAAAATTTAACTACTGCTACACGATATATTGACCATGATGTTCTTAGTGTATACATACATACACACATTCATACATACATATATATATTTTACAAGCCGTTCAACGAAAACCATACGACCCATTAACGAGATACTATCCACGCTTCCAAAAGAAACAAACTTTAGATGTTCTTTCCTAGAGCATTATATGGCTAGAACTCTACCACCATCAAACCATTATACCAGACCCTCCTACTCCTACCCAACTAGCTAAAGCAAAGAAAAGAAAAAGGAGAGCATGCATATAAAAGGCGTTCATCATCTTCTCTTCCAATATCCAGCAAGACCAAGTTCCACCTCCAACCATCGCAAAAATTACTACACCAATAAAACCAGGAGACCAAGATGTTACTACTTCAAGATTCTGACTTTAGCTCGGAACCTAAGCTTACAACCGTCCCTTCACCGTCCAAAGTTGACAAAGGGAGCTTGACACCAAAATTCATCTTCTTCACATCATCACTTGAGCGTATAAAGATCTTCCTAACTATCTTCCGGAATTCCCTGCAAAAGGGGAAAATGAATCCACCTGTTAAAACAAAAGAACTTTCTTTATTTGGCATTGAAAGGTAATGGTTTGTGAAGGTTTCCAAGCTACTCACTGCCATGGATCATCACCCACAAGCATCATATCACCCTCATCATCAGTGTAAACAACCTCCCATTTGTTTCGGGGTTTAAGCTCCCCCTTAATCTCGAACAGTATTTCCAGCTCATTAATGAGATCATCATAACTTTCCAAGGTAGTCACATCAACCGCCCTGCCAACGGCAACCCCTTGCATATGCACCTGATGGATCACAGGAAAACCCAATCACTGTCATCAAACTAACATTGGAAAAGACCTTTACTAAATTGGTAGAAATATTAAATATCCTCTGGCAAGACCTTAGTTCGTGTCCTTGTTGATGTTCCTGAACCATGCTTGTTCTGTGCATCTTTGGGTGACAGATCCGGCTGGACCTGTTTCTTGTCATTGCAGGACCTCAAAAAGTCTTCATCAGATGCACCAACAGGAGGAGCACAACTATTAACATGATTCACCACGATGCCCGTGGGAGGCAGGCCCTTCTCCGAGGGAGATGTATTTTTCAAATTATTCCTCAAATCAATGCCGAACAACCTGCAACTGGAAGAATTCTCCTGCCTTTTGCCGCTTCCAAGTTGGTCGTTCACAATAACATTACTTGATCTTGATGAGACAGGAGGATTATAGTCACAATGCATTGATCGCCCAGATACATTCTTATGGTCTTCTGCCGAAGGCTGAAGCAGGTCTAACGAGCTATTAGCAAGCGCATTAGGCCAAGTTCCACCGTGATGAGAACCAGAACCGCTGCAGCTGCCACTAAGAGTTTTCGGCCTTTGTGGCCAGAAAGCTTGATTCTCGTTGCTATGGACTTCAGTAATATTGATAAAGTGGCTTAATTCAACCGATGGAGTTGCTCCTGGATACCAGAAAGGAGAAGCAGCAGCAGAGGTTGTATTTTCTACACATCAAATCACAAAAATTATTACTAGAAGTCAAGAGTGACACTAAAGGTATATCAAGGACGAAATTCTTCATACCAGAAGTTGGAAGATCAGGAAGCCGGGGTCTTTTGTTCTTTGTCACTGTTGGAGCAGCAACATCGGCTGGTGAAACGGCTGCAAATGGCTCTATCTCCCAAGGAGAAACCCTCTCTGGCCTTTTAATTGTAGCTGGTTCATCCCATTGAATCTAACATAGAACAATAATTAGAACCAGTATGAAAAACATATGTCACAATAATTTCAAATTGATCAGATGAATGAATCAGAGGACACTTTCAACCTTCAATGAACGCCATTTAGACTTTGACCATTGCGTAGATACATCTCCAACACCAACTATAGTGCCTGTAAACCTGACAAAACATGACAATGCGCTTAAGGTTTCATCGATGTCAATGGCCTCATACACAGAAATTTTATATATAATAAATAAATAAACCTTCTCTCTGGAGAATCTTCGCCTTCAAACTTCATTTTGAAGCGCATGCCAACTGAAAATCCATGCTTAACGGACTCTAGGTACTTGTTCAATACAATAATAAATTGGCTTGTCCTGCGCAAAATCACACAACTGAAGAAAAAGCCAATATCTAGACTTATGATACGTTAAACATGATAAAGAGAAACATTTATTATTTACCTTGGCTTGTAATAAACAATAAACAAGGTTTGAGTTGTAATTGCATGAGATGCAGTGGCAAGCACTCCCAGGTGCATGCTTTGGCTTGAAATGACAGATGGAGGTATTGGGCTCTGCTGGCGAGCAAGACGGCGAACGCCAACACGCAATTCTCCATTATTACCCCTGAAATGTAATGTAAATCCAAAATGCACAACTCAGTCACAAAACGAAGTAAAATTATCTATACGAACATAAAAGAAAAGTATTACTTAGATGAAACAGAAAAAAGATCAAATACCTAAGGAAAACAAAAGCGTCTCCTGCAACTAATCTCTTGGAAGTCACGAAAGTGCTCCATCCAGTAGTAAGCAAATGTCTCCGAGGTTGGCCTAATCATCCACCAACAAGTACAGCAAACAGAGTATCTTAGAAGTCATTTTCAGTCAATACAGAGCATCCCCGTCATTAATATATGCTGTTCTTTTAGCCTTAATCCCATAACATACATCAAAAACCGATAAGATAAAGGAAACTGACAATGTACACCCCAAGAAATTTAGAACTCTTACCCCTGAAAATGTGCTTAAATCGCCACTCATACCCATGTAGATCTTTAGCAACCAAATCTTGGCTTGGGGTTGCTTGAGTCATATCCTGAAATATCATGAAACATACCTCAAACTTTAAGCAAATACCACCCCACAATACCCCATTTAACTGGAAAGTTGATTTCATAGTGCTTATCACAGATTACTCATTACACCCACATTAGATTCATCAGAATCCAAGTGATGCTAATGAAAAAGAGGAAAAGAGAAAGGAAAATACCAGTTGAGGTAAGCATTCAGTGGCATGTTTTCTGAGGACGGAAAAACCACCATGGGTACTTGTGTCAGATGCCGTTAAAATCTTGCAAAAAGAGCAAAGTTTCCCTTTTGGTGGATCAGGAGCACATGGATCCGGACTAGAAGGTTCTGTTTGCTGCACATAAATAGAGAGATGAGAGATAATAGTAGAGAAGAGGAACGAAAAGGAGAACCCTGAAAGCAACTAAGAAGTAACTAGTCAATCACTGCAAAGATTGTGCGTATCTAAGATCAAATTTAAAGGCCAAATATGAGAAGTTAGAGTAAATATGAAATGCTTACATCTACTTCAGGTAGTAAAGTAATCTGAGCATAGACTTCATCCGTCTCCGCTTCTGCCTATAAAGTGAACCAATCAAGTAAAAGTGAAGTAACCGATTATATCAAGATCAATCAAGCTATCAACCAGAAATTTTAAATTAAAAAAAACGGTCAAGTAATTGAAAAGTGAAAATATACCAGCAACTGCACATGAACCACTTTACAGAGGATCTTAGAAGGCAGACTGAACATTGGTATCTGTTGATTAAGTTCCTGATTCATCGATGCTTCCAACTGAAGTACACAGCAGTATACATGTTCTTAAAGTGATCAATTGTGTTTCTGGCAAAAGAAAAAAAAGGTTTGATTCAAGTGAGAAAAGGTGAGGAGGGACAGAAGGCCTACTTGCTCCATATGACCCTGTGGAAAATAGAACACTCGTTCCCCAGTACGAGGAACATCAACAAGGGGACCTGCACAAGCCTTCCACAGTTCTGTATACATGTCATCTTCTTGCCCTACCAAAAAACAATTTAATCAACAAAGCTAAGTAAGAAAATGGGTAAAAATTCACGCCTTGCTTCAGCGTTGAGAAATTGGGATAAAACTCGAGGGAAAAAAAACACGAGAAGGAGAGCAAAATGCGAGGTTCCGATTTCACTTCCCACTACATAATCAAAGAGAACAGCAAAACAGGAGACAGTTTCAGGGAAAAACAGAGCTAGTTCAACAGGGTCACAGATGTGTCAATAAAACAATTTTGCTTCTTAACCTTCTGTTTCTGTTCTGACTCCTTGCAAGAAGCAAATTGCTAATCTAAAAATTGGACTAGCTCGATAAGCTTCGTTGACTTGATTCTGGTTTTCTTTTCTTTTTTACAAAATGAACAAGAAATAGAGACAACCCCCATTGATTTTACGAAGTAAACAAGACATAAAGCACAAAAAGATGAATTTTTTCCAAAGTGAAAAAACCAAAGCTCACGAAATCCAAGAAAGAACAAGTAATGATTTTTCACCTGTATCATGGGCAGCCAGAGCCTGCGAGGCCGCCGCAGAGGCGGAGGCGCCTCTAAGGCCATCAGCAAGAGCCATCAAAAGCCGCCAAGCTCAAAAATTGTTAAGGAGTTACCAAATAGTTAAAAAGGGAAAAGAAAGCCCAGAAGTAACAGCAGCAGCAGCAGAAGCAGAAAAAAACAATAAGGATGAAAGCTTGAAGAAGAAAACTCCTGCTGGTCACGCAGTTCAACCAACCCCATTCATCATCATATTGATAATCATCAATAATCCAAATAAAGCCCGTCCGTTATCCATTCATTACAAAACAAAATACTCATTCAGCCGGTTTCCACATCCCTCTAACACACACTCTCTCTCACACTCCAGAGTGTGTATAACAGTTTTCTCTTTTAAGAGTGTAACAACTGGTGTGAATTATGATGATGATGATGATGATGATGATGAGCTCTCTTACTTTTCAGTTACAAGCCCCCTCCAAAATTTTTGTCTTGTCATTAAATCACAAAACCAATACCACTTTTTCCCTCCCAAAACAGCTCAGTGAATTCGGACGGTTATCAACGACAATCCCAGAAAGCCACTCTAACTCTATTTAATCACCAATCAGTAAGTAATCAGCGATCACTGATCATTGATAGCTCAACTGAACTCAACTCCACTCCTCTCTTTCTTTTAAGACCTTAACATTTTCTTTTTATTTTGGAGTTCAGTTTCATCAGTCACACAGACTCTACACATAAATACAACGCAATGTGCGTGTCAGTGTGTGAATGATTTACTTACGCTTTTGTGTGTAAACTAAACTCTCTCCTACAGTCATAACCGCATGAGTTAGTTTCATCAACCTGAGTTTGTACAATTTTGTTACTCTCCCTCTATTGCCAATGCCAACTATTGTGTTATTCTGGTGTATGTATAATGGAACTTTTTTTTTTATTTTTTTACCCACTAAATTGAATACTACTCAATTTTCAAATTTTCAAAATTTTTATTTGTAATCAAATTCCTATGTTGTTTTTATTAATAATATTTCTATTGATTCACATTTTTTTAAAAAAAAAAAATTGTATAACACATTTAATGATACTCTTTTCGTCCCAAAAAAAAAAAAATTCACTTTGTTTATATACAACTTTTTATTAGTTATTAGGTATAACACATTTAATGAATCAACTAAATGTGTCATTTTATATTTTTGTCTTTACTTTTTAATTGTGAGTATATACCATTATTATTAGTAAGAATATTTTAGAAATTTGGTATAAATGTTAGATTTTTTTGTGGGACAAGAAAAAATGTTAAAAGTGGATTTTTTTTTTTTTTGAGACGAATAAAGTATATTAAATGTAATTCATCTTTAAACATATCAAAATTAACTTTTTTTATTGGGGAGTTTTTGAGGGTATTCTGACATATAAAGGGTCAGTATGACAGATTTTTTAAAATATATTTTTATAATTTATAATATATATTTTATCTCATAATTACTATATTAACAAAATGTAAAAACATATTTTTGAAAGGCTATTCATTTTGGGCCAAAATTGTGTTAAAGCTGCTCCGCCTCTTAAGATCTTTGCCCCCTCTCAATTTATAATTTATTTACACCCTCCCTTCCACCAAAAATATAGTATATTTTTTAATAAATTACACCACAATTAAATGTATACTTTTTATTTTTATTCTTATTTTTAAATTTTTAATCAAGTCATTATTAATAAAAATTTCATTTGAAATTGAATTCTATTCTACGAACAAGGAAAATTTTAAACTGAATCCTTTTTTTAAAGTAAGTGTATTTTTTTTTCTCAAAGCCTAAGGTATATATATATATATTTACTCAAAAGACCCCTTTGAGTAGTATTATTTCATAGTAGAAAAAATCTTCACCCAAACTCAAGTTCGAGTTCTAAAAATTTGGGGCAAATGTGAACCAATGTCATAACATATGTGGTTAGGTATGTAAGTTGGGTAACAGTAGTGAAGTAGATTTTTATTGATAAAAAAAGGATGCTATAAACAGTTATCAATCATTTTTTTTAACTTAAAAAAAAACAAAAACCTAATTTGTGCATTATTTAATGATCAATATGGAAATATAAACAAATATTGGTAACAGAATCTTTACTTTAAAAAAGTTCAATTATTTATATACACACTCCTATATATTATATAGTGGCTGTTCTTACCTTTGACATTCTCTGTTCTCAAATCACAAATTTGTGTTGTTAATTGATTTGAAATACAATTTTGACTCAATAAAACTTAAAAAAAAATACATTTAATTATACAATATGCGGGTTGTACTTATAATTTTTATTAAAAAAAAAATCATACAAGATTCAAAGTGAGCTATTTAAAATAAAATGGGTAATTACCCATTGATGGTCCAAAGTAATAGCAAGCTTGGGACTACATGTTTATACTAGCTTGCTGCATCAAATGTTTGTTGAATCACTAACACAAATACTACCACGTGTATAGTATATTAAAGGGCTTTGTGTACTTAATCGCCACTTTTGGAAAGTGCACGACGCTTATATAAAATTTTGATGCTAGTATTAGAATTTGTTAAATTTTTATGCTAGCTTTATATTAATTGTGTGATTTGTTATACCGCGGATTTAATTTATGGACAAAATTGTATATTTATTAGTTAAACTATGTAAAAGTTAGAAAGTAAATTTATCTAATTTTATCTCAATTGACTTGATTAAAGGTGCAACTGATATTTACAAAATATTTAGTGGTATAGTCCAGTTATCTTGTAACATAACACCTCTAATGCAACACGAAATGTATAATTTTTATTTTATTATTACTTCTTCAATCGCACTTATATATAATTATTATTAGTAATAGTATTGAAAATTTAATTTTAAAAGTAAGTGTACTTTAGAATTGAGGTGGCATAAAGTAAGAAAAATCAGGCAAAAAATGACTAGATCTTCAAAAGCCTCGAAAGTGATATGACACGGGGGTGTTTAAATGATTGAAATAGTTGAATAGGAAAATGAAAAGTGTGTATAAATTACATTTTAAAATATGTTTTTGGATTTTTTGAAATAGTAATTATAAAATAAAAAATATATTAAAAATTATAAAAGTGTTTAGAAAAAATAAAAACATTTTTTTTGATACGATTAACTATATGCACTCTAATAATACTATACCTCTCAATCAATTTACTAAAGATAAAAATGACTTATTTGAAATCATGAATGATTGATTATATAGAAACAGTTTCGTGTGAGGATAAATAAAGATTTTGAAAATTGAAGTCATAGATGATTAATTAGGTAGGATAATGAAAGTTTTTGAAATTGAACGAATTGAGTAGAGTAGCATATTAGAGTGTTAGAGAGAGAGAGACAGAGGGGGAGACAGGGGGAGGGAGTTATTAATTGGCATGGAAAAGTGAAACAGAGTAGCACTGGGTGGGGCGTGGGATGAAGGCGGCTAAGACATTATTATTATTTTTTTAAACGATAATTATATTGTACTATAAATAATGTATAAAGATAGTTGAAAAAATTAATTAATTTTCGTGGTACATTATTATTATTATTATTATTATGAAAGAAACAGCTTTACAAAAGTATTTGAAGAGAGAAATTTTTTTTAATAAATATGAACATATACTTTAATAGTTAGGGATAAAATATTATTACTATTGCGTTATTTAATGACCTGAGAAGATGACACAGCCGGCGGCAAATCAGAGATGGAAGCGTGGTAAGTAGTATTAAGTAGTAACTAGTAAGAGTAGGGCAGTGGGTGTTGCTTGCGTTGATACGGTGTTAAGCGCGCGGTCCCGCGTTGCGTGGTCAGTTACTTACTGGGTGGGTGGAAAAAGGATGATCTTTCCTTAATGTAATGTAAGTACGTATCTTTGCTTGTCTGTACTGTGGCAGGCACCCCCCCCTCCTTAGCCTTTAAGACTTCCGCCCGTAGTTAGTAGCACCGCTAATCTAGTGGTACTACTTACACGCCCTCTACCTAGCTACATCCTAAGAATCCTATTGACGTACTACTACTATTTATTACGATCCATCTAGACTCAATTACTTCTTGCTGTCTATTTTCGCATTTCATACTATTTACAATAATAAATATAATACAAATATGTTTTTAAAATACCCAATTATACACACTCTAAAAGTTTCGGTATTCTTTATTTTGTGCAAAAAATGAATGAAAAGTTGCTTTGTTTCATAATTAAAAAAATTACCTCTAAGATAACTAACCATAGCCTAAACTAAATCATGCAAAACGATTAACATATGAAACCTTTTGGGGGCAATTGGAAAGCAATTGAATTCGCCCAATTCTTATCCCACTAAATACAAACTGGTAGTTGTTGTAAGACGTTGAAATTTTGAACGCAACGAGCAAGGCGGTACGTTCCTCATTAGTCGCGCCAATCAATCCCATGAATTGTACTATATATATACACGACACATTATGTGCCTCTTTGTTTGGTCTTTGTTTGGAAAAAAAAAATTTATAGTGTCAATTAAAAAATATTATATTAAAATGAATACCTATAATCAAATGTCAAAATTATTTGTAAAGGTATTGGGCAGTCAAAAGCACAAGACACAAAAAGTAAAAATTTTCTTTTATTTACTGACCATGATCGTGTTACGTTTATATTTGATGCTCTAAATGAAATTTAAAATTATTAATACTTGGGTATATTTTCTAATGTTATTATTATTTAATAAAAAATTCTTTAGGAACCTCACTTCATGACTTTTTTATATTTTGAATTTGATTAATAAAAACATCTTTTCATGAGATGTTTTTATTAAAATAGTTGTTATTTTATAATAAAAATATACTTTCAATTCTTTGGGATTGCAATTTGCAAATGCAATAAAATGACGATGATGATTATTTTGGTTCGGAATGGGAGGCGCGAGGGTGGAGAGTCAGAGACCGTACCTGAATTTGTTAGAAGCAAAGGGGACCCACTCTTAAAATGTCAGAAAAGGTTTGCCTCATGATTCAGGGCCACGTGATTTTTGCCACAAACAAGAGAGAGAGAGAGAGAGCAGAGGTGTCAGCGTCGGGGCACAACTGTCGTGTCGCGCCTAAGTTTCATCAATGTGCTCCCGACGCTGCCATTGCAATATTTGCGTCGGACATTCTTACGTTATTTTGTCCTTCCCATCGCGCGCATTACACACCACCCTGCCTCTCCGATCCTACTGTGCCACCACACCATTCATATTACGCACGTTATATATTTTTTTTAAATTCCCCCATTAATTCCAAACACTATTGCTTTGATGAGTTTAATAAGCGCATCCATTGCAGACACACTGATTCTATTATTCCATTATTCCCTTCCCTTAAACAATAATTAATTAATTAATTAATTAATTAGTAGTCCATCTCAAGGAAACAATGACAATCAATGAATGGTATCTTGTTGGCCAAGCAATTCATGCGTAGTCATATCGTAGCAAAGAAAGAAAGACTTCATTTTGTATTTTTATGTATGTCTATCTTATAAATATAAAAATAAAAAAGAGTATTTTTTCACTTCGTTTAAAAAAATTCACTTTAAATGGTGACAAC
Organism: Gynochthodes officinalis; assembly: GCA_020080225.1. Classification (NCBI taxonomy): domain Eukaryota; kingdom Viridiplantae; phylum Streptophyta; class Magnoliopsida; order Gentianales; family Rubiaceae; genus Gynochthodes; species Gynochthodes officinalis. The sequence goes on from CM034616.1 coordinate 28,984,377, forward strand.
CCTTTATTTTTTTAAAAAAAATAATAATAATAATTAAAAAAAAATAAAGAAAATCCAACAAACTCACGAATGTCTGTAGTGTAACCCTACAAGTAAGAATGCAGCCCATGCAATTAATCATCATCCATTCTCAAGTGGCTGTCCGGAGACATCAAAGACGATGATGAAAGAATGCAGATGGATGTTGGAAATGCATATATATATACATATATCTATTATTTTATACTACTAATTTACTAATTCCTATTGTCTCCATATATATGACAAACAAAATTTGGGAGAGGGGAGGATGGCGGGCCGGGTTGAATTTGAATTAGTCGTTCTCGTTTTTGTTTTTTTCTTCTGCATTCCTATACATGCGCATCACGTTAATTTGATTAACTGACACGAAGAAAACAAAAAATCATTGTAACTGACAAATATATATACTAGAAAATATACGTACATATTATGTTTAAATGATGAAAAGCACTTACGTAGATACAAAACTCTACATCTAATTACGTATTAGTAGTATTTAATTAAGAACACATTACCAAACTTCTAATTAATGGTTATAAAATCATACGACATATATAAATACTTTATAACCGCTATTTCAAGTAATTATTTTGCATTACTCCAAACATTACAACTCTATATTAATTTAAGTATCGAAATGTCTGCAGGGTTTTAATTCCAAATCATATGTATACTGTTGGAATCCACACGTAAAAAAAAAAAAAACACTTCAATCAGCAATCAACGTTATCAATACCCTTCAATTAATGTTAATTACGCACACAAAATAAATCTAGCTGTTAAATAATCTGTGGATTGTTTAAGGAAAATGAATGAAAGATGGATCCCTCAACTGAATTTATGGATTTTGTTTTTATACACACACTTAAACTTGATGGATGAAGACTTCCGTTATATATGTGTGTGTGTGTGAAAAGCATCAAATATCACCATCAAAATTAATTAAATTAATTAATAGGACAATGCAGCGAACGTGTACCAGATCTTTTAATTGTTGATGACAGATAATTAAAATCGCATTAAATTATAAATTAATGTTTACATTAAGTTCCTAATCATCCGGGGGATCCGGAGGGGATGATTTCAAATGCATAAAACAAAACAAGCGTATCAATTCAATATTATTAACGCCCAACACGGGTGTTGTATTTGTCGGGATTTGACGTTTTCAAGCAGTGAGTTAACGGTCAAAGGAAGTTATGGAACCCTTTTCCCACAAATTAAACCAAACAAAAACCAAAATATGGCACTATTATTATAATTTAGAAATCAAAGAAGCAACATATACCTATTCGCCAAACAATTAAATTTCCAACATGGTTTGCCTTTTTTATTGGTGGCAACACTATTTGACAAGACAGTTAATGACTAAAAAATTTGGAGATGAGTTTTTAGGAAAAGATTTTGATAATACTTAAACTAACAAAAAAGATGTTGATAATAAGATTTGAATGAATATATGCATTTATTCCCGGAGAGGAGATGAAGAAAGCAGCAAAATAAATGGGACCTTGATTAATTAGCGAGTAATAATGCAATTGGAATTCAATGAGAATTACTACTGTATTATGTCTTAACGTGATGATGTGTGGGGAGGAACCAATAGTAATAGCAAAAGTCCAAGTCCATGCATTGAAAGCTACAAGTGCAATGAATTTGTGAACTAATGAATTCAACAAAGCTATATAAATTGACAATCCTAAACTTATTTAATGATCCTAATGAGTGGAAAGTATTCAAAACCTATTAAATTAAAGCATGCACTTTTCTAATTAAATCAAATTCGACAGCCATAATCAACGATACCCTCCTTTTCAAGTTTGAACCAACAATAATTGCCAACTCAATAAGTAATTTTGATATCAAAACAGTAATTAGTAACCAATATATATATATATATGCTTGCTAACAATATTGGGTTGGAATGGAATCCTAAAACATTAAAAAAAAAAAAGAAAGAAAGAAATGGAAGGACTCTTGGGAGTGTGGAGGGCCGGTAAGCATGATGAATTGCAATTAATATCGTTAGCAGCAGCAGCAGCAGTAGTAGTAGATTATAGTTTTGGTTATAAACAAACGTTTGTGGTGGCAGTATATGCATGGATGGTTGTGTCGGTGGGTGTATAATAGAGTAGTAATGGTAAAGAAAGAGTAATAGGTATACAAGAAGGAGGAGGAGGAGGGGTCATGAGTGGAAGAAAAGAAGAGTGAGAGTGAATGGAGAAATAAGAATTTGGATGGTGCAGGAGATTGTGATATTCGGTCGGGGGATCTCAGGAAAAGTATATTTAGGAGGCCGCACGAGTGGAGAATAATTTTAGCCAAACAGGAAAAGTTAAAGCGCCAAATTAATTAAGGAGTGGATTCCTTATCACTCTATCGTCTCTTCGATCCCCTCCTGCCAACTTTTATATATTCACATGTTAAAATATATTTATTTTTCTACCACTGTTTATTAATTATTCATGAGTATTTATTTATGGATTGACCAGTCGATCTCAGACGCTTCTATTGCTTATACATATTACATACATATTGGCTGTTGCATTGATATTACTATTAAGCTCATGCTCCACAACAAGTTTCAACTAATCATCAAATTGTAAACCGACGGCCATGCATGTTAATTTACGTATGTAATTAATCTAAATTGTGTACACATATTGTAAAGTAGATCTCAAATGATATGAAAGATCTCCTCCTAAATTGTACATACGAATCTTATCATCAAATACGGCTTTCTATAGAATTCTATAAATACATATGAGATTGAGTATGAAATTTTGTTTATTCGTTTAAAATTGTGTACTCTTTTCTCATTAGAATTGAAAATTCCGTATTTTTCATATTTACACGATCGAGTTTTTAAATTTTCAAAATAGTATAAAAAAGAAGTATTTTGAATCATTACTATTTCACTTGAATTTGTTTTAAAAAAAGTTAAGGTACTTTGAATTATTTATTCATAAAATGCCATCTACTACATTACTCTTAATTTATGTCTCACAAAAAAAAACGAATTTACTTTGAGTTAAATAGAACACTCCTTTTTTTTTTTTTTTGGTGCAGGGAATACTACAGCGGAAAGAAGAAATGATTTGACTTATCCTTCCAAACATGGTTGTAGCTAGATTCCAAACGAACTTGTAGTAGTACATTAATTCCAAGTTTAATGTGGTGGATCGACTGCTTTCCAAACTTAAAAAGTAAGGTACGAGTGAGTGTTTAAATTAAACATGAGAATTAATAACACGAAGAGATGAAGTGGTGGACAAAGTTTTGATTGAGTCATTTATGCTGATTTGGGATGTTAAAGCTTTGCTTAATCTGTGTCTCGATGAGAATAACAACATACAAAAATGCAAGCTTTTGCCTCAAGACCACACACCTTTCTTTCACTCCCTTCACCCAAATTCAAAAGTAGGAAAGAATATATATGCCTGTAGATTCCTATGGGTATGTTTATTAGCTAGCTGTAACTTTTGCCGGTTTTAATTTTCATTAATGATATTTTTATCGATTTTTTGCAATAAAAAGTTGTAGTGATTGATGCGACATACATGAAAAGGCAAAATTATTTATCTTATTTTTTTAAAAAATAAATATGAAATAATTTTATTATTTTTAACATGTCATATCAGTCACTGCAACATTTTATTGTGCATTATCATTCTTTTAACTTTTGCATGCGTCAATATTTATTGAAGCCCAACAAGCTACTCCAACAATATTCAATTCTTTAATCTGCGAATAATTTTTTATTTCAGAAAAAAGGGTAAAATGATACACACATAATACTGAATATTTTTGGCCTCTAAAATTGTAGGGGGAGGAAAAAAAATTAGAATTTGAGCTTATTAATTAATTTTATATTTTGAGAAAAAAGTGGAGATGATCACAAACACTAATGAATTGAGAGGACCAGCATGCATTAGTGCCTGAGATGCCTTAACTTTTGTTGATCCCTATCCTAGGCTTCTCTGAATTGGGAATTACTAGAAATTAAGGAAATTAAACAAATTGCCACTACTAACTAAACAAAATCTAGACACTGTTTAACCAGAGATTAAAAATGATCTTCCTTTTTAATCAAGTTTAGGTAGCTGATAATTACCACAATTAGTTACTGCCCTATTTGTAAAAATTAAGAAAATAGTGGAACACAGCAGAACTTCAATCAATCTGATGTGGGTTCGATTAGGACCGGAAAAGGAAATACCAATCAACTTTAATTTAATTTAATTTAATTTGGAGTGAGTCCTGGCACCATGAATATTTATTTTGTGTGCCAAGGAGGCAGGGAAAAAGACGTCCAGAAATTGATCAAACTTGTCATCTAGTCAATTCAATATTCATCAATAATTAATTGGTTGATTAATTAATGATAATGGTGGTGTTATCACCATTAAGTCAATTAAGCATAATTAACTTTGTTGTGACTGTGCTGCCCCCCATACATTAAGTCTTTAAGTTAATTGAGAGGGCTAATTAATGTAACTCCATTGAAGGAGAATTAATGCTTTGTGTTGAACTACCCTCATCCAAAGATTTTATCCCCTCATCATTTCAAGATTCCATTTGGATTGCAAGATTTTATACCCTTTGCACACACTATTTCACTTTGTCAAAATGCAATTATATATTCATCCCCCTCCTCCTCCACCACCATTGATTTCAAGGCAATTGCAAACCAACATCTTTCTCTTTCTATCTAATGATCGTATCAGAGAATACAGTAACTCTTTCCCTTTTTCCGAATCAAAAAAATTAGAAAATTTGGACTACGAATCAACTTGTTTCTTTAAAACGTAGACAAATATGCGTATACACACACAAAATTATTTTTTTTTTCAATAAAGTAAATTGAAGATTTGGTATCTTATTTGGTATCTTCCAAATTCCTTTGAATGCATTGGGTGCCATTTCATATTATATGTACTTAAACTCAGCTTATCTAGGGAAAAAAAGCGACTACCAACTTGCGACGAAATTTCCTTGGGATGGACCATGGAACGGTCGCAATATAACTAAGCTGACAGTATTCATTTCCAATTATAATGATTCCTTAATTAATTCTAAGTTTGTAACAAACCAATCAGAATATTAATCAGTAACTTTATTAATATATATTCCTCATCTTTTATATATATATGCAGTGGTAATTAAGGAAAGTAATTAATTTGATGGATGGTGTATATATTTATATAAACTATATACTAACAAATTAGTATGTATAAAGCAATGGGAAATTGTGCAGGGAGGTAGTTGGATTGGATGATATTGAGTGGGTCAAGAGAGGAGTGAGTGAAGTGATTGGTGCTTTTCAATAAATTTGGTTCGTTTAGTTCTCAAAGGTCACCGTCCCTCTTTCACAATCACCAAACATTTAAAAGTGGTAGAGTCTCTCTAGTGTACATATTAATTATTTATTTTTTTACCACTTTAAAATTTTATTTTTACGTGACACTATAACTACTAAGCAGTATCTACTTGGGAAATAATTAATGTGTAATTAATGACTATAACTACTATTCTTCCAAATGATGATGATGATGATGATGATGATTATAACAAGAGAAGGGTAGGGAATTATAGAGAGGAAAAACAAAAGAAAATAGCCACATTGAATTTGTGTACTCTTTTAAGCTCTTGAGGAGGATCAAGGATGGGAAAGAAAACAAGCAACTATGCTAGTTTTATTTACATAATCATATGCATGCAAAAAAAAAAGAAGCAGCATTAACATTGTCTCCCTTTTTAATGTTAGAAAATGTGTTAGTGGAAGTCGGCCGGGGTGAGCGCCTCTCTGTGTAGTAAAAAAATATTGTGACACACATCAAGTGCGGCCTTCTTTGAAAATTGATTAAGTCCTTCAATTTTACTCTTGTTTTTGTCGATAAGAAAAAATTATATATATAATAATGATAACAATTAGTAACGTAATTTCATATTTTAAATAAAAATAGAAAGGGGTTAGTGATAAAAAGTGAAATGTGAACGTCGTTATTATTTTTTTATATATATATTTTTTCTCATGGCTCAGTTCTACATATAGTGCTGGCTGATAGTGCTAACATTGGAGGGTTATGCGCTAATGATCTCATGATTAGTTTGGCTGCACGCAGTAGAGTAGTATATTAACAAAAGCTTACCATAATTTGTTGTGTTAATGGTGTGAGGCTGTGAGTAGTTTATTAACAGGGTTTTTTGTCTCCTTGATTTCTTACTTTATTGTCCTACTGTCTTCCAAGTTGATGAATCTGATGATGATTAACCAATACAACGTTAACTACAATTATTCACGTAAGAATGTCGTTGGCATCACGTAAGCAGGAGGATTACACCTCACTGCGCCCCCCCCCCCCCCCCCCCCCCCCCTTGTCCCTGGGGAGGGGAAGGGGAATATCAAAATTAAAGATCTCTGCTAAACTTCTTCTTGACAATGACAATATATGTTTTGTGTTTTGTCCCAACTTCCATATTAATTTTGTTCCTTTTTTTTTTTCAATAAAATTAATGCCAAATAGATACATTTGTCTCTTTTAATTAATTTGTTTAAAAGTTGATGAAATCAACTCTATTTATACGAGTTTCTGTCGCTTGTGTTTGATACATATAGTAGGCCATGATTTTCTGCGATTGCGATAGTCTTACTAGTTGTTATTCCGTGTGTCCATGTATTTGCTTTCCCAACCAGACATTGGTGGCAACGATCAAAATTTATTTTTTGGATTTGGTGTGGCTGGGGATTCAATTTTTAATTTCTACTACTTTTCCTTTTTGGGGGTTGTTTAATTAAGGTCTAGAAGAAGAACAAAAAACATGATACGCACCTATATGAATAATATTTTTCGAAATAATGATTGCAACATAAAAAGATACATTAGAAACTAAAAATTTTAATTTCTACTACTTTTTCTTTTTGGGGAGGGGGGGGGGGGTGTTTGTTTAATTAAGGTCTAGAAGAAGAACAAAAACATGATACGTACCTGTATGAATAATATTTTTTGAAATAGTGATTGCAACATAAAAAGATACATTAGAAACTAAAAAAAGTGTTTTAAAAAGTGCAAAAATACATTTTGAAAGACGGTCATAGTCAATTTTAGTTTATGTATCAACAAGGGAAATGGTTTGGTGTGAAATTAAGAAATGAGGTTCCAAAATGCTTGTTTAGTGAGGACTGTCATCACAATGAACACATGCATATTAAGTCCGGTATATACCAAGAAACAGGATTTTTAGGTGAGTTCATTGTTGGAGGAATAATAATACGAAAGGGATGGGCGAGGAATCTGCTGATTCTGCTACTGTCATCATATCGGAGGCTTCGAGTCTTTGCCTTATGGTAAATATTTGTACAACTTACATGGAAATTACAACATCAAAAGTCCCCCCTATTACAATGTGCGTTTTAGTGTGTCTTCTTTCTGGGAAAACTATGATTTACATTGACCACTAGGAGTTGTTGTGGCATTAGTATCATACTTTAAACACAGTTGCTTTGCAACTTCCAATGAAGAATCTACCATTGTGATGATTTCGGTATCTCAATCATTCATTATTCATTATTATGGGTAAATCACAAGAAGATGCATCTACTTTTTCATGCTCTTTAAGTTGCCATTCCCAAGCCAGAATTCAAACTTCAAAGAGAGTCTTAGGAAGTAATTCCTTCTGGGCTTTGCATTTTCCTTCTTGGATTACATGCGTATCAGTTCACCTAGGCCTACTTCTAAAACATCATCACATGCATGAACCCTGGATTATACCCAGCTACAAACCTAACACATATTGCATCAACCCTCAGCCCAACTCTGTTCATACTCGTCTAGAGCCCGACTTTCTACCTAGATTTCATTCCTTCGTGTGGGCCTTTTACGAAAGCCTAATTTGATTCTAACAGACCTTAAAAGGACTAAACATACGTGTAACTCACCATAAAAATTATCAAATGCACATCCGATGATTAACGCAATCTCCCTCTGACAAATTACAACAACTCAAGACTTTCAAAAGTCCCTTCCTCCTTTCCAACCTAAGGCAAATGGTACAAATGCGAAAGGCTAGGACAAAATTTTTTGAAACAGATAACTTCGGATGCAAATAAAAGCACAACTTCCGCATCATTGTATGGTTAACAAGACTCAAAATACCGATCCTTAACCATGCCATTTACTAACCAATCAAACAGACAACACTGTTGACAGTTGTCACCTGCCAAAAAATCTCATACTTCATGAGTAATCTGATAGTTCGTCATGCAAGTCTGACAAGGTTGACGAAACAGTGGACATTATGACACCATGGAAACACAAGAAAAGGCCAGACTTTAGGAAAGACCATATACCTTCTCTTAGCCATCAAAGAAATGCAATAGGCCCACCAGCTCCATGATAAAATGCTGAAAAGTCCAAAACACTGCAACAATAAAACCACATCAAGGAAATCAAACCAACTAATTCTAGAGGGGAAAAATTATGAAAGAAGGTGCATATTTTATCAGAAATCTTGAACAATCCTACGATCACACAGTAACTAACCACCACAATTCATTTGCTGATATCAAGTAAAAGAATTAATTACAAAGAAAGATGCAGAAGCTATTGCCTGAACTTTGTATTTGGAGTCTATCAGGTGTAAACACACAAAGGCTCACCAGGGTTTTAACACAATGCGTCAACCAGCATTGAAGCTATCTAGGAATGTATATTTTGTTTCACTTCACATCTATCCAACAGCAATGTATAATTTCAACCAGAGTTTTAAAGATATAGCATTAACTACATTTCACCAAGAGTTTTAAAGCTATCTAGTAACAAACATTTTGTTTCACTTCGCAGTGGGTCAATAGTTCGGCAGGTTGACAATTCCAATATTTGACAAAATTTCCAAGAAGACAGAGCAACAATTTAATTAAATGGTATCTAACTTTATGCTTCATCAAATAACAATCCACTTAGGAAATATACATATTCAACAATTATTGGACGGGAAAACAAGGAAGCCCAAGAACAAACGAATTTTCATGGATTCCAAGAGGGATAGTGTCAACTTGCAAGAATTGTTTGTTCAAGAAAATATCTATCTTATATTTATAGAGATTCTTCACTATATTATTCTTCCTAACAAAGAGATTTATGTTACTTAGCATCTTCATCATCAAGAAGTAACTACTGTTTAGAAGTTATATAGAAAGTCTTTGGCCATCATACCATTAAGAGTAAGCTTATGCAGGATGGATTAAGGTCTTGTCATATTTCTTTATCCCTTTCTTCATCTAGTCCAGGCCATTTGTTAGGATGATCCAACTAAAGATCACTCTATCTCCATTTTCTATTTCAAATAACAATTATGAAATCATTTACTCACAATTGTAGGGGTAAGCAAATCATCATATACCCTAATCGCAACTGTAACCATGTTGTTAGTAGCAGAGGATGTTAAAACAAGAAAACGAAACCTGCAGACAAAATATAAATTGAGACTAAACATTCAAAATCAAAGAATTATATGTGGCACAATAATTATTTCAAATAATATGCTATCAAGTACCTTCACAATTAAGACATGGTGAAACTTTAATAATCTATTAAATTCATAACCAAATCCAAGAAAACTTATGCAACAGGGTACGGCATACCATGCGTGAGCTGTTTCCTTAAACTAAAGAGACATTATACGAGTTGCAAAGTTGAAATAATGCGGCCTGATTAGCCTGATCAAGGTTGTCCATAATGATGGAGGTATACATCCCAGGGGAAGCTGCACAAATTTTAGCCAAGGAAACAACCAAAAATTGCTTTGGATCCTTAATTTCCTTCAGAGGATCCTCTTCTTTCTTCCCAACATTGTAAAGACGAGCAAAGCTAGCATTATAACCTGTGGTCTCCCCAAAATCAGGAACTTCCGGTTCATCCTCCACTCTCTCCTGCTCTGGTTGTGAAAGGAGAGTTACAATGCTGTCCAGCAGTTTCACCCAAAGTACAGAATCCAAAATATTTGCAGATTCACAGATAAGTTTGGTTGAAGCAACTGAAGTAAGCTTCAGTTCAATAAAACCTGTTATCAGTTTAAGATTAGGTATCCAGAACTGCTCCAAAATGGTGCGAAATAAGTCTGACTGAACAGCATTTATCGAATCCACAAGTTCTTCTGCACCATATCTAACAAGAAATAGAGACATGAATATTACAAGATTCTTAACAAACTTCACCGTTTTGCTGGAGCGCAGCCTGGTGAACAATACAACCCATATGTCATACACAAAGGGTTTGATCACATCGTAGCTAATGTTTTCAACCACAGTGTTCAGCACATAAAATCCTTGTTCATCTGAGCTAGGAGATGAAACAAGTCTGGAGAATATCCCAAGTACATTTTTCAACCTTTCCTGTTGAATCATCATCTCATGGGGTGACTTTCGAAGGAAAGCCTGGAGCAGATAAACAAGAGCTGGAACATTTGCTGACTTCTTCCATGAATCAGGTAAAAGAAGGATCTCAAAGATCTGGACATAATTATCAAGTGAAAGGGTTAACACCACAAGCTGGGCCAATAGCTGGAATGCATAGGGAAAAAATTCACTGATGTCTCCGGCCAAGATGAACTGAAGGCTTGGAAACAGGCTGGCTTCAAATGCTGAAATGACAGAAGGGTCCCTCTCAGAAGCCCTTCTAATAAGAATAGCCACAGATTCAAAAAGATAGTGATTGAATATAGGACTTTTGGGATTTGCACAGACTTTATTGAGAACTGTGGTTAAACCATTTATGCAAGGCAAAGCAACATCAGGAGAGATCTCAGCCACTCCAAGCACTCGCATGATACACTTCATGACATAATGATTCTCCTCAGATTCTGGCTTTTGCAACGTGCTAAAAAGGTTGTTCATCAACACCAGCAAAAATGGGCCAATATCTGCCGATGTGTACCTTGGCCTAGCCCCATCATCTTTCACCAGCAAAAGTTTCTCAATGCAGCTTGCTGCATAGGAGTGAACTACATTCGAGTCCGAATTGAGGAACCGCACTACATCAGGAAGCAATGCCAGTGCTACAGGTTTTGAAATCTGGTTCCTAAACATGGTAAAGAACTTCAGTGCACCCGCTTTCAACATAGAAAAGGCATTGACATCCTGACTTTGCAACTCTGGTACAATCACGGACCCAAAGAAGCTCCCAACATCCACTAGATCAGTTGTAAATGAAGTCCCGCCGGCTTTCCTAGTGGCAAGGGACACAACCAAATAGATAGCACAGTCTTTGTATTTCCAGTTTGCATCAGGGTTCTTAGCAAACAAATCCAAACAACTCTGTATCTGAGAGGAAATCTTCTCAGTGACCTTTTCCTTGTAGTGAACAGCAATACCCTTGAGGAGTTCACAGGCAATCCTCCTCCTGGTGTCAAGATCACTCCCCTCCATATCCCTCCTTATGAATTCAACATAATTCATCTCAAACAACTCTTCATCCTCATCCCTTAGCATTACATTGGGGATAACTATACTCTGACAAATCTGCAGCAAAATGTCATCATTCGCAAAGAGAGAATGGTGTACACTCGTGCTAACTGTGGTGAGGAACTTAATGGCAGTCACAGTCAGCTGTTCCCTACTGGAAGAGGCAGAGGCAACTAGAAGAAGTCCCCAAACAGCCTCCACAAAACCACTCAAATACGGCTGGAACAAGTCTTCCTCCTTCTCCATATAAAGGCTAATATTCTCACAAACAGCGGCTCGCAACTCATCAACAGCTGCCAGACCATCACTACTGGCATCCTCAAGAGCAGCATACTTAACAGTCAGATACTTCTTGAACTCAATCATCCACTCACTCATGTGATCCTCAAAAAACTCGGGCAACTCCTGAAAGTTAAGAGAGTAAAAAATCCTACAACACAACCTCTGAGACTGAATGTAGAGCTTAAGGGTAGGTGCGTTGGCAGCCCCCGAAGCCACAGCCTGATCAATCAAGCTGGCCGTCCTTTGAAACAAAACCAGCAACGGCTTGGCAAAGTTATCAAGACAGTACTTCAAATCCAGAAGCAAATCTTTGGTCTTATACTGATAACGAAATTTCTTAAACAGAGAGTTAAGAGCAGCTAAAACCCCATTAACAGACGCATAATCATTTGCTTGACTTAAGCTATCAAGACTGGCCACAAGCTCAGGCAATAGAGTAGGCCAAGCTTTAGGAAAATCATGCTTACCAATCAGGGAAAGAGCTTCGCTGAGCTGGGATTGAATCCTAGGGCCGGAATTAACCATCAAGGAAACAATCAGGGCCTTAATCTGTTCCTTCTCGGGGTCGGGAATGGGCACGAGAAGCGGGGTATTGTCGGAGTTGGGAGGAGGAGACGGCGTCCAGCGGGACTTGAGGTGATTCTTAAAAGTGACGGCAGCGGCTTGGCGGATCTGCTCGTCGACGGAAGGCTCGGCGACGAGGCGGAGCACGGCGAGGGCGTAGTTAGGTTTATCAGCGGCGTCGGAGAGAGCAGACTCAGCGCGGCGACGGGGTTCGGGGAGTGGAGAGAGAGTATTGAGGAAACAATCGGAGAGAAAGTGTAAGGTTTGCGCATTCCACTCCATACTTCTGAGATTGTCGTACTGTGTATCGGTCTAGGGTTTAACAGAGATTTTGCGAAATGATGAACTGAAAACGAAAGACCTCCCCTAGTCCCCTACCCAAATATGGCAGCAATAGTCGCGATTGCAAATTAAAAATTGAGGGAAGAATGTAGTGCGGACTACGGAGAACGGGAGAAGTATTTAAGTAAAATTCTATTTTTTTTGATTTTGAGAGAAAGAGAGATGGAGGGAGGAAGCACTGACCAAAGTTTGAACAAGCGGGAATGAAAAATTCACCCATCCATTAACTGATTAACGTAAGACTTTTGCACCATTAATATTACCAACAATCAAATTTTTATAGTAAAATTTGATTAATATATAGATAACTATTAATTTTAAATACAGATTATAAATATATATATATGAATTAAAATTGAATAAAAATTTGTTTAATACTGTTGTATCTAATTACGTTATTAATTTTCATAATATAATATTGTTGTATTACTAATATTTTTAACTAATTATAGAGTAATTTAAAAATTCTAATAATTACATTAAAAAAAACCGATCAACGAACTCTTCCCTTTTATATAATATAAATATAGATAATAATAAAGAATTAATCCGTGACAAAGACCAAATAGAAGAAGAGTATGAGAAAAATCACGTTAATTATTGGAAATTTTGAAGAGCATATTAATAAATTAGTTTACAAAGGGAGGGAGTAAAACTGAACTGAAAGGAGTATATATAAGTACATCTTCTTCTCATTTGATGCTAAGGAGCAATAGAATGATGTTTAACGCGTAATGCTTGTTTCATATCCATACTCAATTCGCTCGCGTAGTTCATATCATATACAATTAATTATACACCATCATAACTTCATAAGAAGAGAAATCGTACAAACGAATTACACCATCTCTTCTCTTGGTGGCCGCATGCAGTTGCAGTGCAGGCTAATGTTATCCCCCCGCACCATCCTGCAAGTCCCAACACGATAAGCAGCATTCCGACCACGATCTATAATAATGACTTATGTCCTGATAATGAGTCTCGGCCGGCCAAGCCTCGCTCACTCCATTAATCAACTCCGGCAGCTTTATCTCACTCCAGAAGTCATCATTGCCACCATCATCCACTTCCATCATTAATTCATCATCATTATGCCCACTACCACCACTGCTCTTCTTGTTCAACTTCCGTACCACTACTGCCTTTGCTGCCAATGCCGCCGCAGCTTGTATGTCTCTGGGAGACCGAGACGCCGGCCGCGGCAATTGCCCAATTTCATCCGGGAAGTTGAGCTGGGCTTTCGATCCTTTCAAGTAATAAGCGGCCACGTCGTAGGCCTTGGCAGCCATCTCCGGCACTGGGAAAGAACCAAGCCATATGCGTGAACTTCTTCTGGGCTCCCGAATCTCCGACACCCATTTTCCCCACCGCCTTTTTCGGACGCCTTTGTACACTGGGTGACGCGTGCCGCTGCTGCCTGTGGTGGTGACGGCGGCGGTGGTGGTGTTTGTCGAGGAGGAGGTGGAGGAGGTTGTGACGTCATCTTCATTGCATGGTGGTGGTTGCTTCCCCGCCATCACTAAAAATTGAGCCATCCTGCTAGCTAGTGTGCTGGGACGTCACCTATTTAAGGACGGTTCTGTCGTACACTCTTACTGCGTATTTTTCTAACGGACCAAACCAACCTTACAAAATAATTTTGTAGGTTATCCATTGTCCTGTAATTTTGAAATTTTAAATTTATCAAACTATTTTGCACATGATTGAAACAAAAGTTTTCAGAAAATATATATATATATATATATATATATATATATATATATATATATATATAATGTAAAAATTATTTTTAAAATATAAAAATACAAAATAGAATGACAAACTATACAAACTTTTTTTTTTTTTGCCACATTATGACCGACCATGTCAAGTGCTTTATAATTATAATACAAATGTTCTTTTTTTACTATTAAATTGTTCGAATTATGTTTCAAAATCATAATAATTATGAAATAAAATGTGTATTAAAGAATACAAAAGGGTTTTGAAAATATATTTTAAGAATTCAACCCGTGCGCACTTTTATTTTGGTAGGTTAGAGTCTAAACGATGATATATAAGACTATCAATTTTATTTTATTTTTGAAGCTAGAATTTGCTCATTGTGTTTGATTAACTTCTGCAGAAAGTATTTGGTCAAAATCTAATGTCTTACGCGTGCGATTGTAGGTGAGCAATTTGGTCCATTTGCACTTGATTTGGTTAATTAAGGAGTACTCTATTTACTACGGGCCATGCCAGTACTTTAGAATTGTAACACAAACGTTGTTTTCTGACCATGCCATTTATTTTGTTAGGTTATACCCATTTAAAGAGATTAAACGGTGATAAGACCATCGTTTTTCTTTTTCAAGATACCATTTGCACGTTGTATTTGATTAATTTCTGAAAAAAAAAATAAAAAATTTTGGTCAATATCTAATGTCTTAATCCTCCGATTATGGCTCCCGGGCCTTGGATCAATAGCAAGAACGGAGGCTTCATTTCCTCAACACGAGGGATCGAATTCCATGATGAGTATTGTCACCAAATTTCGATCTACATCGCTTGCAGTGTTGGTGGCGCAAGCAGAGAATTTAATGGTTTGTATGTAATGAAGGAATTTGGTGAGAGATTATGTACCATGTAGGGAATAGTGAATATGGGAATACCTCCTGTCGAAAAAAAAAAATATCCTTGAGCAATTTGGGTCCATTTGCACTTGTTTGGTCAGTTAATGCCGGTTTGACTTGCTTTCATTTGTAAATCAATGGTAATTGGAGTGAGTGGAGAGAGCAAACTATATTCCATTTTTTGAGGCACGTCCACAAAACCCTTTTTCTTTCCTATTTTCCACTCTCTCACATCTGCACCACAACATATTTTTTACACCATCAGATATTTTATATTTCTTCATCTTTTATGCCTCCCTAATTTCTACTCTCATCATCATCCATAATTCACCTTGCCCGCCTCAACCACAAGTTGTCATTTGTAGTTATGAATGTGATTCACAGGAGTGAGGGAAGGACATGATCAATAATTGAACGAAAACGAAAGGAAGGAAATGATCAACAATGACCGGAAGGGGGGGGGGGGGGGGGGGGTGTCTGGTAATGTTTTTTTGAGAGGGTTAAAATATGCATGAGAATGATATTGATTGTTAGATTAATAGTTAGATACATGGAAAAATATAATAAAGAGATTGGTACAAGTTAAGAGACGAAATTCGAATTTCAAAATTAAAATAGGAAAAGAAATAGATCCATCGTCCGTAATTAATTTGATGCAAAAATTAGGTCTCAGTCCTCACTATTGTCGTGATGATGACCCAACCCCTGAAAAGCCAAAGGTTGAAGCTCTGCGTAGGCCAGGTCCCCTTAAGGGTTCACATGTTTAAGGGCCACACGAGATACTAGTGACTTCCTTTTTGTTTTTTTTTCTGGGGCTTTTTGGTGCCATCATTCATTCACAGTCTCCCCCCGGCGGCTCACCACCGTATAATGCATGCCTTACATACATTATCATTCATTTTACCTTTAATTTGCAGTATCTTATAATTAAACAGTCCCACAAATGTGTGCATGAAAATCTCCCATGGTGACAACTGATACAACAACCGTTCAATTTGCATACTAATTGGAGCACGTGAACATATACACACACACGTGTATATATATGATATTCGTATTCATATTTTGATTATACCATGCCAGTCTAATTGCAAAAAAGAATAACAAAATTCTCTTACTTTTTTTGGTTATTGCATTCTTATAATTTTGACGAAAAATTAAAAAAAAAAAATTATTCCAAGTGTATCAGACTACTCCATTCCATGTTTGTATAATATTTTTTTTTTTTTTGACTAATAGTCATGCTCTTAGGGAAGGATTGATTGACGTCAATTTCGTCCTCCCTGCCGGGCGATTGGCCGAGGATGGCCTGCCACCATAAAGCATGATAAGGACTCATTACTACTCCAACTAATATAATTATAGTTGGGCATTAGATTGTAGCTTGGGCAACCATTCATTCATCTCTCTCATCGATAATCCCCTACCAAAAAAAAAAAAAAGCAAAAAAAGGGTTGCATGGGCATTTCTAGATTCCAGAGAGGTGAAAGCTCCAACTAACAATCGATAAACCAAGAATATTTGGTCGTAATGATTCATTAACAGTATCCTGTTCTGTTCCACGTTGGATTTTTGTCAAATTGCTGCCGGGGTTTGAGAATTTTGCGCTTCCTGGAAACAAACAATTGCAGCGGCTGCATCTGCATCTGCATGGCAATATGGCGTGCTTCTAATACAACTTTGGTTCGTTCCCTATGAGAGAAAAACAAACAACCGTATTCATTTTTAGTCTTTTTCGGTTCATCAGACGCTGTGAGTTTATGTGACGTGGATTCCGACTTCATGCAAGCAATTTCTAATTCGAACTTGAACTGAAAATGAATATTTGGGGTTCTCACGCACCTTGTTTGTTTGTTTGGTGTGCAACAAATGAAGTTATAACGAATGCAATCATCGATAGTAAGTTTGTTTTATAAGCTCCGACGACAAATTTCGTTTTAATCGGATCGTAGCGCTGCGCAAGGGCAACCAAAACATAAAGATATGCTAGAATATTGTACATTTTACTTTGTTTTCGTATTGTAAGAAAAACTAGTATATGTCTGCATCAATGTTACAAAATAATATGATTTACACATGCATCATCTTGATTAATTGGTCCCGTATGAAGCCGAAACAAGGGCTCGAAATTTTACATGTTTTGGGGTATTGGGGCCCAGATTAATTGCATTCAGCAACTGATCATGTTGTCGTCTACGCAAGTAACGTAACTCAATTGATCATACAAGAAAAAGCCCAAAAACAAAGATTAATTTGACGAGACGACGTTTGTGGACGAAATGAATTGTTGTTCACAGGGTCGTCGTTATCTTTGCATGTAATTTTGAAGATAATTAGCTTTCAGAATCGAGTAATTGGAGGAAAACTTCAAAAAGGGGTCCCCCTCCCCCTCGCAACCCGTAATGGTCGGCCGGCGGCAGCCCCGTTTAGCTTACTTCATCACCAGTTCCTGCGAGAATAGATGCGAGGGAAAATTGTTCCCCGGTCCCTACGGTGTTTTGTGTCCTCTGGGAACGCACCCAAAGCAGCAAGCTGTACGAGTCGAAATGACGACGCAAGAAGTTAAGTTCGTTTTGATTTGTACGAAGCAGATTCCCAGCCTTGTCTAGTGGTCCAACTTCCGATACACTGGACATGAATTCCAAAACACTTGGGGTGTGTATAGTTGTATACTCTAGGAACATCAGTAATGTCTACTTCTTGGGGCTACAGGGAAGAGGTCCCCCCACCCCCACCCCCACCCCCACCCCCACCAAGAATAAATTTTGTATGAATCATTGTAGAATCACTTCATCCAATATTCTATTCCAAAGGCACGACAAGAACGGATATTTACATCCGAAAAATATGAGAATAATAATTAAAAAAAAATAACATTAATCCAATCATTGCTCAATAAAGTACAGGAACTTACATAATCAATTATATATATATATATATATATAAAACAATGTGTCTTTCACGTGATTTTGACACTTATATTATTTTACTTAACATAATAACGTTAATTGTTTGATTATAAACGTAAATTTGGTAATCAAATAAATATACTAACTCTATCTGATTATAGTTAAACTTAATTTAGATAATTAAATAAATATATTAACTCTTATTTACTAACTGTAATATTTATTCATACGTATAAATTAGAATATTACACAGATAAAAATGTTGGAAATGGACAATTAGTTATCTTATTAAATATAAATTAATAAACATCAATCAATCAAATAAATATCACATTTATCTTATTATTTGGTCAAATATTTTATATGTTATCTTATTCTATCAAATAAAGATCACACTATATGTTATGTAGTCAAATATCTTCCAATGGCGGAAGCACCTGTCTGATTATAAACTTAATTTAGACAATCGAACAAATATACTAACTTTATCTAATTAGGCCATTCATTTGAGGTCTTTTTTTCTTTCTTTTCTTTTCTTTTTTTTTTTTTTTTGAGTTCATCTAATGACTATTAGTTCATATTTTTGTTTGATTACATTTATATTTGTATTTATATTCATATGTTAGTTAAATTAATCTAAACTTTATTATTGTGAAGAATAAAGTATAGGAATCATTATTCTCAATTAATGCCAGAATTATGATTTCCTTATCTATTGTATATATATGTATAAAATTTTTAGATATTAACAAGACTTGATTAGCTAAGTTTTTAAATATTACATAAATAAGAATGTTGGAAATTGACGTTATCTTATCTATTATCTATTTTTTATATATATATTATTCTTTCTATTATCTTTTATTTGAATTCTGACACTTCTCTTTTACCTTTACACTTCTCACTATATGTGAAACTTCTATTTCACTCCCTCACTCCAGCCTATCCGACATGAATCGAAAATAGATCACTTAATTACCGAGGATTCTGCGCATTATCTTGATCTAGACCCCCTATTAGTTAGACACCTCCGTCCAAACTGAAAGAAAGCTATGTCTCTTTTCTCTGACCTGGACTTCCCACGCTTTTGGCAATCTCAAATGCAACATCCCCATCATCATTAGCCAAAGCAAGCTGGGCTACGGCAGTTAATTATGCATTTGTTACTTTGTGTACTAGGACTAACCAATATCTCTTTAGTTCCATCTCTTCACTTCTTTTTAGATTAGAAATGAACTCTATATGCTATATATAGTGTAACAACATATATATAATATGGATATAGTTTTAGTGATTACCCTAGAAAGGAAGGTCAAATAGACCATAGAATGTTACTGCTACTTGTAATTAATAGCAACTGAAACTCCAAGAGGTAGTATATGTATAGAACAATGTCCAATGCTCACAATAAACATAATTTTGTTACGTGTACAATTGAATAGTTTATAATGTTGACACCTATTTATAACTTTAATGATATTATTGTTGCTTTCTAAATTTTTTATTTCAATATTATTTTCTATTGTATGTTGTTAGAATTGGATTATGATTATATAATCTCTTAATATTTTTATCTTGAATTTAGTTGCAACTCTTATGACTCAATTTCAAGATCTGATAATAAAATAATTTGCCTTATTATACTTTTCTTGTCCAATTTCTATAAAACTTCAATCAAAACATAACATTTATCATTAAAATTTTTTAATTGTTATTTAATGATATCATTTACCAAATATTTCACAAAAATTTTCCTTTTAAGCCATTGGCATACATGCCTCACTTATTTATTAATTTTACCCTCATTTTATTTTTAATTTTCTTTTCTTTTCTGCCATTAATAGTCATCACCCTTATTAGAGCATCAATGAGAGTTTAAATTATCATAACAAAACCTACTCTTAATGAAATTATGCTACAAATTTAAATAATTTGATGAACTCTTATATTCATATTTTATAAGAGATATTTTAATGCCAGAATTATGATTTCCTTATATATATAAATTGTATGTCTTTCCATTTCAATCCATATTTTCTCACTATGGATTGGAAGACGCATATCTTGAAGCAATGAAAGAAAACAAAGTTGAGCAAATTAAGGGCACTTGCAAAACTTGATTAGCTAAGTTTTTAAATATTACATGAATAAGAATGTTGGGAATTGATGTTATCTTATCTATTATCTATTATATATATCATTCTTTCTATTACATTATATTTGAACTTTGACACTTCTCTTTTACCTTTACACTTCTCACTATGAAACTTATATTTCACTCCCTCACTCTGCCCTATCCGACGGAAATCGAAAATAGATCACTTAATTACCTAGGATTCTCCGCATTACCTTGATCTAGACCGCCTATTAGTTAGACATCTCAATCCAAACTAAAAGAAAGTTATGTCTCTTTTCTCTGACCCGGACTTCCCACACTTTTGGCAAGCTCAAATGCAACATCCCCATCATCTTTAGCCGAAGCAAACCGAGCCATGATAGTTAATTATGCATTTGTTACTTTGTGTGCTAGGGCTAACCCATATCTCTTTAGTTCCATCTCTTCACTTCTTTTTAGGTTAGAAAGGAACTCTATATGATAAATATAGCATAACTCCATATATATATAATATAGATATAGTTTTAGTGATTACCCCAAAGAGAAAGGTCAAATAGACCATAGAATGTTACTACTACTTGTAATTAATAGCAATTGAAACTCCAAGAGGTAGTAATGTGTTTTTATCTTTATTTATATGTGTTTTTTTTTTATATATTTTATCTTTTTGTGTTTGGATGTATTTGTCTTTTAATATAAAAATTCTATAAGAATTTATTATTATCTATATTATTTAAATTGAATACAAAAATGGTAATGGTTTTAAATGAAAAATAAGAAATTATAATCTTAAACTATAATTATAATTTTTTTAACAATAACGAGATCAGTGCAATTGCATAGGTAGAATACTAGTTAAATAATAATTTGGCATCCAGAAATGATTTGGGCTTGCTCATAAATGTTGGCACGTATGTCTTTTTAGAATCCATCTATTCCTACAAGCCTTAACAGTCCAAGTCCAAGTCTCAGTGCCGGTATCAACCACCATTCCGTGATGTTGCTTGCTTGGTATGTGAAAATAAAAATTTGTTCCTTGTAAAGTGGGGCCTGTGTGTCCATTTTGGACTACAATATCCCAATCACCTAAAATTGAATAAGAATGGCTTGGTTTAGTCATTAGTGGGCATTCAACCCATAAAATGGTGAATGCAATTTATTGTGGGCTGGATCATTTTCTTTAGTAGAAGCAATCATGCATGGATGTTTGTCCAGTCCAGCATTAATGAACTTAAAAAAAGCCATACCCAAGTTGCAGTGCTTCGGAGAAATAAATGGAGAAAGGATGTATCATGTATGTAAGCAAAGGAACAGATGAAGAGGCGAAGAAAGTGGGTGGTTCCAAGAACCAAGGAAGTAATAATAGGACAGATGATTAAGCATGGATGGTGTGTTGAGTGTTGTGTAGTTAAATCCTTGTAATTATCAATAATTATAAGATGAGAAAAGCTGGAGAGTTTTGGGTTTTTTGGAACAACCAATATGGAGTGTCCCCTTCTGAATCCATTTATAATACACCGACATATATAACTAAAAAGGACAACATATGTTTTGTGTATTTTAATTATGCGGTAAATGGGAGAAAAACGCAATACTCGGTTTTAGTAATGGGGAAATTCATTAAAAAAAAAAATCACATTTTTGGTTATGTTAGAGGCCTATTTTGTCGTTGATGATTGCCAATTGACGAATATTAATTTTAACTATATTTGTTAACTTATGTCGATACAACAAATGTTTATTTCAAAAACAATTTTGAGCCAAGAAGCATGCCGATGGCGAAATCACATATTCACAATCAAATGCCATTAAAACTTGCACTGCACGGTGTCACTGCTACCTCCACACGTTTGATTTCACGCATAATATCACGAGGGCAACCACTTTCCACTTTGAAGGCTGCGGATGATATTAAAGATTTCCCTTCCCTTCCCTTCCCTTCCCTTCCCTTCCCTTCGTATCAGAAATAGTATTTTAAAAATAAGTTTTTATGTTTTTTTAATATAGTTTTACGCGTTATAATGTATCTCCTACTTTGCATTTACTATATTTTAAAAAACATTAAAAAAAAAAAAAAAAAACTCAATCCATGCACTGCAAGAGCTATGGATCTTTGTCTCTCTACCGACAACGAATTAATCAAGAATTAAAAAAAAAAAAAGAAAAAAAAAGCTCAAAATTGGCATTTTAATTATGAGAATCCGGCGGGGGGGAAGATTGGATCAAACTCATGGAAGGAAGATGGATGGATGTATGGGTGGGGTTTTCAGAGTTTGGCGGTGGCGATGTTGGAGATGGGACCAGTGGGGCCGCGACTGTCCTTAGAAAGAAAGGAGGAAGGAAAGGAGGATGATGATGGATGAAGACGAGACCATGACTCGGTCCAGGCCGAATAAATCAATGCCACGAGAGGGAGAGGGAGCACGTGAAGGGCGTGATTAGTGTTGAACACCAGGTTTCTTAAATAAATCTGCACCTCACCAGTCACCCAGTCACCACTCCTCACTCCTCTCCATATAAAATCGCCCTCTCAAATTCTCAATCAATCAATATTAATCCTACTACTATTAATACATGTCATCAATTATTGCTCCTCTAATTACTACTACTACTACTACTAAATTAACACCCTAAACAACTAAACATCATCTCCCTTGCTACCTTTTCAAACCTTCATTTCACCTACCTAGTTAAAACTTAAAATTAATGCGTGCATCCTCGTAATCTTTTCTTGTTATTCGTATTTTTTTCTTTTGTTAAAAAAAGGTATAATTAACGATACTATTTTATACTTTACGGCCAACTAATAAGAATCGTCACTCATAAATGTTTATTAGAAACATAATAAGTACTATGGATTCGGGAACTCAAATGGAGGGAGGGTTTGTTCAATGTTCATATGGGTACTAACATTTGACAAATTCATTCATGAGAAAGTGAGTTGGGGAGTTTGGACTTTGGACTTTGGAGACGCTTTTCTTTTTTGTCCACCAAAAACAAAAACTAGTGGACATATTTGATATATGTCCCATGGCACGTTCACGGGTTCACACGACGACTTTTAGTTGAGATTTTCAGGTAAGGTGCATTGGACACACGGCTCGATAGACAGCAACGTCAGTGTACCTTAAACAAGCTAATCGGTGAAAAGAGCAGCGTCCGGAATGGAATTACAATGATTCACTTCCTTAGTTATATCCGTTAAAAATATGTTTCACGTGATTAATTTCTACAATCTTATTATTACATTTTTAACTTGTTTAAAATGTCACCCTCATTTAATTTGAACCTTATTCAATAAAGTCATAACTTGTGCAATCCTAAATCATGTTGTGTTACGAGAATTAACACTTGCATAATTATTAAGATTAATTATCAAAATTTTACCAACAATAGAATGCAATCACTTCATGACATTTGGGGGATTATAGTATATTGAATTATAAATCAATTAATATGAATGAATTGTATTTTAAAATATATTTTTTATATTTTGAGATAATAATAATAAAATAAAATAAAATAATATACTACAAAACACAAGATTGTATCAAAACTATACATAGCGTTTTAAATCTTAAAGTTGCAAAACTATACAGTATATTTGTAACAATAGAAGGGAATTATTATATAAATGGTAAACGGGCCGGTTAGATCTTAAAATGGGCTGTCTGTTGTTGGTGTGTCATGAATTCCACGTGATGATAAGATAAGATAGAGCCTTCCTTAGAGATAGGGTTGTGCGTGTGACGGTGTGAGAGTGAGACTGTGAGAGGAGGCAAAAGCCGGCCGCTTATTGAGATGGCCTTCTTCACTTGGTCAACCAGCCCGGTTTTGGCTCTAAAATAGTAAAATGGGAATCGTGTGTGAACCGGTTCGGGTTCCCACTCACTCCAAGGCCTCTCAAAATCCGTACACGTTTATTCAACACAGTCCTACGTTGGACACGTGGGCGGTTTAGTTTCTGAACCTTTTTCTCACACGTGTTCAGCCATTCCCATTACCGTCATCTCCAATTGGAATTAGAAATTTTTAAGTGTACCGAACGTTGGTTCAACTGGCAATACTTAATTTTTGTAAACTCGATATACATATGTGTGCACAAAAATTTAATAACGGTAATTTTTTAGACATTATAATTTTTTAATAATTTAAACATCAAAATATTTATAGAGTCGCAATCTTACGTATTCACAACTGTACTATAAGAAGTACGTGGGAAGATGCACCTTAAACAATAAACAGAGCTATTGGTAATTATTATTATTATTATTATTTTGAAACCGTAATAAGTAATTATTCTGAGTATGTACTGTTTTTTTAATCTCAGTCTGTTAGCATAAAAATTGATTGAAAAAAAAAGAATTCATGGTTAACATAATTTGTGGTGCAAAATAATAAACGGGACAGGGAGGCTAGCGGAAGGCACGAAGGGTCATATTTGAATGTGGTCCAAGCGAGCGATGATCACAAGCGTATGAAACGGAAAAGTAGCAAAAGCCTCGTGAGTTGCACGTGATGATAACGTGAACAAATATCTCGATCAGTTCGGGGGGGTGTTTGTTTGGTGTAAGAAGCACGTGATTCTCCGGTTATTGTTTTTTGACTTTGTCTATATTATAAACGCTTTGCCCTTTCTTCGACTCTGCTAACGTGTTTAGCGTGTGCCTAATATATTCGGTGGAACTACGTCCTCCTCCTCCTCTTCCTTTTCCCCATCAATCTATGCAGACTATGCAGTGCGTGCGCCGCACTAGCACAGTACCACAACTACACATTGATCCCATTCATCATGGTTCATCATAGTATGGAATGGAACACGCATCAAGTTTGTAATTTCAACAAGTATTTTTTTTTGTATTTTTTAATATAAACAATTATCTGAAAAAGCATAAAAATACTTTTTAAATTGTACATACTGAACTTACTATTTATAATTGCAAAAAAAAAATAGATTAATTGTTTAATATTATTTTTTTAAACCAGTTTTACCTGTAGTGAAAGAATTAAAATGAATTTATGAAGATTAATCATCGAAATACTTTTCAACAGTATATTTCGGGTTCGTTTAGATTTCAAAAATTTATTTTGCAATTTTTTATTTAAAAGATATGTAATAATTTATATATATATATTTATATTTATGTTTAAAAATGTAAAAATAGATTTTGGAAAGATAATGTAATATGATATTAAGATAACTCTAAAATTGGTTTTTTTTAGTTTTTCGTTATTATTCTTATACTATTTTATCATTATTTTGACAGGAAAACAAATAGAATAGTGACAGGTGATTAAAAACGTATATTCATGAGATATGAAGAATTTTTTATTTTTATTTTAAAAATTAAAAATTAAAAAAATTATTAATAAATATGTGAGCAACTATTTTAAAAGTATCTCTCCAATATTTGTAAAACAAAGGTTGGAAAAATTAGTTTGAGGCATCGGATGGAGTGACGGTACAAACTACAAATGCACGACGTTTCCTCAACTATCTACTGGTTGAACGCATGATTTTGGGCTACTACGCAGTCTACGCCCCCAACAACTACAGACACTGGCCCCTGGCGCGACGTTTAGGTAGTCCGTACTCCCCATTAACGCGACATACTGACGTCTATATAACAAAGGCTAAAAAATGAATACGTGAAAACCGCCTCTAAGAATATCCAATGAGTATTTATTTACAACCAAGGATTTTACTACTGCTAAATATTGTTGGATGATCAGTGCCATGGTGTTCGGGAGCCATTTTACAAATGACACTCAAAATGTTTACTTAATTTAGGCTTTGTTTGGAACGTGATGTATTTGAGAAAAATTGTATTAAAATATGTTACAATTTTGGTAAATAGTTTTTTATATAAAAAATATTTTGAAGGGAAATTTTTCCTATAAAAAATATTACGTGAGAGAAATTTGAATGGGAAAATATGAAATATAAATTTTGAAATAAAAATATGTTTTGATATTTTATTTTTATTTGAAAAAAAGTTAACTTTTGCATTTAATAATTCTTATCCAAATGTAGCCTTAATATCGATGCCTATTCATAATCGAAAACATTCACAGTACTAAATACTAAGCTATACTTCCAATAATTTACCTTAGTTAGTTGCTACACATTTCTTCAAAAGGACAAAAAAAAATTATGTCTAAATGTAGTTAATACACGTGAATAATAAGAACAAATTGTCATTAACTTGGGAATAATTAATGACTATATGATATCTATCCTTAATTTCCCAGCGTTGACACTTTGGAAAATCATTAAGTGCCTAATTATGTTTAATGAGATTTGTTTAGAGTACTTAATCATGTTTAATGAGATTGATAGGATATATTTTATGTATCTGTTATATTTTGTAAAATAGTGTAATTAAAAACGATTAATGAAAAAGTAATTGATTCGTATATATAGAATTTTTAAAAATTATGTAATTAGTTCATGTGTTAAAAATAATAACACAACGGATGTACATAATAATATTTTGTTTTCTACCAGACAAAAAAGGAAAAAAAAAGGCTTATAATTTGGAAACCAACAAACATGTATCTATGGCGTGGTGAGTACTCTGCAAATCTCTTCCTTTCTTTGGTTTTGGGCATCCTTAGATGCTACTCAAGCAAAGGATGATTGGGCTTAATTGTGCGCGATTAACTCTTTAATTAACAAACTGTCTTTGAAATGGGTATCATATACTGTCATGCTCAATATCCCCTCCGCCTTTTTTGCTTCCTAGGACTTCTTTTTCTTTTTCCCCTTTCCCTTTACTACTTTTCTTTTTGGTTTTTTGTTTTTTGTTTTTTTCCAACGCTGCCAGTGCCAAGTGCCGACGGATCCAAATCCTCAGGATAGCTTGATTCCTTCATCCTCTCACTTTCCAAACTTGCTTTCTCATTAATCCCATCATCTAATCACATCATGCCTCTGCCTCGCCTGTTCTCACTACTTCTATTTGCTAAACATATTAAAATAACCATAATACATAATAATAATTTACTTCGTATTTACATACTATAAATTATTAAATAATAATGATAAAAATCTTTACGCGGCCAATGATTTATATTTGCTAAACACATATAAATAATGATTTTTTATAATGAATGAAAAAATTTACCTGACATTTATATACTAAATGTCAAAAAATAGTTCATTTTGAAAGTTTTTTATTACCTCAAAAAAAAAAGAGTTTTTTATTTTAAATTAAAATTTTAAAATATTCCTATAAATAATGATTATGCATAATTAAAATTAAAAAATAAATATAAAATTATATTATTTAGTTATTAACCAAAAACAATTAAAAATATGTCACGGAACACAATTTTATCCTTCACTTCGACGAATACATTGATTTCATGTCAAAAGTGACGAGACCCATCACCTATCTGATTATATTATTTATTTTCCGGCTTTGTAGATGCACGAGATGGATTTGGACAGAAACAAAAGAAGAAAAAAAAAAAAAAGAAATTGCGAAACAGAAGCTTGTTGATTTCGTGTGGGTGTGGCCTCCTCAACCTAACCATGGTTAACCGAAATGTTACTTCTACCGGTTGACTGGTGCGGCAACACAACACTTCGCGTGTACTGAGGATGGACTAATGCGGTTGAGATTCAGAGCAAACAAACAACAACCCACAAATCCCCTTCTAAGTTCTCACCTAGTCACCTCTCCCCTTCCCCCAATGGGGACACCTTCAAAATACTCCCCTGTGAAAATTACAAAAAATTAAAATCAAACATAAAACTTTATTTCTTCCATTCCCTTTTATTTTATTATGCAGGAAAAAGAGAAAGAGAAAGAAAGAGAGAGAGAGAGTTTCTAGCTTTGGCTTGTGAAACAGGTGGTCGTTTGTTTTCCTGTAAAAGAAAGGTTTTTTTTTTTTTCCCCCTACCAATTCAGCTATCAGTCTTCTTCCCGGATAAATCTTCAGTTCAGAATAGCTGTTGGGGTGCTCTATTTCTGGTGTGTATTTTTCTCTTTTATTTCTGTGCTAAGTATTTCATTATTGGTGCATGCATACATGTGGGGCATTCGAGATATTCCGGGATGTTCTATATTTTTGCTATTTTGTTAACTCTTTTGCGGTTTCGAGATCTGAAACCTGGGCTCTCACCAATTGGGCATTGAGGTGTTAATAGGAGCTAATATGGGTTTGTCCTCAATGGATTGTTCTTACAGATGTGTAGTGTTGAATTTGAACATGCATGTTAATTGGCTATTGTTTCCGCTTCGTTTTGTCTATTTCGTGATTTTTTCCCCTTCTCTTAATGCTGTAATTCAATTGGGTGCTGAAATTTCGAGTCTTTTTTTATAGGAAGGGTGGATAATTTTGGAGATGAAATTTGAGGTCGGCATGGGGGGTTTGCTGGGGACTGATGAAGATAAAACCTTGGTGGCGGCAGTTTTGGGTACTAAGGCTTTTGATTACTTGTTTTCCAGCTCCCTTTCTGCCGAAGGTTCATTAATGGCCATGGCAAATGATGAGAATTTACAGAATAAGCTTTCAGATCTTGTGGAGCGTCCTAATGCATCCAATTTTAGCTGGAATTATGCAATTTTCTGGCAAATTTCAAGGTCCAAGTCTGGAGACTTGGTACTAGGATGGGGAGACGGCTGTTGTAGGGAACCTAAGGAAGGTGAGGAGTCCGAGGTCACCCGAATCCTTAATCTTCGACTTGAGGATGAGACTCAACAGAGGATGAGGAAAAAAGTTCTTCAGAAATTGCATACTTGCTTTGGGGGCTCAGATGAGGATAGTTATGCTTTTGGATTGGATAGAGTTACTGATACTGAGATGTTTTTCCTTGCGTCCATGTACTTTTCATTCCCTCGGGGACAAGGTGGTCCAGGGAAGTCTTTTGGTTCGGGGAAGCATGCGTGGCTGGCAGATGCAGTGAGGTCACCTTCAGATTATTGCGTTAGGTCTTTCCTTGCAAGGTCTGCTGGTATGCAAACCATTGTTTTGATTCCAACTGATGTCGGGGTTGTTGAACTGGGATCTGTTAGGTCAATTCCAGAAAGTTTGGAGCTCATTCAATCAGTAAAGTCTTCTTTCTCATCATTTTCATCACTTGTCAGGGCCAAGCAAGTAGCAGCTCTGCCGTTAGTAGCCGAAAGAAATGATGGAAATATGCCCCGGGCAATTGCACCTGGTAGAGAGCGGTCAGATGTAATTCCTAAGATTTTTGGGCAAGATTTGAACCCCGGTAATCCCCAATCACGGGAGAAACTTTCTATTAGGAAGCCAGTTGATAGGCAGTGGGATGCTCATACAAATGGAAACAGAATTGTTCTTCCAAATCCTCAAAATGGAATTCATGGCGCGCCATGGACGCCTTTCAGTCATGCAAAACCAGGGAATGCTGTAGAAATTTACAGTCCACCGGCGCAAACGAGCAATCTACAAGGGCTTGCCAATGGAAACAGGGATGAATTCCTGCTTAGCAATTTTCAACATCAAAAGCCTGCGAAAATGCAAATTGATTTCACCGGAGCAACCTCTAGGCCTATCGTTTCGAGGCCCATTTGTGTTGACTCTGAGCATTCGGATGTTGAAATTTCATGTAAGGATGACCATATTATCTTGTCTGATGAAAAGAGGCCTAGGAAGCGTGGCCGAAAGCCTGCCAATGGAAGAGAAGAGCCCCTCAATCACGTAGAAGCAGAAAGACAGCGGCGGGAAAAGCTGAACCAGCGGTTCTATGCATTACGAGCTGTTGTGCCTAATATTTCAAAGATGGACAAAGCTTCCCTCTTGGGGGATGCCATTGCTTACATCACTGAACTACAAAAGAAGCTCAAGGACATGGAATCAGAGAGGGAAAAGTTGGGAATCACCTCCAGAGATGCATTACCTTCGGAAGCTAGCCCAAGTTCTGACATTCAAGCCCAAGTTCCCGAGATCGATATACAAGGTGCACCAGATGAAGTCATTGTAAAGGTGAGCTGCCCGCTGGATTCCCATCCTGCATCAAGCGTCATCCAGGCATTCAAAGAAGCAGAGGTTAACGTCATTGAGTCTAAATTAGCTGCAGGGAGTGACAAAGTGTTTCACACTTTTGTTGTGAAGTCTCAAGGATCCGAACAGGTGACAAAGGAGAAGTTGATAGCAGCGCTTTCCCGTAGCTGCGAATCCTCCTACTTACAACCATTGTGACTGGTTAATTATAATATTTGACAGACTCATTAGGGATAAAATGTAGTGGGAGACCTTTTGGAAAGCTTCTGCAGAGATTTTGGTACACAGCAGTTCAAGCTAGAAATAGAGCAATAATTTTTAGCTTTTGACATTGTAGGATGGCAGTTTTGTGCGTTTGTTTATAGTATACGTGTTCTGTTGTAAGTTTCTTATGCACAATGAATTTTGTCCCAGGAGCTATTGGTTTTTTAATTTAATTGTTATTTGATTAATGTATAGATTTTGTTATATTCTTTTATGGATTCGGGCGTTGTGATGAACTGCAATGATGCGCCTCTGATTTTCAAGAGCTGGCGATTGCCTTTTGATTCTGGAAACAACAGATAATCATTAATAGGAAACTGTGGACTGTAGTGTATTGGCGTCAAACCAGTAGGATACACACAATTTATCATGCATGTTTTCTTGGTGCCAATCCAAATGATCTTGAAGTAGCTAATCTTGCATAACCATTTCATTTCTAGTGTCTATTGTAGTTTGGAATGTAGACGAACTTTAGACTTGTTTTTGTTCAATTTGGTGGTGGTTTGGGAAACATAGTTGCTGAGGTGGTGCATGTGAAGAACATGAAGCAAAGAAAACGAAGACCATGATATTCAGTATCAGCACTGTTCATTCCTTAGATTGCCTTTTCCCACTAAGAGCAAGAGCACATAACGTGTTCGTTCCTTCGAGATTGCCTTTTCCACTAAGAGCACGTAACAAGTCTCTTTGAGAGTTCAGCAAAGCTCCTGCAAAGCACTCACCCTATGTTCTTTAAACCATACTGAGTGCCCCTTCTTATTTTTGTGCCGAGGCCGAGCATTTGGACTGTATTTTAAAACGAATTTTTACATTATTTAATACAAGTTTTTATATTTTTGGGATAATGTTTATCTCATAAATTTACATTAAAAATGTAAAAATATATTTTAAAATATAATTTCTATGTAAATAGTAAATGTGTTTTGAAAGGTAATTCATACACAAATAAAAAGGAGGAAGAGAAGAAAGGAAGAAAAGGGGGGGGGGGGGGAAACAGTAATTTTGTAGAAGGAAAGCAGGTGTGTGTGTAAGGAGGAAGTAGGAGAAAGGGGGAAAGGATCAAAAGAAGAAACGCGTGGAAAATGCGGGCGAAGTGTGAAGTAACGTAGGAGTGAGTAGTGAGCAGTCGTAAATCGTAATGAGTAATCACAGTAATCAGGGTTGGGGCGTGAATATTATTGAGCATTCAATAATTCGGGAAAGGGATGGGTTGCCTTACAGTCTGGGACAAAGGGAGGGGTATTCAAAAAGCGTGACGTCGATGGGTACTGAGTGCCACTATTACTATACACGGACAACCCAAAGTATCCAATAACAGTTGACAAATTAAAATCATTACACGCAACGCACAAACGCATTGCCACTTATTACCTAACAAATCTCCATATCCCACGACATTCAATCTTTGACTTTGATGAGTTTAAGGAAAAAGCCATGAAACATGTGACCCAATTTGCCACCGTAAAACTAAAAACTCTCATTCCTTCATCCAACTTGCTTTCCCTTTTCTTTTCTTTTTTTTTCTTGTTTCAGCTTTGGCTTTTCATTCTGCAATTTCCAAATTGCCTCCTCCTCATCCCCACCCCCATCCCCACTCCTTTCGAATAATATGCTTTAAGTGAGACAAACTATAGTATAAAAAAAATAAAATTTTAATTATCACACTTAATAAAAAATATATAAAATAATAAAGAATGATTTTCTACATTTACATTAGTTCTTATGACTTTTTATTATTAAAGTCATTAAAAATATCATTACTTTTACTAACTTGTTCTGTTTTTGTGTATCTCTCCTTCAAGTAAATATTTCATACTTCCTTTACAATCTATAATATGATATAGTTAGTGAAAAATAATCTATTTACATGTAGAAAGTAATATATATATATATATATATATATATATATATGTAATTATCTTTGTTTTTTGTGATTAAATTATTACATTAAAAATAATAATGCAGCACGGGATAATATTTATAAATCAGGAGCTTATTATTTAGTATTCACCTAATTATGGAAACCTTTTTTTTTTTTTTTTTTTTTGGCCATCGCCTCCTATATCAAATCTAAATGCTTTAAATGCTCAAATAAGGGGTCGGCATTGATAATTACTGGGATTTTACTAACAAAAATGCTTCAAATGCTAATCAATCTAGAACCACTTGATTATTAAGGATAACTGAACTTTTCTAATAGGAGAGTCAAAGTCGGCAAGCTCCACAAACCACACATAAAACGTTGTCCAAAAAACAATTTGAACAAATTGGAATCCCCTCAAGGCAAGTGGACCATTTATTCAAAAGGGACTCGGGAGAGAAGGCTGGGCCCGGTGGGGAAGAAGGGTGAATTCAATGGGTGGTGGTGGTGGTGGTGGTGGTTGTAGCATGGGAACAAAATACACAGTGATGATGACAGTAGCATTTTAATATTTAATATTAGTATTTTTCTTTTTAATTTTGATAAATTTAATTAGTGATGTGTTTTTATACTTTGAGTAACAAATAAAAAGTAAGATAAAATAAAATAAAATGTCAATGTCATCCCCATGCTCCAATAGAAAGAAACTCTAATTTATTCTTTCATTGCAAGAAGAAACTCTAATGGGAAGTAGTTGTAGGTGCTTGGTGGGAAAGCGAAATGACAAACACATCATTTGATTATGTGAGCGTAGACGCGTATTATGAACTACACAAGGCAATCATGTGAAACCTGGATAGAATGATGATTGGTCCATTTTAACATTAATTTTTAACCAAGTAGAAGATCAATCTTAGCATCATCAAACATGGGAAACAATCGGGCCACCTTAGAATGCAAGAAAACTTGAACAAGTAATTACTATTAGAGTTTAGCTAATTGGCAGTGATCCGGCATTTATCAAAGCATCTCTTGTCCCAGAATGTGAAGTGAACTATTAGTAACGCACCTTATTGATATCAATGGCAATAATAGCACTAATAACTTTAATTTTGGGCTGCTTCAACTTCAATGAACATACATTATTGTACTATTTCTTTCCCGTTTGCTGATATTTTTCAGCGGCTGTTTTCCAAGATCAAAACTAGCACGTGCTTGGAAGCCTGTTGGATTCGTGATGATTTGACTGGCAAGATTCGTTGTATCAAATTACAATAATTACTTTTCAGTGAGTCCAACGCTGCAGTTCTTCGGTGATTTTGGTTCCCCGGACTTGATGGCAAAGAATCACACGCGAAAAATATGCAGAAATCCTCTATAATTTGTCTTTTGCTATTCAAATAGTCAGCTCTGATGTAATTTGGCAATCATTTCTCAACTTTAACAAAAGGTATGGTGTACTGAATGGGCGCAAGCAGCAAAGCTTAGATGCTGCTTTATTCCCTCAGCAGGCAAAACAAAAAATGACCAAATTTTTTGTACAACAGCAGTTGGAGTATAACTTCTGATCAGCTAACTAATCTAGAAGAAGGTTGTTCCTCCAAGATAACATCTTTAACAGGCTGGACAGTTTCATTTTCCTTTCCCTTGCTCTTCCCATGAATTTCCAACTTTCTATCTGGACAATGTTTAGATATATGCCCTTCCTTACCACATGTGTAGCACACCCCCTTCATGTCTTTTTTCTTCACCCCAGAATTGCTTTTACCTTTTGGATTCTGCACTTGACAGTTTCTAGCTACACTTTCTTTTATGCACTGATTCCGTGACTCTTCTTCAAGCTTCAGACGATGCATCAACGCGCTGTATGATAAAACTTCGTCGTGCATCAATTTTGAGCGGTAGTCCTTCCACGATGGTGGAAGCTTTGAAATGATAACACTTACATGAAAATTTTCATCAATCCGGATCCCTGATGCCAGGATAGTGTTTAAAATCCTCTGCAGTTCTTCAGCCTGACATAGGACAGAAACACCATCAACCATCTCAAAATGGATATATTTGCTGACCTGAGACCTCGCTGTTCCAATGTCCTCATCAAAAACTGATTTAAGTTCTTCCCAAAGCTCTTTGGCCCTATAACCCTTCTTGGAGTATTGATTGAACAGAGTGTCACACAGAGAGTTCAAAATATAGTGGCGGCACATGTACTCATCATTAACCCATTTCCGTGCTGTAGCTTTGGCATTAATGATTTCCTCAAAACTCATTGCCTCAACAGAAATGCTTGGACATGGATTTTTGAGCACATATCCAACCTTTAATTGATTTAGGAAGAATTCCATCAGGTGCGCCCAAGAATGGTAGTTTTTCCCATCTAGACGGGTGGTCATAATGGGAACAAGGCCCTGAGGAAAATTGGCAGTCCAATTATGTTGCATGTCTCCTCGAGGAGCAAAAGCAGATAAAGTAGAGGTATCTGCTCGTGGTTGGTGTCTCTGATTTTCAGTGTGTCCTTGAGAGTTGGCAATAGTCATTGGATGCTTCACATCCTCCGCTCTGTCTCTCTTTTCTTGACTTCGAGAGTCCATCACACCAACAGAATTGGCTGACAATAATTCTGCTTGTGGTGACTGCTTTCCATTTAGGGCTGTCACTATATCATTTTTATCCATTCCGACAAATTTTCCTTCTCCAATCTGTCTTTGAGGGTCAACTGCATCCTCAGAACTTGATATATCTGTCCCCATTTGGTTTTGATCAAATGCCAGATTTCCTTGAGTAGCAATATCACCCACTGAATGCAACAGATCTGTTCCTGACTGTTTTTCAACAGTTGCCGACCTAAACATTATCGATTAAACAACGAAAAAAGGTAAATATTTTTCACTGCATAAGCTGCTTGAGAACCACAAATAAAGCATTATCTGGTCAAATTGAACACTATGATTGGTTTAACTTCATCTATTGAACTTTACTTTCAGGAAAGAGGTCAAAAAAATTATAGCGAGAGTAAGAAAGCAAAAGCTTGCATTTCTATCTCTATATTTGCTGTATTACTAGTCAAACATACAAAAAATGCCCAAGCATCACTCATTAAAAAAAAAATTCATAATGAGAACAGATAGCTCACCTTATCTGTGCTTCCATCTTTGCAATGGTCTCCTCAATTGCAGGGAAGCTATTCCTGAATAATGACCATTGTCTACCAGTCAAACTAATTCCTACATTCAAAGGACAAAGAATTATCAGTCGCAGCCAAATGACTCATGGCAAACAAAAAGCACTGCCATGAAAGGAAACCAATCACCAGTTCATAAGATTTTAGTGCTTGAGCAAGCAAAAGGTCATATCATAATCCACAAATTTGCAAACACAAGGTGTATTTAGGGAAAGTAATATAGAAGAATCTTTTTCATTTTTGTACACGATGTGCTACAAGAAAAGGAGGGGGAACGTAATAAGCAAGCAGTAGGATTTGGCACCATGCTGTCATATACAGATCTTCTGCATGCCACATTGCATGGTAAAAGCCAGCTCACAAACAAATCCTTCATGTTGTCTGTTCCTGAAGAAATAACTGAAGATGAAATTGCGGTTGAAACTTGAAACCATATCTGATGGATTCACTATCCATACAAACCAGGAGACCAAGAGAATATAGTACCATTTGCCTTACTATCTATCTGACTATCTAACCAATCTTTTAGGTGGGAATGTTGGAAACAAAACCTTAACCAAATATATTTAATATAAGACTAATAGTATTGCATTAGGGATTGAGATAGTTATTACAATCAGACAACCAACTGGAAAGTTCATAGGAAAACATAATGCCAGCCTTTGAACTCATTTTCGAGTGATGGATTTGAAGGTTACCATGAGCAAATCAAAGAATAGCAACTCAATGTAAATACAACAAAACTACAAGTACTTGGCTTCTTTGGGATAAGCTCAATTAAAGTACATCATTTATGTTTTAATTAACAACATCAAAAGATATAAATACAAATGAAGAAGTTATTGCATGAGAAGAAATGCCAAGGGGGAAAAAGCCCAAAAAAATTATTTCCTCCTTGTTCACATCAGAAATCAAATGGTACTTGGCCAAAGAATGAAAAAAAGACGGGTTTAATGGTCAAAAGACCAACAAATATGGCAGAACTAAGCAAGTATTCAACTTCACTGCATTCATAAATTAAAAACCACGCAACTACGCAAGGGTAGAAGACTAAATATACTTCTACCACAATTATAAGCCAAAAATTTTGAAAGGAAGTATAAATGTCAACACTCCATCTTTTCCTTTAATTTTTCCTCTTTCTTTCTTTTTTGGGCACAAACGGAGAACAAACTCACAGTAAGATCGAAATGTCGCACACATTTGAAACCACGTGCTCAAATGAACATGCGTGATGGCCTTCTTAGACAGCACTTCCTTTTTTAACTCTTCCTGTCCACGTGCTTTATTGCACATTTATTGGTCGTAACCAGCTCATTCATCTCAGCTCATAATATGTCTGTAACTTATTCAACCCTTTGGAAGTTTCTCCCCGAGGACTAACAGAAGGGTATCAATCACATTGTTTGACCTCACAAGCATAAATTCTATTAGATCTTTTAACATGTGTCTCCCTGGTTGTAAAACAGCTTCACCTACGTCAACCTTCAAAATACAGCGTCATGAGGACTCGATACAAAAAAGGTTGTGAGTAAGACTAACCCTATGTCAATGCCGTACAATTCAAGGCATGTAAGAGACCAAGAGCATAAACACATCCACACTGAACCTTGCAAAAGTTTCAATCTTTTAGATCCTTTAATGAAATCTTGGGGAGCTTAGACTTGCTAATGCTTTTCTGGGAATGTACAGGAAGCCATTGTTCTATTACTTTCAATCCACTGGCAAAAAGAAAAATCTGTGATTGCTAGTACAAGTTTCTAGAAATATTTAAACAACTTGAAAATAGTACAATAGGTTGCACCAAAAAAAGTACATTCTTGACTAGTATCTTCTACCAACAGAAATTTGATAGAACCTGGTTTTATAAAGAAGCATATATTCGTGTTAGCAGGAAAACATTAACATTACCTCTGCTGGAAGGGAATTGCTTTCCATCTTTCTCGTAGTAATCCCGAATGGAAACCAAGGCTTTCCCATTAAAATCATGAACTGCTACATTCCTCTTGTCTGATAACTAAAAACAAAATGAGAATGAATGAGAGGGAAAAAATTAATTTTCACAAAAAAAAAAAGAAAAAAGAAGAAGCATTTCATAGAAGTGGACAGTGAACAAGTTAGATAAAGGCGGACCATTGATTTCTCACATATCTCTGTGTACGGAATGAAATGTTGAGTGTAATTATACCCAATGTCTATTTTTGTTTCTTCCTTTGTCTTGCTGAGTTTCAACTAATGCACACTCGATTTAAAGGCATCTCAACATACTGTTCCTTAAGTTAATTAGTAAGAAAAAAAAGCTTATTTGACCTTGAGCAAATGCTCTTCTTGTTTCCAAACAGAATATAAACAAAGCAAGGAAAGCAGACAAAAGTAATTAAACTTCCATGGTCAGACAGACATGATTTGAATTACACCGCCGACATACAGTCTGAACAAATACTAACACAAGTTTGATCTTTTCAAAGTCTCCATCTTTTTTACTCTCCATTGCATTAAAAGGAAAAAGTGATTTGAATGAAACCTCTGACAGAAAGTTCTAACAAATACAAACCCAAAATTTGAAAATTTTAAACCAAAGTTTCCATCTTTTTCACCCTCCATTGCGTTAAAAGTAAAGCAATACACAAAGGGAATACAGGAAGAAATTACTCATCATATTTCCTTTCATGATTTAAGTTACTGACCCTTCACTTCCCTTGAAACATAACCAAAGACGCATGGAAATCCCACAAACAACAAATAAAAATCATGGGATACAGATAAAATTAGCAAAGAACACAAAAGAATTCTTATCGTAGAAAAATGGCATCCAACTTACTTTACAAATAACCCGGCCATTATTACTGGATAGCAATTGGTGATGGTCATCCCGCAGGAGTTGTGTCTCTTTGGTGGTGGCGTTGGTATCATCGTCTAAGGATGATGTAGTTGGTGCTGTTGAGAGCAGAAAGGATTCGAGGACTTGTCTGACGAGACATTTGTGGGGAAGGTTAGATAAGTCAGTACTCAGCTGTTGGGCTGCAGCAGCTCGGACGGAATACTCGGTTGCTGTTTCCAAGTCGGAATTTTTAAGAATGTTCACCACTGTTTCTTCGATTTTCCTGCGTTTGCTAATCGGGATTTCTTCCATACTGTTCTGGTTTTTGTTTGTTTGCCCGCCGGACGGGAAAACCTTTCTGGCAAAAATGGTCAAATCCGAGGCAGCCCAGGTGGAACCGTGGAAGTAGTATGGAGATTGGATGGTGGTGCTTTAGTCCTATACACACCTATACCATATTAATTACTCATTATTAGCATTAATAATAATAATCTTAATAATAGGGGGAAAATAGTTGATTTAAGGATAGACTTGTACAAAATTATTTGTACCCATTTTATTTTTTATTTTTTTTCCAACAAACAATCCCAGCTATGAGGATTGATTTTTCAATTGGGCATGATCAGACTGGGCCATTTTTCAATTGGGGCATGATCAGACTTAGGGCATCCATTCAAAACCTCTTTTTGCTATTTTTTAAGTTTTCTTTTATTTTAATATATTTTTTATTTTATAATATTTATATTAAAAATATAAAAATACATTTTAAAATGTTATCCATACATATCCTTTGAAATATTCATCATTCATACATGTGAAAAAAAATACTTGTAAAACATAAACATAATAAAGTGATTGACTTCGTTTTAAATTTCGGCGCCGACCAACAGCATTCACACTTACCACGGCACCCCTCTCTCTTTGCATATAAAAAGCAAAGGGGGGCATGAGACGATTTGTGCATAGAAGTAGTGGAGTGTGTGAGACGTGAGTGTGTGCAATCGTGAGACTTGGGTGTAGAAAAGATAGTGATGTGAAGTGTGTGAGAGAGTACATACAAGAGAAGATAGAGAAGAGAGTGATTTTGATTTCTGATGAGCTTGTGAGTCATATGTATTATTCTTCCTCCCTCCATTATAATGAATTCGCATAATGTTTTTACGCGGGGATGTAGCTTTTGTTTGATGAATCTCGTTAACAAATTTTTTGTGTTCTTCTTCTCTTTCCTTTATTTACTATTTCATTTGAAACAGTTTAAATCCCTAACAATGTTGTCTCTACAGGTCCTTTGAAATGTTCATCATTCATGCAAATGAAAAGTTTTGAAAAAAAACCGGAGCACAAACAAATTATTAATTGCTTGAAGGTTCCACCGAGAATTGAACTCGGGCTACTGGATTCAGAGTCCAGTGTCCTAACCGCTAGACCATGGAACCGGGTTGAGCGACACCACGAAAGAGAACTTCATCACAAAATCAAGAACTGCAGCAGTCGGATTCATTAGGCCCAAAAAGGAAAGAATCATTAAATAATTCCAATGGAACCCAAGAAGTTGGGTAGCTAAAAAGAAAGCAGAAAAGAATTTTTTTTCTTATGAGACACATGACAAAGAAATTGCTTGAAAGCAATAAGTTGGGTAGCTGCAATTTTTGGACTTCATAATGTACATTGTACATAACCAGGCCATGAACTTTACTGGATATATTGGACTTAAGGTCTTTGAGAGATTTCTCTGCTTCTAATATCAAATATTTAGGGTGAATATGGTTAGTTATTTTAAAATACGTTTATATTTTTTAATTTTATAATTACTATGTACCCTTAGTTTCCTGAAATTGAATACTAATACATCCTCAATTAAAAGTTCGGGTTTAGCTGGAGGTGAAGGATGATTCAGTTGGTTATTTGGCTTTGGTATAAATATTGGACATGCAACAAATCTGGAGGCGGAATTATGGGTTATATATAGCGAGGCCTTTAATTAACATGAGATCTTGGCATTACATACTTGGAAAATGGAACTTGGTTCTCTATTAGGAGAGCATTAGATACACTAAATACTTAATACACATGTTCACTTTAATCTTATATTTAAAATGAAATTTATGTTATGGTTAATTTTTGTAGGTATTACCTAACATAAAGGTATTGTTTTTAATAATCTGGTATTACTTCCTTTTTTTTCACCCCAAAAAAAATAATCTTATTAAAAAAAATTCTGATTTTATTGTTTACCTTTAATTTTCGAGTCCCCAACACTTTCTACCGCTTTTGGAGGTGCGTTGCCCCTTCTCGTGAAAATGAGGAAAGGAGAAAAGGCAGGGAAAATGATTCTCTACCCTTTTACCACATGCTTAATGGTCTTTGTTTTAGTTGAAAGTTTTGTAAAGATTTACTTTGGAGCTGTACTTATTAAAGTAAGTAAATATATGCTCACAATTGAGTAACGTAGTCGATAATTGAAACGTATCAGCAGCTGGCATATCTTGCACAAAGCGGTCGTCGTTTAAGTTAATTGTGCTACACACTACTGCTCCGAATCCTCCTTTTTCATGCTAGCTTCTTTCCTTTTTAGTCTTTTTGTTTGTGCCATCTGTGTTGTTGGGTTGGGACATGCTGCTCAGCTAAGAAGCTTCAATCCTAAGGTGGTGTCGACCGTATAATATATGGTTAACAGGATGGAAAAGTGTCATGTGGTTATGGCAAAATCAGCTTTCTTTTTTTTCTTTACCTGGATTTCGCTTTATTATCATGTAAAAAGATACCTACATTTCCATAACTATTCATTAAAAAAAAGAACACTATCATACTCTTAAAAAGCTGCTAGTTTGCTGGTAATTTGAAGGGGGTGGAGTTTGAAAAAGAAACGACAATCCATGCAGTGCCCTGCGTTGATTATACCTACGCAGTAGTCAATTAAATGGTCTAAGTTGGGTCATTTATAAAACATAAGTGAACTAATAATTTAGCATATTCAACATAATAACATGATTCAATGCGTAATGTAATATTAGGAGCGTTTATTCGTGGCGGAGATATTGATCCGGAAAAATACTGCAGCAGCGCGCGCCATCAGTCCAATTTGGTTTGGGACATTTATTCTGTTTTCACCGGTAAATTTAATTTTCTTGAGTAAGTTTGTTCAACTGTTGATGTCAGGAGGACCGTTGTGGCTTTTATCTTATTTCTTCTTAAGGGTAATAATTGCTTCAACTTG
This sequence comes from Gynochthodes officinalis, assembly GCA_020080225.1. Lineage (NCBI taxonomy): Eukaryota > Viridiplantae > Streptophyta > Magnoliopsida > Gentianales > Rubiaceae > Gynochthodes > Gynochthodes officinalis. The sequence continues at coordinate 29,026,003 of CM034616.1, forward strand.
CAGCAGCAGCAGCAGTAACACCACTGCCACTGGAAAATCTTGATAACTCATAATTCGCAACTTAATAATCAATCAACAAGGCGATGCCAAGAGTGTTTAATTTCATAACCATGTAACAAGAACGTAATAATGCTTGCTCCTGCCAAGATTTTCTCTACAAAAGGACTCAGACAATTAATTTTACCAAAGGGATGGTATGCAAAATGAAACTATAAAAGCACCCCTCTTTGTAGTTCTGCAAGCTCTGCCCACCAACATGGCAGGCGATGCCATCCCAAGCAGAAGTGAAATCACGGGCGGGGTTGGCAAACCAGCAACCGCCAACCTTACTCGAAACTCTGGCGGTTTGTTTATTTAATTCTTTGTCTCATGGGCAGCCTCCAAGAAATTTGAAATTATTAATGTGCCACATCCCATCTCATCCCATGATCCCATCCCCACCCATCCCAGAGTAAAAGCCCCAGAGTGGTACCGTACTACTTACGTAGTATAATAATTAAAGAGGAATGAGGGCGACAGGCGGCTGGTATATTGATGACAGTGAGTTAACTCAATACGACTTTTGCTCACACTTTTTTCAAAAATTATTACCACCGTGTAAAGATTCTTTGCAAATTAACAAGTCTGCTGGAATCGAGCTACCCTACCATGGTCGGACATGGCATTGTATTTGACGTATTTGGGGTTTTTTTCATTTGTTAATCAGCGTGTCGGATATCTTGTCTTCTTAAAGCATTGGCACGAGTATCATCATAATCTAAACCATCTCTCCCAACTTTGTGGTTTTTGGTAGCAGAGCAGAAACTATGGACATTGTGCATTGCTTGCTTTTCATTGTTTAGTTTGTGGAATTTTTAGTGCTCTTTCACTCTGTCAATACTTTTTGATAGTTTAAGGCTACAACAGGGAACCAACTGATGCCAATGTATTGCAATATATTGATAACTTTATGATTACTAGTGCTTCTAATGAGTAAAGCAGCGCAGAGGAAAGTTACTTCCCCCTTGGACCCATCGTGGGTGAGAAGAGGGATTCGAATTATAGCCACCATACTTCAGCAACTGTGTTCTAATTCTCTGAATTATAGGTTCTATTGCGTATCAGTTGAATTTGCTCCAGTACCCTAAAAAAAAAAAAAAAAAAAATTTCCTCTGTCTAACTATTTTGATTTAAAAATATGTGAAAGCCCACTAATTTTATAAGAAGGATATGTTATAAACACTCTTACCTTAATGAAATATAATACAGATGTCGTTATGAATTTTTCACCTGAAATAACATTACTTGATATAAATCAAACATATGACTCCAAACCAAAACTGTGATTACTAAGTAAGGAGTATTTTTGTTGATAAAAGGAAAGACGGTTTCCACCGAAAAAAGTGGATAAAGGTGGGAAGCACACGAGAGTGAATTGTCCGGGGATTTCTTCTCATCCTACTACTACAAGGTCCAAAATTCAAGTACCCAGGTTGAGTGCTCATATGATATCTGTCCCAACTCAAATAAAAAAGGTACAACCGCAATAAGTGGAGGACTCGCTCAAGGAATGCTTGTACTATTATGTATTATCACTGATTCACTATAAAGTTTTTGTTCTTGGACAGTATTATTATGAGGATCCAAAGTAGCAATACCAATGCCAGCCATAAGCAAACAAACTTTAAAAGCAAACACTCCCTCAACAAACAACGAAGTCCCCCTTCCCCACTGTCTCCTCCACAACCACAATCCACAATCTACAATGCTACTATTACTGTACTAAGCAGCACTATTACTACCACTATTTATTCCCCCTAAGCTTTACCCCGATCCCTTCTCATTCTCTCTCCTGCCCCTACAATGGACGAAGGAAACCAAAAAACCATCCCCATTTCTCTTCTCTTCTCCATCTTCATTTTCCTTGCCTTGCCCTTCTCTTCACTTTCTTCTCCCTCCCCCAACAACCTTCAGTATCAAATCTTTGTCCCCACCTCTCTCCCGGAACTACCGCAGTCCCTCTCTTGGGCCGCCCACGATGAGTTCCAAACAGTTTTAGCTTCGGAAGAAGAAGAAGAAGCCGCCGCATCCTCCTCCTCCTCCACTTTCTCTCTACAGTTGCACCATGTCGACGCCCTCTCTCTCTCTTCGGATGCCACCCCGGAATCCCTTTTCAGATTCCGTCTCCAGCGCGACGCCATCAGAGTTAAATCCATCTCCGACCTAGCCGCCGCTAGAGGAGGCCGAAGGGTCCCTGGCGTTGGTGGTGCTTTGAACTTCAGCAGTTCAATCATTTCGGGGCTCGCACAGGGCAGCGGTGAGTACTTCACCCGCATCGGAGTTGGGACCCCACCAAAATACTCTTACATGGTGCTGGACACCGGCAGCGACGTTGTTTGGATCCAGTGTTCCCCATGCAAGAAATGCTACACCCAGTCCGACCCGGTTTTCGACCCGACTCGCTCAAAATCCTTTGTCGGAGTAGCTTGTGGTTCCCCCATCTGCCGTAGTCTCGACTCCCCAGGCTGCAACAACCGCCAGAAGTGCCTCTACCAAGTTTCCTACGGCGACGGCTCATTCACCTTCGGCGAGTTCTCCACGGAGACGTTAACCTTCCGGCGAGTGCGTGTGAACAACATTGGCCTGGGATGCGGCCACGATAATGAAGGGTTGTTCATCGGTGCTGCCGGTCTGTTAGGACTTGGCCGGGGGAAATTGTCTTTTCCGAACCAGGCCGGCCGACGGTTCGGCAGGAAATTTTCTTACTGTTTAGTGGACAGGTCAGCTTCATCTAAACCGTCTTCAATCGTTTTCGGGCACTCTGCAGTGTCGCGAAATTCCGTGTTTACCCCACTATTGACCAACCCGAAGCTCAACACGTTTTATTACGTGGGCATGACCGGAATCAGCGTGGGCGGGGCTCGTGTCCCGGGCATAAGCGAAGCCCTTTTCAAGCTGGACGCCGCCGGAAATGGAGGGGTCATCGTGGATTCGGGAACTTCAGTGACCCGTCTGACGAGACCGGCTTACATAGCTTTGAGGGATGCATTCAGGAGAGGAGCTTCAGATCTAAAACGGGGTCCGGAGTTCTCACTGTTCGACACGTGTTTCGATCTGTCGGGAAAGACGGAGGTGAAGGTGCCGACGGTGGTTCTGCATTTCACGGGAGCGGACGTGTCGTTGCCGGCTTCGAACTATTTAATCCCGGTGGATAGTAATGGGAGGTTCTGTTTCGCATTTGCGGGCACTATGAGCGGGTTATCCATAATTGGAAATATCCAGCAACAGGGATTCAGAGTTGCCTTTGATTTGGAGGGTTCTCGAGTCGGGTTTGCCCCAAGAGGATGCATTTGATTGCCCGGCCCACTGGCCCTCTTCTAATTTCTTTGTTTGTTTTTTTTTGTGTTTTTTGGTTTGCTGGGGGGGTTTGTGCTAGTTAGGGTCAAAATAATCTCTTAAACAAATATATATATCTATATATATTTGGCCGTTGGACTTCCCCAAACCCGGAGAAGAAAATGGGTAGGGAGTAGAGTAAAGAGGAAGCTCAGATGTGTTTGTATTAGTGTGTCAAATTAATTGTACTACTGTCACTGCTACTGCTAGTATATTATTATTATTATTATTATTATTGCAGCAAAGCAAAATTTAAAATTCAAAATTTAAAATGGGAAATGCATTAGCACGTTGTGATCCAAGCGTGAACTAAGATGTATGTAGTTCATTAGTTGATGAGATTGACAATTTAATTTTGTCAATTGATCTGAGTCTACATCATTATGATGAAATTGTGAATGCAAATTTTAAGGTGTGTTTGGACAGCACATTTTTATTTATTTGTAAATAAATAAATTCTTAAATAAAAATAAATTATTTAAATATATTTTTATTTTAAAATTTAAAATTTAAATTTTTTTACTCAAATATTTCTTAAATAATTTTAAAAATTATTTTTCTTTTTAAAATATTTTTTTATCAACAAATATTCATTAAAATTTTTACACATTTTAATATAATTTTTTTTTTTACAAATAAAAATATTTTGTCTAAACGGATTCTTAGAGCTTGATTGGACAAGTTTTTTTTATTTTTAAAAAAAAAATTAAACAAAAAAAATTATTTAAATTTATTTTTATTTTAAAATTTTTTCATTTAAAATTTTTTACATAATTTAAAAAAAAATTCCATTCTTCTTTTTAAAATATATTTTTTTATAAAAATATACTAATTAAAATTTTTATATATTTTAATATAATTTTTTTTATTTACAAATAAAAAAAAGACTTGCTTAAACGGACTCCTGTAACAAGTATGCGTGCAAAACTGTATTTTTGATCTTATTATTTCCAAAGTACAAAAAACAAGGCTTATTCATGAAGCAGATGCGGTGACTTCAATGGGTGTTTCTTCCAAACCAGGGGCCGTAAACTGCGGTGGTGGTGATAATTGGTGAGGGGACAGGTGGTGAGGAGGGCACCCATCCGGTGTCCATAATACAGAAATTCACATGGGAGGGGATGATGGGATGATGGGACGGGAAACAATGATTTGGAGGAGTCAATTGACGCGAAGCTTCACTTTCGGTGGTGTTTACTGTTTCGGAAACAACACCAAATCTTTGTTATCCTTCTCCCTCTTGCCAGGTAAATACAACAATAATGGTATATCATATTTGACCCACCAAGAATTTCACGGTATTGTTTGGAGGAGTATGTAATTTGAGAAAAGTTATATTAAAATATATAAAAATTTTAGTATGTATTTTTTTATAACCAAGAATTTCACGGTATTGTTTGGAGGAGTATGTAATTTGAGAAAAGTTATATTAAAATATATAAAAATTTTAGTATGTATTTTTTTATAATAAAAAATATTTTAAAGAGAAAAATAAGAGGGAATATTATTTTTTAAAATTATGTAAGAAAAATTTGTGTAAAAAAATTTTAAAATAAAAATATATTTAAAGTATAATATTTTTATTTAAAAATATATATATATATTATTTTTATTTACAAATAAAAATAACTTGACTAAAAATACCCTCAATGATTTGTGGGCTCGTATTAGAATGGCCACCGTCAGCATGTGCAGCACTATATTCTTGACTCACCACTCACCATCAATTCATCATCTAGTAAGTCACAAAAAGGGTAGCCAAGTTGACAATAAATTCAATTCATGTAATAAAAATATTAATACACATTTAAAATTATTATTATATAATTATATATAAACTTCACTATATTAGATAATGTTGGTTTGGCACGGCAATTCTATAATGTAATTTTACTAACATCATACTTGATGTGCCCGTTTGTTGATCTAGGCGCACATGCATTGCAGGCTCTTCGGTATGTTTCAAAATGTATTTTTGTATTTTTAAATGTAGTAATTATAAGATAAAAAATATATTAAAAATTATAAAAATAATTTAAAAAATGTAAAAATGTGTTTTGAGAGTGTGACGTTATAATTGGTAAAAAAAAACTGTGAAATAAAAAACTTTCATCCTCACAGCCCCAACTTATTGGGCCACACTGTCAAAAAGGCTTCTATTATCCAACAATATCAATCAGTTAGGGCTTTTAAGTCAGCTGGATTTCGCAGTTTTCCTTCCACCTCGACCCAACTACAACAACCTTCAAATTTGGTTCTCCTCAATTCTTCTCTTTTCCTTGTTATCTTCTTCCTGTCTTGCACTTTTTCGTTTTTGAACTTCCTTTCTTCTGAAACTGATTTTCTCAATTCCCAATTGGGATTCATCTTCACAGGTAACTCCCTTCGTGATCGTACTATCTTAATTCCAATGGAATATAGCTATCAGTTAGTATTCCTTTTTCTTTTTTTTTTTTCTGGTTAAAAAATCAAAAGCTTCCAACAATAACTTGTTACTGTTTTGAATTTTACTATTTTTTTTCCTTTACAGTTAATATTAAAAGTACACAAAAACGAAAAAAGGATTTTGGATGAGAATTTGAGAAAAATATAAAGTTAAAGTTAGGATTAAATTTAAGACTACAATAAACTAAAATCCATCTAAAAGGACAAGTGAGCAAGATCTTTAAGTCCTAATTGGTTTTTCAAAGTTTTGATTTTTATCAAAAAATCGAAATGCATAACTTACGAAAATGTCAAATATATAAAATTTCTATTTTTTATCTCTGGTTATTAGTTCTAATTAAACTAAGTGGATGTGATTGAAAATAATGGCCATTTAATGCACAATGAATTCATTTTTCAAAATTTTGATTTTTATTAAAAAAAATCAAATATTATAACCCAGGAAAATTTCAAATTTTCTAATTTTTTTTAAAAAAATTCACATTTAATTATAAGTTCTCATTAAGCCAAGTAGATAAATGCCATTTAATGGTCAATGAATTCGTTTCTCAACGTTTCAATTTTTTTTAAAAAATAAAAAATTATAGCCCATGAAAAATGTTAAATTGTCAAATTTTTTTTTATAAATTTCAATTTTAGTTATTAGCATCATTAAACTAAGTGGATGTGATTGAAAATAAAGGCCATTTAATGTAAAGTGGATTTGTTTCTTAAAATTTCAATTTTTATTGAAAAATCAAGAATATAACCCACAAAAATATCAAAATTTCAAAATATCTATTTTTTATATTTTTCACCTCTAGTTGTTAGCTCTTATTAAACTAAATGGATGGGATTGAAAATGGTGGCCACTTAACACACAATCAATTTGTTTATCAAACTTTCGATTTTTATCGAAAAATTGAAAAATATACACCCATCAAAATGTCAAAATGTCAAAATATCTGTTTTCCATATTTTTCATCTCTAGTTATTAGTTATAATTAAACTAAGTAGATGGATTGAAAACAATGGCCATTTAACGCACAATGAATTCATTTTTCAACTTTTGATTTTCAGCAAAAAATTGAAGATTATAGTCCACGAAAATGTTAAAATTTCAAATTTTCTATTTTTTAAAAAAAATTTCACCTTTAGTGATTAGTTCTCATTAAAATAAATCGATGAAATGCAAAATAGAGGCCATTTAATGTTTAATAATTTGTTTCTCAGTGTTTCATTTTTTTGTAAAAAATCTAATACTATAATCTACAAAAATGTTAAAATTTCAAAATTACTACACTAGTTATTACTCATTAAACTAAGTGGATGTGGTTGAAAATAATGGTCATTTAATGTAATGTGGAATTGTTTCTCAATGATTCAATATTTACTGCAAAATCGAAAACCATAATCCACGAAAATGACAAATTTTCAAAATTGTTATTTTTCGCAATTAGTTATTAGTTCTCATTAAACTAAGTGGATTATATTGAAAATAGAAGCCATTTAATGTACAATAGAATTGTTTGTCAGTGTCTTCATTTTTATCGGAAAGTCAAAGCCTATGAAAATGTCAAATTTTCAAAATTTTAATTTTTTCTATTCTTCACATTTAGTTATTAGTTATTAGTTATCATTAAATTAAGTGGATGGCATTGAAAAGTAGAGGCCATTAAATGTGAAATGAAATGGTTTCTTAATTACTGAAAAATCAGAACATTAGCCCACAAAAATGTCAAATTTTCTATTTTCTCTATTTTTCCCTTTTAGTTATTGGTTCTTGTTATGCTAAGTGGGTTGTATTCAAAATACAGGTTATTTAATGTACCATAGAATTGTTTTATCAATAATTTGATTTTTATCAAAAAATTGCAACATGTAATCCACGAAAATGTCAAAATTTCTATTTATTCTATTTTTTCCTTTAGTTATTAATTCTGATTAAGCTAAGGTGATGGTATTGAAAAAGAAGGCCATTTAATGTGCAATGGAATTGTTTCTCAATGTTTTGATTTTTATCGAAAAATCAAAACCTATAACTCATGAAAATCTCAACTTTTAAAATGTATATTTTATCTATTTTTCACTATTAGTTATTAGTTCTCAATAAGATATGAGGATGGTATTGAAAATATAGGCCATTTAATTTACATTGGAATTGTTTGTCAGTTTCCATTTTTATTGAAAATAAAAGCTTACAGCCCACAAAAATGTCAAATTTTAAAAAAATTTATTTTTTCTATTTTTGACATTTATTTATTAATTCTCATTAAACTAAGATAATGGTATTGAAAATAGACAACATTCAATGTAAAATAGAGTTGTTTCTCAATGCGTCGATTTTTTTTGAAAAATCAAAGCCTGCCCACTAATATGTCAAATTTTGAAAATCTTTATTTTTTTTTATTTTTCATCTTATGTTATTAGTTCTTATTAATCTAAGTGGATGGGATGCAAAATAGAGTTCATTAAATGTTCAATGAATTCATTTTCTCAATGTTTTTATTTTTTCTAAAAAATTGAAGTCTATAGCTCATGAAAATGTCAAATTTTTTATTTTTTATTTTTTTACCTTTAGTTATTAGTTCTCATTAAACTAAGTGGGTGGTATTGAAAATAGAGGTAATCTAATGTACAATGGAATTGTTTGATAATATTTCGATTTTTACTAAACAATCGAAGTCTATAGCTCACAAAAATGTCAAAATTTTATTTTATCTATTTTTCACCTTTAGTTATTAGTTTTCATTATGCTAAGTTAATGGTATTGAAAATAGAGGTAATTTAATATACAATGGAGTTGTTCACTATGTTTCAATTTTTATTGAAACATTGAATACTATAACCTACGAAAATGTCAAATTTTCGTAACTTCTAGGTTTTTTTTTCACCCTTAGTTGTTAGTTCTTAGTAAGTTAAGTGGATGGGAGGTAAAAAAGCAGGTCATTTAATGCTCAATGAATTTTTTCTCAAATTTTCGATTTCATTAGAAAATCGAATACTATTGTCCACACAAATATCAAAATTTATATATTTATATATATTTTCAATTTTAGTTATTGCTACTCATTAAACTAAGTGAATGTGATTGAAAATAGCAGCCATTGATTGTACAATGGATTTATTTCTCAATGTTTTGATTTTCATTGAAAAATTGAAAACTATGGTGCACGAAAATGTCAAAATTTTAAAATTTATATTTTTCGCCTTTAATTATTATTTATCATTAGTCTAAGTGGATGGGACTAAAATTAGATGCCATTTATTGCACAATGAATTCGTTTCTCAAAAAAATATCACATTTTGAAAAGAAAGAATCATACTTTTTGTTTTTAATATTTTATCTAATATTATTTTTAATTATAATATTTTAAATATGACACATTTAGACCTCAAACTTTCATATTTTGATGAATTTGATACAATTGAATAATTGATGACTATTAAAGTAGAAAATGACAAAATTTGTTATCAAATTTGCTAATTTACAAATTTTGAAAATTACCTTAAGCCGGGTATTAAACTTGTTAACTAAGATGAGAATTTGAGAAAATAAAAGTAAAAAAATATATAAAAAAGTTCCAATTGGTATTACGTTTAAGTAGCCTTGGTTGGTCGTTTGACTCGTTTCCAAGGAATTGACAACATATATATATTGGAAGGGCTCGTGTGTGCTCTTCCTTGTCAGTTTTCCTTTCCAATTCGATGAAAACATGGGAAATTTGGGAGTGGCGGAGATGGATGACGAGGAAGGGGGAAGCCAGGAGAAGCTGGTGGTGGCAGGGCTCATAGAGAAAGCCACAAACTCCACTACACCAGAAGTCGACCCACGCCTCCTCAAGGCCATTAAATCCGTCGTCCGTTACTCCGATTCCGAACTCCGACTCGCCTCTCAAACCCTAATGCTCCTCATGAAACGAAACCACTCTCAGGTGCTGTCTTTTTCTTTAGCTAGCCATCCCTTTTCGTGATTTCTCTTTAATTTTCTGTTTTTTTTTTCACTATTAGACGCATACAGTATAACTAGAACGCGGGCAATAGACATGTTGATTTTGTTATTTTTTGAATGCATCGAGGAAGAGAATTATAGTCGGCTCCTAAATTTGGTTTCTTGCTTGGGAATGGAAACTCCAATCTAGCCTGGAGGCAACAGTTTAATGGCTGCTAGTGTTTCGAAGGTTTAGCTCACTTGATTATTCGTATAGTATTACGTGTTGGTTTTAAATGTTCAAGATTGGCAAGGCTGAAAGTTTTGTTAGTCAGTGCAAACGAATTTGCAAAAAGCTGTAATCTTTAGGTGGTGATGAGCTGCCCATGTTAAAGTCAGAATTACTTGTGATTGAATATTTTACTTGGTGAGATTTTGAGATGAATGACCCAATATTTCTATTAGGAAGAAAATGCTTGAAACGCACTTTACTGCATTTCACTTGTTACCTACGAAACTCTGAATGTGATTATGTTCTTTTTGAGTTTTGCCTATGGTTGGCGCACATTATGTGATTCTGTTTTATATGAGGATAAATGTGTGATAAGAAGTTTGTATTTTTTCTACAGGTTCGATACCTTTCACTACTCATAATAGATGAGCTCTTTATGAGATCAAAGCTATTCAGAACAATCCTTGTTGAGAACCTAGATCAGCTACTGACTTTAAGTGTAGGATTCAGAAAAAATCTGCCACTCCCTGCTCCACCTGCTGTTGCAACCATTCTGCGTTCAAAGGCTATTGAGTTCCTGGAGAAATGGAATGCATCCTTTGGAATGCATTACAGGCAGCTGAGGTTAGGGTATGACTATCTGAAGAACACTCTCAGATATCAATTCCCTAATCTGCAAGCAAATGCTGAACGAATCCGGCAGGAAAGGAGGGAAAGAGAGATAAGGACAAAAGAAATTTTGGTGAGCAAGTTTGAAAGTTTGAAGGCAAATCTGGCATCAATCAAAGACAATATTCAATCAACAATTGATGAAGTCACTGTGTGTATGGACATCATTAGAAATAAGGATGATGATATTCCGTTGACTCCCATAGATGATGAGGAAATTGAAGAATTTTTCCACAACAAAGAACTCCGACAGATTCGGCTAGATTCCTTGCGAGAAGCGGCAAAGGTTCAAGAGAATAGCGAGAACAAGATAATTTTTGATGCCTTGAGGGAGTTGTACAAGGTTATAGTCACAAAGCATCTGGTTACTGTCCAAGAATGGATATCTATTCTGATAAGGGTGGAAGTGGCAGATAACAGGTTCAGAGACAACACTTTGAAGGAGCTCATTGATATTCGAAATAACCTTCAATTGGTGAAGAAAAAATGTGAAGAGTCAGGTTGTTCTCTTCCCAAAACCACAACTGTTGAGGAAGAAGATATTTGGGAAGAGGGTACGCTGGAATCATCAAATGGAAAATCTTTGACAGAAGGAGGTAACAGTGAGCTTTTTGTTGCATCAACTTCCAGTGAGTTGAAAGGCAAAGTTTCTGAATACAGCAGTTCTAATTCAAAAGGGAAGAAGAAACTGGATAGTGGATGTGGTGATACTGTCTCTAACCCCCTGAGGAGCCAGCTTTTGTCTGAGGCTCGTGTTGTGCAGTGGGGTTCTTTTCTGGATAACTGGGGTTCACAGGGGGATGTATTAGCTAACCAGAGGGGATTAGACATTGAAGGTCATTGGGGTAGAGTAGACCATGATGCAGTTATTCCTGCTGAAAAAATTGCTGAATTGAGTGTGCCGGCAACTGTTTACAGGGAAGACCCTGTGGAAATCCAACCATGTCGGGCTCCTTTGAAGAAGGGAGGCCTTTGTCCAAGAAAAGATTTGAGAGTCTGTCCGTTTCATGGACCAATCATTCCCCGAGATGATGAAGGGAAGCCAATCAATTTGAATTCATCAATAGAAGAGGTTCGTCCTGATTTGAGGAATGTTGACTCCTCAATAGAAGAGATGACTCCTGAGTTTGTTGAAAAGTTAGCCAAACAGGCTGTGAACAATGTTCGTGAGAGAGACAAAGGAGCAGTTAAGGCTTCTAAAAGAGCAAAACTTGCAAAAGTTCGCGAGCACAATGAAGCGGTTCTACGGGATGCTGCTCTTGCTTCAACATTGAGATCTTCATATATTGGTGAGGACCCGGAGACTGCCAGTGGTTCGAGATCTTTGGTTAGAAAGAAGAAAGATTCTCTGGCATCGATGTTGAAGAAGAAAGTAACTGCTAAAGAAAGAGTAGCACAAAAGCTACTAAATACCCGCGCTAAGGATGCTACATTAAAACAGTTGACTGCAGAGCAGGAATCAAAGTACAAGGAAGCATTTCCAAACCAATGGTAACTTATAGACCTCCACTTCTATTGACGAGAACATAAACTGATCCAAAAAGGAATCAATTTTCTTGGTTCTGCTGTATCATATTGAATGTATTGATATGAATTTATACAGAATTTCATTTTTTCAGATTAAATTTTTTATTTCTTTCTTCTTTTCTTTCTGGTACTATCATTACCGGGATCTTGCATGTCAGCTTGTATAGAGAATTTGTAGTACCGCGTATTTTTTCTCCGATGAATAAAAAATATAGTTGGTTGCTTGGATGAACTTTATTGATCTGCTGTTTAGGGCCTTTAGGACTTTCTGCGCATGCAAAAGGTATACTGTGCAGAAAAGGGATTTTGTTTTGTGATTGTGGTTCATCATTTCTGGTTGACGTTAGTGGTATACTGTGCAGAAAAGGGGTATTGTTTTCTGATTGTGGTTCATCATTTCTGGTTGACGTTACTGATATACTGTGCAAAATCTGAAGCATATTGGTACTGTATGGAAAACATGGAACCTGGAATCGCGTCGTTGTGGACAGAAACACATGTACTTAATGGTTTTCACTTTACTCATAAATAACAAGCTTCCATGAGTGGGATGACTATGCATCATAATTTTCTCCTCAATGATTAGGTCATGACAGATATATCTCAGTATATTTACGCTGCAATAATAGTCCCTCTACCATTTGACTTATAAATCGGGAAAGCAGCTGCTTTGCTTATCAAGTAGTAGTAACTAGTAAGCGAAAGTAGTGCGGCACACATTCGTGCTCTGTATGTACTCTGTAGTCTGTGCTGAGATGGCATGTCCCTTATTTTAAAATGTTTTGATCTAATCATGCATACTTCTTGCTTCCGCTCTTGAAAAAAAAACAGTCAATTTCAATTTTTAAAAAACTTTTTACTCCTTTTACATTTAAAAAAACTAATTTCAAAAGTTTTTTCATCTGCAAATAAAATTCTTATGATGTGTTTTATAATTAAAAAAAAATTATATCAAATTAAAAGTTAATTTTTTTTAATGATAAGAATTGTACTATAAAAATGTCAAATTGATTCAATTAGACGCATACGAAAAGATTATTTGAGAATATAAAAATAGAAGAAAAAACAATTCATACATTATTTAGGATGGTAGACTGGTAGTCTATAAAATTATTTACCATTTGCACTTTGCAGTGAAACCATAAAAAAAAAAAATTAAATACCTCATGGTCCGAAAAAAGAAAAGAAAAGAAAAGAAAAACAGGGAAGAAGTTCAAATTTTAAACAGCGTTCCTGGCAGTACCTAAAAGTAAACTACCACCGGTCACCACCACCATCCCTACGCTCCCAATTCCCAAAGTCCAACTGATTTCGAGGGTGGACATATAAAGGAATAAAATACGGGAAAATTTTTTTTATTAAAAAAAAAGAAACAGCCCATCAAAGAAAAGTATCCCATCTCTCCTGTTCCCTGCATTCATTCTTTATAGTCCGTGTCTGAAATTTTCCTTTTTTTTTTTTTGATACTTGACTAATGATCATATTAAAGCAAAAGAATTAACAAAGCCAAGCCAAATAGATTCATATTCTAACCAAATACACAAAACAAGCAATCGTTGTTATTATTATTAATTTTGAAATCAAAAAGTAGTTTTTTTTTTTTTTTTTGGATTGAAGAATTGCATTGTTTCAAATTTGAATGGAATCAGAGAGCATTGAATGCATATCTTCTTCCGATGGAATTGATGAGGATGAGATCCAACCCCATCCATCTCATTTCAACATCCATTCCCAGTTTTCTTCCTCTACAAAACCATCTCAAAACATTAACCACTTCAACAATACCAATAACAATGGTGCATTAACTCCTTCCTCTACCAGTGTCCATGAGCTCCTTGAATGTCCAGTTTGTACCAATTCTATGTACCCACCAATCCATCAGGTTTGTTCTTTTCTCAATTTTAGATTATGGGTCTCCATTATTTTCCTCTTTTATTCTCATTTCTCAAATTCATGCTCAGGTTGGGATATTTTCCCATGTGAACTGATTCAATTGTGTCTTTTTTTTCTTTTTTTTAATTTTATTTTTTTGGTGGGTTGCTCTTTTTATTTTTTGAGATTTTTTTCTGGGGATGTGTTGGTTGAGTTAGTAGGTGCTCATCGTGATCCAAAAATTTGAACTTCGTGAGCACTTTTGAATTTATTTGTTTCTCTTTCACTCTGCTTCTTGTCATGGTTGAAATGATACGATTGCATCCAGGGAATTTGGTTGAAGTAAAAGTAGAGTTAGTTTTTTTGGGTGTAATGTGCATTTGCGGACTTATTAGCAGATTCGACCGAGTCTTTGGGGTTCTGCTGCTGAATTTGTACGTGTTTGTTTAGCGAGCTAGTCATGCAAATCTATGCTACGATGATGTTATTCACTTATTTGTTTGGTTTGGAAAAGACATTGCTTCTGCGTAGTAGGCTATCTGGAATTTAACAGAGATTATTTTACTCCACTTTTCAGTTGAACTTCTTAGGTGTGACCTTCTTCGAAAATGACAATAGATCTCAAATCAATTGCTGTCCTTTTGGTGCAAAATTTAAGATGGGAGCATTAAGGGAGCAAATGATGGATTTATGCTTGTGTGATGCAGTTGAGAATAGTATGATTGGTAGCAAGTATTACGAAGCTGTGGATGGAAAACTTCTTCTTATGAAGTTACCTTATAAAATGTTGTTAATTAGTTATTTTGGAAGCCTAGGAATGATCATGTCTACTGTGATTCTCCTTGGTAATTTCCATTGGCATATTCTATTGGATTTGAATACAAAATATAAGTTTGCAAGAGGTATTTTTCGATAAATCATGTTATAATATGCTGTTCTGAAATTCTGATTCTTTAGTGAAAAATCGTGCTAGATATGTCAACTAAGAGAAAAAAAATGGAAATATGTCTCAATCTCTTCAATTGGTTTTTCAAATGAGTGGCTTTAGCATGTCGCCACAGTTATTGTTACTCTGACTGTCCAACCCTCTTGCAATTCTTGGATCCTTGGCAACTAACAGGCTGGTCATTAGGTTTAGATGATGGGAAAAGCAAAGCATACAATAAAGATTTAAAACTTTTATCAATTTCAGATATGTTCTTTTGGAACCTTATGTTGTTTATTTTGTGTATCTTCTATTCAAGCTTTAGCTAGATTAACTTGTGAGCCTGAAGCCATGCACTCTTAAGCTGAATTATCACCTTTCTCTTGATCAGTGATTTGTTGGAAAATGGTAGGAAATGGGAAGGTCATATGGAAAGAGTGTGGAGGAAAAAAGGAACAGCTGCTAGTTTAGAAATTTTTATTCATGCATTTTTGAAGTAATAGTTTTATGTGATTGCTCTTGACTGATAAATGCTTTAATCTCTGTCTCTCTTTATCTCTTTTTAATGTTATGACTTGCGCATATTTGAGATATCTTTTTTTTTCTTGTCAACAATATGATTGCATCAAATCTTCCCATTTTTGTTTCACTGTCTGTAACCTCATGTAGCAGGCTTTTAATCAAATGTTTTTGTGAATTCTCTGGCCATCTTTGTTGTTACTGCAGTGCCACAATGGACACACGCTCTGTTCAACCTGTAAAGTGAGGGTACACAATCGCTGTCCCACATGTAGACTGGAGCTGGGCGATATAAGATGTTTAGCATTAGAAAAAGTGGCTGAATCACTGGAACTTCCATGCAAATATTGCTCCCTCGGATGCCCTGAGATCTTCCCTTATTATTGTAAACTGAAACATGAGGCTCTTTGTAATTTCAGACCTTATAACTGTCCATATTCTGGTTCAGAGTGCTCAGTTCTTGGGGATATTCCATACTTAGTTACTCATCTGAGAGATGATCACAAGGTAGACATGCACTCAGGATGCACTTTTAATCATCGTTACGTCAAATCTAATCCTCGAGAAGTAGAAAATGCTACATGGATGTTAACTGTAAGTAATTATCTTTCCACATCTTTACCTTTGTCTTTCGATCAATGAGCTTTAAGCCTAGGAATCGGTTACGTCTTAATATAGCATTTCATTTCCGACGTTACCATCGGGACAATTCTGTCTTATGATGGTCATCTAATTCATCAATTTGTAATGAGCCAATGTATTTCAAGGCCTACTAGACAGTATCTTCCCTGGTTTCCCCTAGATTTCATCCCCTTTCAGAAACCTAAGGATGCGGGAAATGTAAAGAAAACAAAAATCTGTGATCAATTAGCTGTGGGCATAGTATTGTGTCTTGAATTTTGCCTTCAGTTGTCCATCCTCTTTGTTGTGGATGATGAAGGTGGTGTGCATTTTGTTCCTCTTCAGGTTTTCAATTGTTTCGGCCACTACTTCTGCCTGCATTTTGAAGCTTTCCAACTGGGCATGGCTCCAGTTTATATGGCATTTCTTCGATTCATGGGAGACGAGATAGAAGCGCGGAACTTCAGCTACAGCTTGGAGGTAGGAGGGAATGGTCGGAAACTCACTTGGGAGGGCACCCCTAGAAGCATTAGAGATGGCCACAGGAAAGTGAGGGATAGTCATGATGGTCTGATTATACAGCGTAACATGGCACTTTTCTTTTCTGGTGGAGACCGAAAGGAGCTCAAACTACGTGTGACGGGTCGTATATGGAAGGAACAGCAGAACCCAGACAGTGGGGCGTGCATACCTAATCTTTGTAACTAAATTTTCCCTTCTGGACCTAGTCTCTCCTCTGTTCCTTTGTTAACTTATTACACTTCTTTTTATTGCCTCCAAAATCATTGAATTATGAGCCTCAGGTTGTGAAAACAAAGTACACATCGTCAAACACTGTGTGACTGTGTGTACTTTTGTGAATTACTAATTCACAATATATTTTTACTTGTATTAGAAATTCAAAACAAGTAAGGGCTCAGATCAGAATATTGAAAATCCCCATTGGGATAGGTCAAAATTTCAAAAAAAAAAAAAAAAAAAAATCCAAAAACACCTAGGTAAATTTCACGGAAGTACTTAGAATCAACGCGTTCTTCTTCATGTTTATGGCAATCCCAGGTTATCAGTCATCAAAAGTCTCAATCAATATTTGATTTTGGGCAGTGTTGAGGTTTTATGAATGAGTATTCTGAATTTCACATCTTAATGACTTCAAATTTTCAGGTTCAGGTTGAACATATATTTCCTTATTAGTTTCTATACCAGTCACTCTTTTGCTCAAAACTGGTGCGGATTATGGCCTTCAGTTTTCCGGAGAAAATTGCAATTAAAAAAAAAAAAAAAAATAGAAGCAAAACTCCTCGTTCTGTTTATAATTTCAAGGAAGAGGTTTATCTCAGGGTTTTTTCTATGCACACGCTTCACTTCTGTTTCAACAAGAATGTGAGCTTTCTTTCATGGACTGCACCATATCAGCCAATCGACTTTCCACAGCAGCAATAACTACTTCCTCTCCCCAATTCCCCTTCAAATCATGGAAACAGAAGACAACATCAAAACTTTCAATGTCCGCCTCCATGAAGTTTCTTCTGGACACTCCATTTCCTTTCTATTTTCCCATTTCTTCCCCATCAAGGTTCCAAATTTCAGCTCATTCTCGCCGGGGATCCAACCGCCAAAACTATTTGAGGAAAAAGCTCACTCAACACAAAGAGGTGAGATTGGATTCCAATTTTCAAAACACTATTGAAAAATTCGTTTATAATGATGCTTCTGACTCAAATTTGGACAGTCTTAGTGAAAAAAGGAGGAATTTTGATGCTAGTTCTTCGATTTTTAATGATGTTGGGGATTCTGCTGGTGTTAAGGAAACAGAAATGGAGTCAAAATCAAAACTTTTGGGTGGGACAATGTTGTTTAATAAGTTAGAAAACTGGGTTGAACAGTATAAGAAGGATATAGAGTTTTGGGGAATAGGGAACGGTGCTATATTTACAGTTTTTGAAGATTCTGAGGGAAAGGTGGAAAGTGTTGTTGTGAGTGAGGATGAGATTTTGAGAAGAAGTGGGATTGAGCCATTGTTGTACAAGGATGAAAATATTGCTGACTTATCTGAAGTGAGTGAAAGGATTTCTTATGCAAAATCCTTAGCCAGGGAAATTGAGAATGGGAATGATTCGCTTCCCCGAAACAGTTCACTTGTAAAATTTGTTACTTCTAAAGGGAAATCTGGTCTGGTCTCTTTGATTCAGGGAGTTAATCTAAAACCAGTTCTTCATTACAAATTGTCCAGATTTGGGCTGATAGTAGGGTGTGGTGTGTTTGTGGTTCTGGCAATTAAGCTTTTCTTTACAGCTGGGGAAAATAAGCGGGAGTATACGAGGTTAGAGAAAGAAATGATGAGGAGAAAGTTAAAAGCCAGAATGGAGAACGAGAGGAAACTGAAAGGTGTTGTGGAGGTCATTCCGAATTCTGTGTCAGCATCTGTATCTGTTCAGAGGCCTCAACTTGATAAGCAAGAACTAACAAACAACATTGTCAAAGCTGGGGAATCAATTGGTACAATGCGGTCTACTGAACGCCAGAGCACTCAGGCTCTGATACCTGTGGATCACCATAAACTTCAGGAAATTCAAGTGATGGCTAGGAAAGCACGAGAACTTGAAAAAAGGGATTCCTTAACAGATAATATTGGTGTAGAAGCTCACCAGACTCAGACTGAATTGCCCAGTTCAGGAGATTTGTCTCAGAAGCATGGATTTGTGGGTGAGGAGCATCCACTGGACATTCCTGATGGATGTAAAGGACAAACGGGGGACTGTATTCAAACCACAGAGCATACATCTTCTACTGATGGTTCAAAGAATGAGAACAAATTTGTTCTTGATCTGGCTTCAACTGAAAATGGATGGACACAAACCAGTACATTCCCTGATGAGAGTGAAAGACCAAAAATAAATGTGGAAGATGTTAGGTTGGATTTGCATTCAATTGATGCAGTCAAATTGAGTGAACAGTATGAGATTTCCAAAGAAGAAAATCACTCTGCCATGCCTAGTGGTGGTTCTGTTAAAAAGAAGTTTAAGGTCATAAAATCTGTTAAAGAAGCAAGAGAATACCTCTCCAAAAAGCGTGATAACACAGAATCAACTGTTGAAAATGCCGTGAGAACCGCTGAACAAGTTCACCCTACTTTAACTATGCCAGACAAGAAAAGCACAGATGTGGTGTCAAGCTGGGGATTAGATGCAAGTGAGAAAGTATCTGACCCTGCTTTGACACGTCAGTCTGAGAAATCTACTTCACAGAGAGCAGAATATGTGTCACCAATCAGTAGACATCCCCAAACTGATGCAGTTGAAAGAGAACAAAAGGATAATATAGGAACTCTCAGGTTGTTAGATCCTGAATCAGCTCCTACAAAGCTGACAAAAGAGAAACAAACAAACATTGACATGAGAAAGGAACAAAGAATTAGCAAGGATGTTATGAAAAGTAAAGAAGCGGTTGATCTTCAGTTGCCTGGCAATCCTCCTGGCCAAGAGAGCAGAGGCAGAAACACAGGCATGGCTTTGCCAGTCAATGGAGAGAACTGGATAGACAAGAACTTCCATGAGTTAGAACCCATTGTTAAAAAGATTGGAGCTGGCTTTAGAGATAATTATATGGTGGCAAGAGCAAAAAGAAATCAAGACATGAACATACAGACTGATTTGAGTCAACTTATGCCTGATAAAGATGGTAATGAACTTGAATGGATGAAAGATGAAAGGCTGAGAGAAACTGTTTTCAAAGTTCGAGACAATGAAATTGCTGGAAGAGATCCATTTGATCTAATAGATGAACAAGATAAACTCGCATTCTTCAGTGGACTTGAGAAGATAGTTGAGCTAGAGAATGCCAAGTTAGCGAATCTGCATGAATGGGTTCATTCAAATATTGAGAACCTTGATTATGGGGCAGGTAATATATAGTTTTCTACTTCAAGTTTGGGTTTATATTTCTCACCCTAGAATTATACCTGGCTGGAAGTCTTTTTTGCATCTGAGTGCAATGATATTAAATGTATGTGTTTCTTTTCATTTGGGGATGAGGATTCAAATCATATGACTTTGCCATTATATTTTTCCTTCAAATAATTGCTCTCTTTCTTTCTTATAGACGGCATTAGCTTGTACGATCCTCCTGAAAAAATTATACCTCGTTGGAAAGGGCCTCCTGTGGAAAAAATTCCTGAGTTCCTGAAAAGTTCCACATCTCAACGGGAAGAATTTTTTGCCAAACATGATGCAGAGTTAGACCTCATGAAGCAAAATGGGGACTGCCTCCTCCAACTTTCAAAAGAATCTCCATCAAGTGATGGTCCTCAGAAAGACCTAGCTCTCTCTAATCAGAATAAAGGATTTCAAAACAAGTCTTCGAAAGCTCCAAGGATTGTTATAGAAGGGAGTGATGGCTCTGTTAGAGCTGGCAAAAGGTCAGGCAAAGAGTACTGGCAACACACAAAGAGATGGTCCCAGGGATTTATAGAGTCTTACAATGCAGAGACCGATCCAGAAATCAAAGCTGTTATGAAGGACATGGGGAAGGATCTGGACAGATGGATTACTGAGAAAGAAATAAAGGAAGCAGCTGATTTGATGGATAAACTACCTGAGAGGGGGCGAGAGTTTATTAAAGAAAAACTGAACAAGGTCAAAAGAGAAATGGAACTGTTTGGTCCTCAAGCTGTAGTGAGCAAGTACCGAGAATATGCCGATGAAAAGGAAGAAGATTACTTGTGGTGGCTGGATCTACCATATGTGCTGGTAACTCCTTCAGCATTTCTTGTCTACATTGATCAAACTGTTGCAGTGGTCGTTTTTTTCTTAAGTGAATGAATTATATAATAGTATCTACTCTTTTTGGGCGATTTTAAGTGTTTTTGATTATCATCTTGATTCTAAGTATATTTCTGGAGATATTTATAATGCAGCTCTGATTAACCTTAGACATCTGTATCAGTTTTCTTTTTCTTTTGCCAGTTTTCTTTTAATTTTTTGTTCCAAAATTTGCAAAAGTATTACTGGAAGAGTAATTTGAACAATTTTTTTTTTTTTTTAAAAATACTGGATGAGTAGTTTGAACTCTAAATTTTGCTGCCCTATTAGCTCTGGGCAAATCATTCATGTTTCTCTAGTTATCTTGTGTAGTCTGAATAAATGATGCAGTTTTACCTGCATGGTTTTGTAGTGTATTGAACTATATACTGAGGAACAAGGGGAGCAGAAAGTAGGCTTCTATTCATTAGAGATGGCTGCTGATCTGGAGTTGGATCCTAAGCAGTATCATGTGATTGCTTTTGAGGATGCTGGAGATTGCAAAAATATGTGTTACGTCATACAGGGTCACCTGGAAATGCTTGGAAATGGGAATGCCTTTGTTGTTGCACGACCACCTAAGGTAAAGTGCCACCATGCTATGTGTATATCCTGCACTATTATTACTGATATCCTGCATGTACTGTCTTGGAAATGTTATCATGTTGAAATGTAAATGAACAGTAAGGTCAGGTCACACACGTGGAGAGGTAACTGGTATACTCTCCATGGGACTCCAGGAACTAAAGGTTGTGTTAAAGATTTCATTAGCCATTGTTTCGGAGCTTGGGCAGGCTGGTAACTTCATGGAAACCATTAGTCATGGCTCTGCTCAAATGCATTGGAGATCATTGGTGAAAGAATAAAAATGAATAGGTTTAGGTTAAATTTCAGGGTGGCCAAGATCGATAGGAGGTAGTAGCATATTTAGTCTCATTAGTATTGATATTTGCTGCAAAACCAAAGATATTTCAACGCAGTAATGCCTGAATGGTTGTCCCAAACTAGTATTTTACAGAAAAACTTGAATTGATAGGATGAAAGTAATTTCAGTGTTTACATCCCCTGCCAAATTTGGGGACATTAGTAGTGGACTAAATCTCAGAGGTTTCTGTTGGTCATTCACTTTATTTTTTATTGTCCTCTTTGCTGATGTCTGAAATGATGATGAATATTATGAAATCAAGAATCCAAAGGGGGACCAGTGTCATTCCTATTATTACTATTGCCAATTGTATGCAGGATGCTTTCCGGGAAGCCAAGGCAAATGGCTTTAGCATAACTGTTATTAGGAGGGGGGAGCTGCAGCTCAACGTGGACCAGACACTGGAGGAGGTGGAAGAAGTAATTGCTGAAATTGGGAGTAAGATATACCATGACACAATCATGCAAGAACGTTCTGTGGATATCAATGCAGTGATGAAAGGGGTATTCGGTCTAAAGCAGCCTATCCGAAGGTATTTGAGTCCTTATTCCTATTGCTAAATATAAGGTGCTTCATGTGGCATTACCAGGTGTTTTGTTTGAAATATGATCTGAGGATGAGTTATATACTACCGACTGTTGCCTTCTTTGTGGACTGGTTGTTAATTTATTTGTTTGCTCATGCTACCGTTCTGTTGTTTTTGTACCAGGAGGAGATTGAAGAGGAAGGTGAAAAACCCTGCCCATTCCTGAATATCACTAGTCAGGAAGGCATTCATCTATCAAATCTCCAGTGCTAGTTATTCATGTTTCTTACTCTCAGTCTTAACCTTAAAAGGTGTTTTGTCACTGGCATCTGAAATGTGAGTGTCACTCTACCAGATGAAGCTACTTGTGCCATTGGTTTAGATCTTTACAACTTGATGCTCCACATGGGAAAACCATGCCATCCACCATCCATCAAGAAATCACGTTTTACTGAAATGAGTTGCATTTCTTGCTCCGACGATCACTGAAGCTTCTACGCTGGCTCAAGTTCTTACAGCCACCTGTTACAGCTCTTTTTCAGGTTTCACTTTTGGCAGATTTCTTCGAGGATTGGACTAGATTAACTGAGCTAAACCTTTAAGTCTGATAATTTCGATTTGTACCTTGTTTTGAAACACGTAGCGAGGAATGAAAAGCAAATTCTGTGTTCCCCTACATGTACATCTTTTCCTGCATACACGACAGTCAAAATCTGGCAAGATGGTAAGAATTAGGTGATGTTTAGCCAAACTAATCCTTATCGTGTGAAACAATCGTTTCAATTAGGATTCAGATCAGAGGCGGTTCATACAATATTGCATGCTAATTGCAAACTACGAGCTAGCCAAACCTCTTCTAGTTACATCGAAAGCACACACCATTTTTTTGGCTTGTGTACTTTCCATTTCAAAAACTTAACACAGTACAGTAATTGACATTCAATCTACTCAAGTTGGATTGCCTATTATTCCTAGTATTCCCTAACTAGATTTCCACATTCCCTAATATTAGGAAGAATCACTAAGTACCAAGCAAAAAGAGAAGGCAATCAGCAGTGGACGCCCAAGACGGAGCCACGGCTGAGCTCAACGACCACCCCACACCTCACCCCGCTTTGCACCCTGTGGGTAAACACTTTGAGCACTCTCACCCTACCTTCCAACTTCATCCTAGTCTCTATCTCCATTGTGGGACCGGCAATCGTGGGTCCCGCCATCCCATCACCAGCTCCCCCTCCTACCATGCCATTTCCTCCTCCAGTCATCCCATTCCCAGCAACCCTTGCTGCCATGACCGCTGGTAAAGGATAAGAATGAACATCGAACTTAGCTGACATGTGCTGGTTCCGGCCGCCCTCGATCTTGCCGGCTGGAATGAACACCAGGCCCACGGGCTGCCCGGAGTAAACCAGCTGGAGGGAGCTGTCGTAGTGGGTGAACTCGTCCCTGTTTGGGTTGGTGACAGTGACGAATTGGAAGAAGGTGAAGTTAACGGTGCCATTTGAGACCGAGAAAGTGGGGAACTGGACAGCGTCGACGGCAATCTTGGGATCTTTGGGCTTGAAAAGCAAGAAGTAAACCGCAACAGCACCGGCGCCTAGGATGAGCAAAAAAACGGTGGCCACTATGCAAGAAGCTAAATTCGTACGGCCCCTACTGGATTTAGATCTATGTGCATAAGGGTCGTTCATGATCGATCACTCCCTGGCACTAGATCTCTCCCACTCTCTCAGACAAAGGTTGGAACTTGGGAAATCAGTGGGGAAGTGAAAAGGGTCAGGGAAGTCATAATTAGTGGGTTTTGGATCTACTGCTAACTGCTACTGCCACTGTTCAGTTGTCACTTTTTTGTCTGAACAATGATTTTTTTTGCCACGTCAAGAGTTAGATTTGTTAACAACGGAATGTACGCCCGACCCGTTTTATGTTTTTCTTCAAGGAACAGGATTGGACTGATCTTATGACTTCCCAATTCGTGGCTTTTTGCAATTTTTGGGAGTGAAAATTGGAGGGGAATGATGCTATCAAGTGTGGGTAGAGTGGTTTTTAAGATAACGAAAGGATATTTAAGTGAGAGATACGTTTGGGATAATTGTGTTTCGAGTTAATCGGGTAGCCTGTCACGGTTTAGCTCCTTCCGAACAGGGAAGGATGCTGATCAATGACTACTACAAATTCCAAGTTTGTACCTCTGCTCCCATAAGGCCATAAACACCAAGTTAGCTATAGCTATACTGTCGGTATTTCCTTTCCAGGGAGATGACAAAACCCATGAGCTACGACTACAAAACCTCTGATTAACAAACACCCCGTGGAATTACTGCAACAATCAATGGAGAGCCGAACAACCAATTTCATACATTATTGACACTCCTTCAAGACAACGGATCAAAAATAACTCAGCAGATAACTCCACAAGCGGGAACTATGACAAGATATTTCGCATAACTGAAGACATGCTAATTGTGCGAGAAATGAAAATGCACAAAGCAGACAACACAGACGTTGATACTCTATAGTTTTCCACAAGATGAAGAACCAGGTATCCAAGAAAAAAATTGGAGATTGCATTTCTGAAACAACTCTAAGACACTAGAGCCTGTCTATAACCAATTGAGGGTCATTTCTAAAGTTAATTGCTGAAAGAACTGGAAATATCAAACAACAAAGGAAATTCAAATTTTCCTGAATTTCAAGGTAAAGAAACTAAAGATATCAACAATCACCACCACTATATCACTATTTACCAATGTCATATGCACCACATACTCACATATGTATTAACTTCTTCCCCGGATCGTATCAAGTAATTTTGTCCAGGCAGCGATCCATAACACAGGAGACACACTCAAGGAATGCAGCCTCACCAGAATCGGGTAGCACAGAATCCAGAGCTTCCTGAATTATTTCCTCAATCACTGATTGCTTATTCAAGGTTTCCCTGCACATAATGCTAGCTATGGAAAAAGGAGTAAGCCCCCTCTCAGCACCCTTCTTAAGAAGCATGGTAGATATCCGGAATACACGTGCAGACTTAAGAGGTAGTTCCCAACCATAGAACTTCAACAACGCAATATCTTCTTCAGCATCCAGTGAATTTATATACTCTATGGTGTCTGGACTGAAGGGTTGACGAGCTTGTGGCCAATAGAGCCAATCAAATGTGCAATCTTCAAACTGCCAAATTAGGATACATCAATATCAAATTGAGTACATAGAGTTCAGCTTTAAAAGTTATACTTTAGATGCTCATTAACCCTAACCATAAAATTCAGATAGTTACATTGCTATTATCTATAAGAACACAAAATCTATCTTAGCATGGGCATTTAACATCTAAAAAGCAACTCAGAGAGACAAAAATAACCATAACAAAATTGGGACGATAGAACAAGGAAGCCCATGAAAATAAAAAGGCTATAAAAGAATACTTACACTCTCAGGCAAGCAGTAGCCATGATCAATTGGGATAAGCACAGTCCGGCCATCTTCTCCTTTGCCCACCAAAATGTTTCCAGCATGCCTGTCCGCATTGGCCATCCTCATATCCAAAACTGCAATTTTGTGTACCTCATCCACTGGGAAAGCATTAGGACCTCTATCCTCACAACTTCCATCATTTTCCACAAACAATTGCAAGGACCCAATCTTCATTCTTACACCCTGTGGATGATTAAAACCCCTATGCAGGCACTTAACTAGAAAGGTAGGTGGTACACTAGCAAAACCCTTAAATTCACCCGAAAACGAGCGAGGACCACTCCTTGGATGATCCAAAATATAAGCAGCACATTCCCTCAAGGCACCTTCTCCAACTCTTGTTCCTTTCTTCAATCCTTCACCATCCACTGACATGGGCAACCCCCGGGGATTGTTCACGGCCAAAGGTTCTTCATCTATTGGCTTAAATACAGCTAGATACTTACTTTGTGATGCATCCACCATAAAATATGCTCCTCCAGTTCCCTCGGAAGACCTTACCGGATCACTCCCTCTTTCTAACCCTTCAAGGGTGGAGTTTATCAATTCATGAACAGCCGAAGGTAATTCAATCTTTGGGTCAACAATAACAGGTTCCAACACAATAGCTCTATCTGGTGGCTTCCTAGGAACAAACTGACTCTTCTTTGATACCTCCTCAATCCTGCCTTCTTGGTTCACATCATACTCTCTTACTTCATTCAACCTAGGCACAACAATAGACAATTCCAAGTTTCTCTCAACAGGCCTAGCCCTAATTTTAGCAGATTTCCGCACAAACAAATGAATGACAGCATCATTATGCTTGCACAGGTCATTAATAAGCTTCTGATCGCCGACCCTCTCACCATTGCACAAGACCTCTTGATCCTCAACATCACCCGAACCATTCTTAGTTTCTGCAATCTGACGCTTAACATAACCCACATCACGGTTCCTCTCAACATGAAAGGTGTACTCTTTCCCAGAAGAGGTCCTTACACGAATTGTTTGAAGATCCCGGAGGCGAAGCACCAAATGCAGGACATTACCATCGCTCACCCCATAATCCCTAACGAGAGAATTACTCCTTGCCAATTCTCGGCCTCCACATATCAATTTCTGATTTTTCACCACAAACCCTTGGCATGTCTGAATACGGAGCTTCACAGATTCAATTGACTCAGACTCCAGGACCCTCATTGGCACCATCGACCCCGGCATAACCAGGTATATGAAAACTGATTCCTCACTGTGTCCCCGAGGTGACAATGGCGGGGAGAGTACTAGTGTTTCCTCCCGAATTGGAGTAATTGCAACCACACCCGCAGACATGTTTTTCTAATCCAACAAAAAATTTTCTTTTTCAGATCCTGAATTTACCCCCCCCAAAAAAAAGGGAAATAAAAAGTACTTCCCAGAATCAAAACCCTACGAATTCACAGTCATTGAACAACGTCACTGTACAAGAAATTCACACTGTTTACAACCAGAGGGGCTAAAAAACCCCAGCAAAACGTTAGAGTTTCATGATTGGCGTAGAATCGATCGTACAAATAGAACAGGAATCGAATGCGAAATGATATTAGGGTTTTCTTGGTTATCAAAATCAAAGCAAAATTGAGCAGAGGAGGAGGAAGGCAGCGGATTCTTACCAAGAGAGCAAGAACCGGGATGGAGGTGATGATCGAAGAGTTGAAATAGGGTGGCTAGAGGATAGGATCGGCGAGAAAATGACGAATTATACGGAGGCGAATTTCAAGTGGTTGGTGGCGATTATTCCTTTTCTTCGCCTGGGTTTGGCCTTGCTGCGCTCTAGAGAGAGAGAGGAGGAAAATGGAACATTTCTTGTTCAGAAAGGGAAGATGTAACCAACGAAAAACGCGTTTTTGGGAGTCGTGGAAAATATAGGCGTTGAATAGCGACTTTGACGCTCCTTGCGAAATTTCGTGCCGTTAATTCTCCTTAGCCCATCCCATCATATATTCATATTAGTCAATCTTTTATTTTTCTAGTAGTAATAATAATTAATATTCACATAGATTTTTTTTTTTTAGTAGTAATAATAATCTTCATAGACAAATCTTCAATTAGTGACTGATGTCGGGTTCATTGTTAAATTTTATTATATAATCAATCAATGTGACTTTTGTTATGTGAACATGTCGTAATATGTATTATATTTATATTTAAATTTTGAACATTAACAACAATTTTAACATCGTTATGTTATGTTCGTACTCTCATTAAAATCTTAAGATTTTAACCAATGCTAACAATTCTGAACTTTAGGGTATGACACAAATTTTAATTAAAAATGGTATGGACAACATAATCTTTCAATAATAGATAGACATATGCAGGATATAAACCACCACGCAAGTCCAAATGCTCAATATCTTTTCTACAAATTATGAAGAATGGTATTTAGATCATATATGTCTATACATACATTGATAGTGTATCAATTTCTCAATATGATTTTCTCATTCACACTTAAGGAGTATATGAATTACGATTCAAAGTGTGTTTTTAAAAATATTTTTTGAAGTAATGATTATAATATAAAAAATATATATATTAAAAATTGTAAAAATGTGTTAGAAATGCGAAAAGTCATTACGAGACTTGAGTATAGGAAATTGATAGTGTAATGTTAAACTCACCATTTCATCTCCTTGGAATTTTTAAAATTAAGAAGCTTGGCTTTCATTGTTTGGCTTTGGGACTTCCAAATATTATTAGACATGAGAAGAGGGATTATCAAATCTCAATTGCCTCAAAAGGGAAAGATAAAGTTAGCCTATCAGTAGCCGTACGCCACCCCACCTTGGCTTGAAAGTTGAAGCAAACAAATTAATCCACCCAAACCCAATCAAGGTTCCCAACGGACCTAACCCTACTTGTTGGATAGGATATACTTTCCAGAAACCACATTCATACACCATGCAGTTGATTAAAAACAACCACAATAATTCTCTTAAAATAAATCATCCTTCACATGGTGATGCTACCATCCATACAATAATTTTCATTCCCACATCTACAGCATCACTCCCTCGCAACGCAAACAAAAACACCAGCCCTCTAATTCTCCTTGAACAAAACACTTGATGCTCCTGCTGTCAAGTCCATCTCCCAGGACAGAACTGGGAAGGAACTTTGACGCACAGTTCCTCCTTATCCACCATGTACGATTACTCAAGATTTCATCATATTCCACAGTTTAATAGAAAAATTAGCATCTAAATGAAGAATTTTCCTGGTACCAGCCATCTAAGATCTAAAACCATACCATTGGCAATACATTACATTGAAGACTTTTGAGATTCATACAAAAGAATGTAGTGACGTAAAGAACTTTGGCATGCATCAATCAAAGGCCTAGAAAGATCAAGCTGGCATTTTCCGATAGGCAATAGGGCACAAACGCTCCATAGACAGCAGATTGGAAAAGTGGCCAAGAAACAAAGCAGCAAACCAGAAACATCAGAGAACCTCAAACCAGAAAATATAGAAACCAGAATCTGGTGTTTAGTAAATTAGCTAATGCAAAACAGCAACGTACCATTGCTGCCCTCTAACAGGTGTTGGTTGCACTATAGTTCATAGTCCATCAGTATATCATAACTATTATTCTAACATTGTACAAGATCCTGTTAGGTTAACTCCACAACTCAGACAGAGTTAACAGCTATATAAGTCACACAATTTCCAAAATTGTGGTGGATTTATGCATTGAAATTAGTCAAAATTTAGAAGTACAAGGCAAGTACTCCTCATGTTATCAAAAAACTAGAAATGCTGTTCACTACTTAGTAAAAAATCTAGAAATGCTGTTCATTACTAAGCAATCTACCTGCTATAGCAAATCAGATTGAGATAGCACATCCCTGACAACAGAACCAAGCAACAAGAATACCAAGCAAAGCACCAGCAATGACCTGGGATGGAGTATGCCCAAGAAGCTCCTTAAGCTTTCTCTGACTAATAGGATGACCTTGGAATAAGTCTTCAATAATCACATTCAGCACCTGTATATCAAAATGATCAATTTTAGCTCAAGCACACAATCTGGTTGCCAAAATGTAGATGTGGATTTTAGTAACAATGGGAACCCTGATACGCAAGTCATAGTTGCAATCATGTTAGGTTATTAACAATAAAATGCTGAAAGAGATTTTCACCTGAAAATTTTCTTGACGAAACAATACATTAGCTACAAAAGCTCAAAATATCATTGAAAAACCAAAGCAATGTATGATTATTGAAACTAAACTAGCTTGCTGATTTATGGTCATGAAGTTTGAAAATGTAAAACAATCCATTAGTGGAGCCATGAAAACTCAGAGCATGTATATCCATCATGAAAGACGATTAATTTTGTTTTGCATTGAGTCACATAATGCAGCTAGAGTTATGAATATCAGATCTTCAGTCAGTACAGGCAAGTATACTTTTTTCTTATTCGACTGTACATTGTTATCCTTTTCAAAAGGCACTTGTTGCGTAAATGTTCAACATTAGTGGGTATTAGACATTTGGCAGAGACTGATCCAATGCTTATTTCATAGACATCAGGTGGCAGCTCATGGTGGCAGTAATGAAGCAGAAGCAGCTCAGTTCAGCCCAATGACTCCTATATTAAAGCATTGTCAGAAGTAATGTACACCAGATACAATCAGAGGAAGTATCTTCCAGTTCCTAACGTCTTCCAATAACCCGTATCCAATTCTACAACTCTGGCAACAAAAGTTAACTTCCAGAGTCAGCTGCTGCTGGCATCTTTTATGTTTCCATTAGCGCCATCTAGGACTGACAATGATAATAGCATAAAGAAGCCCAGAATATGGCTCAAATTTCAAAGCAATAATGAAACCCATGGTGGAGTTATATAGAAAAGGCTATTGTGGTGCTCCAGAAGGTTCAGATTGAAGAGGGAAGTATCAAAAGTGTAGCTAAAAGAAAACTTCCAGGAAATAACTGAATAAGTCAGTAGCCTCCTAACAATGATGATGGCGAAGATACACCTATTTAAACTTAAAGCCGTGCATATTGAGCTAACAAAATAATAAATGTATACTAAAATATCTCCCTTCCCCCTCCCAAATCCTCGATTCCAAAAAAAAAAAAGAAGATAAAGATAAAGTTGTACTGTTGCACATAATAATGTAGACTGTGTACAGGAAACTATGATGACAGGCTAAAAATATCGAAGTAAAGAAACCAAACAAGTACCTCTGCTTGCATTCCAGCATGCCTCCTCACACCAGTTGCATCATACATCACAATCAAACTGAACCCCAAACAGACTGGAAATAACGAATCCGCCACTCCATGGCAGATGGCCACTGAAGTAGTCAATGCGGTACATAATGCAGAATGAGATGATGGCATACCTCCAGAGGCAAACATTATTCTAAGATCCCATTTCCTCTCCACCCAAAAATTCAAGAAAACTTTAATGGACTGCGCTATTACCCAAGCAAAAACGCCCGAAACAAATGTCGGGTTTGCAGCTAACGTAGACACAAGCGGACTTATCTTAACCCTTGCTGTTGAAGTCACACTCATAAGAGCCATTCCCAGTGCTCCATTTTCCAAAAACCTACCGTCAAATTCGGTTGGCAAAGTCTCCAATTTGCTCCAACCACAAAAACTAGAAACCCATTTGATCTTGGAGGCTTTCACTGCAAAGTCTTTTAATTTCTTAATAACCGGAAGCAAAGATGAAAAGGGTCTGATGCGGGAGCAGCGATTTCCCCATTGCGAGCTGGGTTTTACAGCATTTGTTCTTGTTGCATCAATCGAAGATCTTTTGGGAGTGTTGAAATTGGGAAATGAAAAAGAGTGGAAGGACTCTACAGACTTGAGGTTTGACTTGGAACGAGTGAAACTAAAAGCCCCAATTCGGGAGTTTATGAGAAGAGAATCCATGAATGCAATACAGGTCTGCTTAGTATGAGTCTAAACCGCATCGAAACAGTAAACGCAGAAGGAAAATTGGAAGAGAGTTCAGGAAGGTTTTGACATTTGTTGGGGTACCAGGATTGGTGTGTGATCAGTTTAAAAGGAACCATTTTTATGGCATACTTCTGTTAAAGATGCCATTTTTAGGCCACTGGGAGTGGGGGAGTTTTGAGGAATATGCTTCAGGAGCTCAGTGCCAAGAAACTGACAAAGATATGGTTGGCCTTCAATTTTTGGATTGTACTCATATAACTTGACATCCTTTATAGGAATGCTTGAAAATTTTCCTTAAATTTTATTTTGAGCGAATATGATTTTTTCCGTTAATCCAGTTTATTGATTTATGACCATTTGAGTGGTAGAAAAGAAAATGTGGCTTAGGTGGTCCTCACTCGTGTTTTTTGGTGACTGTTCTTCTGTACACATCACTCACCCAAACATACGTAATTTTATGCGTGTCTCCCCTTCATATGATAAAAATAGTAAACAAAATGACAAAAAGAAAAGTTACAAACTTTAACTCTGCTTGAAATATAAAATAAGTTACAACATAGGCAGTATTGCTTCTAACATGCTGAAAAAAAACAAACAAAAAAAACCAACTGTTGTCAGTATAAATACGAGATTCTAAACTTCTCTGACTTCGTTTCCTTGGTACCATTGTTAGGTTCTACATTAAAGAACAGAAAGTAGCATTTTCAGTTCTAATTTAAAGGAATAAGAAAAATCAGTCAGTAAGGATTATCAAAGAAAACAACACTGAATTATAAAGCCGCACTTCATTCAGCATGGAGAGGGTAACAGGAATACAGTCTCTTATTCTGGTCGAATATCATTAAATTTCTGGTCGAACGCATTTTGGCACCAATATGGTACAACTACAAGACACACTCGGCAAAAACAGCCACGAGCTCTTGCCCACACCAGCAGGGCAGAAAGAATGGCGTGTTAATCAAAGAATTGACACTTCCTACTGCTAAATTCCAGTTGCTATTTTTAAACGAAAACGTAATAGTCCCTCCACAAATCTATTTCGACCAGGCAACTGTGTCAATCTCTGCCTGAGCAGCTCTGTACAACTCCAGTCTCTTTGCAAGGGATACCCGTCGCTGCATTATGGCTGGATCCTCATCCAGCAGTGTACCCAATTGTTTCCCCTGCAAAAGTCATTAAAGAAGGTGATCATCATAATAAATTTCTTCCCATTAGATTGTAGATGAAGTAAGAAAGTAAGGGTGATCAAGGGAAAGACTGCTACCTCCTTTTTGCCCAAGTCAGTAAAGAAATGATCGAGCAAACTGCGTTTGGCCTCACGAACTTGACAATAAACTACTGATTTTGGAATGGAATTCCTTAAAGTCGCACATACCATGTTGACATAAGACAAGACATTTGATCCTGTTGGAGAGTTCAAGTATCCATCATTATATAAAATCACATCCAAAACAAATGAATCATATTCCTATATCATCAAAACTGTAGAAATTAAAATCACCAGAACACACATTCACCACTTACCTATTCGTCGAAGGTATGAATCATTGTATCTGTCAAATATTGAATGTGTTGGATTTCCACCCTTCTCAATATCTTGGGGAAGCTTCCGGAAGAAATCCACAGTAAGATAACTACATTCCATGTCAACAAGCTGTAAAGTTGCCTTCTTGCTCTCATCCCTCATCCGTTCCAAAGATTCAACAGCCGCACTTCCAACCTCCACCCTGAGCGAGGGATACTGTTTTAACTCCTGGAAACCATATTGTAAGCAGTCAGTTGTCATTAATTAGCCAAAACAACTTCCGAATTACAATAAAAACCCTCCAATATTTCAACCTATTGATACATCTACCAAAGGAAAATTTTTTTTCTTTCCTTTTTCATTTCATTTTTTCTTTTCACTCTAATGAATCTTCTCTTTTTGGAAAGGAGAATGGAGAGGAAGTAAGATTCCAATATAGAAGGTAATGCTACATCCAAATCCAAGTAAGACATTGCAGCTCAATGGTTAAGAAACCTTGGTTTTTCCAGTTTTTTAAACTATTTTTCTTCCTATCCTTTCCTCTCAGAAGTGTAGGTTCAGAGGCGCCAAATCTCAACGTAGCATCTCAACTCAAAGGAATGAGAGTAAACTGCTCCACTCACTAGACTACAAAATAAGCATTGAAGACCACTGAATATCTGAGAGCATTTTGTTTCGGTTCATGTGCATCTCAACAAAACACGGACTATAGACAAAAATGTAAGCACGGAACTTGCCTGAGTCTCACTAATTGCCTTGTGAACAAGATCCTTTAATATGCTATGCACCTGAAATCATAGATTCATTATAGAACGAATATGCTTTTACAGGTATGTAAATATCATATCATAAAAACAAACATCCTGCAAACTATGTGCGCAAATAGAAGAATATTAATAGATAATTTGAAGTGTGTCTTTCTTTGATTCTCACCATGGCCATTAAGCATTCCTCTTAAAAGTCAAAAACATCTAAAGTTAAAGAATTAATAAGGAAGAATGCTTTGAGTTACAGATAGATGACATGGGTAAAATCATTTGGTACTTGGACCATAAGCAACAAAATCACTCGCCTAAAACATTGATATGTATAATCAAAGCCAGTAAAAACATTAGAGATGTCAACTGCAAAGTGAAATGATTTAAGAGATAAGAGAAGACGCAAGAAAGTCAAACATTTGAGATGTCAGCTGTGCAAGTAAGTCAAATGATTTTAGAATAAGAGAAAACAGAAGAAAAACCTTCTCATATCAGGACTTGAACATCTACCAGTAAGGACAAGGGGAGCAGAAGGAAAAGAGATTACTTACAGGACGGAGGATATGATGGTTTCTAACATTCAACTTGCAAATGAAAAACTAAGTTAACCATTTTAAGAACAACATTCCTGGACGTCCCTCAGAACAATCTTCTTAACAGGGCCTTAATCTAAAAAGTATGAACTTGACAAATGAAACAAATGGCCAAGCAATATGATCAGTTGCTAGTATCCTATCCATATCACTTCATAATTAACAAACATCCTAGGAGTAAGCAAGCCACATTTCATATCCATGAGAACAGAGATGCTAGATCCTTGCAACAGATGTAGCAATCCTGATATACCTTCTTTCTTTCCATCTGAGAAGGATCTGCAGTATAGCAACTCTAACATTCATAGGACAATAAACTTCCTCTAATTGTCAACCATCATAGAAAAGAATAACTACTATTTTCATCCACATGCTGAATGCAACTCTAGGAAACAATCAAGGGTCACATTGTTGAAAAGAGCATACCGCATCGACAGCAGCCTCAGCAGGGCCTTTAATGGTAATCAATGTAGATTCAATAAGACGACGATACCCTTGTTCCGGTGCTATAAGATGAGGCTGATAACCATCAGCTTCAGTAATTAGCTTCCTTACATTGTCCATTGAAAGATGCCTGTCAAATTGCAACCTTTTCAATGCAGCTGGTAGAAGATTGTCAAAAACATTGTACACTTTATCACCACCAGGTCGGCTGCAAGTAAAATAATCACCAGAAGCAGAACATTACCACCCAAAAGAACGAAAATATGTTGGAAGATAAACAGAAAAGTTCACAATACACATACACTCCATCAAGATGTTCCTTGAATATTCCATCAAAAGAACGGCAGATTTCCATAATCATGTACAACTTGCCCTGGATTAACAAGCATGAAAATACATTACAAGTGTGTCATGCGATAAGCACAAAAATTAGGACAATGCAGAAAATTTTAAACTCTCAAACTAAAGAACCCACAGCGAAGGGCAGAAATGAATAACAATGGATCATAAAACAAGTCAACAATGTAAATTAACAATTAATTCCAGATTTAAAGATGATAAACTGTTAACAAAAGACATAAACAAGACAAGTAGAACCATAATTAGAAGATCAAAAAATGAAAGTCAGACTTACACCAGCATCAGTGGCAACAGTTTTCCCAAGACGGCTCAATTCCATTTCTAGTTCATTGATGGTTTTGTTAATAAGTGATTGAAGACCTGGTATTCGAGACTTGATAACAGCCTCCAAATGCTGGAAAATGAAACTTCCAATCAGGTTACTTGATTGTCAAAAAATAGCAAGCATATTAGCAAAAATAGTCATGCTCTTGCTAATTACCAGCCAACCAGAGCCACAGCAAATAACCAAAAAGCTATTGAATAACTGGTATTAACATTTTTTTAAAAAGTGCATTACAAAAGCATCTTAAATATTATCTTCAATAGCTTCAAGATAATTGTTTCTATTGTTTGAGTGCTAAGCTGATGCAATAGTCGTTTAAAGCTGTTCAAAAAGTTTTGCCGTGTGCCAAGCACGTGCTTCATAAATGGTGATTCGGTCTTTTGATAATCTAATTAAAACATAGCTCTCTGCGAGCCTACAAATGGTCCTCTTCAGTATTGCATTTTCATCATTGCATAGCTAATATATCAAATGCCAGTGCTCTTAGTATTTCCTAAGCCTAGAAGCTACTCTTATTGAACATTCAAGTTATTTCCTTTGTTAAACTTTATAATTATTGTAGTTTCCTGCACCCTAAAGACAATGCCACTTTCAACAACTCCAGCAATGCCGAACGAGGAGGAGGAAAACAACTTACTACAAAAGGATGTTGGGAAAAAATGTGTGGAGGAAAAAAGGGACGACTCCTAAAAGTATACCATGTGGAAGATAACAGTTTAATCAATAGGTGTGATTTTTTCTACATGCATTATCTACTTTTTTTGTTGATAACATAACAAGACACATTCTTCCAAGACAGCCGTGCATATTCCAACAGGTAAAGCCTCTGCCAGTAGATATCACCCTAAACCGGACAAAATATATTTAAGGAGACAAATCTTACTTTTGAAAGGACTTTCCCGAGATGCTCAGAACCCATCCTTGAAGCAAGATGCTTGTACTCAGGGGTATTAGCAAAATACTCCCGCTCCCTACGCCTAGCAGCAATCATATCAACACTTTTATTAATATCAGCCTGGGAACGATTTACGACACCAATCCATGGAAACTGTAGCTTATAAGCTCTGCCTTCCAACATCTGAATTACATAAAGATAATTATGAGTAAAAAATATTTCATTATCCCAATGGAATTTGATCAGATATCTTTATCAGAAAGCTAGGCTATAAGTAACAGATTGATTTAGCCATCAAAGGAAAAGCATGTGTAAATATATCATAATATAACCTCCTTCTAACACACTGGCATACTTAAGCTACTAACAAGAGATAAAACTAGTCAACAATTCCATGAATGAACCAACACAAAAATGATCACAAGACATACATTGAATCAACTTCACAGTTCATGATTGCAGAGTAATTCTTAAAATTTTTTGCTTTTTGCTTGTAAGCAGGAGGTAGACATCCTGATTGGCCAGATAAAGAAAATCCCTTATTTACTTTAACAAAGATGAAGTGCTCGAGCATGAGAATAAGGCAAGCTCATAGTGTTAAAGTTTACACTTCATTAAAAAAATCCTGCATGCTAGTGAACTGAAGAAGAGCATTTTAAAACCAGAAAGTTACATTAAATTTTACTTTAGAAATGATAGACAAAACATAAAAGCTCAATGGGAGTATCTAGGAGAGTGATATATATCAATCTATAATAATATTCACTCTATGTTCATCCTAAGAGTTAGCCCACAACAATCTGTGCAGCAGAAACTAAGGTGGGTACCTACAGAGTGGAGTGCAAGTCTCCATGTGCAAATATATACCATACCATAATTATGAATGTACAAACATGCATAACTATTCAAATGAGTGGTCTAAGTTGCAATCATGAAACTCTTGTAAGACCAACAAAGTGGAGATTCCAACTTACATCAACAGCATCAGTACCCTTGTCCATTAGATCAATTTTTGTAAGAACACCAAATGTTCTCTCCCCTGAAAAAAATAAGCAAGTGTAAAGCCAGAAGGTCTACCAAATCATAAATGCGAGAGAGAGGGAGAGAAAGAATTAAACAGTAATAGATATCATCTTTGTCACAAGAAACAAAGCATAGAATCAAGTAGAGTTATCATAACTAACATAAAAATATAAGACAAGTAAGAATAGCTATCATCTATATCACAAAACACAGTCTAAAAATAAGTAGAGACAGGATCATTATGTTATTGATAACTAAACTGAGACTACAAAATTTATTTTATATATAGAGGATGGGAAAACTGAACTAAAATGAAATCGTAAGATTCAAATTT
Source organism: Gynochthodes officinalis (assembly GCA_020080225.1). Lineage (NCBI taxonomy): Eukaryota > Viridiplantae > Streptophyta > Magnoliopsida > Gentianales > Rubiaceae > Gynochthodes > Gynochthodes officinalis. The sequence goes on from CM034616.1 coordinate 29,064,028, forward strand.
ACATTATTTTGCGCACAAGCATCTATATGCAAAAGAGAGAGTGGATGTTAACATTATCATACCTTTTGGATCTACTTCACGAGAAATTTTGATTGCATCTGATGTAGCAAGATCCTGGTTGGCTGGAGAAATTGCTAGAATTATACAATTGGGCTGCAATGGTAAAGAAAATTTTCAAATAAAGCTACTTGGAAGTAGGTTAGAATTTAGATAATGTCAAACACAGAATTCTATGTTTATATCCTATAGAAATATTTGTCCCAAGGTTTAAAAAACCACAGCAATAAGACAAAAAAATCAAAAAGCATAGTTTACCTTCTCAATGTAAGACCGCACCATATTTTCAATGTCCTGAACAATGCTGTCAGGTTGACCCTCTACAGATATTCAACAAAAGTAATTTCAATATAAGCTACTTCAAATTTCTAAAGGAGGAAAACCCACACTGAGGACAATCTCTATTCCTAATTATTTAGCACATTCATATAAAAGGAGATGCTACACTCACCAACAGCCACTTTTGTAAGTCCAGGAAGATCAATAAGTGTCAAGTTCACCACTGCGATAACAAAAATATACCAACAATGAGATAGGAACATGAAAGCAAAAGGAAAAATGATATGAAATGGTAACAAAACAAAACGAGTACCGTTAGGGGGGTACAACTTCATAACTATGAAATGAGAACTCTGTAGACTGAAACTAGATGATTAAGTTCATAAAGGAAATACAAGAATAATCATTTGTAGACTGAAACTAGATGATCAAAATAAATAATATGAAATGAGAACTCTGTTGCAATGGGTGGACTCAAGAATATAAATCATAAATGTAACTCAACTCAAAACTATATTCGGCAAAACAAGAATGACAAAATATTATTCAGATTGATGAGCATATAGTTTAAGGTAATGCTTTCTTGTATCAACTCCTCTTTGTTAGGAGACGGTATCCATGCATTGTAAATCCAATTCAAAGAAGCCCATCTCCATTCCCAACATCCAAATGCAAATTGAACTAAAATAAAATCAACTAGCAACACTTTTAATAAAATCCAATTCCCAGTCGAATAGATATGTCATAAAGCTTCTCATTCAATTTACAGAACGTCATTAAGGCTCACATTCCAGATTCTACACGTTTACACACTAGCTCAATTCAGCTGTTGGAGGATTGACTCCCTTACCATTTGGAGAGTAAATGCTGAGATAGATTGGAACACTAGAAATCTGTTTGGTTCGGCCTGTCTCCCTGTCAGTTTCATCAGCGATCTCCTTTCTAACAGCAGCTGCACAAAGAACATGTCAGTATTAGCATCTGAAGTTGTATTACGACATACAAGTGCAGAAGTCTTGAATCAGATCGCTCCAAACAAAATGTGTCACGTTTGATTTCCCATAACAACCAATTGTCACTATTTGCATGTAAAAAGGACCTCAGGTGAGTAGCTTTAATTAAAGAACCATCATGTATAATTCTCATTCAAAATTTATTTCCCTGAAGAAAATAAGAATTTTAGGATATCTGCTTCCTACTTCAGAAATTTCCTATATCAAGCCTGTATAACTAATTTAGAAAATGTATATATGCTACACATGCCATACATCAAAAGCCCAAGGTGAAATTAACTAGGCTTTAGGCAAAAGGATGAGCTATTCAACAATCACTTAAAGATAGAACCCCAGCTAAAAATAATTGCAAGAAGAAGAGCCAAAATGAGACTTTAAGGAAAATATCTTCTTTCTCTCCTTTCTCCTCTGGCTCAAAGATGTACAGAACACTCACCAAAATCAGTGAACCTCTTTCTGGGAAGATGACCAAACTCTGCATATTCTCTACCTTCTTCAATGCGGTTAAGCTGTAAGACAAGGGGTCTCCGAGTTACAATACCTGCAGATGACATGAGAAGGTCATTTTAAAGCATTCATCTCCTCGTCATGAGGGATGTGAAGGGAAAATAAATCTATGAAGTTATGTATATAACAGTAGAGAAATTGTAGACAATTAAATTACCAGATCCACGAGGTAAGAAATCCCTTCCAACAATGCTCTCGAGGACTGAAGACTTCCCAGAACTCTAAGAAAAATAAAAATCGTTCACATAATCATTAAACTGCTAAAGCAACAGGCTAAAGATAAAACAAAATCAACACATAATGTGAGCTTGAAATAAAGGAAGATACACAAGTTAAGCTCACAAGATAAATGGTCAACAGCAGATGTGTGATTATATAGGACATAAACGCCACTCGCTCCAGCATACACATTAAACACAGACTAGAGAACCTATTTAGCCGATCCAAACACAACTACCATTATGCAATAAATGAAATGAGCAATCAGCCACTGAATTTTCAAAAAATCTTCACCATCAAATCTGGATAAGTTGCTGCATTTCAGCTCAATCACCTGTATCGTTACTCACGCTATGGGGAAAAATAAATGAAATATTTTAAAATGGTCTCCCATCCATCGATGCACATGACATGGCTGGTTGTGTCTATCAATATCAATACAGCAGTTTGACTCAGAAAATATCTTTACCCTCTACTCAATAATAGAACGCGAGTACCAAAGCATGTTAATTTCAGTCAAAACACTCCGAAAAAAAAAAAAAACACACAGTAGCACGACTTTAATCTTAAACCCCTCACAAAGATCATCAATTTTTTTACTTTATCTAAACACAACACAAATACAATTAAACCCATAGTTAAACAAGCTACAGAAGAAATGAAAAAAATATTAACAACATAAATCGATTGACAAAAAAACAAACATATCACGCGTAGATCTGAAACCAAGATTAACGCGAAACCTAAAGCACGATCCAAGAGAACAATTTGCAATCACATCTGAGCTATAATACAGTAAAAAAATGCGTTAATTAAATCAATACAGTATTTTTTTCAAAAACATGAAAATAACAAATAAGATCTAAAAGAAAATCAAGGGACCTGGCCACCGACGACGGCGATGGAAGGCAAGGCGTCCCAAAGAGTGGGCAAAGCGCTATCTTCGCCATGATCGCCGAGGGCTGTGCAAGCTTTTTGTAACCTATTCACCAATGCTATCAAGTTCTCCATTTTTCACTACTACGATCAAGTACAGTATCAAAAATTTTCCTTTCCTCCTCGAAATCGAGGAAATCAGACGATCGGCGAGTTGACTGGGCCCAACCTCTAATCGATCGGACCAAAGAGAGGGAGGAAGTGAAAGAGAAAGGAAAACTGGAAATGAGGGCGAAGTCCCAATCGCCGGGCAGCTAGAAATGGGAAATTATTAGTAATTGGGAAAACTTTTGAATTAATTCTTGGGGTGTGCGTCTGAGGGACGGTTTTTTTGTTTTTAAAGGTGGATGGGATTTTGAACGAAGAACCGCGTCGTATTGGGGGGAGTCGGTGCTGTTTGCGGGGTTGGGTGGGTGATTCTGGACGGCCTAGTTTCCTTAACTAGGCTTACAGCTCTTAACAACGTAAACAAGTTTGATTGTCTCCATCGTTTGATTCTCTAAATAATTTGGTCCAAAATTTATTTTACGCTATAAACACTGGTGATTTTTTCAGAATGATTTCTCCGCCAATGTAATTTTTATCATTTGATAACTATAAATTATTGAAAAAACTACACTTTTAATTCTCAATATTTTATCTAATATTACTTTTAATTTTAATATTTTAAATTTGATATATTTAGTTTTCAAACTTTTATATTTTGACGTATTTTGTACAATTGATGATTAGTAAGGTGATATATGACAAAATTTGTTACCCAAATGTCACGTGACTGTTAATCAATTTCGTTATCAACTTTTTTAATTTATAAATTTTGAAAATTATCTTTTTTTTTTTTACTTTTCATTATAGACCCTCATTCTTTAATTAATTTATCTTACAAACTTTTAATATTTAAACATTAAAAGATACGAGATTTGAACGGAAAAAAAACTAATTAACTTTGTAAAATAAAAATTTTAATAAAAAATATGACTAATAGCCTTTGATATTTTACGTGACTGACAGTATTGTCGTTTCCTATCTTAATAGCCATCAGTTGTATCAAATGCATCAAATATATGAAAGTTTAATGACTAAATGTTTCGAATTTAAAACATTGAAAACTAAAAATAATATTAGATAAAATATTGGAGATTAAAAGTGTAATTTTTCTTAAATTATTTAAAACTCTCTTATCATGTATGCCATAAAAATGCATATTAAAAAAAACTAAAAATATAATTTGAGATAAAAATATAATTATGGAAAAACAGTAAAGGCTATAGTGAATTTTTTCATAAATGTTTACGGTAATTAAAGTTTTACTCGTAGGCAACTATTGTTTAACAGTATATGAAACAATATGTCATGTAAATTGTTGTTAAAAGTTTTTAACTATATATGTTATTACTCTTTCACCAAGAGTTACCGACTTTTGGTGTTGATCCTGTGAGCTTATGTAAGATTGAGTAAGTGTGGTTCCCCTTTCCCTTGTTTCTGTGTCGTTCTGTGTAAAAAATATATGTTATTACTCAATTTATTAACTTTTGTATAAGGTTTACATTAGTAAAAAATTTTTAAACAAACTTTAACATATTTAGTTTAACTACATATTTGTTTATAAGAAACATATAAAGAAATTGAGTGGATGATTAACTAAAAAATTTTATGATTAAAAGTTAATGGACAATGTATAAATTTCGCATCCAAAAAACTACTAAAGTTTCGAATTAAAATGTATGTATTTAATATTAGTGTGATGAAAATATATATTTTTAACTGTCGCATTGGGGATAGTACCAAATTGAGATGTCCATCAAAATTTTGGAGACGTTAAAAATATATAAGAATTGTTTGAAATTTAAATGGGTTTGGATACTGTAGAACTATGTGGGAAAAGGTTAATTAATAATTAGCCTTGATATTATGACACGGAGTACTGCGTTGGGATCTTGATGTTATCCATTTGGGCCATTGGACACGTAGAACACATTTTGTTGTTGTGCTTACCTGACCATACTTCAGATCCAAATGACGATTGTTACATTGAACTGAGACCCAAATTGAAATCCGATTTTCACACATTGCCCTGGAGGCCCAACAAGAATTCAGATTTCAGCTGCTGCATTAAGTCCAACTAACCAAAGCAAGAACGAGAATTCTTTTTTTCTTCTTAAAGAACAAATGAAAAATTTATATAAATTTACAATCCCACTGTGGATTAACGCACCTATGCGTCTTATGAAGATCGAAAGCTAATTATCTAGACTTTGAACTATTTAGACATATATGCGGAAATGATTCATGCATGTTTGTTACTCGACTTAATTGATTTATAATCGAGTAAATATCTTATAAATATCGTGTAAATATATTGTAAATTTCTATTGTGTACACTTCTGCCCGTCAATATCTTGCCATTATTAAGAGAATTTGTTGAATTTTTTGTATGGGGTGATTTCATTACTTATTAAAACTCCATTAGAAAACAAACTATCTTACTAGAATTGAGTATGGTTTCAATGACAGATAGATATTAGGTATTATGCAACCGTATCATAGTGGACTATCACAAATTTATGATCCAATTGTATTTGCTTAGCCAAGGATGACTGAGAATTAAATTACTCCCTTCATCTCGAAAAAAAAAAAAAAACTTTTAAACCAAATTTCTAAAATACTTTTACTAATAATAATTATATATATTAAAAATTAAAAAGTAAAAATAAAAATATAAAATTATACATTTAGTAGTATATTAAATGAGTTATATCTAATATATAATAAAAAAATTATACATTAATTAAAGTGAACTATTTTTTTGGGACGAATAAAGTAATAAATTTCAAGACGAGCAGTGTTTATGACGATTGTGTTTTAAATTTATTCCCAAAATAACTTAACTAGTTGTACTAGTTAAAAATTTATCCATTCCCATGACCGAACTCCTAACTACTTAAATGTGTAGAATACCTAATAAGAATAGTGTACGAGCGCACACAGAGATGTTACTGAAAAAATAAACAAAGAAATGGTGAGACAGTCATTGCATTAATTAGTCATTAATGTTATGTTGTCAATATTTGAGAATTATTAACAGAAACAAAGCTTGGTGAGTTTGAAGGGCTATCAAACTGTTGGAATACTTTCTTAATAAATTGATGCTGACAACAATTGCTATATATGCATAAGTGCCAACCAACCAGACAATGAGGTGTGATTTGGAAGCACTCCATGGCCTAATAACCAATACCATACAACGTTGTCATCTTCTTGAAAGCTTGAGAAAAATCCTTAACTGCTATCTAAGCTGCCCACCATCCCCATCAACCAACCATACCTCATCAGTATTCATTAGTGGTGATGCGTATGTATGCTTCGTCTATTATCATTATCCACATATATATGCATATAGCTGGTACTTGGTAGCATCAGCTACTACGTACTAAGCCATAAGCCATGCACGCCATCTCATGTCTCCATCTGTCCCAATGAATCCATCATATGTGTCCACAGAGATTGAGATATGAAAATATCATACCATTTTTTTTAAAAAAGAAAACAGCCTATCATGAAATGGGTAATCGGGAAACTTTAAAAAATTAGTATTGCTCCGAAAGATCACTGAATACGTATACGCTTGCATCCATGCATGCCCGTCTGGAATGCCCCATTTATTCTCTATAAAAGAAAGCTGATCAAGACCGGTTTTATTCATTCATTTCTGTACTACTCTTGTACTTTTGTGGTTTTTTTAATACTTATCACAATATTAATTCTACAAACTTCCATATTCCTGTCTCTGAAAAATCGATGGAGTCTTCGGCGGGCTTAACATGGAGAAGATTAGGAAGCATTAGACATATTCAAACAAAGGGGAAAAGCTCAAAAGTGCTTGATGATAATCCTACTAAAGGGAACAAGAACGACATGGCCGTAACAGAAGAAGAAGAAGAAGAACCATTGAGCCCCTCAGCTCGTTTATTCCACGAGCCCGACTTCAATGTCCATGTCACGGCTATTATGGGCATCAAGGTCCCCATTTCTCCACAAGTTATTAAGCAAAACCTGGTTCACACTTTGCTTAAGCATCCTCGCTTCTCAAGTTTGCAGGTAATACATATATACGCTAAAAAATTATGTGTGTGTGTGTGTGTGAAATTATAAGTATGCTATACTGAGAGGAAAAAAAAATTCAAGCTAAACAAAGGGCCTGTCAAACTAAAGAAAACAAAAAGCTCACTTGGATCACTCTATATTGGTCAATTTCCATTTTTTTATAAATCCACATACCAATGCTTCAGTACTCGTGATTATACTTTGTTAGCATGCAGAAGATAAGCTCGTGAATTGATGTACAAATGGTTCCAAATCAACTGTGCTAGTTTCAGGGTTACACTTGCATGCATGGCACGTTGAAAGCTCCCTCAGCCCTCCTGACTTGCCACTTATGTTGTCGTTATTATATATTTATATATATATATATATATATATATATATATATATATATATATATATATATAATGTGGTGCACTTCTAGTACATATATATATATTTTTTAGTTGTCAACTAAGAAATGTTAACAAAAGAATACATTAATGGTTTTGTCTGGGACATGGGAAGCAAGGACGCGGAGTTTGTTGCATATATTTTTCTATGATTATATCAAGGGCCTCTATAGTTCAAACTGCTACTCAGAACAAAATGCAATTTTTAAAATTCTTGTAACAAGCTAGCATGGTTTGGCATGGTATGATCATCATGTATAACAATGAATCGAGTTTCGATCGATCGTGCAGGCATTGGACGAGAAAACTGGTGACATGAAATGGGTTCCAACAAAGGTGAACATAGATGCGCATGTTGTGGTTCCAGACTTGGATCCAGACATGGAATCACCAGACAAGTTTGTGGAGGACTATGTTTACAACCTTAGCAAGTCCAGTCTGGACGAATCTAAGCCTCTTTGGGAACTCCACCTCCTTAATATAAAAGCATCTGATGCTGTTGGCATTGGCATTTTTCGAATCCATCATTCTCTAGGAGATGGCACATCTCTCATGTCCCTTTTACTGGCTTGCACCCGCCAAGTTGCTGATCCTGAGAAACTACCAACAATTCCAGGCCAGAATAAAAAAGCTACTGATCATGCTTTATCTTCTTCATCAAGGCCGCCAATCAGGTTGATCTGGAAATATTTGTATGCAGTATGGTTGTTCTTCCAATTGATATGGAACACTATAAGAGACATTGTGATGTTTGGAGCTACAGCGTTGTTCTTGAAAGATACTGAAACACCAATCAAGGCTGCCTCTGGCTCAGAATTTAGTCCCAGGCGTGTTGTTTATCGGATAGTTAGTCTGGATGACATGAAGTTGGTCAAAAATGCACTGAATATGGCAAGTATACCTATTATATTTATAGTGTAGTATCATGTTTTTTTCAAGAGTATAATGAAAAATATTAGTGAAATCTATCAATGAATGATGATCATATCTTACTGGACTCAACAGACAATAAACGATGTTGCTCTAGGAGTTACACAGGCTGGTTTGTCTCGATATCTCAATAGGAGATATGGTAAGTCTTTCATTAATTAAGGGTATATACTTTATTTTGTTTTCTGCTAATCTAATTTCTAATAGTTTCAATCCATCTTGAAAATCATCTTATTGATTGATCATGGTACTGTTGTTACTCACTTGAAATGATTTCATTTCCAGCTGAAGATAAGAAAGACGAGGGATCAACTGAAAAGAAAAACAATTTGCCAAAAAATATTAGACTGCGATCAACCCTCCTCATTAACTTAAGACCATCTGCAGGAATCCAGGTGATGAATTGGTTTTCCTCTTGCACCATAAAAATCATAAACAATACGAAGTTAAAGGGGTAATTAATCTTTATTCAGAAAATGAACAATGTGAAAATTAAATGATACCATAAAGTTCTTGCAGGCTTTAGCTGATATGATGGATAAAGACACGGAGGCCAAGTGGGGTAACTGGATTGGTTTCGTGCTCCTTCCCTTCAAGATTGCATTAAGAGATGATCCACTGGATTATGTAAGGGAAGCAAAGGCAACCATTGATAGGAAGAAGCGTTCACTTGAGGCTGTGTACACATTTTCCATTGCTCAATTAGTGCTAAAGTTTTTCGGAATTAAGGTTTGTTTGTTTATTTTTTGGTTAATTAGCTAATTAATGACGACAAAATCAAAGAAATATTACTTATAATGGGTTATATCACGTGATTAATTAGCATTCAAAATATTAGTTGATATTCAAAAAATATCAGATCCACTAGTAAAAAGAAATGATCTAATGTTGAATCAATATGATTTTGTTTCACGTTTGATTTTCTCCGATGTCAATATGCATATTCTAGCAAGTACACCAGAAGGGTTATATTATATAACAATACAATAGTAGTTCTGATTGGTCATACAACTTAATTCAATTGAAAACTGGTGCATCATATAATTATTGTTGTTTGACCTGATAATTAATATTTAAACAGGCAGCCAGTAAACTATCCCACAGCATAATGACCAACACTACAATGTGCTTCTCCAATCTAGTCGGACCCCAGGAAGAAATTGGGTTTTATGGCCACCCAATTGCTTATCTTGCTTCAGGTTCTTATGGGCAACCCCATGTAAGTACTCCAACACATGCAACAATGATCTGAAAAGATATACATATATTAATTAGTAGATCAATGAATCTGGGGGTATATAATTGGACAATTTTTTTGTTTTGTAGGGGTTGATGATTAATATCATGAGCTATGTTGACAAGATGTCTGTGGTTCTATCGGTTGATGAAAGCGTGATTCCTGACCCTCACCAGCTGCTTGATGACCTAGAAGAATCCCTTAAGCTCATCAAGGATGCTGCCATAGCTGCTACGGCCACTTCCTAGTTTTGATGATCCAAGACCTACAACCAATCAAGTTAATATTTACCAAAATAGTTGTATCATAAAGCCTATCCAGTATGCCTGGATGAATCAGCATATATATAGTTCTATTGTCATGCATGATGTATATATGTATTTATCAGGATGAAAGTTTGTATTTTAATACTCACAACCTCGACATCACTTTTAATTATTGGATACCCAAAATAATTTATGTTTAGTATAACTTTTATCATGCCAATGCTTCATTAATTAGTCACATAAGTTTTGGATCACACCATGAGTATCATGGCTCAAAATAAAATACTAGTATCATTTAGATTATCTTTCCATTTTTTAAGAACACTTGTACACCATGAAAAGTTATCCTTTTTGGGGAAATTTTTTTTGTTTGTATCCTTTTCTAGCTACTTAGGTAGTACCATCTAGAGACAAGACACCCCTATCTCGCATGCATGTTGCTTAGTTTCCTAGAATGAATAGTCATGATACTCGGCTTAACCATCCTCTTTCTTGGTCTAAATATTCCGAAATTGTGGGATTGCCAGTAGAAACTGTAGAATATAATGATATCCCAGTTCTGATGTTTTCTTTTGGTGAGTGTGTTTAGAAATCAAGCCAAATCCATTCTCCATCCCCATAGCTCTCTTGATTAATTTGTTTGGTCAATATATATATTTTTCTGTTTGTGTAGCAAAGCAAACCCCTAATTTGATTTACCAAAAAAGAAAAAAAAACAATGCGTTCATGGGGTTCTTCCCAAACCTCTGCATTAATCATTTTCATGTTGTTGTTTGCGTCATGCATGCTGGTCGTGAATTCCTCCATCCAAAACCAAATGCGGCAAATTGTAAAAGAATCATCATCAGCCATTGATCAGGCCAAATCTATATTAGCTAATGCCACCAATAACTTGCTCCATCCTCCAACAACAACAAAATCAGAAGCAGGAGGAGGAGGAGACGACGAAAACGACGATGAAGCATTTCTAGCTGCCCACAACAAAGTCCGCCTCCACGCGAGGGAACCGCCATTCACATGGGACCCAAAGTTGGCATCATACGCCCGGCAATTCGCGCAGAAGCGCAGTGTCGATTGCAAATTGATCCATTCCGATGGCCCTTATGGGGAGAACATTTTCTGGGGTGGAGGAAACCAGTGGAAGGCGGTGGATGCGGTGGGGCTGTGGGTGAGGGAACACCGGTTCTATGATAAAGAAACCATGAAATGCGGGGTGGGGAAAATGTGCGGGCATTATACGCAGGTGGTGTGGAGGGACAGCGTTCGGCTTGGATGTGCCCGTGTCCAATGTGCTTGTGGTGACACTTTTGCTGTTTGTTCCTACGATCCACCTGGGAATTACATTGGTGAAAATCCTTTTAATGTTAACAACGATAATAACAATGTCCAATGATACCACTGCATACATTTGATCTCCAATTCCAGTAGTAATAATTGATGAAGAGAGATCATACTTAATCAAGCCAATCATTTTGGTTACCTTTTTATAGTAATTAGTAAATTTCCTGGGATGAGGATCAATGGATGACTTTATATATTTATGTAATATTGTATTTCTTTTGAGTAATGCAAGAGGACTTCAATTTATTCTACATATTGTGCCTTAATTTGATAGTACTACTGCTTATATTTTCATACGTATTCTTACTTGTTAATTCGTTTTGTCAACGAATAAAGAAGTTATAAATAATAATTATAAATTTCATGAAAAGTTTAATAGATGAATATTGCTGACATATTTAACACATGCATACTAGTTAGAGGAGAAGTTACGTTTGGATGAATAATCCCTAAGCATCTACTCTTAGAAGGGAAACAAATTAATTGGTACATAGAATCAACATTAACTTATGACAATTTGGCAATTTTTTTAATCTAATATTGACAAATATTAACATGTATTGTGTGGCACAACTATAATATACGTATGAATTATCTTCTAGAAGCAACACGCCATCTATTGTGATGCACGAATGAATTATTGTTTATTGTTCAGAAGTAACATTCATCGGGTGATATATCGTTGTGGCAACTTTTCATTTAATATTAAGAAATATTAAATACTGACGTCTTTGATTTTTGTTTTAATGTTTTCAAATATTATTGATTTTCAGCTGCTTTTTGGGGATTTCTCCCCTTATTTTAGAATATTAGACAACAAAAATAGTTTTGAGGCAAAGCAAGATGTATGCATCTCTTAACTAAATTAATGAAATGTTGGATAACCTGGTTAGAGTATTAAACAACATATGTATGATGCTGTTAGAATTTTAAGTAAAAAAAAAAAAGAAGAAAAAAGTTCTTAATTTGGTAAACGATTAACTTTTCCAATGATATAGGGACGACATATCACATTTTTCTTTCCTTTTTTTTTAAGGTCTGCTGATCTGGTTAATATGTATTTACATTTATGAGTTAAGTACATTGTAAATAAGAAGTACTAACAAAGTTTTTTAGAAATAAACTTCTATACGAATTGCGTCCAAACATGCATTTTTACGTTGTTTCAAGTAAAGATCGGATTCGAAAATATCAAAAGTTGTATTAAAAAGTATAAAAATGTATTTTAAAATACAATTCATACATCCTATGAATTTTGAAGTTTTTGTCAAATACAAAGAAATGATTTAATTACAGAGTTAAAAAATCGTAATTTTTAAACGAGTAATCAAAAAGAGTTTGGAACCCTTTCACCTGTGACTGAGTTCCCCATGTATATATGCCTTCATAGTCAAGTTTTTAGCATTGTGAAAATTCTGCTATTACTTTAAAAGACAGAAAGAAAGAAAAAAAAAAGGTGCGTCGTTATTAACAGTCAAAACTCTATCCGAATAGTCGCGTTTCTTCCGCTGGGAAGTCGGAAAAAGGCGTAAGTTTTACTGAAATTAAGGAAAAAAATTTCTGTACGTACCACGTCGGATCCCAAATTCCCGATTTGTTTGGCCGCGGTTTATACACGACCAATGGTACAGGGTTCACTATTCCCATCTTCAGCCTGCCTCCATTCATCATATTTAACACAACTGTTTCTCTTCTCTTCTTCAGAGAGAAGAAATATATATATATATATATATATATATAAAAACTACAAAGTTGCAAGTTGAATATCAAGACTTGTTAATTTATCATTGTTCTTAGGTTAAACATTTAAGATTAAGACTTGTCCATTGTTGCAAGTTTAAGATTAATTGCGGGAGATGGAATGGTCAGCAAAATCTGCTACAAATGCATACCTCGATACCCTCAAACTGGTATGTGAATCGTTTTGTCATTGTTTTCTCTCTGCATTTCAAATATTTTGGTTTCTACCTGTTGTTAATTCTGTGGTCATGGAGAAGAACTCATCGTCCATCATTATGGCTCTCAAAACCTTTGTTTTCCTATATGGCATGGCTTTAGGTGAAAATATTTATAACCTTATATGCCCTTTCGTTAATTACCAGCAATATATATTTTTGTTAATTTACGATCACCAGCAAGATTATTTAATTGGATATTTGATGGGTTTAACATAGGAAAAAGGAAGATGTTTGCTTTATTGTTAAATGAAATTAACTTCAACATGATGATTGTAATCTACAATAAAGGTTGGAGGGCAAGTGTATTATTAGGTTCTTATTCCTTTTTCCTTTATCACGCGTTCTGCTTCAAGTTTGGCCAATTTTGATTGCATGCGTTGGTTGGACATCTCATCTCTACTTTTAAGGTTGATTTCTTCATGTTTTGTGCCATTACATTAATCCTCTCTTGGATTCGGTTTGGATTGTTATTTACTCTTGACAGTTTCAATTTTTCTTTCCGTAGTGCAAGAAACAGCAGGAGAACTGTAACTCTTGCGAAAGTCACAGGGAGCTGGAGAGCATTGAATTCATATCTGCGTTAGCAGCAGGCATGAGTGCACAGCTTATGGTTGAGGTCACCCCCGAAGTCTCTTCATCAACAGTGGCATTAGCAGCGGCCGCCAGGCAAACAGGAGGAAAATTGGTGTGCATTCTTCCAGAAATGAAAATGAATGAATCACAGCAAGTGATTCATGATTCGGGACTTCATGACATGGTAGAATTTAGAACTGGAGACCCTGCTGAGGTGTTGCCAAATTACGAGAAAATTGATTTCTCTCTCATTGATTGCAAAAATAAGGATTACAACCAGTTATTAGAACACCTGGATGTTAATCCAAGAAGATCAGTAGTGGTAGCAAACAATTTGGTGGAGGGCTGTAAAGGATTGGAAGGCCATTTAAAACGAGTTGAGAACGAGTCTAAAGTGAGGTCTGTAAAGCATCCTATAGGCAAAGGCATGGAGATAACCATGATAGGAAAGAGTAGTGAGCACTCTAAGAGGGACAAAAGCAAGGGAATTCACTATAGGGCAGAGAGAAAGGGTGGCATTGTTAAGAAGACAGATAAGAGCAAATGGATTTTTAAAATTGATGAAGAAAGTGGTGAGGAACACATTTTCAGGATGATGCCAAAATAGATTAAAGGGGTGGTTTTTGACTGTGTTTTGCACTCAATAATAACAAAGAATAAAAGGATGATTATACATGTCTGAGTAGAAGAGAGTTCCACCCTTATTGGCAGACAGCTTGAAGTGAATAAAGGATTACACAATGCCGGCAGCTGAGAAGCAAGGGGAGACAGCATGGAGGAGATTGAGAGTTGAGTGGTGATTATTTTGGCATAAATTTTGAATACATTGTCAATGAACTTTTCTTGCAATTCTGTTCCTTTGACAAATAACGAAGAGCATTGTTGTGTGAGATGAATCCCATTGTACGTAGTTAGCTCGTCAGTTGAGACTCGTGGATTAAAAATTACACCCTCAATGCATGTTTTAGTGCCTGTATATATACTGGATTGATTTAATTTTTTCATAAGTTGTCATAGACGGTAATTGAGATATTAACGCATTGCACATTTTCTCTTTCAATTTGCTTCAATTCATTTCACCTTTTCCGAGTTCTATGAAACCCGACAAAACCGAAAACCAGGTTTTATGAAATTAGCTTCGATACCGTGTTGACAGTTCTATTCTACGAGTGTAAGCTTGATGCTAGAAACGGCATATTTTATTTTTGCTATTGAAGAATTAAGTGAAAGCGGCCACATTACAGTTCTTTATCTATACACATATATATAAAGAATAAGAGAAGAAGAAGAAAAGACAATCAACCTGAAAGCTCTCAACTTTGACCCATTTTCACGCAAGACCTGAGAACAAGATGTATATTTCAAGCCTGTTCAATCAAGTTCAATCCGAGATTGACCTCTAGAGAGAACAGAAGTTAATGACCGGTACTAACACTATTGTTGGTTGAAGCGTTTGGCGGGAATGATGACCACCCGCCACCTCCAACCACCACCCTTTTCCCCACCACGGCCACCTGACATGAACTTCAAGAGCAAGAAATCATCACTAGCCATAATCTCTCACCAACTACTTTTTTCTATTACCTTCACAATATTGTTAGATCCTTTCCATTTTCCACCTCCACCATCATCCAAAAGACACCCCTAAATTGCATTTGCTCTATTCATGGCTGGAAGATCAAATCACACTTTGTCACTAATAAGAGTGTTTTTGTGTTTTCTGATCATATTGGATTTAAAAAAACCATATGTGACGGCAGACGGTGCCCCTGCAAACAATGGTGCAGCAGTCTGCAGCGGTGATCTCTCTTCATTCCTTCCTTTTCCATATAGCAATCAACCAAATATGGTCTGTAAACGTCTTTGGAATTCATTCGTGATAAGAGTAAGTACTTGAACTATAACTAGCACTAGTTCTTCAATAAGCCATTTTTGCCCCTTCTGGGACAGGTTGATTAATTGCGTCTTGTTTTTCAGTACTCACGGACAGAAGGTAATCTGATCACCATTGTATTATCTGCCGTATATACTACGGGCTGGGTAGGAATAGGTTTTTCCAAAGATGGGATGATGCTCAATTCTAGCTGTATGGTGGGATGGATTAATGTTGAAGGGCGAGCAAGAATCAAGCAGTATTACGTAGAGGGCTTCACACCTTCAGCTGTCAAACCAGATAAAGGAGAGTTGCCGCTTACCAGCGTACCACCGTATGTTGCTCTCAATGGAGCAGCAATATATTTGGCCTTCCAATTGAAGTTTGCTTCTCCTCTTAAGAGACAACCAATTTTACTAGCATATTCAAGTGCCTACCCGCTGCACCACCATCTTACTATTCATGATGACAAAACAACCATAATTTTTGACTTCTCTTCAGGTTGGTTTGTTTTTTGTAAATTTTAAACTTGACCCGTTGAAGAAGAAAGCGCATGCTTTTAGATTAAAAGGAATAGAAATCTGACTTTCTTTAGTTCTTACTTCTGTTTCAGGTGATCATTCAGGTTCATCCTCCGGTGGAATTACATCATTTGGTGGAGCTGAAGACATGAAGAAGGCCCATGGTGTAATGAGTCTAATGGGATGGGGCTTGTTTCTTCCCATAGGAGCAATTTGTGCAAGATACCTGAGGCATAGGGACCCCTTGTGGTACTATGTTCACGTGGTGATTGAGTTCCTAGGCTTCATTCTAGGAGTTGCTGCAGCGATTGTCGGCCTTTCACTCACCCACAGGCTACAAGTTCATGTTACTGGACACAAAACCATAGGAGTTTTTGTGCTTGTGATGAGCATCCTTCAGGTTTGCCACTGAATTACACTTTAAATTGAGATACTAACCATATGAACTTCCAAATCTTATTTAATGTCCTTTGGAATTGTACTTAGGTTATTGCATTCTTCGCAAGACCGAGTAAAGATAGCAAAAAACGTAGATACTGGAATTGGTACCATAAATGGACTGGAAGAACTGCTATCTTTCTTGCAGTTACAAATATATTTCTGGGGATCCATATTGGGGATGCAGGACCTGCATGGAAGATAGCTTATGGTATGCTTCTTGCTGCGGGTTTGGTTGCATGTATAATTCTGGAAGCATTGTCTAGAATGAAAAGATTCAACCAACCTGAATTTCCTCAAACCTTCCCAATGAATAGTATGTAAAAAAGTTTTGAATGGTATAGTATGATAGGACTAAGATTTTGCATTAATATCCATTCAAAAAATTTTGCATCCCTGTACAAGATTGAATGAATGGTTGAAGATGTCTTGCAGAAGAACTCAGAGATGGTTTTATTGTTTTTTGGTTCCAGATTTAGCCTCTTTTTTAGTCCGTTGATTTCTGTGTTAAAACCAATTTTAAAACCAGCAGTAAAATTCCAGATGAAGTATTTTCCAGCCAAAATAGTAACTTTTAGCATCAATATATGGGCAATTAGAATACATACACGAAATTTAGATATCAATAATCGAGTTTCATATACAAAAACAATTAATAAACAAAGCTAATGATGAATTCCATCTTGAACTATCCTTTGTTAATCCTTACTCAGAAGGGTCAGTTGTCCTATACAATTGAATGGGGACTAAATTTGAAGTCAATATCAAAAATAAGTTGATGATGCCCTGGATATATCAAAAAAACTGGCCCTGAAAACAGGACTTTTGAGTCTTCTATTATGCACCCAAAAGATCAAAACTGGCAGAAAAAACCGACCAAAAAGAGAAAAAATCAGCTCAAACGAAATCATACAAACCCCAAAAATGAATCTGCTGAACGAAATCTGCACAAAAAAAAAGGGGAAAAAGAATTAGTAAAAGAAGATAAATATTGACTCAGAATTACAAAATATTTATCAAATTTAAAGTTGAAAAACAAAGATATCAAGAACCACATTTATCAAAATGTCCGTAAAGTAACTAAACATCTGGCTGACAAAGAATAAACTAAGTTATAATATCCATAATTTAACATTAAAATTTAGCCAACAGAATAATGAACCATGACACCTGAAAGGACAGACACCTACCTGAAGGCAAATCTACTTAAGGAAGAAGGGGTGGAAAGTGAGGAAGAAGGAGACGAGATGTAGAAAGAGAGACAACTTCCAAAATGAAGGGGACTAAACTAGAACAAGAGGGATCCATCGAAGAAGATCCTTCTTCTTTTCTTTTTTTGGACAAAAAAGAGGATCCAGGTAAAATCGATGAAACGGAAGAAATCCCAGTGCAGGGAAAGGGAAAAAAAACAAAGGATGTATTGACAAATTTTATATAGCCTTTAGAATAAGCAAGGATATGATTTCTCCTTCAGAAAACCTTTTCAAAGATCAATTTTCTTTTATCTACAAGTTCCAATAACACAGAGGGTGGCATGTAAAGTATGATAATATCCCAACCTAAACACTTCATAAAATTGAATATAAGAGATGAAGGAATTGCTCACTTCTCAAAGAGAACTACAAATGTGCACTGTCGAAATTTGGACTAACCTGCAGAATTTTATGATGAGAACTTCATCCACTAAAGCTTTCTGCTTTGTATGACCGTCAGCTTAATCTTGACTACCATGATTCTTGTCAGTTGAGGAGCGGTAAAAGATCAAGTAGCATTTGCTGTAGTAGTATCATCTGAAGTAAATCTCACAGACTTTGGATCTTCAGTTTCCCTGATAACTCTGCTGTGCACGACTTTGAATGATTGTGAACTATAAGGTTTCTTAAGCAAACTAATTGGCATTCTCAAAGTCTGCTTTCTATTCCTTCTACCCCTTATCAGAATATTAAATGTTTTCTCATTATCATCCTTCTGCTGGTGTCTCCATGGATCTTGTTGACTATGCTTTGTGGTATCTCCATTTGGATCACGAGCGCCATTAGGTTGATTCCCAGGAAACGGAATGCTTGATAAATTTGATGCATTTGTTACTCTCTCACTTTCTGGATGAATAACTGGAGTTTCATTGCAGGTCTCAACTGCCTCGGATGCTGGTAGTCTTACTTCTTTTTTAACCTCGTCACCAGATTTAAGATCCACCGGCAAGTTTGATCCCAAACTCAAACCCTCAGAATTTTCAGATTCTTTCTTTGGTTCCAGCGTCGAATCAGTTATTGGCTCAACTGCAGGTTGTGAAACAGGGAATTCTACTGGGTGGCAGCCAGGCCAAACTGCTCCATGAATGTACTCTGATGCATTTGGGTTCATATTTTGCTGCCATGCAAAATGATTGGGATGGAAAGGGCCACTAGTTATAGTAAAAGTAGTTGGAGGCAATGATGGTGCTTGAGTATATGGAGGGTACATAAAAGGTAAGGGGTGCATCGTATTGGGGGTTGGTGGAGGTGATGGGTAAGGGTGGTGAGGGGAGGAGCAAATTGGACTGGGCAAGACAGTTGCAGGTCCTGGGTGAAGAGGCACATTCATTGGCCAGGGGCAAACAGTTCCTGGAGAAGAGAGAGAAACATTCACAGGCATTGGTGCAACACGTGCAACAGCAGGCGAGGGATTGAACGGAGCAGCTGAAGCAGACAATTTCTTATTAGACAAATCTCGAGTATCACTGGAACTGGAAACTGCAGGTTTCACCATTTGATCATTAGCCCCTTGCAAAGTGGAGATTAAACTATTTCCCACATCAGAAGTTTGTGCATCCTGAAACTGATTTATTTTAGGAGAATCAACAAAATTTGGTCCATTACCGGTCTGGGAACTTTCTTGTTCCATTTGATCAACATCAAGAATGCTGGAATCGTCTGTTTTCACACTTGCAGACACAGCTTCAAAATCTTTACCCACTAGATCATTCCGAAGAGTATCATCTTTTCTATCGGTAGCTTCTGCATCATCTTTCAAATTGTATGCTAAATTTACTACGGGATCTTGTGTGTTGTCTGTCTTCATTCTTTCTTCATCTACTTCTATGGGCTCAGCACAGTTTTGAGCTTTGTTATGTTTCTCTCCATTTTCTTGAGCTTCGTCATTATTAGTAGATTCATTTTGGGAAAGCCTCCTCTGCAACAAAGGAATACTACCAGGTGGAGCCAATGCTACTTCCTTATACGAAGGAGATCTTCCCAAGCTTACTATTGAACTTTTCCTCGGCACTGGCACAACCTCTGTTGTTATAGAAACAGGGCCATTTTCTGAAGGTGAAGTAGATAATTCACCTCCATTTCTTGGACTCCCTGAAGTGGTGTCCTTGGCAGATGAAGAGACCGACTTAACCCTATATGTTAGAGATCTGACAATCCTCCTTCCAAATTTAGTGCCAGAAGGACTCTTTGCTACATAATAATCTGCATAACTTCCTGGAGATGTTGCCCGCCTCTTTAAAAGGTAATATCTACTACTTTGGAAGTTATTCCTAGGTCTACTATGATCCACATCAGAAACATCATCTTTTCTTGGATAACCAAAGACTTTAGTTGGCCTTCGCTGCCTCAGTCGTCGCCCATACAAGCCAGCTGATTTGGGTCTTTGAACTGGCTGCCATCCATCATCCCCTTCCGAAGGTATTTCGAGAGAGACATCATTAGCATTACCAATTGGCTTTTCAGCCGCATTTTTACCCGTTTCAGATTCTCTTGATTCAAGTCCTGTCCCCTCAATAGTTTCATCCTCAGCATTTTGCTTGAACTCAATTGGTTGAAAGGATAATTCAGAGTTTTCTTCGGAAGCACTTTCCGTTTCAATAATTTCTCTGTCTTCTTCATCCGATAGTCCTTTCATATCTTCTTTATAAGTCCCCTCAGATGCGGATAAAGCCATATCGCTCTGGAAAGATTTGCCCTTCATCTAAAGTCAAAATCACGAAATATAGTCATTTTCCATTAATAAGCCAGCAGATCCATCTTGCAGGAAGATTTTAAAAAAATAATTCAAAAAATTCAAAAGAATCAACAGCAAATTGCTGGTGTGTTGAAAGTCAATCCAAAACTACTATGAGATGTCAAAAATATATCCCACAAATGGCAAAATGGAGAACAGGCTCTGTTTTAAGTGAATGATTCATCTTCACTCCAATAAACCCAGGATATTGACAATCCTAGAAGATTGACCATTTTTTTTTTCCTAGTCAAAAAAATATAACTAGTATATCCTTCATGGTGAGGTTCAGAAAAAATATGAATATGGCTTATCATACAACACCATATAAACAGCCTCGGCCTTTAGCGGCTGAGAATGTGAACTGAAGGAAAGGAAAATTTTCGCAACTTATCTTCAACAGGATGAAAAGGTTCTGGTTCTGGTTCTGGATAAGTGAACTAAAGAAACATTTCAATTTCCAAGCTTTTCCCTGTCTAACTTATAGTCAATCAACTATGATTTGTATATTTTTAACTTTTCTTATATTTTCATGCATCTGATGAATTCATCCACTTCAAAAGTTGTAGCAGACAGTGTGATCTCTACTTTTATGATAAGTGAACCAGTAAACAAATAAAGAAGCTTATCAGATTGTCCAACAGATTTCTCACATTAACATCTCCATGATAGTCATAATATCCAAAAGGTTATATGATAGCTTATCACAGTTGTCTATAAGTAACTTGTCACATATCCTGCTCACTCTGGCTTGTGCAAATTGTTCAAAAAATCAGTAGATACAAATTCATTCCCACCAAATAATACAAGCAGCACTTCTCATTCATAGAGATTAAAAAGACAAACCGAATGAGATATACCTTAGTAAAATACTTTTTCTTCTTTGCTCCCACATTATCTTTCCCGCTGCTGGCATGGCTTGGATTAATGTAGTCAAGCAAATCTGACACACTGTCAATAACAATGATGAGTAACAAGAAAATAACTAGCATATACCCACTGATTTTTAACAATCACTCAGATAAGTGGCTGCATTATTGGCTACACCAATAAATTGTTTCTCCATCATATACATTATCAATTTATCATAGGATGCTATTTGTTTCACTCTCCATTTCAGGAAGTACTAAAACATAGCTCTAGCTCACTAGTGCAGTTTCTTCCCAAAATTCAAACGATTCTCTATTAAATGTCACTAGTCAATCTGACCGCAACTAATATGCTGGATTTCAATAAAATATATGGTAAGTAAAAATTCCAGGCATTCTAGCCTGTCCAGTTGTGGTGGCAAACCAAGTAAGGGTAAGTAAATAGTGACATGGGAAATCCTCAAGAATCACAGTTAAAGGGCCAAGGAAACTTGCTAGGGAAGGGAATAGAAACCCAATGATTCTCAACAGATTATTGTAATAGCCCAGATTGATTCAAAAGTTTTACACACTACTGTATCACTGTCACATATCAAATGCAGAAGCTCAATCATATACCTGAGGTGGCCCTTGCTGGCAATAGATGCATCAGGCTTGCGAGTACCATTTCGAGCAGCTTCTTGTTGTTCAAAAGCCTTGGATTCAAAATACTCGAGCCATGCAGCAGCGTCCTGCAGATTTAAGCTTAAAGTCTCAAACTGAAAAACCTTTACTAGAAATAAATTAAACAAATGTTCTGATATACATTTTCAAGGCCAATTACTGCTAGACTCTAAACCCATATTCTTACTCAAGATATAAGCAGTTACATCTCCCAAACTTTGGCATTGGAATAATAATTTTTGGGAAAAATTAAATCTATGACATTTACAAGGAGCATCAGATAACCATGATCTTGTTTACCTTGGTCTGATATGAACGTCATTACAAAAAAAATCAAGGATCCAGAAAATAATGCAGTCTTCATAATGATTTCACTAAATCCACAGGAAACAAGGGGGTGCAAAAAAAACCTGTGTACGAAGGTCATCTGGACCCAGCTTTGCACGAAGAATTTGCAAGGTTGTCTGTTCATGCTGAACGCTCAAAGGATAGGCTTCCATCAATGAGAGTGCAATTGCTATAGCATGGTAACTTGCTGCCGTCTATTAACATAAGAAATTGCAAAGGAAATTAGATGACAGGTAGCCTATATTTGAGTAAAACATTACATGTACTAGCAGACAGCAAATGTAGAAAACATAAGTTATTCACAATTTAGCTCAACTCAGATAAAGCAGCAGTAATAATAAGAATGCCTAATTAGCACTAAAAAGCACGCTGGCCACTTAGGAACGGAATCTAATAAACCTTCCTTGACCAAATAGCTGCATTCATATGGAGGCATGCCTGTCTGCATACTTTTCTAACTGGTAAAATTTTATCTCTTGCTTTGAGAAGGTTGAACAATACTCATAATGCCACTTTTTCCTCAATCAAAATAGTAAACAAGCTTGAACAAATGAAAATAGACTAACTTTGAGTCAACTTCCTTGTTGCGCACTTGGTAATTGAAAATTAAAATTACTAATATGAAGCTAAAATACAAATTTCATATTATTATTAATATCACTTTCTTCTCTAACTGTCATTCCACTATCCCTGCACCGACAAAAGTAGAAACAATATCTTCCTATGAACATTAGAATTCATGCCCCACTTCCACCCCTCCAAAGAAGAGGTAAAATAGAAGCTTGCAGAAACAACCTCCATGCTCCTTGGCTATCATTTCATCCCTAAAAGCGGGCGGTGTTGTCCCCCCCTCCCTCCCAAAAAAAAAAAAAAAAAAAAAAAAAGGATTAGAATGATGCTTTTAAGGAAATCCAATTTATGTTGGATTCAGATTACTCGTCAAAAACAATTCCACAAACTTTGTATTTGAAATTTTATCATTTTTTGAACCATAAATTTGAAGATTGATTATGACATGTTATCAAATGAACCTAATGCGCAAATCTTTTTGCTAAGCTACTACGACAGAATAAAAAATAGGGCATGCATGCAGGTGCAAAACAAATAACGAGCCAAGTAACAGAATATCAAAAAACCAACTCAAGTAACAAAGCACCTGAATGTGGTCTGGACCAAGTAGCCTTTGGTTGCATTTAAGTGCTTTGTGAAGGTATCTGAGGGCAACATGCACATTACCCAATCCTTCCTCCATCATTGCCACATTTATGTATGTAGCAGCAGTATTGGGATGTGACGGACCACAAGTGAGATGTAATAAATATAGAGCTCGCTTGACATACCTGCAAAATAAAACATTAAAGTTTCCAATAATGTATCAAAAGAACCTCCAATTCATATCACTAGATGTAGACGTCTAAGGACAAAATTAATCGGACCTTTGATGTTTCTCAAAAACAATAACAAGATGCCGTAGAAAAGAGAATCAAAATTGAACAAGCATAAAGATTACTAATAAACTAGGAGCTTCTGCACTAAAATATTCTGGGAACAACGTGAACTTTCTTCACATCTTGTGCATCGGACATTGAATTCTAGATATGCTAACTTCTGCAGCTGCCACATGCAAGTTGTTGTCATTCTTGCACGATCTAATAGCAAAGAATTATCACAATATTCCTCCAGACATGTGAATGAGCCTCTTTTCTAATATAACTTAATGTTGTCCATCAAGAACGTAGACTTTTTTTATGGATAATTTTCCATTCAACCCCTATATCTAGTGCAGTGATGTTTTGCATTTTACTTTGGAGGATTGCCCATGAACCAAAATATTAACAGTATTAAATCGACAAATTCAAGACAAGCACAGGGGTTTAGATGTATATTTCTAATTACTGGGTAACATGGCTGGCTGAGCAAGTTCACACAAAGAAAAAAAATGAGATTTTAGGCGGC
Organism: Gynochthodes officinalis; assembly: GCA_020080225.1. Lineage (NCBI taxonomy): Eukaryota > Viridiplantae > Streptophyta > Magnoliopsida > Gentianales > Rubiaceae > Gynochthodes > Gynochthodes officinalis. The sequence goes on from CM034616.1 coordinate 29,088,489, forward strand.
ATTATCAAGATGTAATCAGCTGCAATTCTATCAGCATTATGGAAACATTAACCTGCAACTGCATGATGCCTCCCATTTTAGGAAGATAAAAATGTAACATGACAGAAAGCAAGGAATAGAAAATTATGTAGCTGAAATCCAGGTATCTATAAATCAACCAATATTAGACACATAACCATGTCAATAATCAAAGTGCTTAAAATACAAGCTCAGAGATAAAATAATTCCTGTGGCTATCCCATAAATATTAAACACACAGACAAACCGGACAAAAACTACATACTTGAGAGCTAGCTCTGTGTGTTGAAGTCTGTAGTAGAACACGGCAAGATCTCCATAACTTTTCATGGTATCTGGATGATCAAGTCCTAATTCTCTTTCATTTATGTCCAAGGCTTTTTGCTGATAGATGGTAGCCTGCTTGGATTACATTGGTTAGGTGGAAAAAACTGAAATTCCTAGTAATACAAAACCAGCACTACAGCATGACTAAAAGTTTGAAGTTTCTTCTACTGTCAAGCGAGATATGATCACAGGATTTCTGAGTTGTCAAATTTAAGCTTGTATTGGAAACATAATAAACAAGAGAAAGGACCTGATTGAAATCTCCCGTGTGATATAGAACTACTGCAAGAAGGCTGTATGCTCCTGCTGTCATCCGATGGTAGGGACCACAGACTGCTACCAGCTTTGCTAGAGCCTGAGGAAACAAAGCAATTTCAGCAACTTCACATGACAATCCATAGAATATAGCTTTAAGATTGGGTTACTCTAAGAGCCAGCAATAGAGTTGATTGATCACAGCAGAATAAAACAGCATGCATTTAGATTTAAGAAGATCCCAGCACAAAAATAATATGCATAAATTTTTAAGCCGGCTTTCTAATAATCTTGAATATCAACTACCTTGGTCCCATAGCTCACAGCGTCTTCAAGTTTTCCCTTATCAAGAGCTGTTTTTGATGATTCCAAAAGTTGTCGTCCATCTGCGGAAGAGCATGCAGCTTGCTGCACAGAACACCAATGTGAAAGGTTTATAAAAATGTGGAAAGGTCATTCACATTTGAAAAGAAATCAAGCCAAGGAGCATTATTCCATGATGTGAGAGGCTTTATGTCACCTTGTGAACTGGTATTAGACTAACGATATCTACTTTCCGGAAAGGCTTTGGAGAATTCATATCAAAGTCTCTTGGAACCAGCTCAATACCCACCTATGCCACAAAGAAAGTAGAGTTGTATTACACATCCTTTTAAATGCAAAACTTTAATCTAAAATTTGCTAATATCTAAAGAGAATCCACTCTTTCCTGTTCTATTCTAAAACTAAAAATTAAAATAAAATATAATACATCTTTTATTTTTTTTGGGAAATACATCTACCAACAATACAAATCACAAGTGTAATCACCTACTTCATGAGAAGAATTATTTTTCTGCATTGAAAATAATCCATTGCTCTAGCATTTGTCACAATTAGATGTATAAAGATGCTTTTATTTCATGGTCACAGATTATACCATGAAACTCAAACAAACCAACTTGCGAATGCCAAGTCAACTGTTACAAATTCCAGAGCAGAAAACTTTTGTTTGTAATATGTGGTGCTAGCATCACTACAGTATTTTGTGCACATATGAGGGGAGTTTTGGTTTCCAATCATGTAAATGCTACTACACAGGGATAATAAGGGGCTGTATGGACAGCGTTTCAAAACGTGTTTTGCAGTCCAAAAATGTGTTTTCACATTTTTCGAGATAGTGGTTGTGAGATAGGAGATATATTAGAAAGCGTGTTTGAAACAAAAATGAGTTTCAAAATGCATATCAAACAGGCCCTAAGTTAGAGAAGGTTATCCGCAAGCATAAAAAATCATGTAACTTAGCCACCCAAAAACTACTAAATTATAAAAATGATTTTTATATCACCTCATGGATACTCACTGGAAAGGACAATTAACCAAGTTAGAGTACCTACTGAACTTATACCAAGTAAAAGAATCTGAAAAAGCAAATTACAATATTGTGAATACAAAATTGGTATAGAATACCTTGTGGCATAAACCACGAAGAATTGCAAATTTCCTCACATCTTTATAGTTTGAGCTGCTAAGGTCCCAGTCATATCTCTTCTTCAGAAAAACCTCCAACCATCTCCATACAAGGCCATGCACACTACAAGATTTATTTGATTTGGCATTTTCAGGTACACCAAGCATCATATTTAATGCAGCAGCAATTGCTGTAGACATATCATTAGGGTCAACAACAGCAGCAATGACCGCCTGTAAAATATGCTTAAAGGCCCGCACAATCATTTCATGTATACAAAGTGATTGCACATGGGATAATTTTTCTGAAAGCTTAACCTGCCAAAGATAGGAGGGAAAAGGTATGGATTAGCATGGATGTCCTCACAGAAAACAGTAAACACTTACATAACCTTCAGAATAATTGAATAAAAAGCATCTTTTAGCAACAATGTAAAGAGTCATCACAACACTTTGGATAATGAAACAAATCATGAAGACTGAAAAAAGTAGGACAAGGTTTAAAGTGTTGACACCCTGCATATAAATTTCTCAGGCTCCACAGAAGGCAACAATTATCTTGTTCAAAGTCCTTTGAAAATATAGACAAGATTAAATATGCGAGACAGTGAAAGAGCACAAGACTATTGCAGACCACCAAGAATATGCTAACATGATAAAGGGTGCGTGCGTGTACGGACATGACTGACTTAAAAACACAGCAATACATTCATGTTTCCTTTATTTACTCATCTAAACAATGGTCATTTTGGTGTTGTTAAAATGCACTTCTGCATTTAAGATGTTAGCATATGTCACAATCAGATTTATTCTGACAGCTTTATTAAACAAGAATTAAAATCTTTTATACACTTTTACAACCTGTTATATTGACTTGTACCTCTTGATTTAGACTTAATAGAATGTTATACAGAACATGATAGGAAACAAATTTGCCAGAAACTAAATGTTAAAAAACAAAATTAAATAGCAGAAACCTTACATCCAGGATGTTCAAAAATGCACATAACTAGCGTTCCTATCACTTCGAACAAATGTAACAAGGATGTAACACGTATGCCATTTTCCAACAGAGAAGATGCTCTGTGTTGAGCTTGAAAATGAAAATTAACTGGCCTATGAACATATCAATGATAAAGGTTCTGAACAACTGATTGAGCAGGTGGTTCAATCGTGAATAGGAGTAAAATAAAGTAAATTACAATTATATAACCAAAAAAAAAAAGGGATCTGGTTGTAATCATCATATCAAATGTAAAAATTTTTACTGCAGTTAAGTAAATCTATATCAGTATAAATCCACTTACAACTTGTCCGAGAGAGTGCATCCTAAGGCCTCTGGTATGCATGAAATCAGTCAGAGTTCGGCCATCAACTGGTGAAAGCTCCAAAGAACCAAAATCTGCAACCTGCAGAACATTATGAAATACAAGAGCACTTCAACAGGCTGTTATACAAATTATAGCATAGGAATGGAAAAACATATCCATTATTACCAGTTTTGGAAGAGCAACTTCAGTGTAATATTTCTGTGATAAGCCAATGAGCTCTTCAATTGACTGCCAATCACGGATAGCAGGTTAATGTGTGCTGTGTTGTTTATAAAATCTTATAATCCACCAAAATTTAAGTTACCTTGCTATGAAGCCCAGTATCTGACTCCTTTAGCCGAGCAAAAGAAGAGTCAGATAACAAGGTCTTCAGCGTAAACTCATTTTCATTGGCCCCTTTCTCAGACTGAGATTCTGCAGATGACACTGTTTTTTCGGCTTCCACAACATCATTTTCTGCAACAGACTTGGTATTTTCACATTGAGTTTCCATGTTACTTGCATCAGAATTCTTCTTTTTGCTCTTAAGAGATTTAAGAGATACTCCAAGTCCCTCAACCTTCATTTCATTCTTTGCCTTCTCACTGGATGGTTTCTTATCTTTTTCTGCTTTCTTCTGATCCTGCAAATGTTGTATCCAGCAAGCCCCAAGTTCCCATCTGACATAAGTTTCCCTTTCAACTTCTTCCTCCTGAAGCTTGACAAGACTCTCTTCCAATAGACACTCAACAAAAGCTTGAGAAGAATTAAGAACATCATTTTCCAATGTATGAGAACCTGATACATTCTTATTTTGCTCCAAAACTGCTTTGTCATGGAGAAGAAACCTCAAACTGCAAGATGGTCTCTTTAACATCAGCTTTCTTAAAGCAACATAACTTATAGCAAATCATAACAAACAAATTAGAGTGTTATAGCAAGGACCAAAAACCTTACAATTATAAGTTTGGGAGAGTTCAAGGGTTTTGTAGCAAACTATTTCAAACTATTGTCAGTATACTTGCAAATTTAATTTACGAAAGTTTAATTAAAATTACATCAGATGCTATCTCAAAATAAGAAAGTTACCAAGATTCCTTTAACAAGTGATTAACAGTAATCACATTGACAGGTGACTCACAATCATAAATCCTACTAATCCATTTCCCCAAATAAGTCAATTCAGCCATCACTAATTTACATGTGGTTTCTTCACTTTGTTCTTGGTTTTCAATCTTCATAAATTCTTGGGGAATAGTTAAATTTGGCTCATCCTAACAAGTCACTTTATGAGCTCTAAACAAAATGCAATTTCTTTGTCAACAGAATAACCGAAAAAAGAGCAAAAAAAAATCAAGAGCCAAAAGTTACTGTTTTTCAGTGCATGTTTTAGTGGGTAAACCTGTTAATATTGAGGGCATTAGCCCCACCTTCAGGCTGATCAAGAAGTTCAATTTTTTGCACTGGAGGGCCAACATTTTTGTCCTCCACCCTACGTACTTTGACAGTGGCGATATAACCACAATACCTTACATTGACAATGCCTAAAGTGAGAATGTCCTGCAAACAATATTTGAACATATTTAGTCAACTGAATAAGAGCAATTCAAAAGCACCCCTATTCAAGCGCAGTTTCAATTATTTATTGATCCTCTTACATGAGTGGCAGTATTTTCATCTGCAGTGATCCCCTTCAGAAGGTTTCTTTCAATTAGTTTTTGCGTTGATACATCAGTGGCCTGAGTTCCATCAATCTTAGTATCTAGTTTGCAACTAGCATGAGAAGAATCTCGTGTGACAGATATGCATAGATCCCCTACTCTCTCTGTATAACAAGCATCAATGTTTGCAGCCAAATGAGCCATTTCTGGTCTTTGCATTACACGTTTTATGGCAGAAATTGCTCTAAAAATGGCAACATCCACAAACAAACTATGAAGAAGAAAAGCTCTTCTATCTCGAATCTGCCTCTCTTCCGCTGTCTTGCATGGCATAGAAGCAAGAAATGAAAATTCATCAGCATAAGGTAGCAAATCACATTTGCCATCTCTACCCAGACCACCTCCATTTCCTCCCCACTTTTCATCCTCGACGGGAAGAGGTGGAAAAACAGAAGGTGAGAATGCAGCTACAGGCGGGATAAGCCATGTGTTGGCTCTGAAGCCATAGGGAAGATTGCCAAACTGCAATATTGCAAATTTATAGTATAATATTATATGGAAAATTAATCCTAGAATAAAAAGAAAGATTAGGCAGAGTCTCTAAAGTATGATCAGGCACAGAAGAGGCTTAAAAAGCAAATAAACCATAGACAAATATTTCACCTTGTTACGCTCTGAAAATGCATCCATTAGATCACCATAGGCCTGGAAAAACCCAAAAAAAAAAAAAATGATGTCAAGTTCTCCGGAATAGCACCATCAACCAAATGACAGACTCAAAGCATCTGATGGGGCTAAGAGTACTCTCACTCGCTACATGGAAAAAGAACAAGGGAACAACTTTTGGCACAATAACGATGTGAGGCATTTCAGAGTCTCACTTAAACATTATGACTTTAGTTACTATAAAGAACCAACTTTGTCACATGAACTAGCATTTTGAAATCATTTTTGGTTCTTTAACAACCAATATTAGTCAACAACATCCATTTTGAGAGCAGGAACAAAAGTCAGAGCACGAAGAAAACACTTCAAGTAGAACTTTATGTCTACAAGGCTGGATACAATGACCACGTTTTGGTTAAAGAACAGCTCTAATGAGAAAAATGAAAGACCGCCAGTTGTTAACAAGCAAAGAAAAATCATAAATTTGCATATAAAATTTTATGTCAGTGATTTCAAGATGGAATTCGGAAAGGCATATAAAAAATGAAAGGAACCATTTTTCCGCTTTCTTTCTTTTCCTTGGAAACAACTAAAATTATTTTTAGCCCCATCACAAGCACAGAAACAGCTCTTACTCTACTAATCACATTGAGCAAAAGTCATCAACTAACATTGTCAAAAGCTCTACTGAGTTGTCTTAACAAATCAACAAGATTGTGACACATAAGCTGCTGCTTCCCGTTGCTATAAAAACCTTTTCTGCAAGCTTCCACAGGAATCAGCTTTCCGTTACAAAGCTTGACCTGTTTGTTACCAAAAGCAAATCAATTTAACAGCTTAAAATAATCCGTTCCTAAATTGCATTACTGAAAATTCGAAACATTTGAAAAATATTGCAAACTAAATTTGTTCGACCGGCCTTACTTCAAGAGAGAAAATGAAATCATTTCCTAAACTCTCATCATCACCATCCTGTCGTCTCATTACTTTCCTTACAACTGCCAATATCAGTACACATTCAGTACATGTGTACAGTTTGATAACTTTTAAACCGTAAAAGTACGGAATGAGCACACTTTAATTGAAGACTTACATTGAAGAGGAGGCGTGAGATGAGAAAGAGAAAAGAAGTCGTAAAAGCTACCGAGCTTAGGGCACGCGCTGTTCATTTCTCCTTCAATGTCGATTGTACCAGCATCTTTCGACGCCGGAGAAGTAGGAGAAGCAGTCTGCGGCTGCGGCGTCGGTGTTGACGGTGGTGAAGACTGTGGTGGTTTGCCGTTCCCGGCGTGAGACTTGCTTGATCTCTTGGAGGAGGACTTGGCATCCTGCGGAGGCCGCCCATTTTTGTCAGATTTGGTGTCTTTGGTGGCCGACGACGGCCCATAACACGTCGTGCAGGCAACAATGTCCAACAGTCTTCGAACGTGCGCGTTGGCGCGCTCTTCGTTATAGTCCTCTGTTAACGAACAATTCAAAAAGACGGAGGGTGAAGAGATTCTAATATTTTTTTGCGCCAGAATTTAATTGATGGGCTAATGGGCTAATGGGCTAATGGGCTAATGGACTAATGGATCATGGCCTTACCTTCTATGAGCGTGAGAACACAAGGCTTCAATGCCGCAACATCCACAGAGTCTTTTAGTTGTGGGCCTCTTACCTGTTGTGACCAAGGACCCGGTTGGAAATTTGGAATCCACTCCCAAAATAATAATAATAATTTTGAATTTTCAACTAGTATATATGTTTTTTTTTATACAAACAAATTCTCTATTTGTTCCCAAAAAAAAGGGTCAAGTTTTAAAATTTTTCTTTGTCTTGAAAAAGGAATTCATTTTTTATATGAAATTCTTGTGTTATTATTACTAATAATGATACTATATAATTCAAAATAAAAATTAACATTTATATACTCCCTTTGTCCCAAACCCAAACAAAGAGAATCTACTGACATAATTTTTTTTTAGTTATAAAGTATAATACACTTAATATATAATTGAATTTATATTTTTATAGTTTTATTCATACTTTTTAATTTAGACTGTACACTATTATTATTAGTAAATGTAGTATAAAAATTTCAAGTTAAAAGTAGACAAATAAAATTTTTGAAACTTGACTCTTGTTTGAAATAGATAGAGTATTTAGTTGTACATTACGTGTATAATACTTCATAACTAAAAATATATACCAAGTTAAAACTAAACACTTTTTCTTTTTTTAGACAAAAGAGTATCTCAAACGTAAGTCATTTAAATTTATTTTTTTGGAGTTCTTGTACTATTAGATTTATTAAAAAGGGAAAATAAAAATAAATTATTTCTCTAGTATAATTTAACTTGGGAGTGGTTAATAAATAAAGGGATTTCGAAATTACCTGGTGGGATAGTGAAAAATTGGTAATATGGCAAGTGGCAGCGTTGACGGACAGTAATCTGCGGACATCTATGATTCTATCCGTTGAAATACCCTGCTTGTCAAAAAAAGCAGAAGAAAAAATATGCAACTTAATACCACAACAAAATATCAAAACCTGAAATTGCTCGTATGTAATTTTACAATAGCGGTCTAAATACGCAACCTTTTACAATCACTCATACTGCCGTGGGTTAAGAAGCCAAGCCAAATTAGTCAAATACTTGTTTTCTCTGTGATGTTTGACTAATCTATATATAATATATTCATACATAAATCATCAAACAAACCAAAAAAATATTTTAAAAGTATTAAAACCCATGCATGCATCGCGCGTGAGAAGTGAAGACTACAAGTGCAAAAACATTTGAAAAAAAAAAAAAAAATCCCATTTCAATAATTGTTGTTATTTTTATGTGGATGGAAGTTGTGGGGGCAGACAAAGGGTGGGGGATTACCAACATTTTGTTTGGTTGTGGAGGAGGAATTTGCCAATTTGTGGAAATGGAAAAGTTTGGTAGGTGGGAAAGATACCAACAATGGATGCAATCATCTCCATTCTCCACTGTTATGTTCTCTGGAACACGACTCATCGTTCTGTCTATACATGCACTTGTAAGATTTGCAGAAAAGGGAGAACGACCCGAATGGGAAATAGAACCACAGATTTCACCATACCAATCTAAGTTCATAGTTTTGCTGCTACCATGCAGCGATTTACATTATGAAGATTGGATCAGAGAATTGAGTAACAAACCTTGAGAACAACATGAGTCTCGTCCGGAAGGTTCACCCTTACATCCATTACAACAGGAAGAACTGCATACATATATATAGAACACACGGTTAACAAATCAAGAATCAGTACAAAAATGTTGGAAAAAAGTACAGTGGCTAGTAGTATGCAGTTTTATAAATGACAATTAAAATAGTACTATTACCTTTCTCTTCTTTCTTCTTCTTGTCGCCTTTAGTCTTGCCACGACCATTCTTTGGGCCCATTTTCTAAACCTGTATGGATGGATATATAATGTTTGGCTCCTGGTAAGTGCAGTACTGCAGATACCTGCTGAATTAATGGTTCATTAATTAGCCGGCTAGCTTCTTTATCACTCTATATACATGTTATACAGAACCAGATATACGTTTGCCCTCCAATATATAGTATTAACAAACTCAAGTTTTTTAATCCAGCAATAATCCCACCAAGAAATGATGGAGAATTGAAATGATACCGGGAGTTGAGGAGTACATGAGTAGCCAGATATATATATATATACATGATGATAAAATTAAGGAAAACATGTAAAGGTACCTCAGATAATATATATATGTGAGGTGGCAGCTAGACTGAGTAGGAGATGTATGTAGTTTGCAATTAATGGAGAAGGGGATAGAGAGAGTTCTTCAATGCAGCATTTAACATCTCAAAATGGATATTGAGAAGTTGCACCGCTGTATATATTCCTATCAACTATAAACGCATCTATGTATGCTGTATCTGTTTATATTAATCCGAGGTTTATCAAAGGTTTTATTATGAAGCACTGGATAACGAGTTAAGGTGCGGTAGCAGGCTAGCAGCAGCAGTGGCGCAACGGGAAGGGAGAAAGAAAGAGAGACAGAGGAGGAGAATAAGTAGAGGAGGTGCCAGAGAGATGACGATGATGATAGAGAGAGGGAATGGTGTGATAAGGTAGGAAGGGCGGAGATTTAACAGTCAGAAAAATATAATAGCATTTTATGGCAGCTTCTGCCTTCTCCAGCATACATTAATTCCTTTTATCTTCCATTTTCATTATGCACACGAGATATTTAAATAAATATAAATTATATATATATATATATATATTATGGCAGAAATTTATAGAGCCAAATATATATACTATTTCTAAAATTAATAAGTATTAATTTATAGCTGAAGACACTGGTGATAACGGAGCTGTCCCATTTGGCAGTTGCAGCTCCATGGCCCTCTGCAGGTCCCGCAAAAAAAAAAAAGTCTGTACAGGGACCACCTTCTGATGAACTTTCTACATATGTATAGACTAAATAATGTTCAAGTTTAATATATTAGTAGAGATAATCGCCAGCGTTGTTTGTTCCATCAACGGTTCCTGCTATTACAGCAAGCTCAAATTTGAAAATTCTGGTTGGGTTTTAGGGTTTTTCCCCTTGTCTGAGGGAACATCAACTTATATAAAAACTGTGTAATGTAGACAAGTTTATCAACTAGTGTATATTCTCTTGCAATCTGATCTGAAAGCGAAAAATAATGATAAATTTTCATTGCAAATACATTTATCACAATACATAACGTAAAATTGTATGCAATCCAATAAATGTCTTGGTCTCACAATCAAGCTCAACGTGCAAAAGACATGCACAGCCCTCTTTCATAATGCTGGGAATTTTTTGAGTTTACGCTACTCATAGAAGTGTCACAGTCCATTGAAAACCTGCAAATAATAATTGCAAGCTACCAAAAAAAAAAAAAAAAGTTCCAAGAGAATGCGTACTTTTTCATTTAATCAGGGGCCAAAAGAAAAAAAAAAATCGAGTCGTCCATGTTTTAATCAGACTAATTTTCCTGATAGGCTTGTTTTTCATCGTATCCCAAATACACGCGAGTTGTTCAATGTTTACTGTATGTCCACGCCTGGGGTAAGTTCCCACGCCAAATGCCAATTTTGGTTTCTCCAGCAACGGTACTGGCCTTATCAACGCCAGCAGATCCCAGTAGTGTTATGATTGGTCTAAACTCTAAACAAATCAATCCCATCATGCATCAGCAGCAGAAACCCCATTACAGATTGCCTCCCACTTTCACAGGGATCACAGAATGTGGCTATAAGCCTTCCCATTATTGCTGTGAGCTATTTAACAAAGACATCCAACCTCTATTTCACTCCCCAATGGGGTTCTTTTCACCCTTCACTCACGGTACTATTTTGCTATCGAGCACCCAGGAGTATGTAGCCTTGCAAGGTGGTCCTTGCTGATTCATACGGAATTCCGCGTGCCCCATGCTACTCAGGTCAAAGCATAAGCTAGCGTGGAAAAGAAATGCCTTTATCATCAGGATTATCGGGAGGGAAAAAGGAAAAGAAGATTCTTTTTTCGATACCATAATAAAATTTAGGTGTGAAATTTCATCACATCACACATCAAAAGGAAGGATGAATCGAAAAAGAAATCTTTATTGGTTCTACCTCCTATTTTTTATGAAGAGAATGAATCTTTTTCTCGAAGGATCAGAAAAAAATAGATCCGTATCTCCTGCGAGAATGATTTGGAAGATTCACAACAAAAAATAGTGGTATTTACTACCAACAACATAATGGAGTCAGTCAATCAATATAAATTGAGCCGAAATCTGATTCAAATCAAATATAATACCTATGGGTACATAAGAAATGTATTGAATCGATTCTTTTTAATACGCCCAGTCGCTTCTTATGGATTTTCATAACCTTATTGTGCAAAAATAGGATACGCATTTGAAACGGCTATTCGAGTTATGATATATATCATGAGCGATACGAAAATAGATCAAGTAATCTGCTTCTTTATCCAATAAAAAGTCTTTCTAGTTTCCATGGTTCAATCTTGATTCCAAATTTTTTAAGCCGCTAGTATAGTTTCCTATCCACGATTCTGCTAGTTATTGGGGAATAAATTAAATGGAATAATATTTTATTGGCATAATATAAGATAAACCCCCCAATGGTTTGAAATAGAAAGCTTAAACCCGATTTTTAATGCTTTATTTAGGTAGAACTACAAAGTAACAAACGCTCTAATTAGATTAATATCAGTAGATCCTCTATCAGTCATTCATTGAATGATAAATAACTACAAGGGTAGTAGATACGCGGGGCTAAGACTCCAAATTCTTGGGTCGAACCAAGTATGGACAGGGACAGTTCTACTGAAGAATTTCTACAAAGGAACATGTTAAAATGACAAATGTTTTGCACTAAAAAAAGAATGATAGCAATCTCCAACAATGAGCATTAGCAGAAAAGAATGTAAATACGTAATATATGCCGGGATTCGCTATTACAAATGCTATAAAATAAGCACACTTGCTGGCACCATTAACAATTTAACAGTACACCTGCAAAGCATCAGGGAGAAGTTGACTTCGAGATACAAGATCAAGTTAAACTGAAGTGAAGTGAAGTACATAGAATCAAGGAGGAACATCAATAAATGCGGTCCGTCTTCAAATCCAACAGTTTAACATTGTACCTCCCGTATACTCTTTCGGATGTTAGATACCACTTAAATTCTCAGATGTTAGAGGCAAACAATTATCTGAGCTAAAACAAACTATTATAGTTATTGTGACATCCATGCACTGATGCACAGATTTTGCTTGCATAATTAAGCAAGCTACCTGAATGGTGATTTTGCTACAGATTCCAACAACTTAGTCGTTTCCACATTCACATTCACATAGGTGCCAACACTAAAATCCAATAGAATTTAGATCAACAAACTTTCCAAGTTTCCAACACCAATGTCTAGTCAGTCTAACGGGAGAAGAGAAACTACAAAACGGAATCCCCTTTCCCTATACACACGCACAAAAAATAAAGCAGCCAAATGAGAAAATGTAAAATGTCACGCACAGATCCTGAAAATACTTTTGCTCAAAAGATCACTAACCTGCAGAGTAAAAGAAAGATGGGGAAATTTTAAAGGATCAGCATTTAAGGTTTGATCACTGCAGGAAGATTGATGGCAGCTGAGACATAATCTATGCTCTGATCTGAGATAAAAGAAGGATCCATGTGGGGCGAAGTCTAGGTTATCATTCAATTCTAGAATGCAACCCACGCCTTTTATTACAACCCAATACCAAGCTTTGATAACAAAGCATAGGACAATTGCTCTGTTATTAAATCATGGTATAATTTCTATAGAAGATGTTGCGACTGTCACAATGTAATATCTTGGTACAAGAACAGGGGCTCTCTTCTTTCTTTCCCTTCCAACTTTTACCTCATCACTACCGACAATACATCCTGCTCATACCTTTTACTATGCCATCATATCCATCCACCATTAACAACAAAACACATAGAAAGACAAATTCAAGAGTGATATTTCAAACGGTGCAATTCAGCTTACAAAATTGTCAAAAATATATATGGTCATCTATCTATCTTCTTTTTAGCTGAAACTTAAATAAGAAAGGAAAACCCCAGGCTTGCGTCTACTATCAGAGCTTATCGAGCTTTCTGTGAGCAGTAGCCTCACATAGATTGTTTCTACTTAAACAGTTTGCCAGGGTGGCACTGTGCATCTATTATAGCTTCTAGGGCTGCTTTAAAGTTTAACTCAACAGGACATCAGATGTGGCATTTTCTATGAGTTAAACCCCAAGGGAAAAAAAAAAAAGAGTAACAGAAATTTTAATTTTTTTCTTTTAATTAAAAAATGGAAATTTGTATATGGTGAAAAAAAGAGTAACAAAAAATGGATTTTGTTTATGGTGAAGTTACTAGTTTTAAATATGTATTTATTTATTTAAGTTATAAGTAAATTGGTATAGTTTATATATTTTTTTTCAATCACCATTAAGTTTTGTATACACTAGTGTGAATAACAAAATGCCCATTACTAATTGTTATGAATTAGAATACTGTTGATGATTAAATTATAAATAATTTCACATTTTTAATTTATGTAGAATTTTCTTTCAAATATGGATTGCAAAAGCTCAAACAGAACAACATCAAGTAATTTAATAATCTTGTGAACTTACTGCATCAGCCCCAAATAAAATGATGAAGGTAATGCTCCTCAAGATACCACTTCGAGCAGCTACAGTTTCCACCTTTGAAGAAAGCTGATTTTGCATGTGTAGAGAAACTAAATAGGCAACATTCTTACCTGACAGAACAATTGAGATTGCACTACCAGGACGAAACCAATGAAGGACTAACTGAGAAAACCTAAGGCCAGCAAAAGAATAATAAGAAAAAGATATTCTGCAATGAACCTGAAAGGATTTCAGAAAAAAAGAGTATAATCCAAATGACTTCGTGCTCTAAATTCAGTATTAATAATCATTTATGCCATGCACTAATCCTCAAATTCATTACTTAAACTCAATTCCATACACGATGAACTTAATACTTCCCAGATGCCATTTCTTATGACATAACCACCATCTAAATATAACATCTTTATACCAAATTTGTACTTTGGCACAAAAATACAAGATCCCGTGTACAAGCATATCCAAAAAACCATTATCACAAAATAATAATAACAAATTACAAAAAACATATTCCTTCTCCAAAGAAAGGAAAATAAAAGCTCTTGCGATACCTTTAGTAGAAGAATTAGAGATGGAGAGCTTTCCAATGTCAAGCAAGCGGCTTAAAAGGTCTTCCACTGATTTCCAGCCCTATTACCAGTAAAAATGTGACAGACAGCTTACTTAAATGTTATCCTAAAATCATTCAAAACTAAACGAAACATTAAAATGGAAATTTCAGAAGCTTTAGAAAACAAAGAGACTGTAAAATTCAGAGAAAATCACAGAAACATCGAGCTGCGACTGAGAAGCTTTCCTTTTGATCCTAAAAATCATCAGCTTGTCATTCTCCAATGGAATAAAAGAACTTGCCGCAGCAATTCCAGTGTTACATCGGTAAACCAAAATTGCTAGATTAGTTTCAAATTTGACACCTTGAATAAAATTGTCTGCAGGTTAGAAACCAACATACTAAATACATGAAGCAAGCTGTCAAAAATGGTCTCTTGTTGTATAACCAATTCAGTGCTTTCTCCAAAGAATAAAAAAAAAAAAAAAAAAAAAATTAAAGATGCAATCTTGAAGGTTGCATTTTAGGATGTCAAATCCACATAACCCAATACTGATAAGCACAGACCCAAAGAACTGAAAGAAGTATAAACACTTTAAAGACTCATAATCACCAAATAGCTTCGGCAACAACAAACTCCAAACTTCAAATCACTTAATGATAAATATCTCAACGGCAATGCAAATTCACTGAAAGAACCATTCGATTGTTTACTACCTATGAAGGAGGGGATGAAGAAGGTCGGTCATTAAAGCCCACCAAAGCTAAGCGCTGAAACTGAGATGCAGACCTTAACTGTTTCAGCTCCAAAACCTCACAAAAAAACATTTAAGCCATCTCGTAATGAAATGGGATTTTCTGGTCAGGAGAGGACTCATTAGCCGTGAAAGCTCTGCCAAAAAGATGGTCCTTTCCTCGGAGCAGCACCACCAACATAGGACAATTCCTGAAAACCAAAGGCTTCAACGAACTTATTGAAGTCTGAAGCAATGGCTGACGAGAACGCTCTAAAAGGAATCACCCCAAGTTGATGGAGAAACAACTCTGGCCCTGGTTTGTGGTCTTCATAAAACGGCGAGAGAGCGGCGAGCCAAAAAAAAACAAAACCCTACGTACGTGGCTTCATAAGACGTGGTCGTTTCCAAATGTGTAAACCAAAAAATCATGAAACGACGTCGTTTCTGTAGAGTGAGATCACGTGCGGCGCACCTCTTTGTAAGAGCCAATTAATATTGGGGAAATTAATGTTAAGGGAATAAAAAATATATATATATATTTTCCAATCTGTCGGGAGCCATGCCTTATTTTTTTGGCTCTCACCTTCGTCTCCCTCCCACTTTTGGTTTCGCGGTTCGAATTTTGCAGCATTCTTGGAGCCAAACTTCTTTCGCCCCGAATGCCTTCAAATTTTTATTTTATCCCTGTTTGAATTATTGTTTATTCGTATGGAGTAAATCAATAACCATTATTGTTCCTTTTCCTGCATATATACTCACAATCTTCAACATCAATTGAATGCCCATCTGTGTATATATATATCTTGAGATAGGTATACTCCAACCATACCCCTCCCTGTCTCTGTCCGAGATTCATATACCCTCTTAACTGCTCCGATTTATTTTTTACCCCGAGTGGAAATTTTCGATTTTTGTCCACCAATTCTTTTTTTTGGCTCCCGATTATTTTGCATTGAAGGAAATTTAGTATACTTGCTTAATTTTTTTTGACCCCCGTCGATCGAATAGTTGGTTTGACGAGTTTTTGAGATAGGGTTTCGAGGGAAATTCTGGAGGGGAGTTTGCTAGCTACACAACATTCATTGATTCAGGATTGTATAAGAGTTTGCCGGATTTGGAGGCTGCTGATTGATTGGTTCTGTTTCGCGATACCTTGCGGAAAGGATTTAGGGTTCTGAGTTTGATTGTCGATTGTGTTGATGAGGAGGTAGAGCATGATTGTGAGGCGGCCGGCCGTAATTGAAATGCCGAAGGTTAAGCGTTGCGAGAATGAGGGAATCAACGGCGGAGGAAACAACGACGAATTTTGTTTGCGTTCCAATCCTAAGAAGCGAAAGACTGATCTTTTTGATGGTTATTTCTCAGTCCCAGTAACCGAACACCTCGATGTGGATAGTAGTAATCTGATAAATTCATGTTCTGCCGGGCCTTCATTTGACGCTCGTGACGTGGAATTGGTTTCTAAGTTCCAGACTGGTGTTAATAAAGGAATTCAGGGACATAAACCTCCGTTACTGAAGTCTTCTCGAGGGCGTTTTCAGGTGCTCCCTTCGAAATTCACAGATTCTGTGTTGCATTTGTGGAAGAAAGATAAATCAGAAGTCGCCCATGACTGCAATCCGACTTTTGACAATAATGCTGTGTATAGTAAGAAGAGATTAAAGTGTGGAGGGCTGTATTCTGATACAAAACCTTTTAGGAAATCGAATTTAGGTAGTGATTTTGGGTTCCATTTGTATAATAGCATTGAATTAATTCCCGATTCCATAGAGCCCGGGGTAGCAGAATTGGACAATATGGAGTGCAAGAATTTTGATGGTATTGGTAGTGCTAATTTGTGTTCTAGTTCATCCAGCTCTGTGACTTCAGCTAACCAAGGCTATGCAAAGCCACTGGTAACTCAAAGTTGCAATTTTTCGCCAAAAGGTGTGAATGGTTTTACTGGTGGGGGAAAACACAAACTGGCGAAGGGTAAGATGAATGGATTTGGTGTCGAAAAACAATCAAAGGAGAAAGACGTAAGGAAGGAGGATTTTTTTAAGCCTGGTGACTTTGTTTTGGGTGACATAGTTTGGGCCAAATGCGGGAAGAAATTTCCTGCGTGGCCTGCTGTTGTGATCGATCCACTCTGGCAAGCGCCTGAGGCTGTTTTGAGGGCATGTTTGCCTGGTACTCTTTGTGTGATGTTCTATGGGTACTCGAAAAAAGGAACTCAAAGGGTAAAATATTCTGTCATTTTCTCCCGTTCTGGCTCCGTGCATTTTAGAATTTTGGCACTTTTTTAGTCCATGTTGTATGATGGTCGTTATGCGAGTTTGCTGTTTTGTTGTAGGATTATGCATGGATTAAAGAGGGAATGATATTTCCCTTTCAAGAGTACACGGAAAGGTGTGCATATTTTATTATTTACTGAATGTTACTATATCAGCCAAATTTTGGCTCTTTAGTGTTGTTTTGGGTGTTCAGATTTCAGGGGCAGACGAAATTGTATGGCAGCAAGCCTGAAGAATTTCGCATGGCAATAGAGGAGGCAATTTTGGCGGAGATTGGCTATGCAAACGCTGGTTCTGTGAGTGAACCTGAGACTCCTGCTGTGTCGAATCACACTGAATTAGAAGAAGCTTCTGGCTCCAATCAGGAGGAGTTCTGTTTTGTTGATCCGGTAAGTTTCCTTTAAAGAACACTTTTCTTTTTTCATTAGTATAGAATAGTTGAATCATGGCTCAGACTGCATGTTGCTATCCTTAAGTTAGCTAGTCTTGAGTCTTGTTGTGGATTCATTTTGTTGCTCTATAAGTTGGTATTTAGTACCTTTTTCTATTGGGATGTTTTTTAAAGAAAGGATATTCAACTGCATTTTGTTAGTGAGCTTTCCCTGAAGAAATCCTCTTTTTTTTTCTTTTTTTTTTTGTTCCTTAAAAAAATAATTTTGCCCAATTTCTTCTTTCAATTTGAGTTTTTTGGTCTCTTTTGCTTGCATTTAACATGTTTAACCAGGCTGACGAGATGTTGATCTCTCTACTCGAACTTATAGTAATTTAGTTCTACACTGAATATGGGATCTCTGGGCATTATCTTAGTTGTGCTGTTATCTTTTTTTAATTTTTTAATTATTTTTTTTTTCTGAAAAAAGGAAGTTAAACTGAGGTTTTCTAAATTTTTAAATGAAAAAGGATTTCAATTAACCTCTGATATGCAAAGGAATGATTTATAAAACTCAAAATAATCGTTTTTTGTTGAAGTAGTTTGAGAAGAAAATTTCAAAGTCTTCATGATAAAATCTTATATTATTTTTAAGATAGATGTCATTTATTTTAAATTGGTTCAAATTCCATACAATGTATTATTGGTCAAGTGTGCATACAAAAATGTGCTTGTAATCATTGTGAACATTGTATTATGGAAATTACAAGTAATTAACTGGCCATTGATGTATTGATCAAAGTTTCTTTGTAATTTCTACTTGTTACTCATGCTGTCAACAAAGTACATGACATGATATATCAGTGTTGTGTCTGACTATAATATCTGTTTGCGTGGCAATGATGTTGTCCTATATAAAACTAATGATGGATGTCTAAAACTCGTCATTGTAGTAAGGAAACTCAATGGTCAATTGATGGAATGGTTTTACGCAATGTAGTTAAAACTGGAACAACATGAACAGTTATAATAAACATTTTTAATCACCATTTGCAGTTGTCACTAATTACTTCAGGACATTAAGCAAATCTTATATTGTGCTATTAAGTCTCTGATCTTTGTGTATGTCAAAAAGAAATGCCAAGTGGTATACAATCCATGATGATCCTTCCATGTTTGCAGGATACTAATAGTGGGAGGAAAGAAATACAAAACTGTGACAGCTGTGGTTTAAGTTTTCCATGCAGAACAATGAAGAAAATTAAAAATGAAACAACTAAATCTCAGTTTTGGTGTGAACACTGTGTGAAGGTAACGGAATGAATGCAATTTTTATTCTGTTAGGTTCATATACCATTTCTTTGTGTACCAATTTTACTTTGAACATATCATCACAGTTGAGGAAATCCAAACAGTATTGTGGCATATGCAAGGTAATTTGGCATCACTCAGATGGTGGGAACTGGGTGAGTTTTACTGCATTTACATATGCTAGATTTATCACTTTAACTCATTATTTGGATTTCCTATGTGATGAATATATGTATGATTACAAACACATACTCCAAGACTGATGCTGACATCTGTTTCTCTTGTGCATGTGAACAAAATCTTGGGATTTAGGTATGCTGTGATGGGTGTGATGTCTGGGTGCATGCTGAGTGTGCCAAAATTTCGACTGAACTTCTCAAGGTTTGAATTTGTGGTGTATTATTTGCAAATTTTTAGTTTTGCTTTTCCTCTTGTTTCTTGGAATGTAATTTATTATGTTTATGCAGGACTTAGAGAGCATCGATTACTTCTGCCCTGAATGTAAATCTAAGTCTAATCATGAACTTTTTGCTTCAGAGAAATTACAATCAAAATTGAGGTACTGCAGCAGTTGCTACTGTATTCATTTTTGATTGGTTGTTTGGTTGAAAGAGTATTTAGAATTTTTTTTTTTAAATTTTTCCAACAGGTGTACGAAAAGCAGTGGACCAGCTGTGTTACCTGCTACAGTAGCAGTTGTTTGCTATGGTGTTGAAGGGATATATTATCCAACTCTTCATCTGTAAGCCCTTGAGTTCCAAAAATAAGAAAATTTTGCTTAAGGCAATGTAGTATGCCTTTATATAGATCTTCATAAGCTATTTGCGTACCAGTGTAATTCTCTGCCAATTTTGGGTTGATTGTGAGGTTGTCTGTTGTTGTGCATTTAATAAATCAGAATCCTATGTACAAATTTCACTTAATGATCTTGTTAAGTACCAACTTTCTTCATTTACCACATTTGTTTCTTGGTGGCTTTTACTCTTATATCTTATGGAGTTCATCTGCAAAAGTATCAATCTAGGTTATCAATCAATTTTAGATATCTTGGCTGATGAAGTTTAATATTCCTAGCAACTGTGCTTTGGCTTTTTGAATTTAAGGAGGGATTTTGATTCTTTTGTCATTTATTTTCCTTCAGAGTTCAATGTAAGTGTGGTTCTTGTGGGGCAAGGAAACAAGCTCTTTCTGAATGGGAACGTCATACTGGTTGTAGAGCCAAAAAGTGGAAATCCAGTGTCAAAGTGAAGGATACCATGTTGCCACTGGAGAAATGGGTGTGAGCCCTTTTTAATGCTTTGATACTGTTTTCTCTGGTTCATATTCTACTATTATGTTTTAAGCACGATTCCCCTGTTTTACTAGATAATGGATATATATAATTGATAATAGATGTAAGGAGTCATTTAAAGTGGACACATATTGAAGGATGCAAGATGCTTGTATTTCCAAGTTAATCTTTGGGGACATCTTCATTTGAGCTATTGATCATGTGTACAGATTAATTTTTATACTGATGCTGTGTCTCATATGCCTTTCACATAAGTTCTAAAAGTTGTTGACCCTGGTGATATAAATTCGGATTGATCCTCTTTCAGTTTGGGCCTTCTAGGACATCAATTGCAAACTTCTTGTTCTTTGACCACACATGTTAATACTCTTTTTTTTTTGGTCGGGTTGTACTTCTATGTCAATCAAAGCTTACAATTCATGATTTTGTGGGTGTTGATGCTGCAGATTGCAGAAAATAATTTACATCACCTTAATCCAGTGAAGTTGGATAAGCAGCAGTTGGTTGGTCTTTTGCAAAGTATGTGTTGCTTGATGTTTTTTGCTTTACATAAAGTAGTTTTTGTTATGTTGGTTCTTTTTGGGGGACAGACAATATTAAATTTCTTACCCTTTTTTTCCAGAGGATTACGAACCTATTAGTGTAAAATGGACGACAGAACGCTGTGCTATTTGCAGATGGGTTGAGGATTGGGAATACAACAAAATAATTATTTGCAACAGGTGTCCTCATATTTCCACCTTTAATGTTGATTTCATTTCTGACGTTGATTTCAATGTAAAATAGTTTTTATCTATTTTTTGTCTCTTCAGATGTCAAATAGCTGTACACCAAGAATGCTACGGAGCAAGAAATATTCAGGATTTTGCTTCATGGGTTTGTAGAGCTTGTGAAACTCCTGAAATTGAGAGGAAGTGTTGCCTCTGTCCTGTAAAAGGTGTGCCATCTGACACTTTTAGGGTTTTTTTTTTCTTTTTTTTTTTTTCCTGAGGAAAAGTTATCTGCTAGGTTTGATGATCTTGTTACGAAAATGTGTTGCTTTTGCAGGGGGTGCATTAAAGCCAACTGATATGGAAGCTTTATGGGTTCATGTTACATGTGCATGGTTTCGTCCAGAAGTTGCTTTCTTAAATGTTGAGACAATGGAGCCGGCCACTGGACTCCTGAGGATTCCATCAATTTCTTTTTCTAAGGTAAAAGTTTCTTCAAATATTTTGTAAAAGAGTTTTACATTGTTGAACGAATCATGAATATTATAGTTGCTTAGTTATGAAAATTATGAAGAGTCTTGAGAGTTAAAAAAGGGAATTCAAGTTTATTAGATGATCCTGTCATCTCTTGAGATAAAATAGGACGATGGTTGGTTTTTTGAGATGTTATTGCATAAACTTTGAAGTTTGATTGAATTTGACCTAGATCTGTTCTCTTATCCAAATTATTAGTTTGTCTTATATCTTGTTTGTAATTATTCAAAATCTAATGTTGCTAAGTGAAATGTTCTTTTGTTGTTATTTATAGACATGCTTGATCTGCATGCAAATTCATGGTTCCTGCGTGCAGTGTTGCAAGTGTTCCACTTACTTTCATACTATGTGCGCTTTACGAGCTGGATATCTCATGGAAGTAAGTTCCACTTAGTTAATTAAGTCATCTTCACAAGCTGATTGCTGAGTATTAAATAATCTTCTTACAAATGTGGACCACAATTTTTGCTGTGCCTGCATTATTGATGATTACTATTTTGTCATGCTATTATTTCATGGTTATTCTAATTGTATCCTCTTGTAAACGGACTAACTAAGATATTATTGTTTCTTAGTTATTTTAATTGTATCTTGTTGTAAACAAAGTCATGCATATTTGTACTGTCCATATACCATCATTTTGATGCTATACTATTGTAGCATTAAAAGAAACAAAATAATCATTCTTTTCAAGGAAATTAATACAATTGTTTCGGACACAATGGAACAAATAATGTAACTTCCTGCATTGCTTTTGTTTTCTGCTTCATTTTTCCTGTCTAACATATATATATATCTACCACCCTCTTATTTATTGCAGTTGCATTGCTCAGAAAAAGATGGTGTGCAGACAACAAAATGGGTATCTTATTGCGCATTTCATAGGTATAAGCTTTTGTATCTTGTTTATGTTCTTTTGTGTTTTTCATGTTGATCTTCATGTCTAATCAAAAAGTTAAGTTCGTGCTTTGAGATCCTTAGCATGTTGAGATGTTTTCTGGAGAGCTAGCATTATATAATTTTTAATACCGGCTGTATCCAGTGTCCCAAATCCAGATAATGTATTAGTGATGAGGACTCCCAATGGTGTTTTCTCTACAAATAGCGTGATTCAAAGCCAAAATCAAGAACAGTGGTTGAGAGGATCAGGGTTTGTATCGGCAAAAAATGCTGAACATTCTGATAACTCAGATATTGAGGATAATGAGACTGAGCCATTCTCTGCTGCAAGATGCCGTGTTTTTAAAAGATCTAGAAATAAGGTAAAATGCTTGTGCACGTGGCTTGCATGTTTGTCTTTTCTAAATTGGAATTTTTTATCCCACTCCTTTGACATATTTTCTTTGTTTGCTAGAAGTTTCTGCCTGAGCCTGTGTTTCACCGACTAATGGGGCCCCGCCGTCACTCATTATATGAGATAGATTGCATAAGTTCTACAAGGGTAATGAATTATTTATGCTGATATTTTACCCATCTGTCGTTTGATCAGCAAGCTGGTTTCTTGTGATAATAGTTTTATTTGTTCCTTTCGACAGGAAGTTGAAGATGTAACCTTTTCATCTTTCAAAGAAAGATTGAAATACTTACAGGCAAGGTTTTTCTTCATGAGCTCATATTTACATGCTTAAATGATTAATGCCTATGTACAATGCTCCCTAGGATTGTAGGAATAATTGAGTTTATGCGTTAAGGGTTGCCCTTTGCCATATGGGTAACATTTTTTCCCCCTTAATATTACCGAAAAAGGGTTTTAAACTTCTTTGTTTAAAATGCTGCAGAGGACTGAGAACAACCGAGTCTGTTTTGGTAAATCTGGAATACATGGATGGGGCCTCTTTGCACGACGAAGCATTCAAGAGGGTGAAATGGTACTAATCAACAATATTTCTCACAGTTTGCGGTTTGCCACATGTGATTTCAAATTTTCTTTTATTGTCAGCTTTGACATAGTATAATCAGAATACTCCATTTCACATTTGTTTTCTGTGTTCTTTTTTTATTTAATTTTTTTGAGGTAACGCAAACTTATTTATGGCTGCTCCCAGGTTATTGAGTATCGTGGTGAACAGGTCAGACGTAGTGTGGCAGATCTTAGGGAGGCACGTTATCGTCTTGAAGGCAAAGATTGTTATGTGAGTTAACATATATATTTTTATTGGCTAAGGATGTAATGCTATCATGGATCTATCACTGGTTATTATTATAATACTTGTTCAATCTGTGTTATCATAATGCCTGGAGATGTAGTCTGATTTTAATATCCTGATGCCATTGCCATGCAGCTTTTTAAGATCAGTGAGGAAATAGTAATTGATGCGACTGTTAAGGGGAATATAGCGCGCCTGATCAATCATTCTGTGAGTTCTCTCTCTCTCTCTCTCTCTCTCTCTCTCTCTGATAACTTTACTGCAAGTCCAGAGTCTTAAACGGTATTACTTATTTAATAGTTAACACGTAGAAGATGATAAGCTTTATCAATCTTTTTCTGAACAAATTTCTGCTGGTTCTGTGAAAGCCCCCCATCCAAAAACAATCCCACAAACATAAGGGGGGAAAAGTGGTATTGTTCTTTTGATTGCTTCTATCAGGCACTTGATGTCACTGGAGAATCTGGATGGTTTACACTTTTATACAGTATTTTGCGATCTCTAATTGAGGTGGTATTAAATTTGGCAAATGCAAGTTGAATTTGCTCTTTGGCTTGTTTGTAATAATTAGTAGCTATACACATCCCTTGGGGCTTGTGTTAATGAAATTTTCACTGTTACATTTGTAGTTTTTAGAGCATTTTGTTTACACTTTTTCCATTCCAATACTGACATCTAAGTGTCTTTCAGTGTATGCCCAACTGCTATGCAAGAATTATGAGTTTGGGCGAAGAAGAGAGCCGGATAGTTCTTATTGCCAAGATCAATGTTTCAGCTGGCACAGAATTAACGTATGACCTCTCTCTATCTATATCCATTTGTTTGTGCTTGTGCTACTCTTAATATCTATTCATTCTAAAATATGTCTGTGAATTGCCTGACAGTTATGACTATTTGTTTGATCCTGATGAGCGTGATGAACAAAAGGTCCCTTGCTTGTGTAGAGCTGCAAACTGCAGGAAATATATCAACTAGGTATTATGTAGAGAATTTTAATACGAGCAGCGCTGAAGCCTTTGCGGGAAACAATTTTTGTTTTCTTTTTTTTGGATAGTCTGATGATTGTTGATATGTAATTGTAACTGTCGGTGCCAAGCCAGCCATAAATTCATTAGCTACTTGGCTGGAATTTTTGACTTGTAAATTTTTACATTTGTTTTACCAATGGAAATTTCCAATTACGCCATACCCATTTGAATTTCCTCCGTGGATTTATTTCTCATTCTGCGAATCTTGTCGAAGTTATTCGTTATTTTGCCATTCATAATCGAACTTTGAATTACGCTCCACCAGAAAAGAGTTGGAAATTTTCGTGTATGTTACCAAAACAATATGAAGGTAAAACTTGGCAAGGTGTTTTGCTTGAAGCTCAAGAAAAAAACCCGTTTGGATTTGCAAGATATACCCTTTTCCATTTGGAAATACATGCTGGAAAAACTTGAGTTTCTGTAGCGCCACACACACAACATTGTTATGCAGATACAGAAAGACTTTACAGATGGAAAGAGAAACCAACCCAAGAAGATAAAGAACCGTAACTACAGATGATAAACAATAAACAGAAAAATTGGTGAATTGATAACGCAAATTAAGTAAACAAAGTTAACATTTATAGGTGTCGTGTTTCTTCGAAGGAAAACCAAAAGAATGCAGCTACACTTTCAATTCTAGCCTACATTTACAAAACCAAGTAATGAATACATTGGCAACAACAGTATCAGTGAAGTCTTTGATCATCACCATTAAGACGCAGGGATGTTGCTGCAGAGTGGTCATTAGATGAACTGCATGCTCGTACCATATCTACAGCTGCAGGGGTTCTTCTTCTCTCGCAAATATCCACCGCAAAACACAATTGATTTTCTTGGCCTTGTCGATAGCACCAAAGTTTTATCACATCCCCACTCTGCAGCTGCTTCTCTCTAACCACTTCGTTCCATCCTTTGTTCAACACAAAATTTTTGACGCTTGCCCAGTAGATCAAATTCAACCTGAATTTCCTCTGGTCGTTATCCTTCACCGTAACTTCAAAACCCCTCTTCTTCTCCGATTCCAATATCACCCTCCTCTCTTGCTCTGTCAACAACCTATAGATTTTGGCACAGCATGGAATCAAAAGTCTGCCTTGGCCTGGCGAAACGTCCGAGTGTTCCAGTTTTTTCTTGATGAGAAGCTCTGCTCCGTCAGGAAGCTCAAGAACAGGTTCAGCGACCGGCCCAGGAGCTGCCGGAGCAACACCATCATCATTAACATCCACTTCAACGTCGATCCTCTTCCCGAACAAATATATTGTCTTCATATCCTTCTTATTCTCCACGGTCATCATTCTTCCTTCCTTCTGATTATTAATTTCTTGATGATCAACGAAAAATATAATGGGCAACAGAGAATGATGAGAACTACTATGGGCTTGCTTTCTTTCTTGCTTTCAGTAATGAAGAATGAAGCGCGAACGCTTCGTACTATATATGTAGAAAATCAAGTTTCCATAACAGAGCTTCTCCTCATCGTAATGGGATTTGGATCCTATCGGCTTTAGGAACTTCCCGCCCTTTACTACTTGCCTAGTAAAAATTGTCGCCAACTTCTTAATAAATTATTTGGTCGTAATTGTTTTTTTTTCTCAGTGTCTATTAATTTTTTTTTTAAAAAAAATCCATAATCCTTGTGAATAATATTAGCGGTGCTAATAAACTACATAAATAAATCATTAAATTGGAACTAATGATTCTAATACATGTTCGAGTAACCTATAGTCATGTGTGGCATAATGTATTTCAAAACTCATAGTACCATCCTATTAATGTTATTACACATAAAGAATCATTTTTTAAATTAGTGGAAGTTTACCCACACTTTTATATTCTATTATTAGTTTGATTTGTGTGTGTGTATATATATATTAAATTAAAAATAAAACTTTTTATTGATTACCGAAAAGTTTAGTAATAAAAAATATTATGCTTTGACCCAAGTAGTATAAAGCATGCTAAATTTCATGTAATTTAGTCAGGATCACCTTGCAATGGTAAATATTAGTAGTATCCTTGCA
Source organism: Gynochthodes officinalis (assembly GCA_020080225.1). Classification (NCBI taxonomy): domain Eukaryota; kingdom Viridiplantae; phylum Streptophyta; class Magnoliopsida; order Gentianales; family Rubiaceae; genus Gynochthodes; species Gynochthodes officinalis. The sequence goes on from CM034616.1 coordinate 29,115,359, forward strand.
ATGGTAAATATTAGTAGGTGATCGATGTAAAATAGTAACGCATGTGAAATAGAATATGAAATTGTAAATTTTTAATTATTAAAAGAAACTCCATATTTTAATCATGTGTCTATTAAAGAATGAGTTAGGACCATAGATTACAAATTGATACGTGAATTAACAAGAATATTTCCATTAGAATTAATCAAGTATATAATCGCATTTGAAGACACTGGGTCCGTTTAGACAAGGCAATTTTATTCGCAAATGGAAAAAGTTATATTGGAAGGTGTGAAAATTTTGGTGGGTATTTGTTGATAGAAAAAATATGTTTGAGGGAAAAAATAAGAGGGAAATTTTTTTAAAATTATGTGAGAGGAAGTTGAGTGGGAAAATTAGAATTCTAAATTTTGAAATAAAAATGTGTTTAGATAATTTATTTTTGTTTAAAAATTTTTTTATTTGCAAATGAAAATCTTTTGTCCAAACGCATAATATTTCTCAATATTCATGTCTGATGAATATAATTAGCAAATATCCATATCAACTAACTAGTTTGACTATGAATATGTCTCAGACATATATCAATCATTTTGGAAGATGACTATTTTTTTGGAATGGAGAAAGTAGAATAAATGTCTCGAAGAATCAAAATATTTTTGTGTAAGTATGATTTAGTGAATCCTTTATTTTTCCAAAAAAAAAAAAAAGAAAAAAAAGAAAAGAACGCAGGTTCACGAAAGTTTCTGATGCACCAGCAACTAGTCGATGTCAATCATCCTTTGCTGAGTTTACCTATTTGAATCCTAACTTTCCCGCGGGTATAAATTGCCTTTTTGAATTATTTGCATCACGCTTTCAGAGCTTCACTGCTCGGACGACTCAACACAGCTCGGAGCTCTCTCATTTTGTAATAATCGTTCATTTGGAATCGCCGGCGCCGGCACAGGGACGACAACCGAAATGGCAAAACGACTCCGGAAATTGCGACCGATCTGTTGCTGCGTTTCTCCTCGGAACGCTCATCTCACTCCTCACTCCATCTTCTCCTGGTTCCCCCGCCTCTCTCTTTCCGATCGTTTTTTTCTTTTTTCTTGTTCATAAGTATATTTTCTCTCTGTTTTAAGAAAATTTTAACGTAATCATCTGTTTATGCTAGCTCGTTCTGTTTCTATGTACTTTTGCTGAAATTCACATGACGTTCGCTGCAATTACAAGTGATTGTGATGCGTAAACTAATAAATTGGCGAGTTTCGTTACTTTTCTGACTTGCGGAATCGAATTTTATCTATTTCGATCTGTATTTGTTTAGTTAAAGTTGAATTTTCTTTTCTTTTTTGGTCGTTTTATTACTGAGGAAAATGTTGTTATTCTGATTTGTAATTCTGTTTTATTTGAACCATACGTAATTGATTAGGAATTCTACTTTATATCGAACGCTGGAATTATAACAGTGAAGTATATGTGTAGCTAGCTAACATGTACTGAAATTTGCATTGAAAAGATGTTCGTGGAATTCTTGACTGTGTTCGGATCCTGATGAAACATCTCAGGGTCATTTTGATGAAGTTGCCATGGCTTGATGTGTTTAGCTGGTTAAGCGATTAGCGAATCATTTGTCAATATGGTTTGGTTAGTGGACAACATTATCATAATGGAAGTCAAGTTTTTGAGAAATTTTAGAGCTGAGCAAATGTAGTAAGCAGTTTGATTCCCGTGGCCGTGGGGCTCGTTTCTTCTCTGTTTGGCTTGCTCTGGATGATAAACTTATAATTCAAATCAGCTTACACCTTCTTTATTTTGTTTCCCTTCTTTTCGGTATCGATTAAAAGGTATGAAGAGGATGTTTGGACAGAGATTGCAAAATTCTTAGATGGAAAATCTCTGTTGAAGCTTTCATTGACTTGTCGGTGGTTTCGTCGGGTCCTGATGGAAGAAAGCATATGGAAACACGCTTGCTTGCGAGATCTCCAGGTTCCTGATCCTCACCAAGTGGGTTTCAAATGGAGCAAACTCTATGCCTCCGCGTTTGGTAAAATGGCCCCTTTTCTTCCTGTATATGTTTCTGTTCCTAGTAGTTACATAATATCTTAAAAGACATTGTATGTCTTGGTGTTTGATTATTTGATGGATTAATTCATTACAGATGGAACTCACTCTTTCATGTTTCACCAGAAGGAGAAGCATATAGGTGACTGCTGTCTCCTTTAGTTCTCTTTGGTTGCGGTGACAGTAAAATATACATCACACAATTGACTAGAAATATTTCTTAGCACATCAAATTGATTGGGAATGCATTAGAAGCTTGTTAATGCAAATTTCAGGAAAGGAACAGAAATAAATCTGTTAATTTTTTACCACAGAATTTTCAATCTGCCTAATGCTGCTCTACTCTCTGCTTGATGTCAATAGAACCACCCACCTGAATGTTTCAAAGACAGTGAAGTTTATTATTGTTTATGTTACCCTCATTATGTAAAATCATGTGCATAAAATTATGGCATCCAAATTGGATCTACTGATAGATGATGATTTTGCATGTCCAGCCATTTCCTCTACCTGTTCTGTTTAATACTGATTGATTGCATAATAAAATGTTGCTGATGTTTGTTTGCAAAAATCCTAATCCTTGAACAGGAAGCCACATGCTTAAGGTCTAAGTTTGCATATAGATTAGATTTTTTAATTTGAGGAATCATATGTTGTCAATTGCCCAAAACAGAGGCCAGAACGTAAATTTGAATCTGCAACATCAGAAAGATAACAAGTATATTTATTCCTTTTGTTTTGTTTCTATGTAATGGCTAGATTGGATGCGACTTGGTTCATTTCTATTTGATTCATCTGTTGCATTCCTTACTGAAAGTCTAAGTACTTCACAAAAAGTTCCAAAAGAAGAGACAATAGAGAAAATGTTGCAGCTGAGTGGCCGCTGTGTGTTGAAGGATATCAAGCCAGGGATATGGTTGGCTGGTAATTTCAGAAGTGGTTCACTTTGGCATAAAGGAAGCATTTGAGATACTATCTTCGAATTTGATTAAGGTTTAATTTTACTTTCTGGGATAATATGATCAGATTTGCAGCTTGTACGGTGTCCTGTATGCAATCTCAATACATGCGATGGTAAGCCAAATATGTGAACACTGTTGGTAGTTTATAGAAATGGGATTTCCTTATTTCCTTTTCCTTTTTAGGCACAGTCAATATCTGCACTGCATGGCAATAGTCATAAAAGAAAATAAACTAATTTCATCATTTTGGATATTTTAAAAGACCATGTAGCATGAGCCGAGCAGATTGGAAGTACATTTTTTCTTGATATATATACATATATTATTCAGGATTAGATAACATCGTACCTCACCTTTATGCAGGAACAATGCAAATATTGGATGTAAGGCATTTTGAGCTATTCCTCAACGAGGAATACCAGCAGGGGAACTGGGATTATGAGTTGTTAGGAACTCATGATATCAAGAAGAGTGTCAATGCAGCCTCTGGTGCAATTTTTGACATCAAGCATCTGAAGGATAAAACCACTGCAGGTAACCTGGACATTTTTTTCTGATTGTTTAACCAACCATAGCCGTCTGACACTGCCAAACTGATTGGAAGCGTGATCCCTACAATGAGCTCTATTTGTTTCTCAGAAGTAATCAAGACAAACTTCTTTAGGGAATGGGACTGTCGACATTTAAATCTGAGTTTCTGTTATGAAGCATTGGGATTTGAAATTATCCTCTAGTTTTTAGCTCTTTGGTAATGATGAAACATGTTTAGTTAAGCTTGACCAAAGAAATATGAAATTGTCTGCTCCAATGTGTAATAAACCTCAGGAGTCTTTGATCTCAACTCATGGGTGGGGAAACCATATGACTGGCAACCAAAGGCCGTGATAGCTCTTCATGCAGTAGCAGTGAACACCAACTTACAACAGAATGAAGGTAAAATTTCTCAAGTACCATTCAAACATTTAGTTTGGTTATCTTTTACAGTTCTAGAGAATTATGATCAGCTTAACTTAACCCTCAATTTTACATTGATTGTGTTGCCTGACGTTGATGTTTTAATAGTTTTGTTAAGTTCCAAAAAAAAAAAAAGGAAAAAAGAAGCTACTTTTAATAAGCATTTTTGTTTTCTATGTAATTAATCTGGGAGGCAGGTCTTCATCTCAAATATCACGCAATGAAAGCTGGAAAAAATGGTAAAGTTGTTTCAATCAGAGTATCTCAGCAGCTCCTGTAATCCTGCTCAAACTCAACGAGCTGAATTCTGTATATCCATAGAATTTAAAATCTCACTCTTTCTCAGGTCTAATATTATCTCACCGCATTATGCAGTCCATATAAAAGGTAGAAGCAGTTTTAGAGTGTCGAGTACTTTTGTGCATATACCCTTCAAGTAAAAATTGTACAAAGATGTTGATGCCAATTACTATCCAGTCCCTCATGTAATCCCTTGCGAGAACTAATGCAACATTCTTTGTATGAAAAAATGATGGATATTTGTAATGTAGACAGTATTGTCAATGATTAAGCCGGCATGAATACAAGCTGAGAAGCAGCAATATCACAACATTCAGTAAAGAATGTTTCCTAATGTATGTGAAAATATCTGGTACTTGATCTCTAGGATCGTCCACTCCAACTTTATTCATGTGGCCAACATTGAACTATTATTGAATGCTTTGTACGCGTTAAAGTAAATTGCCTTCTTCTTGTAATCCAAATTGCTATCGGAGAGGCCCACGGCATCTTACCATAAAGTTCTGACTTAAGTTACATATATTTTATTTGTGTAGTCCACGGCTTATGCTGTGCTTATATATATATGTATGTGTATATTGGTATGCATCTGACAAAAATCTTCTGAGCATGAGAGTCCTCTTGGCTTTTTTTGCCCTCTTTTGGGTCATCTCTGCAAGAAATAATTGCCCAGCTTCTGAATGTGGACATAAAGGTTTCTCCATAAGGTTTCCTTTCAAACTTGAACAACAATCTGAAAACTGTGGCTATCCCGGTTTTGATCTGAGTTGCAGCCCACAAGGGATGACCATCCTCAGTCTTCCATACTCCGGAGACTTTTATGTGCGTGATATCAGTTATCTCACACAAGAAATACAACTCTACGATCCCCATGGCTGCCTTCCGAGCAGGCTTCTGAACCTAAATTTATCATCTTCTCCTTTCACGGCTGTTTATTACAAGAATTATACCTTCCTTAGTTGTCCTCCGGAGCTGGTCGTGTCTAAGTTCCCCGACATTGATTGCCTCAGCAACTCCACCGCCTCCATATTGGCGACTGCTTCTTTGACTCTTGCCAGGGCGATGAACATGTGTACCGTAAGTTTCAGTTCGGCAATTCCAGTTTCATGGCCGCAACGAAATGATGATGGGTTTTCAGCTGAACTTAATGGAGATCTCATGTTGTCCTGGAATCTTCCGATCTGTGCAGATTGTGAAGCGAAAGGAGATTTTTGTGGGTTTGCAAACAGAACGAGCCAAGAGATTTCATGTTACGATCCCGATACAGGTAAAGATCTCCAGAATCTCTCTCTTTAGTATCCCCCCCAAATCACTCCATATGCGGTTGGTTAATTATATGTTTAATGATCCTCCAAACATGCAAGGTTTGGACTTTGGAGTTGCGTAAAATCTTGAAGGAAAACATTCCGACTTTGTGATTGGTTCAATTTCATTCTTAGTGGGGAAGGTAGCAGTCTAGCGAGGTTGACTTTAGAATATGTCCACCCTCTGTTTTTGCATTTTTTAAGAATTAGTAAGTCAGGATGAGAAATGAGAATGAGGGATGAACGTCACGTAATTGAGACTTGGGGAAGGGGCAAACTGGTCACTGCCACCAAGGTCAAATATAGCGGCATGCATTACACGACAGAACCAAGGGACAAAACAAAAACATTAGGATTACGAGTAATTTAAAACTCCTAGTAAAGATAGTATTAAGATACTAACCATGACCATTAAAATAAATGCATTTGGTTTTACAAATCGAAAATGAAAACCCAATTGCAGAATATGTCAACTCCATTAGAGCTGTTAGATACGTATACTCGATGATATTGATGAAGCAATTCTCTTCATTCAAAAATGATACCTTGGAACACTGGAGCCTTTCAACGTTCAGGGAAGGGTAAAAGCTTAGACAGCAGGCAGCCAGTCAATCAATCTTGAATTGAAATGAAATATTTTTATTTTCTTAACGCAAACACAATCTCTACTTACGTTCTAACAATAAATGAAATAATTATTATCGACTTTGCGTGATGGAAATTTTGATTTTACAGGAGGTTCAAAGGGTCTGCAGGTTTTCAAAACTGTTGCTGGCACTTTGGTCTTACCTGCCGTTTCTTGTTCAGTGGCTATATGCTGTATCATTTGTATGGTAAACAGGACAGTGCGACGAGAAAATGATTCAGCCGTGGTAGCCCCACAACCCACCTCCACGGTGGCTGGCCTTGATGATTCCACTATTGAAACCTACAAGAAAGTAGTTCTTGGCGAAAGCCGACGTCTCCCAGGCCCGAATGATAATACTTGTCCCATATGTCTGACCGACTATAATCCAAGAGAAACAGTCAGGTGTATTCCTGAATGTCAGCATTGTTTCCATGCTGACTGCATCGATGAATGGTTGCGAATGAACGGCTCATGTCCAGTTTGCAGATGTTGTCCGAGACCTGCTACTCTGAATTCAACACAAGTTGTCGAACTTCAGGCCCCATTGTAGCAGCGAACAACAAAATGTTTTGGCTCCTAGTTCTGGTAGTTCATTAGTTCTTCCGGGGGTTGTAGATACCTAATGGACAAAAATATTAGATTCTTCTATGTAAAAATGTTTTTCAGTCAAAATCTTCTCGGCAAGTTAGAGGTAATATCTTGGTTAATACTCGCAAAACAGCAAGAATTCATAGTTCATTTGTATGGTATCACTTTTACTATCGTCCAAAGCAACCAAACCCATGTAATCTTAACTAGCTTATAGAATATGTTAGAAAGTACATGATACTAAAATTTTTCCCACGTATCCTTGACGCCAAACTGAAACTTAGGCAAATGCAGAGTTATTCTGAACAACGTTGGAGCTTTACAAAGTAAAAACCTCACTGTCCACACTTACAAAATCAAGTCCCGTTTGTCATCACAACAAATACAAGCAAACATTGATTTAACAAAGACTTGCACATTCATTACACGAGGTGAAACTTCCTGTTAGTAGCATTGTACACAGATCATTCCAAACAAGGAAGCCAGGTCCAATTGCATGGTCATGAAACCATGTCACTTCTTGGCAAGAAACTTCTTAGGAAGCTTCTCTAAAGGTGTTGTTTTGATCAGAAAAAGCCTTGCAGCACGTTCTTGCAAAGTACCTCCACATTTTAATCCTCGTGCTTGAAGCTCTGATTTCAACCTATCCATACCGAGAACCTATAGTAGGAAGAGCATCGCTGTTAGCTCAAAATAACATAGGGAAGAATTCTTGCTGAACTTGTGCTTGCAAAAATGTCTCTGATTGAGAGGAACAAAAGAAACAAAAGAGCACAAGCATAATGCTAGCAGAAAACCAGTAACATGCTACTATTCTCTTTCTAATAGGATCTTGAAGAAAGTAACAAAGTAGTGATATCTAAATCCAAAAAGAAACATATATGGCTGAAATAATCTGTCAATTGACATAAGATACCTTCATATAAAAAATACTAGCAACCAAAGACTTAAGGCGTAAAGAAGTCAGACAGATCAAACAATAATAGCCCAATACAACAGAGAAACCAAACCAGGAAAATATAAAGTTTACTAAAACTGGAATAGAATAAGGAAAATAACAAAATGTAGAGGAAGAAGTTTCTAAGAGAGTGATTGCTTATTATGCCGATGCTGCTCATCCTTTTCCGAGAAGAGAGAGTTATTCCACACCTTACTATTTGCAATAGGAATTCCATACTTTCTATGAAAAAAAGCAGCTATTTCATGATTTCCCAATTACAAATTCATTTCATCCCTTTCATTATTACTTGTAAGAAAAGTTTGCATGGAAAAGTTGACACTCACAAGATGTTTTAACTGAAAATGACAGCTGTTGTTTGCAGAAGCTTGGTAACAATAAAGGGAAAATATATTATCCTTGGTGCAGTTATACACTAAACAGGCTATGCAACCTAATTAGCATGCTTAATCTAATACCATCAAGAGAACAAGGAAGAAGCCACCACTATGTCAAAACATTATTCAGGATCATTAAAGAGAAAACTGAAACTTATATGGGATTCAATGGCAAGATGAAAAGGTTCCAAAAGAGATCGCTCCAAGTAAACAATACATGAGTTAAGCCAACCATCTAAAAAAGCCACCCCAAAATTTTCAGTGCATAAGGATATTTTAGTAAAACAAGAAAGCAAAAATAAGGGCAACATTTTTATTGATTTATTAAATGGATGAGCATGCTAAAAATTAAAGCAGATTAAACAGGTGAACTAGAAAAAAGAAGAGCTTGAGATTAGTAGAGTTGAACAAAGAAGAACTTGAGATTAGTACAGCTGAACAAAGTAAACTACCTCTAATTCTGCTGCTGAATTGATTTCATCAAAATCAAGGGGCTTTGCTAAATCCGGGGCTTCTACAGGTCCAGTCACAACTCCATTGGAATCACTGCTTCCGACAACCGTATCCCCTTGCATGTTCGAGATGGACAAATCTGGTGCACAGACAACTCTCTCACCCAAATTGGAGTAATTTGTAATGTTGGATGCTTCCTTTTCTTCCTGGACAGCTCCTGTTCCCACAACAGAGGTCTGCAAAGGCAAATTATCTCTCTGCTGAAAAGCATGCTCATCAGAAACTACTAAATGGGCTTCAGTCACACTTGCAACTTCCTCATAGACACTCCTAGTTTCATCAACTTCTCGACTCTCTTCATGAAATGCCTTCTCTTCGTCAGATACACTCCCTGATGCACCACTATCAGATAAAATTATACCATGCCGGGCCTCTGTAACCGAATCAGAACTTCCTTTTGCTTCTTCGCCTGAGCTTGAGTGATCCTCATTGTCTAATACGACAGATCTGTTGTTTTCCTCATCTTCATCATCCTCGCTGTCATCCTCACTATCACTATCACCCAACATCCTCTTACCAAGCCTGTCAAAGCATAATCAGTTAACACGATGAATACCAAGTCACACAAAATTTTCATTGATCATTAAAATTTCTACTAGCAACAAGGTTATTCTCTCAGTTGCAACTCATATAGGCCAAGTTGTTTGGTTGAGAACAAGAAGACAAAATCTTAGCATCTTCAAGTAGAAGATGAAGACCCTTTACATAATTTAAATGCAAATAGAACGGATGATTCAAACATGTTATCTCATCCATGCGACACAAAGCTAACTGAAAATTTTTCTTCCAACTTAAAACTATTTGAAACTGCTTGAAGCTCTCACATGTGTGTCAATGACGCAATCTATCACCATATAAACTTAGAAACAAACCAGAAAACTTACTCAACATCTCAACCATCCAAATGTAACTGCAAAATAAAGATGATAGAATTGTTTAAAGAATGTAAACTTATGCAGGGATCAGTCTGCCATCAAATTTAGTACTATCAATCTTATACATACGGTACCATAAACAGAACATGCATAGGCATATTGTAACAGTCAAGAAACTTAATTTGAGTCACAATAGCATTTAAGCAGCCAAAAAGGCACTTCAATTACGTTAAAACATATATTAAAATCCAATTTTAGCTCACCATATCTTGAGCCTCTTGGCTTCAGGTCCACTGGCCTCGCCTGAATCTTTCCTTTTGGAAGCCAACGCATCTTCAAGAGACTCCCTAACTGACATCTCCACCTGTTCAATACACTTTTCAGAATCCTCCCTATACTTCTGCACATATTTGTCAACATCCACACCCCCTTTCCCTTTCCCTTTCCCCTTCCCCTTCTTAATCATCTCCTTACTCATCTTCTTAATATAGTCCTCCGCCACCTTCTCCAGCTTCCTCTCTTCGGCCTCCGCCATCCACTCCTCAAATTTCTTCTCAGCATTCACATGCCTCATCCTCCGCCCACTCATATCCCTACAAGCATCAAAATTATTGGTTTTTTTCTGCCCCGCCTTCGTCGCCGACCCTCTCAGCAACGATCCAAACCCACCTTTCCCTCCCCTAAGCCGCAGCAACAAGTGAACCACCACCGGAAACTTCCCATTCGGATCCTGGGCATCCCCCCCCAATCCAAATCTGCAAGACCCAGATGAAAACAAATTCAGCGTTTGGTGATCTTCCTGTAGTAGGGTAGTTTGGAGGCCCTGGTTAACGAGGAGGAGTTGGAGGTGGGAGGGGACGGAGGTTAGGGATTGGATTTTCTGTTTAAGGTTCTGGATGGTAATAATTGGGGTCGTGAAATTAAGGAATCTATGGTTTCCGTCGAGGAGTTTCACTAAGACTTGATGAATTCTTCCCTCTTGGTTCCTGCCGTCCATAACTGTCGATAGATTAAGGTCTGGGGATGGAGAAAATATTGGGGATTTTCTCGTGTATTGTTCGGCAAAGGGGAAGGAGATAACTCAAACGAAGAGAATTTATGGAGGCCATTGAGCTAACGTCGTTTTGGGCTTTAAGTTTGATGAGGACCAAAAGTCCCTTTGTTGTCGGGCCGGTTGCTTTTTAGTAAGCCCACTTAAGATGTACGCCTAATAAACTGTAGAATTTTTTCAGATATTGTGGAGAAAACTTTTGTTACTTTTCGTGGATAAATATTAAGCAACAAACATTCTAATTATTTATTAGTCTTCTGCCAGTGCCATGTGAATCCATGTATGACAAATTTTTATCAACAGATAACCTGTTCTTGCCAAAGATTCTCATTCAAAGTCAAAAAATTCATCTTTACTTAGTAATAGAAAAAGTATTCATTCCCAATAGATCTATTTTAAAAGATTTGATGGGAAATCAATTTTTTCCTTTGAGCTTTATCCTTATCTTTACTAGAATTAGTGAATAAAGCAAGCATATTAAGTTCAAAACTTCTTTGTAGTTGTAGGGGCTCATTGTAGAGTAAACATTGAAGTAGTTCTAGTTTATTTACACCATGCAAATCCCAAATATATTTATTTAATATATCTTTGAGGTCACAAACATAACAAATGTCATTTATAGTCTATACATGTAGAGCCAAAAATCGATCATCATATGGTCATACTTAGAGAAAAATAAATAAATAAATAAGAGAGGGGCGTCTTTGTGATGCTGCCAAAATGGCTAAAGAAAAGAGTACTAATATTTATCTTACAAAATGGCATTTAAACAAACAAAAAAATATTTTTTAATAGAAAGTTATAGCTGATATATAATTTACATAGCCAACTTTATAGCCAACTTTATTGAATAACGAGGGGAGGGGAGCAAGGGGGATGACAGAGGTGGGGTTTTCCTATACTAACTAAGAGACAAGGAGAACGAGGATGGAAATGATATTTTTTCTAGTTGAAGCGATATATTTTTTAATTCTGAAATTACTTAAGATTTGTAATTTTGTATATACAGAAGTTATCATATTTATTTGATCTATCAAAATATGTAATTGAGGCTGTTCTAAATTTTCAGAAATGTATTTAAGTAATTCTAATGACTGATCTAACTTTTCAAAAATTTGCTGAGTAGTCATTGAAACATCCACTAATTTTACTATCTAACCATCCACTAATTTTGGTATCAGAGCCAACTTGTTGATCCAGGTATGTTTCAATGACTACTCAGCAAATTTTTGAAAAGTTAGATCAGTCATTAGAATTACTTAAATACATTTCTGAAAATTTAGAACATCCTCAATTACATATTTTGATAGATCAAATAAATATGATAACTTCTGTATTTACAAAATTACCTGAATTAATACAAAATACTTCTAAGTAATTTAATTAAAAAATATATCGCTTCAACTAGAAAAAATATCATTTCCATATAAGAAAAAATCAGAAAATAAATATTATAGAGATTTTTGGCCATAATGAGTTCACAGTACATAGAGGATTTAACTAAAGTTTTTGAAACTTTAAATACAATAGAACATAATATAAAAAATGAACAAGGAGAAATAATGTTTGGATCTGATAAGAATCGATTGACAATTCTTTAAAAGCAGGAAGAGAAGATGAAACCTCAACAGCTAGAAGACCAGACAATCCAGAAACAAGTACTAGAGAAGTGCCATATTCGGAACGTGTAGAACACCCAGAATACTATAAAAAACGAAAAGAACGAGGATATTTTGATCTCGATCCAGAATTCGAAGGTGGATACAAACATGATCACATACGATCAAGAGGTAAATGGAAACAATATATACCTTCTCAATTTACTCCTAAAACTAGAGATTTGAGTATAAAATATGGATTACTTAATCTAAACTGTGTTGAAAATCCCTTACAATATTTTGAAGATTGGATATCTGCTGTTCAATTAGAAGTAGCAACTAATTCAACTATACAAAAAATGACACATTTAGAGTTTTTTAGATTTTTAGAATATAGATGCACAGGAATTGTACGAAATTATTTATCAGATTTCAATGATGAAATGATTGCTACAATAATACAAGAAATGGATAATGAAGGTGATAATCCTTCCAAATGGTTCAATATTTTTATACAACGAATATATTTAGAATTCTTTGGGAAAAATATTCAATTACATAGAACTGAAGTAGACAAAGAAGAAAATAATAAAGCAATCTGGTTTTTAACTAATATTGAATTATGTAATATGTGTTATTTGGACGAGTTTATTTGTAGCTATAGACAATATTTTTATGACCTTACAAGATCACAAAGGGATATGTATATTAATTTATTTATCCAAAAAATACCTTATCCTTTGAGTGTAAAAATTACTAATTACTTTGAAGATCAAAAAGCAAAAGGTTCTTTATCCAATACTTTGGGAGGAGCAATTCAGGCTGTAAAAGCAATACAGGCAAGTGAATGTAATAATCAACAAATACAAAAATCAATTACTCATAATTTAGAATGTTGTGAACGCAATATTTTAGTACCTCCACGATTTGGTTGTAAACCTTTTTATAAAAATAAAAACTTTTATTCTAAATTTAAAAATAAAAAACAATACTTTTGGAAAAAACGACGTTTTCCATATTTTAAGAAACATCGTTTTAAAAAACGATTTTTTCGACGCCGGGGGGGATTTACAAATACAAAAAATAAAAAACCACTTTATAAAAAACAATCTCGAGCTATAGGAGAAAACACAAAAGAGACTTGTCCTACTAATAAAAAAGATTGTCGTTGTTGGTCAGAATGAAGATGGTCATTATGCCAATAATTGTCCAAAGAAAAAGACTAATACAGGAAAAAGATTATTACAATTCATAGAAGAGACTAATTTACATTATATACAACCCTATGAACAAATATCAGATACTGAAGAAGATGTTTATGAATTAATTGAAAAATCAGATAGTGAAACTAGTACAACAGATGCAAGTACAGAAGAAGACTACTAAACCTAATTTAAATACTACAATTATACAAATTAAAATAGCTAAGAAAACTTTTTATGCACTAATAGATACAGGAGCTACTTCTTGTTTTGCTAATCCAACTTTTCCTGTAAAATGGAATAATTTAGAACATCCGCGTTGTGAGAAAAATACAATCCACTAAAGCCTCATATCTAAATTATTTACAAATACAAGATAAATGGTTTATAATACCAACATTGTATCAATTTCAAATGGAAATATCTTTAATACTAGGAAATAATTTTCTTCTATTAAATAGACCTTTTTGTCAAGAGATAGACTTTATTACTTTAAACTGCCAAAGGATAATTAATCCTAAAAAACAGATTTATCAAACTTCAGAAATAGTTAAAATTCCAAGGGTATTAAATCTTAATATTATACTATTAGCAATTAAAAGCATGATAACATTATCATATTTACATTCTCCAATAGATTCTTTATTAGATGAAGTATCAGGAGAAAATCCGTTAGATAAAGTTAAAAATACAAATAAGTTACTAATAGAAATAAAACTAAAAGATCCTAAAATAGAAGTAAATGTCCCAAATAGGATACCTTATTCAGAAAAAGATGTAAAAGAATTTAGTATTGAATGTGAATTACTTGAAAAACAACTAATACGGCCAAGTACTAGTAAGCATAGTCTCAAAGATTTTATGTTGAGAATCATAATGAATTAAAAAGAGGAAAACGACGAATGGTAATAAACTATAAGAAATTAAATGAAGTAACTATAGGAGATGCCTATAAATTACCACGAAAAGATTTTATTATAGAAAAAGTAAAAGGAATGAATTGGTTTTCATCTTTAGATATTAAATCTGCTTATTGGCAATTAAGATTACACGAAAATACGAAACCTTTAACTGCTTTTACATGTCCACCTGAAAAACAATATGAATGGAATGTATTACCATTTGGATTAAAACAGGCACCTGCTATTTTTCAAAGATTTATGGACAATAATTTAGAGGGATTAGAGGATATTTGCCTGGTTTATATAGATGATATATTAATTTTTACAAAAACAAGTGAACAAGAACATTTAAAATCAGACAAAAAGTATTGATAAGATGTAAAGAGAAAGGACTAATACTCTAAAAAGAAAGCGCAGATATGTCAAAAGAAATAAATTATTTGGGCCTTACGTTTATATCGATGGGCGAATAAAATTACAACTACATATTTTAGAACATTTGAATTTATTTCCGATGTATTACGGATGTTAAATCATTACAAAGGTTTTAGGATGTATTAATTACATAGTGACCAAGGCTTTTTAAGCACTTGGCAAAAGAAAGAGCAACTTTACAAAGAAGTTAAAGAAAGATGTTCCTGGATATGGGCGTCAAGATACATTATCGTACAACACATAAAGCAATACTCAAAATCTACCGACACTTTATAATCCGACAAAGACAAGATTACATAATAATTGAAACAGACGCAAAGCAATGACGCTATAAAAGAGTGTGAAGAATATTCAAAGGTAAGAAAAAGCGGAAGTTCTGCAAATATCTCTCGTACATTTCAATCTTACGAAAGAATTATCATATTATCAAAAGAAAGCGTTAGGCTTTAAGGCTTTTACAAAATGGCGAATAGAACTTTTGCCAAAACATTTTACTTTGCGAATCGATAGTGCTTATTTAGTTAATTTACGTAGATATCAATTTAAAGGCAATTATAAACAAGGAAGATTATTACGATGGCAATTACTTTGGTCAATATTCTTTTGATTGTGAATTTGTTAAATCGAAAATAATTCTCTTGCAGATACATTGACAAGGAATGGAACACATTAGCGAGACATTACTGCAAGAAATTATGAAGAAAAGAACTTTCTTGGAAGAAGAAATCTCTACGAAAGGAAGTATATAAAAGAAAAGAAGAAGAATTAGAAAATATAATTACTTTACAAAACACGAAATAAATGCTTTGATAATCGCTCACAATTCGTTATTTCAAGCGATTATTAGATAATAAATCTGAAGAAGGAAATACTTCTCAACAAGCTAGTTGTCACCACCTACCATCTACACCAAAACAATCCTCAATACCTTCCACTTTTATTCCTCAACAACTGTAAAGAACACCCTTTACAAAAGCTTTCACAAATAGTGAACGACTACGCTTTAAAAATATTATGTAGTATTTAATGGCCCTCTTGCCGGATATATAATTCACGCAAAGATAGTAAACGGAACAAAAGGAGCTATACATAAATCTTTTAAAACTAAGGATGAAGCTATATCGAAGCTCATACTAAGCAACTCGCTAATAGTTATGCTTCTACTTTACAAAACCGCCATCTTTTGGAAGGAATGTTCCTCTAGGAATAATTAAACAACCATCCGCAATACCGCAAAGCCCAAATTTTGATCATCTATTAGAAAAATACAAAATTACATTACAGATCCAAAGAAATGCAACTTAGAAGGTATCCAACTTAAATACCAAAAGTTATTTGCATGCCCATGCACTCCAAATTTAGTATTTGAATTTTTACTCATGGTCCGTAGATTCAATATATTTTAAGGAAAGTATTATTTTCGAGAATTTCCTCCAACCTTACGAAAAAAGACAAGAGTTTATTGATAATGTACTGGAATGATAAAGACTCTACATTTTTCTCAAGAGAAGAGAATCACAAATACTTTGCCAATCTTTACAAAAGGACAATTGGTCCTACCAGCACTAAGCTCTATTACTATGGGAATCAGTTCTCAAGAATATCCTGACAGAAATACAACTGGGGTGATAAATAGAGATTCAATAATGAATTTCAATGTCAATTCAATGATTAGTGTATATTTGTCTACTGGAAGAATACAATTCAAGGATCCGTGTCGATTGACTTATAAGACGAATACGATAATAATACTATGGCGATCCTTTGAAAAATGGAATTATAGAACATTTAAAGTTATTTTCTCAATCCGATTCAAAATGGGAAATGTGCGAGGAGTACAAAAATTATTATGTTTACAGATGACGAAGTTTCACGAAGACAATTGCCAATATTGTCCGACAGAAAATGAGGAAGCGGACAAGAATGACGTAAGCCCTTACGTCATCCAAAAATAATTAAAGCATGATGTAAGCAATGACGTCAGCAACAGTGACTACTTATCCATATAAAGCAATCATTCGGGAAGAAGGAGGGGAGGCAAAATGTTTTCAGAACAAAAGAAGTCTCCAAAGAACTACAGGGGGTTTCTTTCTTCAACTAATCTTTGTTTTATCTATAAGAATTTCTTTCTTCAATCTTTACGAAGAGGTTTACTTATTTCTTCTTCATTAGTGTACGACCATTCTTGGACTGAAACTGGTATAGCCTAGAGGACATGTTTGTCAAAAAAGAGGCTCTAAACCCAGTGTCCTGAAGGAATGATCTAGTATATTAATGAAGTAAGAAGGTAAACTTATGTTAACTCCATGTATAAAAGAATAAGATGAGTTTTTCTATTCACCCGTTATCCTTACAAGGTATGCATCTTTACCAATATCATATACTAGCAAAGGTAAATAATTACATTCTACCAGTCTTAATTGATACTGGATCAAGTATATCGTGTATACAATCACAATATTGTACTTTCATTCAACCATTAGTTACTCCCATACGAATTTCTCAATACTTCGAACAAAATTTTGATATTATGAATTCAACAATAGTAAATTTAACATTTGATAATATAGTCAATTATGATGTTTCTTTATTAGTGCATGATTCTACAACATTAGATATACCAGTATTATTAGGAGTTGATTTTTTAGATGTATTACAACAATATACTATAAATTATGATTATTTGATATTAACTATTAATAATAATGTTCATAATATTCAACGAATGTTTATGTCACATTTAGAATTAAAAGAAAAATTAGAACTATGAACGAGTCTTCTACTTCCATTATCACTGAAGAATATGATCAATCTGAAGAAACCAATTCTTTTTCTCAATCTATTATGATTAATGCTAAACAATTAAATCAGTTTAAAAATATTAAATTTGATTTACAAAAGTCTCATGGTTTTTATAATCCACACGGAATTGGAAAATATTTTTCTAGAACCAATATAATTCATTATGGAATGATTACTAGAGAATATCCAGTCCAGGTATCTTCAAAAACTGGAAAAATGATGATTCCAATCATTACTAATCAAGATATTAAACAAAAATTAGATTGTATTCCAGAAAAAGATAGATCTAAACTCAGTTATCTATTTATTTCTACAATACAAATTATTTTAAAAAGTACTTTTGATGAAGGAATAAATTCTCCAATAGATTTAATGATATTTGATGGGAGATTACAAAATGTTAATGATATGGTACTAGGATCATTACAAACTAATTTAGCATACACGACTATAAAATTTAATGTTAATATTAGATATGGAATACCTTTAATTACAAATGATTTATCAAAAACTTTGGGATTTGCTTATAATTTTTATAATACTATGCTAATGCATGAAAATGAATATCCTTTTACTCTTACTTATCGAGTAAATTATGCTTTAACTAATAGCTCTCATTCGTTAAATTTTAATGCAACGGAAAAAATAAATTTAGATAAAATTTTTGGAAATATTATTCATATTGAGAATGACTTGAGACCTTTATTACAAACTTCCTTATTCACTTCTATTAAAACAGATATGTTTAAACCACTTCCTGATCCATTAGGAAGAAGAAGTTTTTCATTATCAAGAATAAATGAAAGACCACTACTTGCAGAATTACCAAAAGAAGAAACTATACCTAGATTATTAAAGGTTCATACTCCATTTACAACAAGTCAAATAAAATTAGATACAGCAGTAAAACAATTACGATCTCAAGTAGAAAAATTAACTTCAGAATCATAAAATGAACGAAAAATTATTATGTTTTTATGAAGATCAAAAAACACACACTTTT
This sequence comes from Gynochthodes officinalis, assembly GCA_020080225.1. NCBI lineage: Eukaryota > Viridiplantae > Streptophyta > Magnoliopsida > Gentianales > Rubiaceae > Gynochthodes > Gynochthodes officinalis. Next base: position 29,133,839 of record CM034616.1, read on the forward strand.
GTTTTTGAAAATATAATCGAAGAAAAATGGATTATAATAGAAACTTCTTTAATAATAGGATTGTTACAGATGTTAAAAGAAAATAATATAATAGAAGATATACGAAAAAATATTTATGAAAAACTAATATTAAATGTAAAAGATATTTGTAATATTACAAAAATCACTGAAACTATCAAAAATCCATATTTTTTGGATGATCATTATGAATGGGGATCAGAACTTGATTCAGATTAATAAATTCAATAAATTTTTCAATAAATTTTTCTCTCCTCTCTTTTAAGTAATTCTAATGACTGATCTAACTTTTCAAAAATTTGCTGAGTAGTCATTGAAACATACCTGGATCAACAAGTTGGCTCTGATACCAAAATTAGTGGATGGTTAGATAGTAAAAGAGAGGAGAGAAAACTTGTTGATCCACTAAAGAAGTATTTTGTCACAACACATATTGGGTGACCGCTATGGGTTTAGTTATTTTTGATGTTGTTACAAATTTGTGAAATTAAGGATGAACTCGGATTCACCAAATTTGCAAAGCCTTGTTACGAGTTCTCAACTCCATTGAAATTAAGGCGAAGTTCTACAAACAGGGCAAGTGCCATTTATCCTTAACCACTTGTCTATACATTCAATGTGGAAATAATGTTTGCAATTGGGTAAGCATCGAAGTGTCTCATTGGGATGGTACTCATCTAAACATATCGAGCAGATCAAGTCTTTAGACCCCGCAAGATTGCTGCAGTTCTCATCAAGAATTACTTTGGGGTATGCTTCAATGACAGAATCATCCAGGCCTGTTTTGACATTGCTGAACTGTTGGGCCACTGCAGAAAATCTTGAAGGATTTGATGGCGCAAGAATAATGTTGCCCTGGCGAAGCCTGAGTTGTTGACGTGCCAGGAAGCATTTGCAGCATATTATACAGATGAACAAGGCCGGCAAAATCACGAAAGGAAGTACAACGGTGAAACCAATGATTTTGAGAAATTTCTCAGCTGGTTCCTGACCTGAAAAATGTTTTAAATCAATAATGTGTACTTGTCCGAATGCAGCATGATCATTTTATAAACACTAAGATCTACCTTACCAAAGAAATGCAACATGATCATGGTAGAACTCACATTCAGGGTACTTAATCTATTTGTATTTAAGTGTTGAGTTATCAAACATATGCGTAGTTACCATTAATTTGGGGTGGAGGAGGAGAAAGAGTGCAATCAATATCTGAACCGGCGCTGCTGGAAAACCCACAGGAACCACCTCTTGCTTCGCAGATTCTACAATCAGGTTCTTCCCACGAAAGAAAGAGATCACCAGTGGAGAAGTTGGATAAGAAACCAATTTCATTGTTTTGAAATGACAAAGTACTTGGAACTGGCACAGTTGCAATGATGCTGCACTTATTGCTTAATTCTCTTACAAAAGCCATAGAAGAAGTAGCTATGATGGAGATTGTGGAGTTGCTAAGGCAATCGATGACCTCGAATAAAGGCATATCAGGATCAGGAGGACAACCAAGAAAAGTGTAGTTGTTGTAATATGCACCAGAAAACGGAGAAGATGACAGATTCAAGTTCAAGAGCCGGCGTGGAAGGCAATCATGTGGATCATACACTTGTATTTCTTGGGTAAGATAGTTGATGCCGCGCACAAAGAATTCTCCCGAATGAGGAAGATTAAGAATGAGTTTCTCATCAAAATTGCAGCCCAGATCAAACCCAGGATAGCCACACTCTTTACGAGTCTGGTACATGAATTTGAAAGGGAATCGAACAGGAGAGTTGTTATTCCCACAGAAGGAAGTTAAGCAACCATTTCCAGCATTTACAACAGAAGAAAATAGTAGGCCAAAAAAGAATATCAGGGTTTTCAGGATGACCATTTGATATGGTACTGTGCAAGAAATTCAATCAAGAACCAACAAGTCTTTTGAAATTGAAATCCTTCATCATCATCAAGTGAGAGAAAAACATTTCAAAATTTACACAGCTAAAATTTTTGTGGGACTGTCATTATCTTACCTTCTGATTAGTGATTGCTTAACTAAAGAAAACATTTGTTGTTGGTTTTTTAAAGATGAGTTGGTTCGAAAATGTGACGTTTTGGAGTGGCCGATCAATTTCGGGCAACCAAACGAAAGACAACAGAAATAGGACATTGATTTTGATGATGAAACTCGGACATATGTTTGGACAGAAACGGCATTTACTATATGAAGCCGAAGGATATATTTTATCCTCGTTGAAAGTTTCGCCTTTTATTCCATGTATGCTCATTGGTATGCCAAAGATGTAAAATTTGGAGGCATGATATTGATCCTGATTAACTCTTTTGGATAACTCTTTTAGGTCTATGTGATAGCTTTTTTTTGATAAACTAAAAATGTTGAATGTCCAAGTAGTTATGTTACAAAAATTTAAATATTGAAAATTTAGTTTTTGAATGTGTGAATTTAAATTTTGAATCAATTAATAATGCTTAATAAACATATCACTTTAAATGATGAATTATTCAAATTACACTATTTTGTGAGGTCGTTTCTTCTAACAATACGATGCTTATATTGCTTTTTTATAACCCATTTTCATGGTTTAATTTGTTCCCATTTCGCTAATTATTATTATGAAAATGATTTTACTTTCTTTCATTCTGATTATTAAAATGTTTCGGCTCGTTAGGTTTTTAAATTATATATTAAAAATATTAATTTTAAAATAAAGAAGAGCATACATTCTATTAAAATAAAAAAAACAACCAAAATCAATTTAAATAGTAATAGATGTTGTAATTTGTGGAGAGAAATATATTAATATAAAAAAGAAGTGTGAAAAAAGAGGAGAGAGAAAGGTAATGCCCCTAATCTAGCTTGGTACTTCTTTTAAAAACAAAAAAAAAAACATTGGGTCACCTTTGAGCTTGCTTAGGTGGGTTCAAGTTGAAACCGAGTCCAATTCCATAAAGATCAGCCCAAAACTCTACTAGACTCCATTCTATTCCATTCATGATCCACCTGTACCACCAAGCCCAAACGGACAGATTTACGACCCAAGCCTGGACTTAACTGAAAACTGAAAACCGCGCAATTGGGGACTGAGCCCAAAATTTATATACAAATTATTATTAATTTTTATAGTTTGCGTGCGTTCGATAGTAATCCGTTAACCAAAATCGCATTCCGATCGTCGGAGGAGTGAGATGACGAAGAACAATGGCGGTGGCAGCAACAGCAATAACAACAACAATAGCAATGATTTGATGAATGATAAGGGTCGGACTTTACCCGTGGACCCGAATCTCCCCAGATACCTTTGTCAGAACTGCCGTTACTACCTCCATTTCGTCGGCGTCGACTCTTACGCCGACAAGTACTTAGCTCCCGATGCTTCTCGCTCCGCCGGTTAGGGTTCTTTTTGCTCTCTTTGTCCGTCTCCGAATTCTGCACTTTACCAATTTCTCGTCTTTCATCGTTGATATTGAATTTTTCGAGTTTTGCTAATGATCTGAGAGAGCAATGTTTGTGTTTGGTTATGAATGTGATTTTGATTGTTTTCATCTTAAGCTCAAATATTCAGTGTACGAATTTGAAGTTTTTTTTTTCTTTCTTTGTTTCCTTTCCAATTACGAAAGCGCAAGAAACAATCTTTTTCATGTTTGTGATTTGCTAGCTTGTCCTTTTTCTTAGTAAGATAGCCGGTTATGATGTTGATGCTTTATTTGTGAAGGATTTCTGCACTACTTGGAAGAGGGCATGGGAGGCTTCTGACTACTGTGATACCAAACATCTCCTCATTCTGAAAATTAGTAATCTTAATTGTAATTCTTTCGTACGATTTGAACAATTATAGGCAAATAACTATGTTACCTAACTTTATGAGCGTGTTTTGGAATTTGCAAATTTTCTTAACAAGTACAGAATGCTGACATTGTATGGAAATTTTTTTTGGGTGGTAGAATTTAATTTATAAGCCATGAACGCATATGATGGTGGTTCTGTTAAGAGAGACGTTGCGATACTTCAACTGTGTGATAATTTGGGATTAATGTGCAGGGGTGCATGGTTCTTCAGTACATGGGGCTAATAGTGTTTTAGCTTCAACACGTATGGATCACTCGTTTGTTGTACTGCCAAAGCAAAAAAATCAGGCACCAGGGGTACCTCCTCGCCCTCGAGCTGGAGCTGTTCAGCCTGAGGCTAGTCAGTCAGTTAGGGCAATGGAAGAATCATTTGTAGTTCTGCCTCCACCAGCAGCTTCAGTTTATAAGTCGGAATCTGCAGCTGATGGAGTTGGAACTCATTTGGTATATTCCGAAGGTGGCCCAACTAGTATTCCTTTCCATCCAAATAATTCTGGCTTCCACACCACCATAACTGTCCTGAAACGTGCATTTGATATTGCTACGACACAGACACAGGTAAATTGTATTTGCCACTTTGTTGATGAAACATGATCTTGAATATGATTGTGTGTGATGTGCTTTTCTTTGTGGAATCATTGCTCTGTTAATCATTCTTGTGTTCAACTCGATCTCACGTGGGAGGCTCTTTGTCTCTTTCCTTTACCAGGTGGAACAGCCGCTGTGTCTGGAGTGCATGCGAGTTCTTTCTGATAAACTTGATAAAGAAGTTGAAGATGTGAACAGGGACATAAAAGCATATGAAGCATGTCTGAAACAATTGGAAGGGGAGGCAAGAACTGTTCTCAGTGAAGCTGATTTTCTGAAAGAGAAACTTAAGGTTCATATTTGAGATTAGTTTAGCATAAAATAAGTACTTTTCTTTGCCTACAAAAATGAATGAACTGAATACTGTATACATAATGTTTGTTGTCTTTTCATCCCACTCTCCATGTGTCTCTCTATGAAGTGAGTAAATAAGTAGTACTATATAAGTCATTGTTAATAACACTCTCTTCATTATTATCATCAGTATTAGGGTGATGGAAATGATTATCTGGGTAATAATTTTGAAACGCCACTTCATGTTTTATTTGTCCGCTTTAATTGCATGAGCTTGCAATCTTCTGGTTCAACATTGATCTCCCTCCGAAGTTCATAACTTCTACTTCATTGCTTGCGTCTATGTAAGATAGAGGAAGAAGAAAGAAAGCTTGAAGCTGCCATTGATGAAACGGAAAAACAATGTGCAGAAGTTACTGCTCAATTGAAAGAACTGGAGTTAAAATCTAGTCGCTTCAAGGAGTTAGAGGAACGGTAAGCCATAGAAGAAGTGGATGTAGTTGTAATTCATTTTTATATGGAAGTATTGTTATTGTAAAAGATCTGTTTGTAGGTTACTTGCTTTGTTTTTATTTCTTTCTTTTTTTTCTGAATAATTTACATTTTGTCTTTCATAGCATTTGGTATGCATCTATAATACTTCATACTTCTCTCTTTGGCAGGTATTGGCAGGAATTAAATAATTTTCAGTTTAAGTTGATATCACATCAGGTTTGTTTGTGTTACTGTTTCCTGGTCATATTTCTCAGTAATCCCTGCATATTATATGGATATAAGCTTTCTGGTTCTATTGTGGCATTGTGCAGCAATTATTTTTATCCATTGTACTTGTTGGTAACTTGTCTAGGTCAAGTTCCTCTTTTACTTTATCACTCATATTGCTTTAGTTTAAGCTAGATTCTCTTGGCAACAGGAAGAAAGGGACGCAATTTTGGCTAAGATTGAAGTTTCACAAGCTCATCTGGAGTTGTTGAAGCGTGCTAATGTACTTAATGATGCCTTTCCTATTGGGCATGATGGCGAATTTGGGACAATCAACAACTTTCGCTTGGGAAGACTTCCTAGAGTTCCGGTATGTGAGTGACAAAATATATTTCTTTTTGGGATTAAAAAAGCACATTTCAATCACTGAAACTGCCTTTTCCTTTACTCATCAAATTCATATCATATGTTTGGAGCAGTTCTATTGGTCTTATGAAATACCTGGTTTAGTGGCAGTTGTAACTCATTACAATTTCTATCTCATCTTTTCAAGCAAACAGCAACCGCTTGTGTCTAGTGTTGTTGGCTGGAGCAGATAAGAAAACCAACCTATAATATAGCATTGTGGTTTTAAAGAAAAAATATAGTAATTGAGTAAGTTAGCAAGCCTGAGATGCTCCATTGGAATTGCATGTTATGTTGTACTTCTTTAGATTTCTTTTTTTTTTTTTTTTTTGGGTTCTTCACCCCCCCTCCTCCTCTCCAGGTTACTAAGTTGGTGGACACCTTTGACCTACTGTGGACATTTAAGCAAATCTCTTGGGAGGAACTTCAATTTTAAAGTTAATTTGTTTTATCATTGTTTAGGTTGAGTGGGATGAAATAAATGCTGCTTGGGGTCAAGCTTGCCTCCTTCTTCATACAATGGCTCAGTATTCCCGGCCAAAATTTCAGTATCCTTTGATTATGAGTTCATTGGTCTTAATCTTATAAATCTAATATTCCTTACCTAGATATAAAGAACTTTACCAGTATAATTGCTTCAGGGCCCTATAAATTGTGTTTCTGTAAGTCATGTTTTTCAAATTCTTTAATGCACTTGTTTTCAGATATCGAATAAAAATCATTCCTATGGGCAGTTATCCTCGCGTTGTGGACACAAGCAACAATGTTTATGAACTGTAAGTTGGTAGCTTCTTATTATTTGTATTGAATTCTTTCAAGTGGCATTGGTAAGTGAACTAAATTTGAGAACTAAATTTAAGAGGGGTGTTATAGAAATATTAACTTGGGTTCCCAGGACAAAGGACATTGATTTTTGATATATGAGGGGGAAAGTGGGGGAGGAGCAGATGACTGGATGGCTGGGTATCACCTATGATGGTTTTCTCTTAGTCAGTCTGTCTGGAATCTTCTTTCATGCCAATTTACTAGTGATTTTACGATAGGGTGCTATCTTGGTAGTTTTTGAATTGAATATTTTCTTTGTAGCTGTGTTGCAGAGTGGGATTTGGATATTCCTAGTTTGTCTTTGTATTGTACATCTGCAGGCTGGCATTAGCTAGTTGTCCTCATGCTCTTTCACGAAATTTATAGTTCACCTGTTTTTTTCTGGGTACATTCATTCATATAATTCTCCCAGTTTTGGTATAGTAAAAGTTATGTAACTAGTCATCAGGTAGCCCACAGTCACTGCTATCATCTGATATGTATTTCTCTTCCTGTGTTATCTGATTTGTATCTTCCTTGATGCATCTAATTTGTTTATGTCTCAGCTTTGGTCCAGTTAATTTGTTCTGGAGCACACGCTATGACAAGGCAATGACATTATTCTTGACATGCCTTAAGGATTTTGCAGAGTTTGCAAATGCCAAGGATAAAGAGAACAATATTCCTTCTCATAAACAGTTTGAGCTTCCTTACAAGTATGGCTTTTTCCCCCAAAAAATGAAAAAAGTCCATTTACTGAAGTGTGATCTCTCTTACTCTCTCATATTCACATACAGACGTTAGTTTTTTCCAAAGGTTTAACTTGGTATATGTCCACAGATAAAGAATACAACCAAATTTACCATCATATGCTGATTCTGGCTTTTTTGAGCCATAAGCTATTTTGGAGCATACTTGTTTGCTTCTTAGTTTATTTAAACTACCCTTGTTTCTGCAAGATCAATTCCTGCTCTTAGTTAAGTTTTACTTTTTGAAGATTTGTGGTTTTATTTGGCGCAAGCAATTCAATCTCGTTTTGGGATAGCATATGCTAGAAAGCAGTTGCACATGATCTTTTTTTTTCGCTCATCATGTGGCTCACAATTTTGGGGTTTACATGTGGCTCATAATTTTGGGGTTTATTTACAGGATTGAAAATGACAAAGTGGAAAGTTACTCTATTACACAGAGCTTCAATAAACAGGAGAATTGGACGAAAGCTCTCAAGTACACCCTCTGCAACTTGAAATGGGCTCTCTTCTGGTTTGTCGGTAATACTAATTTCCAGCCGCTTCAGGCTACTGCCTCCTCTCAAGCTGAAGTCACAGCTACAAGCTCGTTGTACAGTAAAAAACCTACTGTTGCCAAATCCTGACCTGGAATCGCCTAACATAGAATAAGAGTATACCTGATAACTATGTGTAAATACATTAAAGGGTTTAGTTTCCTGTATTCACTAATTGTTGTGTAACTGTTACCATGTATGAACTCCTTGATAATATCAAGCTATTAAGGAAGAAAAATTTGTTCTCTGTGGTGTTTCTTGATATACCTTTGCTTGTGCGTAGTTGTGTGCTTATGACAGTTGAGTTAGAAGAAATGAAGTACAGAAAATTTAGATGGTAATCCTTAATGCACGTTTTGTTTTTCTCCTCCGCCCAAGAATTTGTAGATCCATTTGTGACAAATAAAAAGAGAAAACGAAACTAATTTATACAAATGGGATGGACATTGGGTAGCACAGCAGGCCTGGAGGTCTCTTTTGGGATCCAGATCGAACAATGCATTTTGGGATAGGGTACAAGAACATCCATATATGGCTCGAATCAATCTGTGTACCACAAACTGTTGTGGCCATACGCAAGAATCTAATCCTATAGAGTACTGTACAATTACGATATGCGTACATCTCTGGCCTCAGAATCATAGCGTCGATTGATTTCATACTGTTTGGAGATGCATGATGCCCCGGGTCAGGTACAACAGAATATGAATTTCCTGACTTTCACTGGAGTGATTTATGGGATTCACACACCGCGGCCCAAGCAATAGCGCTGCAATTGCCTCCTCTGAAAACTCCGTTCATTACAATTGTATGGGAAAGACTAACAGAAATTCCAGTTTAGAAGCACCGAGCTAACAGAATCAGCCAACTATATAACCCCCGATGCATGTGCTCTGCCTTACCACAATCCCAACATAGTTTGGATAGAACACAGAGTTCCAAAATTAAGAAGATCAAATTCAACTACAATGGCTAGGTTGCTTGTGCTAGGACTGTTTGCAGTATTGGCAGCCTCAAGCTGGCAAGCCACAAAAGTTGATGGTGCACCTTCTTGTGAATCTGTCAATGATCTTCTGAATGCCTGTGTGGGATACATATCAAATTCTATAGATACGCCGACAAATGCTTGCTGTGAGGGTGTGATAACGCTGAGTACCTCGGCACCAACCAGACAAGATCTTATAGCCATCTGCAACTGCATCAAAGCAGACTTGCCCAGTATAGGAGAGAGTACGAATTCCACTCGCATAGCTCAACTTCCTCATGAATGTGGAGTCCAAAGAGAGTTTCCTCCTGTGGATGCCAACTATGATTGCTCCCAGTAGGTCACCCGGGCTCTCTATCCCTCTATATATCCAAATTTTTTGCGTACAAATGGCAAACATAATTTGTAACGTGTTATGATTTTTGCATGGATCATGCAGGATCCCTTCTGTCTGGCTTTGAATGTAATGATGATCAAGACTGCTCAAATGATGGTGGATTTAAGCTTAGCAAGGCTGAAGAATACTGCAGTACTCATATATAAGTTTTCTGCTACTCAATTATATAAATATATATTACCAGTGGAAGCTAAATTCAACTCATCGAAGATGATGATGCATCTAAGAGTTGTCCAGGTGAAGTTATGAATGTCTGAATAAATAAGATAAATTAATATGTTCCTATTGCCCAGTTTATTAAAAAAACTTGGAACATGATGAACAAGGTACGTTGAAGTGAGTTGCATAATAACTCCCACTTGTATGCATTCGTTTGACAGAACAAACAATCCAATATGTGGGAGTTGCAACCGGAACAAACGAAGGAACTTTAATCAGCAGCATGGACATACGCATGACTGATGAAAAAAACAACATTAATTAATCCTTAAATAATATCCATATCTCGGAGGCAAAATATGACAAGAACCAACTTGGTGCATGCACCAGAATGTTTTCTCAGCATATGATAACACACTTAATCCTTAACTGTTATGCATGCATTTGTCAGTTAAATGTTATGGTTTATTTCGCTGCAAAAGCTGCATCAAAATATGGAAAGATTTGGATGTATATGAATTGTAATTTTATTTTACAGTTTTATATTTTCGAAATAATTTTTATCTCAACTTAAAAACGCAAAAAATGCAATCTATGTGAACCCAATAGTCACAGGAAATTACGCAAACACAACAGAACATCAAGAATTGCAGGAGAAAGACCTCCACTTAATACTTCGCATTCTTTTCCATACGATGCAATTTCGAAGTTTATTAATGGTGCATCCAACTTGACTTAGGCAATTTTTTTTTTTTAATTAGAAAATGCATGAATTAATCGACTAGGAAATTTCAGATAGGACCTCCAAATAGTACAGGGTGGTTGGAACAAATTGATGAATCTAATGCTCAGCATGGATATCATGGTAATTAAAAACAACACCAACAAACAATGCTTGTACGTTAAGTTATTATTCCATGCAACCATGCATGGCTGACATTTCTCTGATACGTAAAAGTTTAGTCAATAAGAGCGTTGGGCAGTTCAACTTAATTTGCAACATCTCGAATTTGGCCACCAAACATCATAATATTCTAATGTCCCTACCATCTTTGTACATCTATAATTAAGCATAATTCTGATGGTGGGACAATCGGCAAATCAAGTATAGAGAGAGTTTAGAGTTATATCGATGATGGCTGCCCAAAAATTCATAGTAAAGATTGAGGATGCAAAAGAATTTGGTGAAGATGGGAAAGCATCAAGAGGTCCAGTTTATCGAAATGTATTAGCAAAAGATGGATTCAGGCCTCTTCCTCAAGGGATTGACAGTTGTTGGGACATTTTCTTGTAAGTTTTCATAACTATTCTTTCCCTTAATAACACTTCCCGGAAAGAAATTAATTTTTTAAAAGAGAGAAAATTAAAAATTAAGAGAAAATCAATTGCTAACCATTTATGAGTTAATGATTAGAAAAAAACCACGCTTTACTTTCAGAAGTGGTGGTACTAATGAAAGTTTGCATATTTGTAAGTCTAGCTTGAGGGAGCACATATATTTGCACAAAGAAACGATACCATCATACAGTAGCTCTGCCAGGATTCCACTTTTAATCTGTGCATTATTTGGAGTATGATCAGTCATCCCTTCGACTTCGAGCTTGAAAATCTCTCTTCCAGTTCCAGTAATGGCAGAGGATAAAAATTTGTGTTCGGCTCTCTGGGAGGGATGAGAAAAAAAGAATCTTGAAATTCAACTAATTTCTGTTTCTTTTTTCACCCTCTTCCCTGATCTCCAAACAGCAAAAAATGGAGCTTAGTTAATTATAAGAACCCTTTACATGATTACTTCAAAAAAGCATCGGAGTTTAATCATCTGGTTAGGAAATGCACAAGGCAATAAAATGATTGCATCTTTATGTTATAATTTACATTGATTAATTGTAGGGCTCCACATTCTGTGCTTGTCCTTAGAGGTTACCTAAACTCCATTGCAGTACCATAGAGCTAAAAGTACTACTGTATTTGTGTAAGACGTTTGTGTCTTTGTGACAGTAAGTCTGCTAAGGATTATGCAAACAATCGGATGCTGGGAGATCGTGAGATGGTTAATGGGAAGGTCATTCTTAGTCTTTAGTTTTTATCATAAATCTATAATTTTTGTCAAAACTTTAAGATATTTCTATTGCGTTGTATGTGTTTTGCAGGCAGGTAAATATGTGTGGTTGACTTACCAAGAAGTATATCATTTGGTTTTGAAGGTGGGAAACTCCATTCGCAGTTGCGGTGTTACACAAGTAAGTTCTGGTCTGTTCATTTCTCTGATATACTTTCAGTTTGCTTTGATATTTATGATGCTAAGAGAATTCAATCTTATTGAGTTGGGCAACAAGAAATTTATGGTGGGAGTTTTAAAAATTTTATAAGACTAAAGCTCCAAATCATGTCTGTCTCCAATCATTCTCTCAAATTCGGTAGCATAGCAGGATCAGTTATATCTTGACTGCATCAAATTTCCACTCATTTATGAGAAGTTGATAGTCATTGTCTCATCTACTATCACATTCCGGAAGCATTTTCCTCAAAGCGTTGATATTGTTTATTTGCTTTTCTGATTCTTGGGTATCTAGGGTGATAAATGTGGAATTTATGGTGCCAATTGCACAAAATGGGTTATAAGCATGGAGGTAACTGCTGAATGCAATCATTCATATTTTCCTGAATGTTGTTTCCTTTCATAGTATTTTGTGCACATCAATTGGGTAAAATTTCATCTCAAAATAAAAACCACGCCAAATTTTGGTGCATTTTACTCCCCTGGTTTACAAATGTAAACAAAATCTTTTTAACTTTACAGGCATGCAATGCTCATGGACTTCACTGTGTTCCTTTGTATGATACGCTAGGTAAGTTGTTCACACTTCCTAGTAATGCCCTACACTCATCTTCTCCCTCGACAAAGATGAGACTGGAAGAAATATATCACTGAGAAACTAGACATAAAATAGCTATACAAATGCATAAGCATTTGGATGACTAAGCATGAGTATCTTTGCTTCTTTACCTTGAGAATGGAGATTTGTCATCAGAATGAGAGAATGAAAAATTAAGTGTTCTGTATGGAAAAAATCTAGATAGTATAGTCATGCTAGTTAGGTGATATTCCTTGGTAAGTTCATTATCATGCTTACAATTTCAGTTCTGAAAACAGTAATGTCCATCATACCATTAGTCATCCATGTAATATACGGTGAACTTTAGAAACATGGTAACTTGAGAAGAAAGGAAAATGAATGGAGAAGAAGAAGATCTCCTGAAGAGTACAGACCCTTGAATTCCCTTGAATCCACAAGTTCTAAAGTTTACAAATCATTTAGCTCTGTGTTACTATGTGCATTCAGATGAATATTTCCAGTGTGATTGCCAGAGTTCATGGGATAGAACCAGATGTGTAATACATATATCAATGGGCTCTTCAGTCAGTCATTGGGAATAATTAGCATTCAAGTTGAATGTTGCTATCTTGAAAACTATCTTGATTGTGGTTTTAGGTGCTGGTGCTGTCGAGTATATAATTTGTCATGCAGAGATTTCAATTGCTTTTGTGGAAGAAACAAAAATTTCCGAGGTAACCGCTAAGAGACAATAAAGTTTCGCTATTCCTCCTACTATTTCTTTTTCTTTAGTTCCCCTATCCACTCCTTATTTGAAGAAATTTGGCTACATAGAGCTATGGGTCAAATTTCCTCATAAGCAACTGACTTTTAGACTGCATATTCTTTAGGTGTTGAAAACATTTCCGACCACTGGGAAGTACCTAAGAAGTAAGTTCCTAATCAGCTATCTTCTTACTAAGCTTAAGATCTGGGTTAGTTTAAGAAATTAATGCTTGTGGTTCATCATGTAGCTGTTGTGAGCTTTGGGAGGGTTTCCGACGAGCAAAAGGAGGTTTCTGGAACTTTTGGCTTGAAAATATTTTCTTGGGACGAATTTTTGGTTTTGGTGAGCTACTTGCTTTGATTTACTATCAATTTTGTGTATTAGCCACTCTTGCCCAGTAAGATTTTCAGATATTTTGTAGTCAGTTTTGCATTTTTGTGATTACTATATGAATGGTTTATATCAGGTAACTTAGGATGAGCACAGTTGAGAATGATTTTTTCTTTTTTTGATGGAAGAATAAGCTGAATAGTTGCATAAATTGATTTTTTGTGTTGCGACTTTGTTTCATACTCGAATTACTCCTTCAGGGATTGGGCCAGCAGTTTGACCTTCCAGTAAAGAAGAAGATGGATATCTGCACAATAATGTACACAAGTGGAACCACAGGAGACCCAAAAGGAGTTATGATTTCCAATGAAGCCATACTTTCCATCATATCAGGGGTAGATCACCATCTGAAAAGCATAAATGAAGAGGTGAACTTGAGATTTTGCCTTGGTAGCATACTTTCACTTCCAGACTAAAATGCAAAATTGGGATAATTGTATACAAAATAATGAAGACCAGAGTATGATGCTCTGATTGAAAATAATTATTGGTTATTTTGCTGGTCCATCCGACATTAAATCTTTAGTTTATGTTGAGCATTAGTCTCCTTTTAATTCCTAACATTTGTTTTGAATTCTAAACAACATTGGCAGTTCAATGATAAAGATGTATATTTGTCATATCTTCCCTTAGCACATATATTTGATCGCGTGGTTGAGGAATTATTGATCAACAGAGGTGCCTCAATAGGATTCTGGCATAAGGTAACTTTTGATTTTATCTATGAAATTGAGTGTGGAGACCTGATGTTTGGTTCAGCTATGGATACATAACTATTATTTATCTCGCATCCTCAGGACGTCAAACAATTGGTTGATGACATAAAAGAGCTTAGACCCACCATATTTTGTTCTGTTCCTCGAGTGTTAGATAGGATATATTCAGGTAAACTTCTTGCTTTTTCCTCCAAGAGTTAGCTTGAAAACCAATCTTCATAATTTTTGGGATCTTCAGCTTACCCATGTTTGGGACACTTTGTTTTTAGTGTTTGAGCTTCATTTCTGTTGCCTTCTATCAAGCAAATCTGTTTAGAGGAGTGGTAATGGGTTTATCTGGCATTATAAAAACATCGCACTGTTGCTAATAACTAGTAGTTAGATGCTTATTGGTGTAACTGGTTCACCCTCATCAGGTCTGACAGAGAAGGTTTCTTCTTCCGGACTTCTCAAGTATGCACTGTTCAACCTTGCCTACTCATAGTAAGTTCAATTTGCTTCAAAAATGCATTTTAATATTTGTTTTCCAAAATCTTCTGCACCTGAAAGATAAATAACTAGTGGAAGGTATTACATTGGAGATGGAGCACTTAGTAGCATGATAAGAAACTGATGCAACCTCAGTCCCCTCTTGAAAATCATAATATTTAAATCAAGTATATGTCCTTTTCTTGTAAAATTGCGAAGGGGAAAAATAATTTTGAATGACCAGGTTGGAAATGAAGCAGGTATAAACCTATTCTTCAAACTTATTCTGCACTAAGCGTACCTTGTTGCTAAATTTGGAGAAAGACTTCTAATTTTAGACTTGAGCTTATGGTCCAATCACCCATTTTGTTTATCTGCAGCAAATTGAATAGCATGAGTAAAGGGTATAAACATGTGGAGGCAGCACCTAAGCTGGACAAAATTATCTTCAGTAAGGTAATAAAACTATTACTGGGGCACCACTTTTTTACGATCATTTTCTTCCTCATAGCAGTGCATTTGGTTCATGTATATCTTTCTCATGCAATGACTATGAGTTTAGGTGAAAGAAGGTCTGGGAGGGAACATGCGTCTCATTTTATGTGGAGCTGCTCCTCTGTCTTCCACTGTGGAAACCTTTCTACGAGTTGTTACATGTGCGCATGTATTGCAAGGATATGGTACACATAGTTTAGATCATTATTTGCCATAGATCTTAAATTTACTGTTGTTTGTGCCGTAGAAATATATGAAAAAACTGCCTACTTCCCGCCCAGTATGCTGTATTCATATAAATCTTGATCACAATGAATAGCTGATGCATTATTTTAGTTTTATTACTATTCCTTTTTTCCCTCTTAGAGTAAGTGGGAGGCTAATGACTCCTAAAGATATTGCAAGACTGCAGATCAAGAATTAGGAAAGTTACTGATTAAAGAATAAGAACAAAAAACAAGGAACTTTGTAGACACCTGATTCTGTTTAATTTGAACATTTCATACTTAAAGGTGATTAAATATGTACTTTGTGGACTGTATCACTCTACAAGAAGTGTTCCTTCATCAATCTTGTGCAGGTTTGACAGAAACTTGTGCTGGGTCATTTGTTGCACAACCAGATGAACTATCCATGGTAGGTACAGTGGGCCCTCCATTACCAATTGTTGATGTGTGCCTGGAATCAGTTCCTGAAATGGGGTATGACGCCCTTGCAAGCACCCCAAGGGGGGAAATTTGTATAAGGGGCAAGTGTTTGTTCTCGGCCTACTACAAGCGTGAAGATCTCACAGAAGAAGTAATGGTCAATGGATGGTTCCACACTGGTGAGTTCATTTATGTCAATTAATTGTGGACAAGATTACATTTAAGTTCTGTTTCTTAGTCTAAACTTATAGTTAATTTGCAATAGGGGATATTGGTGAATGGCAGCTCGATGGGAGCATGAAAATCATTGACCGCAAGAAAAACATTTTTAAGCTTTCCCAAGGAGAATATGTTGCCGTGGAAAATCTGGAGAACATTTATTCCCATGCCTCTTGTATTGATGCGGTATGTTTCTTCTTTGCTTGAAGATAACTGGGAAAGTGTTTCAATGTTGTTCCTTTGGTAGTACACATTAAAATTCCTGTATAAAACCATAATAGCAATCTAATCCACCTCAAGAAATTAAATTAGCTTCATTTCTGCAATCATTCACCAAGGCAAAAGATTTTACATCTTACTCAGCACCCTTATCCATGATATCATCTTGACCAAAAATACATACTCCATACCAAGGGATATCTTAAAATTTCCGTTTGTAGGCTTTTGGTTTCCTGGTTATGAATAGAAAGAACACTCTCATTTGTACACCACTTATGCATTTTCATTGTTGCATGGGTATTCCTTAAACCATGCCATATTTGTTCATCATATCAGTCAACGAGAACATGTTCTTGTTTGGAGGAATTTCATGTAAAAATGCAGCAATTTCTGACTCAAAATATGATAGGCTGGAAGTCCGTTGTTCATTCTCTAAATGATCAGACATAACAGATTCAAAAATAGCAATTTATTTACTCGTATATATAAAATTTCAAGTCCCGGAGGTCCATGAAAATTGATGCAGACCTAAATGCATGCAGTTACATTTCCATTTGGGAATAATAGTTTCCTTCAACTGAAAGTTAGGTGCTTTCCTCTATGATTCTAACATCAGCATCTTCTACTGGAGTTTCATGTAACATTCTTATGATTCAGATATGGATCTACGGTAACAGCTATGAGTCTTTTCTTGTTGCTGTTGTCAACCCTAACACTGAATCACTTGAATCCTGGGCTGAGGATAATGGACTGACTGCAGATTTTCACACTTTATGTGAACATCCATTGGCTAAAGCATACATTCTTCAAGAACTGAGCAAGATTGGGAAAGAAAAGCAGGTACATTATTGTTTCTCATTCTGTGCCTTACTTTCTTAGATAATGATAATGTAGTGGTATAGAGATTAATATAGTTATGACCTGCTTCTGTTGACAGTTAAAAGGCTTTGAGTTTATCAAAGCTGTACATCTGGAAGCAATACCATTCGATATGGAACGGGACCTTCTTACCCCTACATACAAGAAAAAGAGAGCCCAGTTTCTGAAATATTATAAGGTTTGGTTTATCTTCTTTTTTTCTTGGCTAACACTACACTTATTGCAGTATGTTACATTCCTGAACTCCACAAAGGTGGGGCAGACCACCCTCCTTTCTCCTTCATCATGCGAAAGAATCAAATATGACACTTTATTGCTGTCCTGGTTGCAGAAAGAAATGATGTTCTAGCCATTTTAAGATAACTAGTGGTTTTGAAGATACTCTTAAGAAAATAATGAATACAGTGTTCAATAGCGGCCAAGAATGTTTTTTTAACCCGCTCTAATAATACAGGCATGAAAACTAAGGGGGTTTACCAAAATATAGGATAAAAAATGGCGATCATCCACATTGATAATTGTACTTGAGCTGACCTTTTATGAATGCTAAATTGCAGAATATCATTGAAGGTCTTTACAAAAGTGCAAGATAATCTCATCAGAGGATGGATAGTTCATCATTTTGCCAGAAGTGCTGTCCTTGTATTTTCAAATGCAGTGTCGCCTAGGCTCATATCTATTGCTGATTAATCATGTAAACATTAAATGTAAGTCCATTTTTGAGGAACTAGAAGGCTGATGAGATTAGAACGTGATTTATTCAGTATTCATTGATTCTCTCAGCTGCACAGCATATTGTTTGTTGGCATGGCCCTGAATTCTAATAATTTAATGTTGGTGATACCTCTTGCAGAGTTGCAAATATGAGAGGAAACACACACTATGCTTCATATCACAAACATGTAATATTATATGAACTCATCAATCAAACAATTATCTAGTTCCTTTATCTATTACAGATCTAATTCTATTTGAAGTGTATGTATTTAATGATGTTTAGTAGGTTCATTTTCTACAGTAATTTATCCCTTTTTAACTACTCTTACTGTGTATTTTATGAATGTTGAATCCGCAATAATATCTATCTCATTTTTTGTTTTATTATTTTTACAATACTAAAAGTTTATATCTTGAAATATATAAAAATCTTGACTTTCTCACTTATTTTTTTTTTCTTAGAGGCACTTAATATTCACGGGTATCTTCCTCATAATATTCACTAGTTCTATAGTTTTATCTATCAAAGTTCAAATATTCCAATAACTATTTTAATAGTTTTATTCTTCCTATGTTTTTCTTTCTTTATCTCTCTAATATGTGTATGAAGACTTGCGCCTTTTGCACTACATTTGAGTTCTCATAGAAATATAACTATTTTTACCAAAACATTGCAATTGGACCCTACAATGTGCTTTTTAAAGCAGGGATGTTTTAATTTTTACACAATTTAAAATATGATCCATATCAATAGATTAATAATTTTTACATTGGTTATTAATTTAACACAATCTTCTTTTTTTTATTATTCAGACTTGGACTAGCCATGTTAAAAATATTTAATATATAGATATGTAAAATGTTAAATATATATATATAAATATGTTTAACATGGGTGAAGTTTAGTTGCTGATGAATATAGGGCTTGAAATTAGAGTGGTCTGATTAGGGGTGTAAGCGAACTAGTACGTTCAGTGAACAGCTTGTGAACAAATTCGGTTACGTTCATTTATGTTCGTTCGTTAAGTTAAACGAACAATAAACGAACAGATTTTAGTGTTCGTTTAATAAACGAACACGAACAGACATGTGTTCGGTTCGTTTATGTTCACGAATAAGCTCGTTTAGTGTTCGTGAACATGTTCGCTTAATATTCGTTTAAAGCTCATTTAGTATTCGTGAACATGTTCGATTAATATTCATTTAAAATAATATATATAAATATATATAATAATATTAATAAAATACACAATTTTATCAAAACTATGTCGTTTATGACTATTAGGATTAATTCTCAACTTAGGACTTAAAGGGTATTTGTTTGAATTTAAAGGGTATTTGTTCTTAACTTTTTTTAGGTAAATATATATACTTTGTAAACTTTGCATTTGGAGTTAATTTTCTATTGTTAATCTCTTTTCTTTTCTTTTCTTTTTTTTCTTGTTGAAACAGGATGTGCTGAGATTTCAAAGTTTTATAGTCGTTGTTTTACTCTTTTTGCAAGTTACTCATTTTTAGTATGAAATTGTACACTAAAAGTTCTAGTGGTGTAAGCGAACAGATTTTTCGGTGAACATGTATAAATATATATGTAATATTTATATATTATATTATTTTAATTTTTTGTTTATTTAAGAGCTTGCAAACATATTTGTTTAAACGTTTGCGAACATGTTCATTTAAATGTTCGCGAACATGCTCGTTTAAATATTCGTGAACATGTTGTTAAGTGTTCGTGAACATGCTAACGAACATTAACGAACATTAATAAATATATTCGAAATCAGCTCGTGTTCGTTTAAGTTTTTTATATTTGTCTTCGAGATCGACTCGTGTTCGTTTAAAATAAACGAACAGATCTTTAACAATGTCCGTTCGAGATCGTTCGATTCATTTACAACCTTAGGTCTGATGTAACTTCTCATAACACACGCAGATGGAACAGAATTCTTATTAAAATAGACAAGCCACGGAAAGCAATTCTGCGGCTGGAGAATTCACTATGGTAATTCTATAAATATGAATCATATGCTTCCCTTAAACATGGCAAAAACTAGCAAAATATCAGAAGCAAAATTTTTTCAGTCAGTCGTAAAGAAATCTTTACAAGAAACTCTAGTCTCCATCTCTACATTGGACCCATTGCATTGAAATCCGGCTCGGCTGGCTTCTGGGGCAGAAGAGGTGGTAACCTGGGAGAAACTTTAGCATTATACGGCTGATTGCGGCGTAGTGTACGTAGTGCGTTGGCAGCAAACTTAGATGCATAAATGGTGGCAGCAAGGCTGGTTAAGTGTCCTTCTCCAACCAGGGCACCCTGTAATCTATCCTCTTCCTCCCGCAAGGACTTCTCAAGTTTCTTCCTGCAATGACGGCGCCAAGCTACTTGTATGAAACAAGCTGCCCATGTTCTCCATTGCTGTGAGTAGAACCTGAGATACACTTGCACAGTAAGAACTGATGCCTATTGCAGCACTTTTTAAAAGTAGAACCAAGTCGCACTAAGATGCAGGTAAATGATCAAAGAATTTATGCATTGATATGTGATACATGTTGCCATTTTATTCATTTTACCCTCCTCCAAAACCATATCAAATGGAGTGAGAAGGCTGGAATCATGCATAAAGAGCTGAAAGTATCTACTACCTTAGTACTACCTAACAGATAAAGTAGTTCTGATCATCATGAAATATTGTGGCCATTCAAAAAAAAAAACACATATTTTAAAGAATTTATTTGTTAAACTCGCCTGAAGGTGTGCTGGAGCTGCTTGCTATGGAGACGCCTGAACTGGGAGGCTACAAACCTCAGATCATCAGCCTTCAAAGCAAAGGCTTCTACATCTTTCACTGCTTGGACCGTTCTGGTTGAGGTTGGAAGGCTGGAGCTGGAATGGGGATCCAAAGCCCATGTAAGAAGCTCCTCTCCACAAAAATCACCAGCAGTGAGATAGACAGAATTGAAGAAGCCAGTTCTTCCACCATTGGTGGTCATGGTCAATAGATTGCCTCGCATAAGAAAGAGCATCTCATCAACAGGATCACCCTCACGATATATGCAGCTGTTCTCGGTGTAAAGAACTGGTTTAAGACGATCACACAATGCATCCAACAACCGATCATCCATTTTTGCAAACATTGGCACCTACAAGTAATGATAAAATCATTTTAAGGAAACATTTCAGGGAAAAACACAAAATAGACAAAGGAAGTTGCTAACACATAGAAGTATCAAAAGACGGATGAAAAGTACTCTGGTCAGTAAAGCCCAGCAGTGATGGCGGTTTATATCCCTCCTCAAATCCTTTGGAAGATTCTTAATCAGGGTATCTTCCTGAACACCTCTAGTCTCTTGCCATTTATACTGTTCATACCTCCTAATCCGCTGCCTAAGATTCTCAGGCAGCATACGATGAGACATCCACTGCCCTACATCTTGCCTTTTCACTCGCATTTCCTCTACCCTGACAGTGATAGACTGCAAATATTTCTGCAGCAGCAGGGAGTTAAAGATGTCGAGCATTTCAGTTCACAATCACGAAGATGACAAATTACAATAGTATCAAAAAAATGTTGGGGGAGTTGCAATGATAGCGGAGACTCAGATAAACATGAGAAGATGTTTCAAACAAGTGGATGAGAATTAACTTTTTTACCTGCATGTTGCCAATAAGCAGTGCAAACAGAACCAAGCCAATGATTGAAATGAAGATGGCAAAGAGATTTTCCCCAATAAAGTTGCTTGTATTAAGGTTTTGTCCCAAGGAACTGAACAAGAAATGAAAGAAAGTAAATTTTATCACCCAATTGAATGATGTGAATTGGTAAATTACTGATTAGAAGTGTATACAATCAGAGTTTGGTAATCCTGTCACTGAAAGAAAGATAGCTAATGTTTAATTAAATTGACAGGAATTGGATTTTTACGTGCAAAAATGAATCTGCCATAGCTTTCATTAGGTCACAAAACCACTTATTATTATTATTTTTTTTTTCCTTTTTAGTTTCTAAGTCATCGTGATGCTTAAAAGATCAGTCTAGAGCTGAAACCATGCATTTCTAAGTCATCATGGTAAAGTTTAAGTGGAAGACAGCAAAAAGATAAAGAACAGTCCGGTTCAAAATGTTTTAGACCATTCTTCAAATGAAGTAAGCTTCTCTTGTGCACAAGAAGCTAACTCATACAGGACAGAAATTGGGTATCTGGATATAAACTGAGATTAAATTCCTCATGGTAAACATGCCAATGTAAATGGTGCCATCATTACAAGACAATCCTCAAGAGATGCCTTCTTCAAAGTTATCACATAGATTCGATGGTAAATGGGAATGAAACAAACACATACAGCTGGCCAAGATGTTATTAATGGACTGTTTAGTTTATTTACTTTCTAAATCAGCATAGATTGTATTTTCATTGTCAAAATGGTCTCTTGTGGTTGCGCTCATAGTCTTTCCGTCATCTCTTCTGAGGTTCATAATGTGGTGTGTAGTTATCTATGAAGCCCAAAGGAATGATCTATCTACTCTTATCAGCTAAATATAAACTTCACTTTATCAGCTAATGCCTTATGTGTCTAGGTAAACAGCCATAGGCTTCTCAAATGTAATGATCAAAGTCTAGGCTCACAAATTGTCTTGCGGGATGGAAGTTGAATGAGTGTGTTTTGTTAAAATTTAAACAGGAAAAACACACAAGCGCATGGAAGAAAGAAGTGAAAACCAAGGAGATGGCCAAGGAAAAACAAATTATACTTGCAATAATCATCATCATCAAGCTCCAAGGGCAAACCTTAAATTTCGCAGACCCCACCAGAAGCAGTATAAGAGCTTCTGCCAAAAGTTTCCCTTTTCTACCACCTCAGACCGAAGAGCATCAAGGAATATCCCAAAATTAAAATCTGTTGGCAGTTTTATCTCATCTGGTTCAAGGAGAGGGCAAGAAGAATAAAGAAATGAAAAGTTTCCTGACTGATGTTCTCCACAGTACAAACCATCAAGGTCACAACGATTTTTATCACAGGATTTACGCCAGCATGTATCTACACGTTCTACCGCGAACAAGTACCAGAATGCTCCAATTACCTGACATGAATATTTGCATTCACTAGTAGGACAAGAAGCATCAACACAAATAGGGCCTTGGCATGCCAAAAATTAGGTAAGGAAAGAAGCCAGGTGACACAAGTGTCTTCTGAAGTACAGAAGAAACAACTAACAGCCAGTTGGGAATCCACAACCTATACAAGGATAAGATTTTTCAAACTCTCCTGCGATCACATAATGATCTATGTTGCCAAGAATAGTGCCTTTTGATGGTCAAGTGATAAATATTTTATGCCTGTAGCATGTATTGCAGAGGATAAACAAGTTATTCATTCTGTGGAGTAAGTCCAAACAATGTTGCTTCAACTGAGTAGTAAAATTTCTAGGGGAGATTATTTCTTAGCTGTTTGCGGCAGTGCTCTAAGTTCAATATCTGTCTAACAAGTTTGAGTAAACACATGCACTGATATGTATCTTTTAATTTAACTTTATTTTTTCTATTCATAATTTCATATATTTTCATATGCAGTTTAAAATCTTTTAGGTAAGATCCATGATCTAGTTAAATGGAATAGTAAGCAATTTATAACCAAACTGCTGAATGCTTGCATTCATGAGCATGACATGTTTCTGAGAAACGTACATTACTTGCTAGCATATACAGAATCAGATTGAACGCAGCACCAGCCCATGGAGTTTCAGTGAACATCCCAGAATTCCTCGTTACTTCCTTGTACAATGGATATATCCGAATAAGTCTCGGTACATACTGCAAGAATATGGCAGTCTCCAACATGTCTTTCGTAACCAATGAAGCTGGGGCGGCGTTTACCCTTGGGGCTATAAGGATTACCACCTGGAAAGACAAAAAAAATTTATAAAAAGGAAAACAATATTTTATTGGAATCATGATTTGGTAGAGAAATGAAATGACTGATTAGGATCTGCATCAAACAAATGTCTACAACACATCAAGTCTTGCATGATGCAAATGGACACACTCCTGGATTGAGAAAAGAGTAGGAGACTTACCTGAGGGAGGGGAAGAACTGCTAAAATGTCGACAATGAAGTAAGATGACAAGTATCGTTTAGATATTGCCCAAAAATCCTCAATCAGCTCACCCCTTCCAAATACTCGGGATGATGGGGCAATATATCCGGTACGAAATTGCAGGAATATGTGAAATGTATAGAATATGTCAGTAAATGAACGGAGAATGCAAGCTATGATCTTCAACTTATTGTCCAAATCAAGGCACTTATTCTTGTTATCAATTACTGGGACGTAGAAGAACAAGGGATCTAGGGACACTGCAAGTATACAGGACACTACAAAAATTTTATTCCATAGCTGAAGAAATGAACCCTGAGGATCAAGAACTTTCTTCCTGTCACTGGGTATTTTCGCTAGCTGATCAGTTTGGATTGAAGGGGAGAAATTCAGTGACCTCTTTAAGCTTTTCATCCTTTCAGAACCCATCTCAAATCCTCTTCTAATAATTCTATTCCTCAGTGAACTGAGACTAGGTTTGCTACCGGTAGAAACCTGTCCATTAGTTGAAGGAGAGTGCTGTTCCGAATCAAAAGATCTCTCAGAACTCCAGTCCTGAAACCTAGGCACCAAAAATGTGTACACAACAACTTAAGCCTAAAAATTAGCATTTTAAATACAGGTGTACAAATACAATCTTTTATTTAAGACAGGGTGACAAAATAGAACATAAGTTGACGACAATTCCCACCGTCAAAATCCTCAACCCAGGACCAAAAACATGATAGAAAGAGGTTCTCCGGCTTTCCAAGAGGACAGAAAAAAGAGTCCAACGTATGTTGGTTTTTCAGATTATCATCATAAACAGCAGAATTCACTCCCATCCCATCCCAAGAAAGGATTTTTATGTTCCAATAAGCAAAATAGTACAGTAAAATATCAGTACTAACAAAAGATTAAAAGAAACATCTGACCTCACATATCTCTCTCCCTTGACATCCATAACTTGTGCCTAGAACAACCAAACCAAACCAACCTTACCTTAAATGGAACGGAAACGGAGTTCTCGTTCTTAGCAGCACTTAAGAGGCCAAAAAGATAACAACTGTTCAACTAAAGAAACCTGATCCCAAGAATTTTGAAGTTTCTTACTACTGAGAATGGCCGTGGAAGTTGCATGCTGGGCACTTGGCAGTTTGTAGACTGGGTCTACCCACGGAGAAGACTTAAAGAAGACTTGGCGGGAGACGAGAAGGGTCCAAAATAGAAACTCTTTTTCCTTGTAATTTCGCTCGACTCTTAAAAGTTTAGTACACGCGCCAGCACAGTAGCCACAATCCCTTACTGTTTATTGACATTGACTACCGCGTACGCAGCCCATTGCTGCTCTTTTTTAATTTTTTTACGGTTTCCAACCACCACAATCACATTACTGGGAGTCAAGAAATTGCTGTATATTTTAATCGGTGAAGTTCTAACAGGACAATTGAAAGCATATGGTATTAGTAAAGTTCGAACATGAGACACTGATGCATATTACAATCATGCCTCTTCAACCTCGAGATGAATCTGTACGATTATAGTAGTTATGGTTATAACAATAGTTTACACATTCACGTGTGTATAAATATATAGATATATATATATATACATATATTTTTTGAGCACGCATACATGATACCTTTTGACCGTGGAATTGTTGTCCAGTCACCAGTGACTCCAGTCCACAATTCACTCCTTCACAACTTGAGCTTGTGACGATCTTTGTGTTATAAAATAGAATGGCTTTCCTTTTTAGTTTTTACATTGTTATTATAATGGCACCGAATGGCCGGCGGCAAAGCAATTCCATACATTGTGACGCTGTTCTTTTTACATTGTTAAAATAATGGCACCGTCCACCACCTCGCTGCATATGTGACCTTTGCTAGCAAAGCAATTCCTTACGAGTATACAAGAATTTCTTTCCTCGCCTAACTTTCGCTTTTGGGTTCGGAAATGAACCAATAATGGAACACTTTGTGGATAGAGAACCCAAAAATAAGTTGTGGGAGAATTTAATATTACTAATAGTTATTTTTGTTCCATTGTTATTGTGATATTTTCACTTTTACATTCTTATATAATAAGAGTTACATTTTTATAATTTCTATACTAAAGTTGTTGCAAAAATAATTTTTTACCAATACTAATATTAATACACTTTTTAATTGAAAGACTATATTATAAATTTATATAAATTCACCTCATCTCATCTAAATACACAATCATTATATGCTAATCATTACATGCCTTCAAATTGGAGGGAGGGGTAAATATTTATCTGTTGAAGTTTTCACTCACTTTTGCTTGATGAATATAGCATAGAACAAGGAAATAGTATAAGTGGTGAGATATAAATTTTAAAAGAGATAACTCACAAAATGGTTCATTATAAATTAGTAAATAATTTTTTATTTTTTATATTTAAAACGATAAAAAAATATCTCTCACATTTTATTAGTATACTTTTTTAATCATATGTTATAATTTCATTTAATTATTCATTAAAATAGTGCACATCGTTGTACGTTCTTTCTTGTTTTGCCTTTAATTAAAATAACACATGTAGCACATGCACATTATTTTGACGAAAGACTAAAAAATACACTAATAAATTACGAAAGATATTTTTTTTATTATTTTAAATGTAAAAAATAAAAAACTATTTTGTTGATTACCTTATTTTAAAAATATGAAATGTTATTTAAGAAAGAAAAAAAATGTATCTTTACGGGCAACCCATGGATGATTAATTTAGCTGTCAAAGCAAAATGACCGGTGCCCATAGTTTGGAAGTTTATGCAAGGAAAGGAAAGGGAAAGACAAAACCACGCTTTCAGCCACATTTCCACGTTCTATGAAGAGCCAAAACCAGCTTCATGCTAAGATTACTCTTCCCCTTAAACCCTCAGCGCCCCTCTATCCAAAAGCATAGGGGACTCTGCTAAAACCCTCTATCCCTATCTCTCCATTCCTTCGACTGGTCTCGCCCTTGCAGCCTAAACTTTCCCGCGAAAAAATTCGACTTTGATGCTTGCTCCCCAAATTCATCCCCACGCCGACCACCGTCATCAACCATAACATTCTTGGCCTTGCGTAATTTCATCTTTACACGCAGACACACACTGACAATTTCTACACTTTGTATAGACTATGCCAATTTGGCCGAAGCTTCTCCCTGGCCTCCGACCCATCAATATCTCCCTGCCGGCGGCCCATTTCGCAACAATGAAAGCCATCCCTGTTTTGAAGCCTTCAGGGGCCGTAGATATTTTCTCTCGTATTTTCCCCCACAGGCTAAAGTTCCAATCTTTTAGGTTCCCGGTTGTATCCACTCAAGGACGACAGCAACAAGTTCGGACCTTTTCTACTACTCGTAAGTTTTCTTCCAGAGGAAGAACGCTTTCTGGCTCGGGCAGTGAAATTCGGAACTCAAAGAGTTTGATTGAGGATGAGGCTGATCTCAGTGACTGGGTAAGTGGGTTGAATTCCAAGTCTTTTAACAAAAACCAGCTGTATAGTGGTGATAGTGATGACGATAATGGTCGTGATAATAGTAGGTTCAGTGGTTTTAGTAGAGACAGGGGTAGCAATAGAGGTAATGGGAGGCAAGGGATAGGTGGGAAGCGGAGGAGGGAGAGTGATTTCGATGATAATGGGAGGCAGGGGATAGGTGGGAGGCAAGGGATAGGTCGTGATAATAGCCGAGGTGGGAGGCAGGGAATAGGTCGTGATAATAGCCGAGGTGGGCCCTACGAATCTGCAGGGTCCTTCCCAAGGAGGAAAGGGGAGATTAATGGGGAGTGGAGAGGTGAGAGGAGGGGGAATAAAGAGGATGGTAGTAACGTGTTTAGTAGGCAAGAAGGTACGGAATCACATAAGAGGCTTTCTAGGGGCTTGAGAGATAGACAGAATGGTGGCAATATGTTTAGGTATAATGGTAGGCATTCAAATGACAGATTTTTTAGGGGTCGGGATGCAGATGAGAGATCTTCAAGGGGTTTAGGTGACAGACGAGGTAATCAGGGGCGAGGAGAGGGTTTGGAAATGGAGTTTGGAAGAAATAATAAGCAGAAAGGTGTGGGGCGGGGGAGATTGATGCCATCTGACGGAGAGGATTATGAAGATGAGGAAGAAGAGGATGAGAAGGAGAAGGGGTATATGAGGTTCAAAGAGTTGATCGACAGTGAGGAGAGTAGTGAGGTTGATAGTGACAACAGCAATGATGAGGTTGTCGATTACGAGATTGAGAAAAAGAGTGTCTTCTCTCAGGCAGGGAATGATGATACCCTGAGGGCTTCCCCCTCTAGTTCTCCAGAAAGAAGTGATTCTTACCTGAGTGAAACAAGGTAATCTTTTCCAAATTTCTCTGTTTTTATGCGTATACTTAATTGTGTAGATGTGTATGCACTTATGTAGAAGCTAATATTGCTTATATTTGATTGGAATCTTTTGGTGGATCTTATTTTGCATCTTTACGTTCAAAATGAAGAGAAAGAAGAAGTCTGCCCGCACAAGATTGAATTATTGCTTTTATTTATTATATTTTGTCCAGCTGATTTGTCTAAATCTTAACAGGTTTGAACAGTGCTCTATCTCTCACTTGTCCCTCAAAGCACTTAAAGACGTTGGTTATGAGAAGATGACCGTGGTGCAGGAAGCCACTCTTCCTGTTATTCTACGAGGTATTCTTTATTGCAATTTGGAGCTTAGAGAAGATAAAGAGCTATAGCTCAGTCTCTGAATTGCAGTTCATAGGGGTTGAATATCTAGTGCATAAAACCACCATCTTAACAGTATGAAGATTACTGAGAGTATGAAACATGCTGTCAGAAGTGAATCAAAGAAACTAATTTTTAAATATAAGATGGTCTTGATACTAAATTGCTATTTATTTGATTTATATATCTCTAATTGAATTCTCATGTGCAAAGCAATCCGAAGATGTCTGTGAATTGATCTGGTAGGAGTTGTTTTTATCTGGTTGAGCATTACTGATGTCCAAGTAAATTTTAGGAGGGGGAAACCTTTATTTCATAGGAACTTTAAGATGGTAGTTACTAATGAAGAAAGTTTTAAAATTTTGAAATGTTCCTGGAGCAAAAAAATTACTTTTTGGAAGGGCTCTATGGAAAAAGGTTTATTTGGCAACAAATAATGTTCACATGGGCATTACCAGGTCAGAAGTATTGAAGCATGACAAAACTGACCGAGCGCCTTAATAGCAGTATGATACCTGGACTGACTGTATACCTTAATTTTTTTGCTGACCAAAAAAGAACAGATAAATTTTTTTTTTCAAAGTGTGGTGTGGCTATACCATTTTAGTATTTTCTCAAAGAAAGTTGACTCTTCCTGCAAATTTGGTAGGGTTATTTCATTTATAGTCTAACACTCATAGCTAATGCTGTTGTACAAGTTGAAAGATGAATGGACAAATCACTGAAGAGTGTCCCATTTAACTGGTGTTCTCATTACTGCAGAGCCTTACTTTAGCCTCATTCTCCTTGTTTCTCTTGGCTTTGATTTAACATGTCTTTCTGGTGTAGTATATCTCATGATAATCATTTTGTTTGGTAGGTAAGGATGTGATGGCCAAGGCAAAAACTGGAACTGGGAAAACAGTTGCTTTTTTGGTAACAAGATTTTATCTTTATAAATTTTCTAGATATTTTTTGTTACTTTGAATGTAAACTGCTTATTTCTCATCCACATTACAAATTGCTTCTTGTATAAGAACACCCTGGACTGAGGCTGCTCACCAAGAATAACACAAAAATGGAAAAAAAAAAAAAAGGATTGCCTGCCTACAAAACATTCTGTCATGTGCCTTTAATTTATAAGAACACAGCTACTAGAAGGGTAAATTCTAGCAACTTAGAATCTGTTGGATTATATATTTGGACTGACCTTGCTAGGGTAAAATCATTACTAAATATACTGTCAAGCTCAGAAAGAACTTCATGTAAAATTAGCCTTTATATCTATGATATGAGATATGGCATATTACTATATTAGCAATTTAACTTACTGGTTTAGCAATCAATTTCAGCTTCCTTCAATTGAAGTAGTCGCAAATTCTCCACCTGCTGCTCGTGATCAGAAGCGACCACCAATACTTGTTCTTGTCATTTGCCCAACTAGAGAACTTGCTAGTCAAGCTGCTAAAGAGGCCAATACATTGTTGAAATATCATCCTTCAGTTGGGGTTCAAGTTGTTATTGGTGGCACAAGGCTTGCTCTGGAACAGAAAAGAATGCAAGCAAATCCATGCCAGGTAAGTGTACTTTTGTTGAAGTAACCTATTTATGATTTTTGTTATAAATGTACATTCCCTTGAATTGGACTACATTAATTTTAGAAAATACCTCTATCTTGTCAATTCATTGTAATTAACCTCCAAGCCCATGACTTGGGATGGTGCTTGAAAATTTCGGGCTGCATAGCTTTGGTGGCAGATTGATTAGTATGTCATACTTCACATGACCACATTAAAAGTATTTATAGAGCCACAAGGTGGAAGAAATGTCTCTCAAATCAGTTGGGTTATATTCAATCTTTGTTTTTGGAAAGTGATTATAATAAGTAGTTCTTGAGTCTATCACCTTTTAGAATTCCAAAGCACGCGGCCTTATATCCACTGAATCCCAACATTTTCTTCCATCACCCACATCAATCACAAGAAAACGAAAACTTAATAGTAAGGTTGGTATTCATCTTAGGCGAAAGCAGTTTACTGCACTAGGAATTCTTATTTATGGTTGAGACCCAAACGTGGAGTCAAATTATCAACTCTCTATTGTTTTATTTAATGTGAAGAATGTTTCACTATGGACATCAGATTCTTGTCGCTACACCTGGAAGACTTCGAGATCATATTGAGAACACTGCTGGGTTTGGAACTCGTTTGATGGGTGTTAAAGTCTTGGTGCTTGATGAAGCTGATCATTTATTGGACATGGGATTTCGCAAGGATATTGAGAAAATCATTGCTGCTGTTCCAAAACAGCGCCAGACACTTCTTTTTTCTGCAACAATACCACAGGAGGTCAGGTTATTATTTATTTTCAATTTAGTGTCAGGCCAGAATAAATTATGAAAAACCTAAAACTTTTTTCAAATTGATTTCAGGTTCGTAATATTTGTCATATTGCACTGAAAAGAGATCATGAATTTGTCAACACAGTTCAAGAAGGCAGTGAAGAAACTCATTCACAGGTAGGCTCTGGTTTATTGACATACCATATTGTTTGTAGTTCTATCTAGTTTAGCAAAAGCTCTAAAATTTTGAATTTATTCCCTCATATTAGCTTTTATGTATATTGTAGTAATGTTTAATATTTCAGGTCAGACAGATGCACATGGTTGCTCCTCTAGACAAGCAGTTTACACTTCTTTACACTCTACTGAAAGAGCATATGGCCGCTGATGTCGATTTTAAGGTACTGTAACCCATGCTAATTGATACAATTAGTTTCTCAGGATCTTCTGAAATTCAGAATTATAGAAGAAATGTAAAAGGGAATTGGATGATCCAGTTTATGTTTTAATTGTTGACTGTATTAGCTGGGTATGATAAAGTAGTCACTCCTCGCATACTTACTGCAATTATCAATGTTTGGGCTATATTTCATATTTTGACTTGTTTCACAGTTTGTAATGGGATGATTTTGACAATTTCATTATTGTTTCTTAAAAATTTGCACCTGTTTCTTCTTGAAAAACAATGGTCAGAATTCGGTTGCAGGGATAATTGTCAGAGTTTGGGGATGTCATTATTGGGTGGTGGAGAGTGAGTTTCTGGAGCAACTTGCTTGCTTCTTTACAAATATTGGAGTTCTATGGTTTTAGAAGTATGTAGAGTTTCCAACTTGATATCATAATTATGCTAAAAATATCCTAGATTACAACCTCCCATACATTTTTGTGTATTGTTTCTTAATGTTTTTGGTCAAAAAAATTTCACATTTGTGATGCTGATCTAGTTGTCATCTGTTAACTCTTCATATGAGTGGGAAGTGAAAATTTAAGAAACAAACGGGATGAGCTTTATTAAATTCTTAAGAGCTTTACACCAATCACAATAAGTGTTACAATATAAAACATTTGTTTGAAAACCATGGTAACAACTGGAAAATTGTCCATATAGTTGTGTCATTGAAAAGAAATATAAACACTATGCTTATATTGTCTTTACGTCAAAGCCATATTCGATTATACCGTCATATTTGTTTATTAATAACTAAAACTAATATCCTAACTATGTTTGTATCCAGTTTGTTTCTGTCGTCTGTGTTGATTTTATGTGTAAGCCAAAATGATGATTCATTGCATGCCTGGTTATGAGCTAAAATTATAAACAAATTTGTCTCTGAACATCCCCATTATCAATTCTTAACTTTGTAGGTTCTTGTGTTCTGTACAACTGCAATGGTCACAAGACTTGTTGCTGATCTTCTCAGTGAACTTAACTTGAATGTCCGAGAAATTCATTCTAGAAAGCCGCAAAGCTACAGAACCAGGATTTCAGATGAATTTAGGAAGTCCAAAGGTCTAATTCTTGTTACATCTGATGTATCTGCACGTGGGGTTGATTATCCTGATGTCACCCTTGTTGTTCAGGTAATATCTCGTCTTCAACCTTTGTAGAATGAAACTAGGGATGCTTGCAGTTTGTAGCAAATAGATTGAATAGCAAGTTATGATTGTCTTCTAACAATGCACCAGTTGTTTAAGTCATTGTGATGCCACATAAATTTATAAGTCTTCTAATAGAGAATAAATAAATGAAGCCAAAACAGTGAAGAGTGCATTGAATAGCAATGCTATGATGAATAGCAAATCCTCTTGATGGAGAAAAGACAGAGACAATTGAAAGTTTGGAATGGAGGTTTGAAGATGAAAGGTGTAGAAAATTTGTGCTATAGTTGCCCAGCACTGCCTTCATGGTCTTACTACCTTTACCATACGAACTTGATGCATCATGGAATCCACCAGTAAACGAAGGGATCCAAAACAAAATTGTTTGCCTATCTTCAGACTCGGTTTCCACATTCTGTTAAGCCATCTAAATGTTATGAATAATGTACAACATTTGGCTTCTTGGTGCACTTCTCCGTGTATGATCTTATTAAGTGTATAGTCATCTTCTAAATTGTAGATTGGCCTGCCAGCTGATAGACAGCAATATATTCATCGACTTGGTAGAACTGGACGCAAAGGTAAAGAAGGACAAGGCATATTAATATTGGCTCCTTGGGAGGAATTCTTTTTGTCCACGATAAAGGACTTGCCAACAACCAAGGCCGAGGTACCCCTTGTTGATCCAGACACTAGGAAAAAGGTGTGCCTTTCTCATCACCCGATTTCTTTTCTTTTACCGCAAAGCGTATCTAGTATGAGCAGTAGTCTATGCTAAAACATTTATTGGCATCAAGAATAATGAAATAGTCTGTACTACATCTCATATATACCTGCATCAACTCTAGTCAAAATTGAGTCCCTTCAGTTGGTGACAAGAAATATATGCGTATATAGGTGGAACGAGCACTATCCCATGTAGAGATGAAAAACAAAGAAGCTGCATATCAGGCTTGGCTTGGCTACTACAACTCAAACAAGACCGTGGGTAGAGACAAGTACAGACTTGTGGAGCTTGCCAATGAATTCAGTGGAAGCATGGGATTAGACAACCCTCCATCAATTCCCAAACTAGTCTTAGGCAAGATGGGGTTAAGGAATATTCCGGGGCTGCGCTCTAAATAGTGGCGCAATATTATTAATACAGTGAATCACATTGTGCCCGCATGGACTTAAATCTGTTAACATTAAAGATTTCTATGTCTTTTGTTCCTTGACATCTTTTTATTCTACCTAAGCCTACCTTTCAAATTTGCTACCTATGAAACTGTCGCATAACGTACTGACAAATATACCATCTGAACAAATTTTTTCATCTCAAATGCAATTCTTCTTTTTCTAGCCAAAACATTTGTTCTTTAACGTTGTCCCTAACAGATTCCTCTGTAATATGCCACCAAGTTGGCTGAAACCTGTGAAAATTGAGTTCAGTTTATTTCTTTTTAGGAAAATATTCAGTTTTTATCTCCATCCGAAAGTTGCCAGCCCAGGTGAACAGATGTCAGTTTATGTAACCATGAATTAGCAGCCTAGATTCCCCGTGCAATATCTTCAAGAAGAAAACTAATGCTTCCAACTGCTATTAAAAAGAAATGCATAGAGAATTTGTTTTTTCAAAATTTTGATTTTTATTGAAAAATCGAAAGTTATAGTCTATGAAAATGTTAAAGTTTTAAATTTTCAAATTTTTATCTTTAGTTATTAGTTCTCGTTAAACTAGGTGGATGGAATACAAAATAGAGGTTATTTAATGTTCAATAAATTTGTTTAGCAAAATTTCAATATTTATTGAAAAATCAAAAATTATAATCCATGAAAATGTACAATTTTCAAATTTTCAATTCTTTTATTTTTTTTCATCTTTAGTTATTATTTCTCATTAAAAAAAAGTGATTGGGATACAAAGGAGAAGCTATTTAATATACAATGAATTTGTTTCTCAAAATTTTGATATTTATCAAAAAATTGAAGATTATAGCCCACGAAAATATCAAATTTTAAAAATATCTATATATTTTTTTAATTTTTTAACTTTAGTTATTAGTTTTCATTAAACTAAGCGGTTGGATGCAAAATAGATGCCATTTAATGTATAATAAATTTGTTTTCAAAATTTCGATTTTTATCGAAAAATCGAAGACTATAGCCTGCAAAAATGTCAAAATTTCAAAATTGTTGAGTTTTCAAAATTTTTTTGCTTTAGTTATTAGTTCTCATTAAACTATGTGGTTAGATACAAAATAGAGGCCATTTAATGTACTATGTTTTTTTTTTATAAATATTTTGATATTTATCAAAAAAAAAACAAAGACTACCCACACAAATGTAAAATTTTAAAAATTTCTATTTTTTCAATTTTTTAGCTTTAGTTATTAGTTCCCATTAAATTAAATGATTGGGATGTAAAATATAGGCCATTTAATGTACAATTATTTGTTTCTTAAAGTTTCAATTTTTATTTAAAAATCAAAAAATATGGCCCACGAAAATGTCGAATTTTCAAAGTTTCAATTGTTTTAATTTTTTACCTTTAGTTAGTAGTTCACTAGTTCTTGTTAAACTAGGTGGATGAGATGTAAAATAGAGGTCATTTAATGATCAATTGATTTGTTTATCAAAATTTTGATTTTTATTAAAAAAAAATCTCTATTTTTTCATTTTTTAGCTTTAATTATTAGGACTCAATAAAATAAGTGGTTGGGATGCAAAATAGGGAGCATTTAATGTACAATTAATTTGTTTATCAAAATTTTGATATTTATCAAAAAATCAAAGACTATATGAAAATGTCAAATTTTCAATTTTTTACTTTAGTTTTTAGTTTTCAATAAACTAGGTGGATAAAAAATTAAAAAAAAAACTATAGGGCCGAAGAGGCCATTGTTTCTCCAATTTTTACTGTTCCTGCGGGCGAAAAAAGTGCGATTTCGGTGCGAAAATTTTACTGTGCGATGAACAGTATTTACTGTTCATCGCACAGTAAAATTTTCAAAATTTAACGTTCATGAACAGTGTTTTACTGTTCATGAACAGAGTTTTTTTTTTTTTTTTTTTTTGCATACGACTTGGGTTGCGGTTTCACTGCTCGAGTGGTGTCGGATGTGCGTTAGGGACCATCTCCGTGCGTTCAGTTTTGCTCATCTCAAGCCTTTTGAGGTACCCAATGGAGCCGCCTGCTTTAGTTGTTAGCAGTAGATTAATGGTTGATTCTAAGTCGTCTAGGTTTTCAACTTTGCCGCTTATGCTTTTGTCTCCGCTCGGTGGTTGGTGGTTTGTGCCCTCGAGGCTTATTGTCCCGTTATGGGTCTTTGTTTTCGTGGGTTATAGCGCTGATTCTTCAGTAGCGACGCCACGAAACTCTAGCCTTTCGGCTCTGTGTATATTGGCCATTGTGCCCAGTTCTTAATAAACTATCGTTTCAGAAAAAAAAAATAAATAAACTAGGTGGATGGGATGCAAACTAGAGGATACTTAATGTTTGAATAAATTTATTTATCAAAATTTCGATTTTTATTGAAAAATCAAAGGCTATAACCCACGACAATGTCAAATTTTAAAAATTTCTAATTTTTAATTTTTTTTTACCTTTAGTTATTAGTTGTCATAATAGAAAGTGGATGGAAAGAAAAATAGAGGTTATTTAATATTAAATGAATTTGTTTATCAAAGTTTCAATATTTACCAAAACTTGAAAACTACAGCCCACGAAAATGTCAAATTTTCAGTTTTATCAAATGTTCACCTTTAGTTGTTAATTCTTATTAAACTAAGTGGACGGGATGCAAAATAGTGGTCATTTAAAGTTTAGAGAAGTTATTTCTCAAAGTGTCGATTTTTATCAAAAAATCAAAGGCCATATTCCACAAAAATGTCAAATTTTTTTAATTTCAATTTTTTTAAATTTTCAACATTAGTTTTTAGTTTTCATTAGACTATGTGGATAGGATTCGAAATAGAAATCATTTAATGTTCAATGAATTTCATTCTCAAAGTTTAGATTTTTATTGAAAAATCTAAAACTATAGCACAAGAAAACGTCAAATTTTTGAAATTTCAATTTTTTCAAATTTTCAACTTTAGTTATTAGTTCTCATTAAACTAAGTGGATTGGATGCAAAATAGAGACCATGTAACATTCAATGAATTTGTTTATCAAAGTTTCGATTTTTATCAAAAAATCGAAGGCTATAACTCATGAAAATGTTAAATTTTCAAAATTTTAATTTTTCAAAATTTTCAATTTTTTGACTTTAGTTATTAGTTCTCATTAAAATAAGTGGATAGGATGCAAAATAGAGACTATTGAGTGTTCCATGAAATTATTTGTCAAAGTTTAGATTTTTATCAAAAAATCCAAATTTATAGTCCACAAAATGTCAAATTTTTAAAATTTTTCACCTTTAGTTATTAGTTCTCGTTAAACTAAGTAGATGGGATGCAAAGTAGAGACCATTTGATGTTCAACGAATTTGTTTCTTAAAGTTTCTATTTTTATAAAAAAAATATATAAATATATATATATATATATATATATATATATATATATATATATATATATATATATATATATAGCCAACGAAAATATCAAATTTTCAAAATCTCAATGTTTTCAAATTTTCAACTTTAGTTATTAGTTCTCATTAAACTAAGTAGAAGGAATGCAAAATAGAGACCATTTAATATTCAACGAATTTGTTTTTTAAAGTTTCTATTTTTATTGAAGAATCAAAAGATATAACGCACGAAAATGTCAAAATTTCAAATTTTGACATTTTGTTATTAGTTCTCATTAAACTAAGTGGAGGGAATGTATAATAGAGACCATTTAATGTTCAACAAAATTATTTTTCAAATTTTTGATTTTTATCAAAAAATTGCAGACTATAGCCCATGAAAACATCAAAATTTTAAAATTTCAAAATTATCAAATTTTCACATTTTGTTATTAGTTCTTGTTAACTAAGTAGAGGGGATGCATAATAGAGACCATTTAATGTTCAATAAATTTGTTTCTCGAAGTTTCGATTTTTATTTAAAAGTAGAAGGCTAAAACCCACAAAAATGTCAACTTTTCCAAATTTCAATTTTTTCAATTTTTTACCTTTAATTATTAGTCGTCATTAAACTAAGTGGATAGGATGCAAACTAGAGACCTTTGAATGTAGAACAAAATGATTTCTCAAAATTTTGATTTTTATCCAAAAATTAGGCTATAACCCAAAAATTATCAAATTCTCAAATTTTCAATTTTCTGACTTTAGTTATTGGTTCTCATTAAAATAAGTAGATGGGATGCAAAATATAGACCACTGAGTGATCCATGAAATTATTTGTCAAAGTTTCGATTTAGCATATTATCCACAAAAATGTCGAATTTTCAAATTTCTAATTTTTCAAATTTTCATCTTTAATCATTAGTGCTCAATAAAATAAGTGGACAGGATGCAAAATTGAGCCCATTTAATGATCAAATTTGTTTATCAAATTTCAAAATTTTATCAAAAAATTGGAGGTTATAACCACAAAAATGTCAAATTTTCAAAAATTTCCACATTTATTTATTAACTCTTACTAAACTATGTGGATGGCATGCATAATAGAGACCATTTAATGCTCCACAAATTTCTTTCTCAAAGTTTCGATTTTTATCGAAAAATCGAAAGATGTGACCCATGAAAATATCAAATTTTCATAATCTCAAATTTTCAAATTTTCAACTTTAGTTATTAGTTCTCATAAACATAGTGGAGCCGATGGAAAATAGAGACCTTTTAATTTTCAACAAAAAAAGTCAAATTTATTTCTCAAAGTTTCAATTTTTATCGACTACATCGCACGAAAACGACAAATTTTTTAAATTTCAATTTTTAAAAAAAAATTTCAACATTAATTATTTGTTTTCATTAAACTAAGTGGAGGGGATGCAAAATAGATAATATTGAATATTGAATATTTTTTTTTCAATGTTTTGATTTTTATTGAAAAATCGAAGGTTGTAGCCCACAAGAGTGTCAAATTTTTGAATTTTTAATTTTTTTCAAATTTTCAACTTTAGTTATTGGTTTTCATTAACCCAAGTGGATGGGATGCAAAACACAAACCGTTTAATGTTCAATGAATTTTTTTATCAAAATTTTGCTTTTTTTATCAAAAAATTGAAGGATATAGTCCACGAAATGCTAAATTTTAGAATTTTCAAATTTTCAACTTTACTTATTAGTTCTCATTAAAGTAAATGGAGGAGTTGCCAAATCGAGACCATTTAATATTCAATGAAATTTTATTCCAAAATTTCAAATTTTGTAGAAAAATCGAAAACAAAAGCCACGAAAACATCAAATTTCTAAATTTTTTAATTTTGTAATGAAATGTTAAAATTATAATTTATCATTTCTTATTTAATAAATGATTATTTCATGTTAAGATTTAACTATTTAACTTTTTTAAAAGAAGTTATATTAGAAATTTAAATTTTATTTAAGTAATATGTTAAATATTTAGATAGATAAAAATGTACTTAGTTAAGATGTAAAAGTTTCATTAATTACTTAGACCAAAACTATATTGTAGGTATGGGGACAATGAGTGTGCATAAATAATGAGTGTGTGTTTGTAATATGTTATATATGTGTGTGTATTGTTTAGATTTTTATAAAGAAGTCCAAAAATTATGAACAGGAAATGATGAGAGCACCGCAAATATTGGCAATAGTTGTATGAGAGCAGTAATTCAATTTGCTAGCTCTCCCTTTTATATCAAAAGAAACAACACGTGACATATTAATGGAATTTAGCAAAAAATTTAAAAATTATGGTTTACGCAATATTTATTTTTCACATAAAGAAAAGGGATAATTACCTTTACCTCCTGAGGTATTGGTTTATTACCAATACTCCCCTGTAGTTTGACAAAACTACTAATACCCTATTGTGGTTTATATTTCTTTAACAAATGGGTTCATTTGACTAATTTCGTTAGTACTGTAGTTACAGGGTAAAAAAATTGCACGAAATTGCCCTTTTTTTACTTTAGTCTTTGTATTTATGTTGTATGTTTTTTTAAATGAATTATGACGAAATTTTAAAACGAAACTTTTTATACTATCTACAAAAGTGTATTATTATAAAAATTTACTTATCTCTAATTTATTTTTATTATTGGATAGGAATCAAACACCAAACTAAAAAATAATACTATGTAGAATTCATAGCATTATCTAAAAAATATATACATACTTTAAACAATTATAAGTCATACATATGGTACTTGGTAATTTATATTTTAGTAGGACTAAATTGCTAAACACCAAAAAATTAGCTAAAAATTATATTCATGCTTTAAAACAATTATAAATCATATATATGATGCCAGGTAATTTGCATTTTAGTGGGACTAAATTACTAAACACCAAAAAAATTAGCTATGCTTGTGTTATATTATTTAGCCACACAATGACAATGTTTATCATCTTTTTTGGACTTATTAATTGGTCCTCAAAAAATATTAATTGAAGAGATTAGGATAAATTGAGATATGAAATATTGTAGGAATTTAATTCAAATTCATTAAGATTTGAATTAAAATGTGAAGAGATAAGAATTAAAATATTAAGAGATAAAATAATTTGAACTATAATTTGATTTTGTTTAATCACTAATTTAGTGAATATAATAAGTTAGAAAGAAACTTTCACATGACATAATTTAGAATAATAATATAATCTGACAGGTGGTTTCATTAGGATAACTAAAATTGTATACGTGTCAAAAACAGTTAAAGGAACATGGTTATATATATATATAATATTACATAATTAACAAAATACTTAAATTTGCTAGGTAATTTTTGAGATATAATCCTTTATCCCCACTTTTAGTATGTCAACACATTTCAAAAGGATGCGTTTCATCTTATGCAGTGAAACAACATCATTTTGTTTAAATTATAAATAAAATAATTTTGTTTTAAGTGTAAATAGAGTAATTCGTTACTCAACTTGGGATTTTGATTCGATTTGGTTCCTTATGTTGAAAAAATTTCAATTTGGTTACTTAACTTATAATTTCGATTCTAATTAGTCATTCTAATAAAATCATATAGAACGGGACTTGATGCATTTAATCATGTGCCCTATACATGCCTAGGGCAAACAGTGAAAGAAATCAAAATAAATAGAGTAAATTGCAAATTATAACTCCAAACTTTCACTTTTTTTTTTTTTTTGGTAAAATGATCCATATAGGTTTTATTCCACATTTTATTATCTCCAATTCTGTAATTTTCACAATGACACTAATTTTCATTAGTTATCAAAAATATATTACAAACATATAAAATTACAAAATGTCAAAATCAGAAGTGATTTAAATAATTAAAAATATAATTTAAATAAAATATTTATAAATATGCAAGTAAGTGATTAAGTGTATTAAATTTTAGTTGGCTTAATTTTATTGGAATGACTAATTAGAATAGAATTTGTAACTCAAAGAGTCAAATTAAAACTATTTGAACATGAGGGACAAAATTGAATTAGCGTGTTTCAATCGCGAGATGGATATAGTTGTTTACCCTTGTTTCAAAGTGTAAATAATACACGATTAGTATACTATAGAGAGAACAGAAAATCTTATTTTATACTTGTCTCTAATATTATAGAAATATCATTCAATTTTTTTGAGAATAATATTAAACACCCTCTCGAGATTTGATAAATAATAAATCGGAATTTGAGATTTAAAAAATAACAAATACTCCCTCGCTGAAAAGAAAAATAACATTCAGCCCCTAATTATAAGTCAGTTAACGCAACAGTAAAAAAAAAAAGAGAGAGAGAGTAGACTAATATAACCTTATAATTGAAATGGGCAAACTAAAATGCCTTCCTCTTTCTGTCATTCGATTACAATATCTCCAA
The DNA here is from genome assembly GCA_020080225.1 of Gynochthodes officinalis. Lineage (NCBI taxonomy): Eukaryota > Viridiplantae > Streptophyta > Magnoliopsida > Gentianales > Rubiaceae > Gynochthodes > Gynochthodes officinalis. The sequence continues at coordinate 29,175,304 of CM034616.1, forward strand.
CCCCCAAACCCATAACTCATCCATTCTGTTATTTTCCCAACTAAAAGCTTCGGATTTCCAGAAAACCCAAGAAGCTGAAAGAAATCCGAAGAGCATCAATTTAGAAAACCTTCAAGGATCTTCAAGCTTCAAGAGCATTATTTCTGATTTCCAAACTAAACGCTTCCAATTCAGAAACCCATGAAGAGCTTCGGTTCGGACATACCGGATATTCAAGGATCTTGATTCCAGAAAACCCACGACTCCAATCGACCGTGAACCAGCTGCAATCAATCGGTGGGTTGTGGAATTTGAGCCGCAAGAAGACTAAACAAGACGAAAGAGGCTGGACCAAGCAGAGCTCACAACCAATGTTGCAAAGGAATTGACGGTTTGTTTCTGTCATTTGATTCTTTGTATCATAAGCGGGTGAATAGCCACGCAATTTTGGTAACATTTCTTTGGGTCATTCGGATTTCTTTTTGAACTGATTTTTGCTATACTGAATGGATGTTCAAGTTTTTCTGAATGGATGTTCAGTTCTTTTGTTGAACTGAATCAATTTTTTCTAAATGGATGAAAAGTTTAATTTTTGCATAAACTGAATCCTTTTTTTTGAACTCATTTTTGGCTATACTGAATGGATGTTCAAGTTTTTCTACATGGATGTTTTGAATGGATGTTCAGTTCTTTTGATGAACTAAATCAATTTTTTCTGAATGGATTTTCAAGAACGTTTTCGTCTTTTTAATTATTCTGATAAATTAATTAGTCTGACTATAAGGAAGGAGGGTATTTGTTATTTTTTAAAATTTAAGGTCCGATTTATTATTTTATCAAAAGGGGGAGGGGGGGGGGGGGGGGTGTGTTTGATATTACCCAGCAAATATTGGTTAACCTTGGGTCAATAATGAAGAGACCATTTGCGTGTGTTGTTGATGCATCCATCACCACCCTGCAGGCTCCAGCAAAGCAGAGCACATGATCCATTGACTAAATACTAGTGCAACGTGTAAGTGTTAGCTATCGTGCTCTTTCTTTAATCGTTATTATTTGTTTCTTCAATCTTTCTCCGGATTCAAAAATTATACAGTCTGCTAAGGTGTTGACTAAGGTGTTGTCCTTTGATTAAATAAGTGTTGGCTGAAAAACTGACTAAATTTCTATAAATTCTGTAGCCCTGACAAACTTCAACCCAAAGTCCACCCATTTCTCTTACCTTCCTCAACAACCTCATCTTCAGTCCATTGTTTACCTCTTTCCTAATTTTCTTTTCCCTTCTATTTTCTGTTGTTGGATTTCCTCAGAATTACTTTGTAACTATTAATTTCTAACGACGCTCTGGTTTTCTTTTCCATCTTCTTATTTTCCTCTACTTCCTTTGCCATTCTGGTCCTGGTAAAGATTCTAAGCGATCAAGATGGCCTCCTCCTCCATTATTGCTTCTGTTAACTCTGCCTTGGATGATTCAGACTTCCTGATTTCAAAATGGGATGATTCGGACTTCGTGCTTTCAAAATGGGATGATTCGGACTTCCTGCTTTCAAAACGACCCTTTTCCGAGCCAGCATCTTCTTTAAAGCGGGTGAGGTATCGGCTGAGAAATTTCAAGACATTTGTTCTCTGTGCAAGAAAGTTGGGCAACGATGTGCATCAGAGGTCTAATGACAACAGGAATGAGGATGGAAGTCTGGGATCTCTGTTGATATGGATTGAAGATGCTGTTGGCAGATATGCATCACAAATTCACTCTTGTTCTCTTAAATTAAAAGTTGAAGGCTCTAATGAACGTGAGTTAATGCTAGCAAGGGATTATGCTTATGATTTTGACGTTGACATCGAACCTTCAATGGAAAAAATAGATGAATGGTACATCACTATGTCAGATTACACGCGGCAATCAAGTTCTCTAATAGCAGATGAAATTGTGGAAATCACTGAATCTATTTCGGAGAATCGGGTGGATTTTCCTTTTAACCTATTCGCTGAAAGTATAGTAGAACCAATAGAAGCATTGCGAGAGCATGTGAAATTCTTGACAAATTTCTACCGCTTTGTCACCAAGAGTGGTGTCGAACACGATCAAATAAAAGATTTATTGACTCACACTGAAGCCGTTGCTATCAATGCAGCACATCTCTATTTTCAGGGTGGAGTTGAAAAATACTTCGAATATGGCGATGAAGTGCAGAAAGGAATGCAATCTAAGATTTCAATACTGATTCAAAAGATCAAGCCTGTTGATCGTCAAGTCTACGAGACTTACAATCAAGCCCTAAGTTGCTCAAAATGTCCCAGACGATTACATGCTCCTACCACTCAGGACATGAATGATGATTCCACCATTGTAATGAAGAATTTCGTTGATTCTCTCGTATATATTCTTTGGGACACACTACGACAGGATGCTGACCATGTGTTTTCTTTGAAAGATCATTGGCAAGTACTATATGAAGAACTAAGATCGTTGAGAACCATTCTGAAGAAGTTGCCTAACAACATTGATGAGAAAAACAGGGATGTCATTCGAGCTGTGGTATGCAATGCCGGAGTCTTAATTTGCTCGTTTCACCAGAAAAATGTAGAAATGGATCTTGGTCTTGAAGATTTATTGGAAAGAATGAAACCTTTAATGAGCTGGATCAATGAGCTGGATCAGGGCGAAGAGAAAGTTCCACAAACATCAATATTCACGTCTCCCAGGATCAATGAGCTGGATTTTGTTGATTTTTTGCTCGAAAATCTGATGGAGCTAACACATGATAAGGTTGAACCAGTTGTCAAGAGTCGTGTTCAAACTATCAAAGAAGAGCTTCTTCACTTCAGATCTTTCTTAGAGGAAACGGTCAACAGTAGTGCTCTTTGGAATCGTGTTTTGGAGGCGTTATACCGACTAGAGTTTCTCATTGACCACTTAGCAGTTGGAGAAATTTCTTATTCCTTTTCAAAGCAATTTGATTCCGTCATGGAAGACCTTCGAAAGATTAAAGCTGATGATGCTTTGAAGAATTTTTATGGCAAGAGAGAAGACATCAAAGTCAAGGAAGCAAGCAGCACATCTAACCATGTATCATCACAAAAAACTGATTCAATAACAACTGAAGTTGTAGGTTTCCATGATGAGGCAAAATCAATTATGGATCAGCTTAAAGGAAGATCAAAGCAATTGAAAGTCGTTGCCATTGTGGGTATGGGCGGTTGTGGCAAGACAACTCTAGCTGCGAAAGTTTATAATGATCCTTCGGTTATGAGTCATTTTCATGTTCGTGCGTGGTGTCTTGTTTCTCAAACACTGGACAAAAAGGCATTGTTGCTCGAGCTCTTAAATCAAATCCATCCTGGGGTTTATTCTGAGATGACGGAATATGATTTAGCAGATCAGCTCCGGCGTCAATTGAAAGGAAGGAGGTATCTTATAGTTTTGGATGATATATGGACCATTGAAGCATGGAATAGCTTGAAAGGATCATTTCCCGATGATTCAAAAGAAAGTAGAATCATTCTGACAAGTCGAAATCATGACGCTGCTCCTCTTGATATGTTGCCCGACTCAAAACCTCATTTTCTTCGTGAACTTACCAAAGATGAGAGTTTGAAGTTACTGCAGAATAAGTTATTCCACGGAAAAGCTTGGCCTCCTGCATTCCATGATCTTGGGGTGCAGATTGCAGAAAACTGCAAGGGATTGCCTTTGACAATTGTCATTGTAGCTGGACTTCTAGCAGCAACAGAGCAAGAAGGTTGGAAGGAAATTGTGGATGGATTAAGTTCAGGCATTGTTTCTAGTACAGAGCAATGCATGAACACATTGGAGCTGAGTTACAAACATTTGCCGGATTATTTAAAGCCGTGCTTTCTCTATTTTGGAGTATTTCCAGAAGACCAAATGGTTTCAGTGAGGAGGTTGATTCGGTTATGGATTGCAGAAGGATTTGTCCGGAAAAGTATGTTGAAGAACTTGGAAGATGTTGCGGAATATTACATGATGGATTTAATTGGCCGAAGCTTGATTATGGTTGCCCAACAAAGATCCATTGGTGGTGTCAAATCATGCCGCATTCATGACTTGTTGCACGATTTTTGTTTGAAGAAAGCCAAAGGAGGATATTTTTTCCATTTGTTAAAAGGGCACGATGAGCTTTTAACCTTCAATGAACCGTGCAATCTTCGGAGGTTATGCATTCACTCTAACCTAGAGCACTTGAAAGAGTCTAATTTATTTTGTCCTCGTGCCCGGTCCCTACATTTCTTCTCTCAAGAAAGACGAAGGTATGAAGGAGAACCCTCGATTGATATCTCATTCATCATTCGCATCTTTAAACTTGCTAGGGTGCTGGATTTAGGGGGAGTTAATTTGTGTAATGTGTTTCCAAGTGAAATAGACCTTCTCGTCCAGTTGAGATACTTGGCAATTCGAGGCCGCATAGCAGTCATCTCATCATCGGTTGGTAACCTCTCAATGTTGGAGACTTTAATTGTGGATTCATGTGGACGCCGAGTTAGATTGCCAGATACCATCTGGAATCTACGGAAATTGAAGTATGTTTTCATAAGGAGTAGGTTCCGTACACGTAATGGTGGTGGTATTTTTCCCATTGAAAATATTGACAACAACTCTGTTTTATATGAGTTGGACAGGATTTCGGGTGCTATTTTTATTGGTAGTGGCAGCATGGAGAAGCAAATGAGAAAGTTTCCGAACATCCGCGAACTGAAATGCTTGCTTCTGGAGGATTGGGATGATGCTGAGGGATTTCAGAATATTGTAGTTCCTAACTTTTTGAGTAGACTAGAATCCCTTCATATGTCACGGTATCCAGGGAAAGGCACTACTGATATTTTGTTTTGTCCTCCTGTAAATCTTAGTCTTCCAGTAAATGTTAAAAAATTGACGCTAGGAAGATTTGGGTTGCCTTGGAGCAAGATTTCAACTATTGGAAAGCTGCCCAACCTGGAGGTTCTCAAATTACTCCTTGATTCCTTCATAGGGGAAACATGGGAAATGGAGGAAGGGGAATTTCCAAAACTCAGATACTTGAAATTGTCTGAGTTGCGGATTGTCAGATGGATAGCTTCTGAAGATTATGAATTTCCTTGTCTTGAGAAGTTGGTATTGGAAAGCTGCATGTCTTTAGCAAAGGTGCCTTTTTGTTTAGAGAGTGCCCCATCACTTGGAATGATTGAGGTCTCCAACTGTTCTGACGCCACAAGAAGTTTAGTGGAGCGCATTCATAACCAACAGGTGGAGATCTGCCAGAATTCGGCTCTGGAGGTAATTATAACCAACAGGTGGAGATCTGCCAGAATTCGGCGCCGAAGGTAATTATTAACTTATCTGATGATTTTGAGGAGTAGTTCTTGAAGGTTATATGCTATGCATTTGATGATTTTAACGGATGTTGCTATCTCTTTTTAATTCATAATTCAACGCATCCTGTCTTTTACATTCAACAAGGAATATGATGAAGACTTTCTCTAATCGTCGACCTAATTAGTTTATGTCTTAAACTCAACTGGGCAAATTCTAATACCGATGTTGCAACAATTCATTCATAGGTTTTAATTGTTAAGACCAGATATAAAATTTAATTCAACTCCCTTCCAATAATTGTCCATTGAAATTGCATGTTGATACATATATTTGCATATTTCTTTTATATATTTTTAAAAGTTTTATTTTTCATACTAAAAGAACGTCTCATTAATATATATTAAAAAATTATAGAAATAAATATTAAAAATAACTTAACTTGTTAGCAATTTATCATTTTAAATATTTTGACTAAAAAAATCAATAATAATTCAAAATATTATTCAAAAATTATTTTAATGTATAATTATTCAAAATATTATTCAAATCAAAAAAAATGAACCAACCGTCATTAGAATAGAAGAACTCAAAAAATAAAACATAAAACAGAACTCAAATGAAGAACATTTTTGGTATTATGTTTTTTCTAGATTTTTTTTTAAAAAAAAAATCTACACTATAGAAATGAAGAACGTGGAAGGAAAATTTTAAATAATGATAAACTCTTAATAGATATTATAGATAATTATAAGAATTAAATAAAATTTTATAAATAAAATAAGTTTGTGATGAGTGATGAGTGATGAGTAGTGAGTGGTGAGTGTAGCTAGTAGACTCAACACATATTTTCGATATATGGGAAAAATGATATATAATAGATAAATACAATCATGCCAAATTGTTCTTATAATTATACTTTTGGTGATAAATCTTTTTGTTAACGTTAAACATGCTAATGTTATGCATGAAGAAAATGCTAAGCCACCCTAACGACTGTGCATGAAGAAAACGCTAAGCATTAGTTAATTAATAAATAGATAAGTGATGTTCTAGTTAAATTAAATTTGTGTCCATATATAGTAGATCAATAAAATCACGTCAAATTGTTGTAACTATTATATTTTTTTTTGTAATTAAAGATAGTATGTAATTTGAATTTTAATGTGATAAAAATTACAATTTACGCGATTTGTATTACATTTAATTACATAACAGTTACGAGTGTATTATATTTAATTAGATAATAATTATTATAAATGGAATATTTACCTAATTAGTTTAATTATAATATCACAGACTTAATACATAATATATAAATACGTTGAAGAGATATTATTTTATTGAGATCCATAAAGGTAAATGTATAGTTGGATCAATGAACCGTTTGAACTGTCCAAAACTTTGTTCTTGAGGAAATCCACTTCCGTTCAACTCCTGCAAAAGTGGAAAAAGGACAAAATGACTGCGTTAACTCCTTGAGAACCATTTTGAGAACCATTGATGTAATACTTTACTTTATTTTCCACAAAGTCAATACAAAGGAATATTTTCAGGAAAAAAAAAAACTCCTTGACATCACCAATCAATATCCCAAAAAGAGGAAAAATAGGATATTTCACGAACTCACATACAACAAAAATAGAAGAGATAAAGTTTAAAGAAATCCTAAAAAGATTTTCTGCCTCTTGATTTTGGTGGAAGCCATTTAGACCAAAACCAATTTTCTGGTAGAGAGATTTTGGGTAAGCGTTTGGCCTCTTGATTTTGGTGAAACCGTTTCTGTTAGTTAAAGGGTTTTTTTTGTTGGTGGAAGGGTTACAGTATTGGATGCGGTGAGGAGTAATTTTCCTAAGGTGAGCGTAAGAAAAAATCTGAGGTGGAAAGTGTTTATTGGATGCCTGATAAGTGATTTATCAGGACCATCCTGATAAATATTATTCTCTTATTTTATATATATACAATAGATAGATTTCAATTTTAACAACAAATCCAAAGTCTTTAAAATAATTGAATTTTTTCAATAAATTTCAAAACTAAATCATATACGAAATTGAAGCCCTTCCCATTCTAAAAAAGGAAATCAAAGAAATTTTAAACCAATTTCAATTCCAACAATGAACCAAATAATCTTTAAAATAAATAAATTTATTTTGTTTCCAATAAATTTCAAAACCAAATTATATCCGAAATCGAAGTCCATTCCAATTCTTAACCAAACACAAATGCTCCTCTCAATATATACATTTCCCATTCTCTCTTCGCCTTTTTCCATTCCTTACTTTTCAATTCGCATACAAAACTCTCAACACAAATCTTTGCTTGGGCTTCATCGATTACATCCCCTGTTACGCAAAACCAGAAACAGATAATCATCAATCAATCATCTAATCTTGATCCCCGAGAGAAAAATGGCACCACTCGACCGCCTTGATGAGGCAGCGCCCTTCCCGACCGCGATGGTGAAGGATTCGCATCCCCACGAGCATTGTGAACATGGCCGATATCGGGACGGCTTTGCTCAGACCATCTGCGTATATTGCAAGTTCTTTTGGGAACGAAGCTTCAGGTGCTTTCGAGGCCGACAAGTTGGGCAAAGGGAACCGTGATTCTTGATGGCCAGCATGAGGAATCGTACTTCATTCTATCCTCCGGGAGTTCGCAGCAAGGTTTGTCGTGTGCCCAGAATATCGAAGTCTTGAGACCGACATTACGAGCGACGACTGTTATATAGTGCTACTCAAGTGTGCTGCTTGTGGGATGATCTCTGATGTGTAGCCAACTAGCGAAGATGATGATTATGTCGGTATCTCTCCGAAATTGCAAGATCTTCTGACCGTCAGAGGAAGAAGGAAGAAGATGATGCGGCGAGCCGCCGGCGTTGATTGATTTGTTACGTTACATTATGTTGCGTTTTTTGGTTCAGTCTTGCTCAGCAATGAGAGCAGACTTGTGTGTTTCCTCCTTTATTTAGTTTGTTTTTCTATCTTTTATTTAGTTTAGGGTCCGTTTGGACAGATTGTTTTCATTTGCAAATTAGAAAATTTTCAAACAAAAACAAACTATACAAATATATTTTTATTTCAAAATTTAGAATTCAAATTTTCCCACTCAAATTCTTCTCACATAATTTTAAAAAAACTTTTCCTCTTATTTTTCCCTCCAAAATATTTTTTCTATCAACAAATACTCACCAAAATCTTCACACATTCCAATACAATTTTTTCCATTTGCAAATAAAATTGCCTTGTCCAAACGGGCCTAGATGTTTTGTGCTAGCTTTGATGATACTCTGACTTTGAGTTTTTTCCATAAATATTGTATTTTTTTTAATAAATATTAATATTTTAAAAATTCTTCTCAAAATACGATATCTGACTTCATTTAAAAAAAAAATCTCTACTTCCTACTCCTCTTCTTTTTCCACATCTACAGTCTCCTTCTTATCTGCACACATCCTCCTTCTCTGCACACATTCTCTATTCTAATGTAATGTTTTTCACATCCTTATCACCAATGTTTGGAAAGATTTTTTTATGTCTTGATTTAGAAAGAAGAGATCAAACATTATTCAAATGACATTTTGGCGACTGAAAATAACATTTCAGAGCAACACCATCCCTTTCGACGAAACCCTCCTCTACCCTATCTATAGCCACCTCCTTCTGCCCTTACTTGGAACCATAAGCAAAAATCAATACCCAAACAAAAAAGAAAAAGAAAAAGCAAAAGCAAGCCAACAAAAAAAAGAAGGAAAAAGTAGCCACAAGAGTGCTCCTTCTCTTCCCTTTCAAGTGGAGACACAGGAAGAGTCCTCCCTCCATCCCCAAATCCCCGATTTTCCACATAGAGGGCCTTTATTTTTGCCTCCACTACAATCCTGAAATATGGGGTGATGATGTGAGGGAAAGGGTTGGGACGGGATGTAGAAAGGAGAAGGGGGTGCGAGATGGGAATTTTTTTTAAAAATTATACGGTGGATATAGACTTTAATATTTTAGGAAGAATTCCCAAATTATCAATATTTATTTAATTTTTTTAAAAAAACAATATTCACAAATTTTACTCACTCTATTATCACTAGAGTTTATTATTTAATTGTTCCTTTTGAGATTTATTTTGGTTCAGTAATTGATTCTCTTTGGCTTCGGATTCATAGTGATGAATACTGAAATTTTGTGTGTTAAGAACAATACAAGTTGCATAGTTGATCCAATTATCTAACCTCTTTGTCTTCATGGATCATGTTTGCCTCATATGTTACTCTTTGCGCAATACTTCAGCGTCCTAGTGACAAGTACTACCCTCTTACACGATGGTATAAGAATATTTATCGACTGTCTTTTGGCACCCTCCATGAATGAATCTTGGGGATAAACCATATTACAAGAATATTTACTTATTGTTTATCAACTAACCCCCCATAAATGAATCTTATGGAGGAACCTTTAAATGTTTGGAGCATTTGTATCTTATAATTTTCATGTCACTTTTATCTAAAGTCATGTTCAACATAACTAATCTACAAAACATTGTAACGGGTACAAATCAATCTACTAAATTGTTTGATGAGGATATTGAAATAATTTTTTATTGTAGCAAGATCTTCACATTATTAACACGAATTAGTTTTCGTTTGGATTATGATTTATTTGAGAAAAATTATATAAGAATATGTAAAAATTTTGGTGGGAGTTTTTCAATAAAAAATATATTTTGGAGAGAAGAATAGGAGAAATTTTTTTTAAAAATTTTGTAAGGGGAATTTAAATGAAAACTTTAATTTTATAAAAATTAAATTTTTTAAAAATTAATTTTTTGTAAATAAAAATTATCTCTAAACGAAATCTTAGATTAATTCTTAAAAGGGTTATTCTCACGAGATTACAACTTAGAACTTCCAAATCCTTTGGGAAATTTAACAAGAATTAGTTGCAAATAAAATAAAGAGAAACTTTGGTTAGCTACCTTCTAGTTTTTCTAGCAAACAAATCACTTAAAAACACATTCCAAATTCTTGACCGACCCATTTTGATTTTATGCTAACTTTGTTCTTGAATGAATAGCTCCAACCTCGATTGCTGGAATTTCACCAGCCATAAAAAATGCAGGGCCCGTTAATATTTCACCATGGATGGGGAGGATTTATCTCTTGTTCTTGTATTTTTATTTTAACTCATATCATGCGTGCTTGTTAGAGTATTATTGTTAATATCTCCGAGAATGGTAAAAGGTTAGATTAGAAATCTTTCCCCTCCATTGTATCTCGCAACCCTTTACATTTTCACGGATTACTTGCCCCTTTACCCGCCATCTTTCTCTCTCTTTCCTTTACCTTCCTCTCTTTATCAATGTATGTATTGACATCAAAATTGCTTCAAGTGTAGAAACAGAGGCCACAATGGCATTGCAGCAGGCCATGAAGTTGAGTCCTGCACCACATGTTCCATCTCGGTCACCGGCTGTGGCTACCCTCTCAGTGACCCGGCAGTCTCTTTTATCGCGGTGCTCTTCCAAGGTCAAAATTTTCAGTCATCCACACTCGGTTGGGGAATTTAGGGGTGTTTCTGCGAATTATGCTGCTCTCTCTCGGACTCGGGCTGTGGTAGAGGATCAACCCGTGCTTGATGATACTTCTTCCGATCCTGGCATCGATAATCAGGTTACTAAAAAAGCAAAAAAATCCAGCTTTCTCCGAATTAAATTATTGATGAGACATTGTGTGTTTCTAAGTATATCATTGTGGAAAAGAAAATGCTGGACGTGTTTGAATTATTTATTGTGAAGATAAATTTAGTATAAAGGATCATAATATGGTTCGTTCTTATATAGTTACTGGTATTTCTTTACATAAATTTCAATCTCCTATGATATACTGATAGTAAGCGGAAAAGGGTTTTGCTTCGCGAGTCTAACTCCACTCTGTTACTCTCACTTTATAGGTGGTTGTTGACAGTCATCCAGTGATACCAGAGCGAGATTTTACAGGCACCCCTTGTGTTCCTGTATATGTGATGCTACCAGTGAGTTATAACAGTCCCTTGTGTATGTTTAACAACTCATATATCTCTTGCACCTCCCCCTCCCATTATTTTCTCTATTTTATCTAGATTGGTGTGCTATAGATTAAGATAGTTTACAATCAGTTTAACCTGATTCTTCGCCAGCAATGTGATAGAGTAATCATGGATTATTTTTTATAACTTCTTGCTTCTTGTTGGAACAGTTGGGCATTATCAATATGGACTGTGAGTTGGTTGATCCTGATAACTTGATAAATCAGCTGAGGATATTGAAATCAATTAATGTTGATGGAGTTATGATTGACTGCTGGTGGGGAATTGTGGAAGCTCATGTTCCTCAACAATATAATTGGAGTGGTTACAAGAACCTCTTTCGGATTGTGCGTGATCTTGATCTAAAGCTACAGGTGAGTGAGAGTGGTACGTAATCTATTAATATTGTTGAAACATTTACCTTTCTGATGGCATTTCCTTGATGATTTATTTCAACCTTTACTGTATGTATGGTGGAAGGGGAGGGAAAGATTGGGCATTTTAATGGTTGTGCATTCTTCAGGGTTTATGGAAAATATTTGAATGAAAAATTAATTGCGCAGGTAGTTATGTCCTTTCATGAATGTGGTGGAAATGTTGGTGATGATGTTAATATTCCACTTCCTCACTGGGTGACAGATATTGGCAACAAGAATCCAGACATTTTTTTCACAGACAAAGAGGGAAGACAAAACCATGAATTCCTCACTTGGGGAATTGACAAGCAACGGGTTTTAAGAGGTCGGACAGCTCTTGAGGTAGTCTAAACTTTGTTTATGTCTTTAAGGTATATTTGTTCATTTTTATTTCCGATGCTCATTCAAATGTGTTCTTATCTTCTAACTTGTTTTGGTCTTCAAGTTCTACTTGATTTAGAAATTTATTGCATGTTTCTGAGAATAAAGTCCATTTCTTGATTTAGTTTTTCAATATTATTTGCCTTTTCAAAATTTTATAGGTTTACTTTGACTATATGAGAAGCTTCCGTGTAGAGTTCGATGAGTTCTTTGAGCATAAAGTTATTTCTGAGATTGAAATTGGACTAGGTCCATGTGGGGAGCTACGCTATCCATCTTATCCAGCAAAACATGGGTGGAAATATCCTGGTATTGGTGAATTTCAGGTGCTTATCATACTGACTCAATTTTTCCTTTAGGCTGCTTTATTTGTTAGGATGTGTTTTTTCCAGGACCATTGACCCTTTATTATGCTACTTTGTGACTCTGAATCAAAGTTTACTGCTTTTTTTTTCTTTTTTTTTTTCCCTTCTTTTGATTTGACTTTTAAACCTTTCGTGCCCCTTAGTGCTATGATAAATACCTGATGAAGAGTCTAGAAAAGGCAGCAGAAGTGAGGGGACACACTTTTTGGGGTAAAGGACCTGATAATGCAGGTTCATACAATTCTAGGCCACATGAAACCAGATTTTTTTGTGATGGAGGTGATTATGATGGCTACTATGGCCGATTTTTCCTGAATTGGTACTCTAATATTCTGATTGACCATGGTGATCATGTGCTTTCTCTTGCCAATTTGGCCTTTGAAGGCACTCCAATTGCTGCAAAGGTGAATTGCTACTAAAAAGTTGTGATTAGAGAAGGATGAACTTTTTTGTTCAAATTATATGAGACTGTCATTAGTAGCTGTGTTTAATTTTAACTATTTTGTGACATATCTTTGTTGATGAGTAGCTCTCAGGTATCCACTGGTGGTATAAGACAGCCAGCCACGCTGCTGAGTTGACTGCCGGATTTTACAATCCGTGCAATCGGGATGGCTATGCTCCAATAGCATCAATGTTGAAGAAGCATGATGCCACTCTTAATTTCACTTGTGTTGAGTTGCGTACATTGGATCAACATGAGGACTTTCCAGAGGCATTAGCAGACCCTGAGGGTTTAGTTTGGCAGGTAAGCATCTGAAAATAAATAGTAACCTTTTTCTTTTTCCTTTGAATGTAACCATTATTCTATACTTTTAATTTCAGAAGATAATGATATCTTGTTGTATACTCTTGAATCTTATTATGCATGAATGGGACAAATGCTGAGATTGAACTTTAGCTTGTTATATTCATCCATGATTTTTGAAAACACAAACAATTACTTCAGGTGCTGGTAGAATCTGTATATTATGCACATTGCTTAATCTGTAATACTTTTTGAAGTGTTTAAGAGTAATTTTCAGGTGCTAAATGCTGCGTGGGATGTTAGCATACCAGTTGCAAGTGAGAATGCGCTACCTTGCTATGATAGGGAAGGATACAACAAGATACTAGAAAACGCCAAGCCTCTAACTAATCCAGATGGTAGACATTTATCTGCTTTCACATACCTTAGACTCAACCAAGTTCTCATGGAGCAGCACAACCTCATCGAGTTTGAAAGATTTGTCGAGAGAATGCATGGTAAAGTTGTCCTGTATATGAAATCCTACACAGGAATGCTTAGAATGATGTTTTGATCATGGTTGTTTAAGCGCTTAGCTGTGTTTTTATTTCATTGTGCAGGGGAATCTGTCACTGATTCAATAGCAAAAACGGATGAAGAAGCTGCTCTAAATTCTGAATAATCTGCAAGATTTACTGACTCAGAGAAGTCTAAAGCACAATTTGTTACCTTCTCGTGACAAAGATAACTAGAGATATCAATGCTCTAACTCTACCATATTTAGCTGTAGAATAGTTTATGCAGGAGAGGATTAACCCTCAAGAGTTCCTCCAACTAATAGACTTCTTGTATCTTTGTTGATGAAATGTACATAACACTAAACAAATTTTACACCCTTTTGTTTGGTACCATAATTTTGTTCAGATCAAATCTTCTCAACATTGCAAAGATTCTGGAGTCTGGACAAATGCTCTTAAGAATCCTTCATTTTTTTCCCTCTTTTTTTTATAACCAAATGTGTGTGTTGCTACAAACCTCATTTTTTCTTTTTTTGCTTCGGGTAGATCTCGGTTGGCTGAGGGTGAGTCGCTGGCTATTTCCAGTCAGAGTTTGAGAAATGAGGTTTGTAGTAAGTTACTTCACGCACTTCAAGCTGCTACTTTTTCAGATTTAACTGTCAAAAATCATGTATAGTTTGGAACTCTATAGTAACTTACTGTAATTGAGGTGAGGAATTGGGGAAAAGATGATGATGAAGAAGAAAACAGCTATAAGTTTTAACTCGTATTAGCTGTTGGTGCTTTAGGTAATTTAGCTGTTTTTAATTAATTGGAAATTTTATTCTTTTAAGTGATTATAACTCTTGTTTCAGCACAAGCAGTTGATGGAAATGAGTAGAATGATTATTGTCTGGTAATACATTGTGAATATACTTGTTAGTCACAGAAATTCTGGGTTGACTCCATAAGGGTTGTCCATAATGATGGGTTTAAAAACCAAGATGATAATTGCCAATAATCCTGTAGGAAAAGGAAAAAGGGCAGAAGGTACTTGCCAAATGCTGATAAATTGACTCTGAAAACCTTGATTATATATCTCGTCTGTTATTTTATTTCTAGTCCATTTATTTTATGGCTATGTTTTGTGTTTGCTAACTAAATTGTGCCTTGCCCTTTTTGGTTTCATATCTTTTCAGCTAATGTATGGCCCGTGAACTGGAATTTCCAGATTGTTTCGTCTTCTAGCTTGGAGTATTTTGAGGATTTGCCTTTTAGGAGGAATGTCGAGTGATCTTTAATTATGGTATCTGAATGAAGAAGATTGATCCATCTGACATCTTGGGCTGTTAAAAGGGAAGACTCTGCTATAGGAAAGGCGAGCAAGCATTTATGGCAGCTGAGATGCAGAGATTTGTGACAAGTGAAGATGATGATGAAATGGGGATGGATGTAAAAGAGGAAGATGATGATGACAGAGAGAAGAATATTGAAAATTCAGCAATGGCCGGTGTTGATGATGGAGGACTTGCATCAGCTAGTAGCAACAAAAGGTTTCTGCATCATCAGCAATACCAAGAGCAGCCAACTCCACAGGGAGGGACAAGAAGGTGTAGGCCACAAGAAGAGAGAACAAAGTTACGAGAGTGTCCAAGAAGGGCTATTACTACAAAGATTTTAGCTGGACTTCGAAGACAAAACAAAAAATTTTCTCATAGTTTTGATTTTTATCAAAAAAATCAATAATATAGCACACGAAACGCCAAATTTTCAATTTTTTCAACATTAGTTATTAGTTCTCATCAAACTAAGTAAATGTGATGCAAGATAGAGACCATGTAATATTCAACAAAATTAGTTGTCCAAGTTTCAATTTTCATCGAAAAATCGAAAAATATAACTCTCGAAAATGTCAAATTTTCAATTTTTTAAAGTTTTTCAACTTTAGTTCTCATTAAACTAAGTTGATGGGATGCAAAATTGAGACAATTTAATATTGAATGAAATTATTTTTCAAATTTTTGATTTTTATTGAAAAATTGAACGCTATAACTCACAAAAATGTCAAATTTTCAAATCTCAATTTTTGCAATTTTTCAACTACAATTATTAATTCTCATTCAACTAAGTGGAGGGATACAAAATAGAGATCACTTACTGTTCAACAAAATTATTCCTCAAAATTTAAATTTTTATTGAAAATCAAAGGCTATAACCTACGAAAATTTCAAATTTTCAATATCTCAATTTATTCAACGTCTCACCTTTAATAATTAGTTCTCATTAAAATAAGTAGATAGAGTAAAAAACAACGACTGTTTCATGTATAGGGAATTTTTTTCTCAAAATTTCCCTTTTTATCAAAAAACCAAAGCCTATACTCCACGAAAATGTCAAATTTTTGAAATTTCAATTTTTTCACCTTTAGATATTAGTTTTCATTAAACTAAGTGGATGAAATGCAAAATAGAGACCATTGAATGTTGAACAAAATTATTTTCTCAAAGTTACGATATTTACCAAAAAATCAAAGGTTATAACCCATGAAAATATCAAATTTTCAAAAATTATATTTATCCAATTTTTCACCTTTAATAATTAGTTCTCACTAAAATATGTGGACGAGATGCATAATAGAGATCATTTAATGTTTATCAACATTATTTCTCAAAGTTTCAATTTTTACCGAAAAATCAAAGGCTGCTCACAAAAACATCAAAATTTTTAAATTTTTTCAACATTAGTTATTAGTTCACATTAAGCTATGTAGATGAGATGCAAAATAGAGACTATTTAATGTTTAAAGAATTTGTTTCTCAAAGTTTCGATTTTTATCAAAAAATCAAAGGCTGTAGCTCATGAAACTGACAAATTTTTGAAATTTCAATTTTTTTGACTTTTACAACTTTAGTTATTACTTCTCCATAAACTAAGTGGATGGGATGCAAAATAGAGACCATTAAATGTTCAACGAATTTGTTTCTAAAAGTTTCAATTTTTAGGGAAAAATCGAAGATTATACCCTAAAAAAAATGTGAAATTTTTAAAACTTTAATTTTTTTCAATTTTCAACCTTTAGCTATTTGTTCTCATTAAGGTATGTGGATGGGATGCAAAATAGAGACCATTAAATGTTCAACGAATTTGTTTCTAAACGTTTCAATTTTTAGGGAAAAATCGAAGATTATACCCAACAAAAATATGAAATTTTTAAATTTTCAATTTCAACCTTTAGCTATTTGTTCTCATTAAGGTATGTGGATGGGATACAAAATAGAGACCATTTAATGTTCAGCGAATTTGTGTATCAAAGTTTTGATTTCTACAAAAAAAAAAATCGAAGATTATAACCTACAAAAACTTCAAAATTTAAAAAATTTTCAACTTTAGTTATTAGTTGTCATTAAACTAAGTTGATGGGATGCATAATAGAGACCATTTAATGTTCAACGAATTTGTTTATCAAAGCAATAAAAATGGACGGCTATAGTCCTCGAGATTGTCAAACTTTTAAATTTTTAATTTTTTCAATTTTTCACCATTATTATTAGTTCTCATTAAACTATTTGTACAGGATGTAAAATAGAGACCATTTAATGTTAAGAGAATTTGTTTTTCAATGTGTCAATTTTTATCCAAAAATCGAAGGCTATAGCTAACGAAAGTGTCAAAATTTTTAAATTTCAATTTTTCCAAATTTTCAACTTTAGTTATTAGTTTTCACTTTTCATTAAACAAAGTGGATAGAGTGCAAAATACCGACATTTTAATGATCAATGAATTTGTTTATCAAAATTTTAATTTTTATCGAAAAATGAAAAGCTATAGTCCATGAAAACGTCAAATTTTTAAAATTTTAATTTTTTCAAATTTTCAACTTTGCTTATTAGTTCTCATTAAAATAAGTAGAAGAGTTGCAAAATAGAGACCATTTAATATTTAACGAAATTATTTTTCAACATTTCAATTTTTATAGAAAAATCCAAAACAAAAGTCCATGAAAACGTCAAATTTCCAAAATTTCAAAATTTCAATTTTTTACCTTTAGTTATTGGTTCTCGTGAAATAAAGTGGAGGGGATGCGGAAGAGAAACCATTTAATGTTCAACGAATTTGTTTTTCAAACTACTGATTTTTATTTAAAAATCGAAGGCTATAACCAATGAAAACGTCAAATTTTTAAAATTTCAATTTTTCAAAATTTTCAACTTTAGTTATTAGTTTCATTAAGCTAAGTGAACGAGATGCAAAATAAGGATCTTTTAATGTTCAATGATTTTGTTGGTTAAAGTTTCAATATTTATCGAAAAACCGAAGCCTATAGGCCATGAAAATATCAAACTTTTAAAATTTTAATTTTTTTAATTTTTCACATTTAGTTATTAGTTCTCATTAAACTATGTAGATGAGATACAAAATAGACGCTATTTAATGTTCAGTGAATTTATTTCCCGAAATTTCGATTTTTATCAAAAAATTGAAGGTTATGACCAACAAAAACTTCACATTTTTGAAATTTCAAAATTTTCAATTTTTCAACTTTAGTTATTAGTTCTCATTAAACAAAATGGATGGGATGCAAAATAGTGACAATTTAATGTTGAATGAAATTATTTCTCAAAATTTTAATTTTTATCGAAAAATCGAACGCTACTCCATCAATTTTTAGTTCTCATTAAAGTAACTGGATGGAATATAAAATAGAGACTATTTAATGTACCTAGAATTTTTTCTCAAAATTTTCATTTTCAACGAAAAATCAAAGGTGATATATCACCAATGAAAACGTTAAATTCTCAAATTTTTATTTTTTCAACTTTACTTATTTCCTTTCATTCAACTAAGTGGATGGGATGCAAAATAGAGACTATTTGATGTTCTACAAAATTATTTCTCAAAAAATTGAAGGCTACCCACGAAAATGTCAAAATTTTGAAATTTCAACTTTTTTCAATTTTTTAACATTAGTTATTAATTCTCATTAACTATGTGGTTGGGATGCAAAATAAAAACCATTTGATGTTTAACGAATTTCTTTCTCAAAATTTCGATTTTTATTGAAAATCGAAATCAATAGCCTACAAAAACTTCAAATTTTGGAAATTTTAATTTTTTAAATCTTACAACTTTAGTTGTTAGTTTTCATTAAACTAAGTGAATGGGATGCAAAATAGAGACCATTTAATGTTTAACGAATTTGCCTCTCAAAATTTCAATTTTTATCGAAAAATCAAAGGCTATATATCTCACGAAAATGTCAAATTCTTAAATTTTTATTTTTTTTCAATTTTTCACCTTTAGCAATTAATTCTCACTAAGCTATGTTGATGGGATGCAAAATAGAAACTATTTAATGTTCAACGAATTTGTTTATCAAAGTTTCAACTTTTACCAAACATCAAAGGTTATTGCTCAAAAGTTTCGATTTTTTTTTTATATTTCAGCATTAGTTACTAGTTCTAATTAAATTGTGTGGATGGGATGTAAAATAGAGATCATTTAATGGTCAATTAAATTTTTTCTCAAATTTTCAAATTTTATCAAAAAATCGAAGGCTATAGCCCACAAAAACATAAAATTTTCAATTATTTATTAGTCTTTATGAAACTAAGTGGAAAGAAAGCAAAATAGAGGCCATTTAATATACAACAAAATTAGTTTTCAAATTTTCAAATTTCATCGAAAAGTCGAAGGCAACAAACCACAAAAACGTCAAATTTTTAAATTTTGAAATTTATCAAATTTTCTCCTTTAGTTATTAGTTCTTCTTAAAATAAATGGAGAGAATATAAACTAAAGACCATTTAATATTCAACGAATTTGTTTCACAAAGTTTCAATTTTTATCAAAAAATTGAAGGCCATACCCCACGAAAAAGTCAAATTTTTAAAATTTTAATTTTTTCAGTTTTTCACCTTTACCTATTAGATATCATTAAACTATGTGGGTGGGATGCAAAATAGAAACCATTTAATATTCAACGAATTTCTTTTTTTAAAAGTTTTGATTTTTATCCACTAATCTAGAGTTATAGCCCACAAAAACATCAAATTTTGAAAAATTCGTTTCTTCCAATTTTTCAACATTAGTTATTAGTTCTCATTATACTAAGTGAATAGGAAGAAAAATAGAGACCATTTAATATTCAATGAAATTGTTTATCAAAATTTCGATTTTTATCGAAAAACCGAAAACTATAGCCCTCAAAATTGCCAATTTTTTGAAATTTCAATTTTTAAAATTTTTTAGCTTTAGTTATTAGTTCTTATTAAACTAAATGGATGGGATGTAGAATAGATGACCATTTAATCTTCAACGAAATTATTTTTCAAAGTTTTGATTTTTATCGAGAACTTGAACGCTATAACACATGAAAGTAAATTTTCAAATCCCAATTTTTAAAATTTTCCACCTTTAGTTATTAGTTCTCATTAACCTAAGTAGATGGAATGAAAAAACTAGAGACCATTTACTTTTCAACGAAATTATTTTTCAAAGTTTCAATTTTTATTGAAAAATCAAAGTCTATAGACCACAATTTTAAAATTTTCTAATTTTTTAATTTTTCACCTTTAGTTATTTCTTCTTGTTAAAATAAATGCACAGGATGCAGAATAAAAACCATTTAACATTCAACAAATTTGTTTCCCAAATTTGGATTTTTATCCAAAAATCGAAGGTTGTCCATGAAAATGTCAAAATTTAAAATTTTACTTTCTAAAATTTTTCACCTTTAGCTTTTAGTTCTCATGAGACTATGTGGATGGAACACAAAATAGAGACCATTTAATGTTCAATGAATTTATTTTTCAAAATTTTAATTTTTATCGAATAATCAAAGGCAACCCACGAAATCATGAAATTTTCAAATTTTCAATTTTCAACTTTAGTTATTAATTCTCATTGAACTAAGAGTAAGGAAAGAAAAATAGAGACCATTTGAGGTTAAATGAAATTATTTCTCAAAATTTCAATTTTTATCCAAAAATTGAAGACTATAACCAACAAAAATGTCAAATTTCTAAAATTTCAATATTTTTAATTTTTTATCTTTAGTTATTTGTTCTCATTATAAATAAGGGTGAAAAATTAAAAATATTAAAAATTTTGAAATTTGACATTAACCCTTTATTTTTTTGTTATATCTCCTTATTTATTTATTTATTTTGGGTTCATCGACACCGACCTCAACTAGTTTGATATAAAGGTGATATTGATGATGATGAGTTATTATTTCTCATTAAACTAAGTGGATGGGATGAAAGTAGAAACCATTTAATATTCAACAAAATTATTTTTCAAAATTTTGATTTTCATCAAAAAATCAAAGCCAATTGTCCATGAAAATGTCAAAATTTTAAAATTTCTAATTTCTTAATTTTTCATCTTTAGTTATTAGGTCTCCTTAGAAAAAATGGACAAGACACAAAATAAAAACCATTTAATGTTCAACAAATTTGTTTTACAAAGTTTCGATTTTTATCAAAAAATCAAGGACTATAACTCATGAAAATGTCAAAATTTTAACTTTTTCAAATTTCCTTTAATTATTAGTCCTCATTAAAATATGTGGATGGGATGTAAAATAGAGATGATTTAATCTTCAACGAATTTGTTTTTCAAAGTTTCGATTCTTATCGAAAATCGAAGGTTATAGTCAATGAAAACGTCAAATTTTTAAAAAATTTCACCTTTAGTTTTTTGGTTCTCATTAAACTAAGTGGATGGGATGCAAAGTAGAGACCATTTAATGTTGAACAAAATTATATTTCAAAGTTTTGATTTTTATCGAAAAATCAAAGCATATAGTCTATGAAAATATCAAATTTTATAAATTTCTAATTTTTTAATTTTCACCTTTAGTTATTAGTTCTCCTTAAAATAAATGAATGGGATGCAAAATAAAGTCCATTTAATGTTCAACAATTTTTTTTTGCAAAGTTTCAATTTTTATCAAAAAATCGAAAGCCATAGCTCACGAAAATGTCAAATTTTTAAAATTAATTTTTTTTCATTTTTTTAGCTTTAGATATTTGTTCCCATTAAAATATGTGGATAGATACAAAATAGAGATCAATTAATGTTCAATGAATTTGTTTATCAAAATTTCATTTTTTATCGAAAAATCAAAGATTATAGCCCACAAATATGTCAAAATTTTAAAATTAAAATTTTCCAATTTCACCTATAGATATTAGTTCTTATTAAACTATGTGAATGGGATGCAAAATGAACACCACTTAATGTTCAATGAATTTGTTTTTCAAAATTTTGATTTTTGAATAAAAATCAAAGACTATAGCCCACAAAAAAACTTAGTAGAGGACTCGCAAAATAGAGACCATTTAATATTCATAGAAATTATTTTTCAAAATTTCAATTTTTATAGAAAACTTGAAAACAAAAGCCCATGAAAACATCAAATTTTCAAATTTGAAATTTTGAAATTTTTTTACCTTTAGTTGTTAGTTGTCATTAAACTAAGTGGATGGGATTTAAAATAGAGACTATTTAACATTCAACAAATTTGTTTATCAAAATATCAAGGGCTATAACCCATAAAAGTTTCAAAATTTCAATACTTTAATTGTTTCAATTTCTAACCTTTAGTTGTTAATTTTCATTAAACTAAGTGGATAGGATACAAAATACAGACCATTTAATATACCAGGAATTTTTTTATCAAAATTTTGATTTTTATCAAAAGATTCGAGGATACAACCCACAAGAATGTAAAATTTTCAAAATTTTTATTTTTTCAAATTTTCACCTTTAGTTATTAGTTATCAATAAACTAAATAGATGAGATGAAAAATAGAGGCCATTTAATATATAAGTAATTTTTTTGCAAAATTTCGATTTTTATCAAAAAATCAAGGTTAAAGCCTTCAAAAAATTCGAATTTTCAATTTGTTTAAATTTTGAACTTTGGTTATTAGTTTTCATTAAACTAAGTGGACGGATGCAAAATAGGGACCATTTAATGTTAAACAAATTTTTTTCTCAAAATTTTGATTTTTATAAAAAAATCAAAAACTATAGCCCACAAAGTAATCAAAATTTCAAATTTTCAACTTTAGTTATTAGTTCTGATTAAACTAAGTGGATGAGATGCAAGATAGAGATCTTTTAATATTCAACGAAATTATTTCTCAAAGTTTTTATTTTTATCGAAAAATCAAAGGCTATAACGCATGAAAATGTCTAATTTTCAAATTCTTTAATTTTTCACATTTGGTTATTGGTTCTCTTTAAACTAAGTGGATGGAATACAAAATAGAAACCATTTAATGTTGAATAAAATTATTTCTCAAAGTTTTAATTTTTATCAAAAAAACAAAGTTTATAACCTACAAAAACGTCAAATTTTCAAACTTTCAATCTTTTCAGTTTTTCACTTTTAGTTATTAGTTCTCTTAAACTAGGTGGATGGTATGCAGGATAAATACCATTTAATTTTCAATGAAATTATTTCTCAAAGTGTCAAATTTTATCAAAAAATGGAAGGCTATAACCCACAAAAATGTCAAATTTTTTAAATTTCAATTTTTCCTGTTTTTGACCTTTAGTTGTTAGTTCTTATTACTAAGTGGATAGGATACAAAATAGACACCATTTAATGTTCAATGCAATTATATCTCAAAGTTTTGATATTTCTAACCAACTAAAATGTTAAACTAAGTGGATAGAATACAAAATAGAGACCAATAATGTTGAATGAATTTATTTCTCAAAGTTCGATTTTTATCAAACAAATTGAAGGCTATATAGCCCACGAAAACGTAAAATTTCCAGAAAGTCAAATTTCCAACTTTAATTAGTTGTTCTCATTAACTATGTGGATGGGATACAAATTAGAGACCAATCAATGTTCAACAAAATTATTTCTTAAAGTTTCATTTCTTATCGAAAAATCAAAGATTATAACACACGAAAATGTCAAATTTTCATAATTTAATTTTTTCAATTTTATCCTGTCATTATTATTTCTTATTAAACTAAGTGGATTGAATGTAAAATAGAGACCATTTGATATTCAACAAAATTATTTTTCAATGTTTCGATTTTTATCAAAAAGTCATAGGATATATAACCCACCAAAATTTGAAATTTTCAATTTTTTTTTTCAAAATTTCACATTTAGCTATTAGTTCTCATTAAACTAAGAGGATTGGATACAAAATAGACACCATTTAATGTACTTGGAATTTTTTTCTCAAAAATTCAATTTTTATTGGAAAATCGAAGGCTATATAACCCATGAAAATGTCAAATTATCAAAATTTCAATTTTTTCAAAATTTCAAATTTTAGCTATTACTTCTCATTAAACTAAGTGGATGGGACGCAAAATAGAAACCATTTAATATTCTACGAAATTATTTCTCAAAGTGTTGATTTTTATTGAAAAATCTAAACCTATAGTTTATGAAAATATCAAATGTTCAAAAATTCTAATGTTTCAATTTTTCTCCTTTAGTCATTAGTTCTCATTAAAATAGGTGGACAGGATGCAAAATAAAGCTCATCTAATGTTCAACGAATTTGTTCAAAAAATATAATGTTTCAATTTTTCACCTTTAGTCATTAGTTCTCATTAAAATAGGTGGACAGGATGCAAAATAAAGCTCATCTAATGTTCAACGAATTTGTTCAAAAAATATAATGTTTCAATTTTTCACCTTTAGTCATTAGTTCTCATTAAAATGGGTGGACAGGATGCAAAATAGAGCTCATCTAATGTTCAACGAATTTGTTTCCCAAATTTTCAATTTTTATTGACAAATCAAATACTATAGCCCACAAAAACGTCAAATTTTAAAATTTTAATTTTGTCAATTTTGCACCTTTAGTTATTTGTTCTCATTAAACTATGGATAGGATGCAAAATAGAAATCATTTAATGTTCAATTCAATGTTTCAGTTTTTTATTGAAAATCGAAAACTATAGCTTACAGAAATGTCAAATTTTCAATTTTTTTGATTTCTCTATTTTAGTTATTAGTTTTCATTAAACTAAGTAGATGGAATGCAAAATAGAGACCATGTGTTGTTCAACATAATTATTTTATCAAAGTCTTGATTTTTATCAAAAAATCAGACAATATAACCCACGAAAATATTAACTTTTCAATATTTCAATTTTTTCAATTTTTAATCGTTAGTTATTAGTTCTCATTAAGTTAAGTGGAGGGAATGCAAAATAGAGACCATTTAATATTCTATGAAATTATTTCTCAAAGTTTTGCTTTTTATTGAAAAATCTAAACAAGTCCACGAAAATGTCAAATGTTCAAAAATTCTAATGTTTCAAATTTTCACCTTTAGTCATTAGTTTTCATTAAAATAGGTGGACGGGATGCAAAATATACCTCATTTAATGTTAAACAAATTTGTTTATCAAAGTTTCAATTTTTATTGAAAAATCGAAGACTATAACCCAAGAAAATATTAAATTTTAAAAAAATTTCACCTTTAATTATTTGTTCTCATTAAACTGTATGGATGGGATGCAAGACAGAGACTATTTAATGTTCAACGCAATGTGTCAATTCTTTATTCAAAATTGAGAACTATTGCTTACAAAAATGTCAAATTTTCAAAATCTCAATTTTTTCAATTCCTCTACTTTAGTTATTAGTTTTCATTAAACTAAGTGGAGGGAATACGAAATAGAGACCATGTAATGTTCAATGTAATTATCTATCAAAGTCTCGATTTTTATCGAAAAAATTGGACAATATAACCCACAAAAATATCAACTTTTCAATATTTTGATTTTTTCCAATTTTTAACCGTTAGTTATTAGTTCTCATTAAACTAAATGGGTGGAATGTAAAATAGAGACAATTTAATCTTCAATAAAAAAAATTCTTAAAGTTTCAATTTTTAGCGATAAATCGAAAACTATAGTTTACGAAAATATCAAAATTTTAATGTTTCAATTTTTCTCCTTTAGTTATTAGTTCTCCTTAAAATAAATGGATAGGTTGCAAAATAGAGACCATTTAATTCAACGAATCTGTTTATCAAAGTTTTGATTTTTATCGAAAAGAGATAACCCCCAAAATAGACCCCTCACATATTGGCCAATGATCTTTTTAGTCCCTCATTTTTAAAACGGGAACAAATAGTCCCTCATATTTCATGACTGTACTCTTTTGGTCCTCCGTCACTATTGTATCGATATTCTGACACTATTCCATCACTATTTTGTCACTATTCCGACATAAAAACAAATGGAATAGTGATAGATGACTCAAATGGTACATTCATTAAATGTGATGAACCATTTATTCCTGTTTTAAAAATGAATGACTAAGGTGGCGCTTGGTATAAACGGTGGGTTTAGAAATGGAATGGATTTAATAGAAGGAAATGTTTGGAATAAAATAGAATGATAGTAATTATGTTGTTTGGTATTATTTTGTAATGGAATAGAATAGATTTTATATTAAAATTAAAAATTAATATTAATATTAATAAATTTATTAATATGTTTTATATTAAAATTTAATATTAATATTATAATAAAAATATTATTATTTTACATTATATTATATTTAAGAAAATTCTATCTTGTTCCAAAAATAGTCAAAGTGCATGTCAATTTGCAGAGAAAAATATTTTTTACAATTTAGTGAAATTTGTTTTTAAAAAAAGAAAAAAAATGTGAAATGGTGGTTGCAAACCATTGGGCGCACGTCACATTGGCATGCGCCTGTTAGTTGCAAATTTTTTTTTTTTTTCAAACAGACTCAAAACAACGTCGTTTTGAGTTCTTCGTGAAACCTTTCCCACCCAAACCCATTTTGGGTGAGAGGGGGAGGGAGGGTTCAACAAAACCCACCTCCAACGGTTTTCCTAAACCCAACACCCCCAATCAAACAATCATTTTTACTCATACCATTCCATTCACTCTCCAAACCCATGTACCAAACACCCCCTAAAAATATCATTGACCAATATGTGAAGGACTATTTTGAAGGTTATCTCTATCAAAAATTGAAAGCTACAGCCATGAAATGTCAAAATTTCAAATTTTGAATTTTTTCAAATTTTCACCTATAGTTATTAGTTCTTATTAAACTAAGTGAATGAGATGCAAAGTAGAGACCATTTAATTTTCAACAAATTTGTTTATCAAAATTTTGATTTTTATTGGAAAATCGAAAACTATAGCCAACGAAATCATCAAATTTTTGAAATTTCAATTTGTTCAATTTTTCAACTTTAATTATTAGTTCTCATTAAACTATGTGGATAGGATGAAAAGTAGAGACAATTTATTGTTCAACGGATTTGTTTTTCAAACTCCCGTTTTTTTTCAAAAAATTGAAAGGTACAACTAACAAAAATGTTAATTTTTCAATTTTTTCAATATTTCACCTTCAGTTATTAGTTGTCATTGAACTAAGTGACTAGAATACAAAATAGAAACCATTTAATGTTTAACAAAATTATTTATTGAAGTTTCCATTTTTATCAAAAAATCGAAAATTATAACCCATGAAAATGCTAAATTTTCACCTTTAGTTATTAGCTAAATTATGTGGATGGAATGCAAATTAGAGACCATTATTCAATGAATTTCATTTTTCAAAAATTCAATTTTTATCAAAAAATCAAAAGCTTACCCACAAAATTTTCAAATTTTCAAATTTTCCAATTTCTCACCTTTAGTTATTAGTTCTCATTAAAGTAGATGAAATGCAAAATAAACACCATTTAATGTACATAGAATTTTTTTTCTCAAAATTTCAATTTTTATCAAAATATCTAAGGGTATAACCCACAAAGAAATCAAATTCTCAAATTTTCAATTTTATCAATTTTCCAACTTTAGTTATCAAATCTCATTAAACTATGCGGATTAAATGCTAAATAAAGACAATTTAATGTTCGATGAAATTAATTTTCAAAGCTCTTGATTTTTCTCGAAAAATCAAGAGCAGCAGCAGCAGATTCTTATGTAACCAGCTTTCAATGAAATGCCATGAAGCACAACAGACTGAATGGACTCCCGTGCTAGCCTGCTGCCTGCTGGTTTCTTCACAGGGGAATGTAGGCAATTGCCCTTGGTTTTCAATCAATCACATGCTTGTGAATTATTTACAGATGGAGAGGGTTCCATCGAATTTCATACCATTCCGGCCATCCATCCATACTCTCCAAACGAATATGTTCCGATATTTGTCCACAAACAAAATCCAAAGGCTCCTATAACTTCAATATTATTCAACAAAATCCAAAAGCTTCTGTACCGTCAATATTATTAGGGGGCGATGATCTCCCATCAAGATCAATATAAAGTACTCTTTGCTCTTACCGCACTATCTTTTCCCCACTTTTCTTTTTCCCTGCAGAATTTGGAAGAAATTCCTTGTACACCGTCAAAGGATGCCACAACATATTCACTGAGAGACTTGAAAGTGGGGGGGCAAAAAACCCCAGAGAATTTTGGCATTTTAACTTATCATTCTCATTCATATTAATACAGGTAAAGAACACCATGAAGGTGAATGGAACTAATACACAGTGATTTGATGATCCAAAAACCTAAAGGGCTTCTATAGGGAACAGATTCCCCAAGTCAACAAAATTATACCACGTCAAAATTCTAATTCTTTACCTCAAAAAGCATCTACTTTGATGACACTACAGTATGTAACTCCCTAATTTAAGAAAAGTGGGGAAAAAAAATCCATGTGAGTCCTACATCCTTCCTGACATGCTTCCACATCTTTGCAGATGGCCCGCATCTAGAATACGACTTGATAGTTTACATACAGAAACTAACCTAAAGAGGATATATTAATCAGGAACGAACTAAAGAGCAACTACACCATGCGCGTGCCCTGGCTCCTTCATGTATGATGAGAAGATAGTACAATTCCCTCTAATCAGGTGGTACTTTGGCACAAGCTCCAACCAGTGTTCTCTACATGGTTCAAAAATCAATAGAGGAAAAATCCTCATCTTTTCAAGGTCATTCCTTTCACGCCTGGCAAACTAATCAGATCCTCCTGTTAAGATGATAGATACTCATTAACAAAATGTACAAAGAAATTAATTATTTACTGGTCAGACAGAAAAGATAACGTATAGCGAATCAGAACTACAATGAATTCCATAAATCAGACAAAAAGGTCTATACATGGTTGTTGCAAGAACTCAAAACGTCCACATCCTAGGGCCCCAACAGAACTTACACAAGGGTCTTAGCGACCATAAAAGCAAGGGTTAATTTATTGTCTAATTCTAATAGGAAGGGCCAAGACATTCGAAGAACACTTGAAACTATTAACTAAAATCACAACAATTATCAACTTGGTTTTGGTAGTAAAAAATCAGCCAGTAGCGAACACATCATACTGCCCGCAGAAGACTCTGCAGTGAAAAATCATCCTATGAGTCAGTCAAGTATATGCACTGGAACAAACACACGATTCCACTCACCACTATTTCTATTTAGGCCTGTAACTAGTAGATTCATTTAGATCTGCAACATTTCCCAAGTACACACCAATGCAGACCACTTAATGAAATAGATCATCATGCATTCAGATCCGTAATTAGCAGCAACACAAATCAAAGCCCCATAACTTAAAATTAACTACAGTCCTCTATAGAAAATGCAGAAAGGCAAGTGCTTCAACTCTCAAATAAGCCACAAAGTACCTCGTTCACAAAATAAAAATAGAAATATACCTGTGATGATGAGGGGAAGATGGTTGATCAGGAGAAGACCTCTGGCCAGAGCCTCCGTGGAATCTATGTTCATCGTATGCTCCTCTTGTTCTAGTACCCTCACCCAAATGTGATTGTTCATTCACACTAGAGAAACCTATTGGACCCAGAGATCCAAATTCAAGCTGTTCACCATGTGTACCAAAACTGGCATTATGATCAAAAGGATACAACATCACAACAGGTGGAACGGTAGGTCCATTAGAAGAGACTCCACTAGGATTCATTTGTGGCAACTGATACATGCTGTAACCAACATTAGGAGGGCCATTCTGGCTGGAGTTAGAGTGCAAAGGACCATTCTGGTAAGAAGAAAATGAATCATGTCTGTAAGAACTCCAAGATCTATCTGCTCGACTCTCATTGGAAGAGAAACGATCTAATCTTGAGTTTGACTTATCAGTTTGGCTACGACTGTGACTGCGAGCAGCAGCTCGTGATTTTGAATTCCCATTCCAGTTCCCTTCTCTATCACCATGGCTCTCATTCCTATCATAGTTATAATTCCCTCTTCTGCCACCAGAAGTGTGGCGATCCCTAGGAGAAACTTTCTGAAGCATAACAATATAAGAAGTCATGTATCAGAGAGATGAAGATGGCCCATGCAGGAGATAGGTGTGAAGAGAGAAGCAAACAAAGTACCACAAAAAAGATGGCAACAAATAAAGAGGACATTAATCCATGAGCCAGTTGAAGATTAAATATCTGAAGTTCAAATGCATGCAATTATACATAAAAACCCTTCCAGACCAAGGTATGATTTAGCTCTATAATCAAGCCAAAATCACAATGTAGATGTAGACAAAAGCACTAAAGCCTACATAATGATAAACATCAAAATTCGTTACACAGTCCAACCTTCAAAAGCTAGACAAGCTATTTACAATATGGATACATCAATATACAGCCTTGACCAACTTTCACTACCAACTAAGTATATTATATGTCACCGGCCACTAAATTCAGGAAATTTGACTATTTTACACAAAAATATATATTATAATAATCCTTACCATGACTTGCTGAACCAGCTATGGATTCTCAATAAGGGATATAATTTAAAATGCACAGCAGAAAGGCCATTTCAAAAGAGTTACTTAGGAAGACATGTATAAAATTCATAAACTTGTAATCCGTAAATAGTCTGATTGATCCTACAATGCATATTGTGTACAGCATTAGTGTAAAGCTGGAGTAGGTAATGCCTGTTTCTTGACACTTTAACTAGAAACATCGAACCATTTGCAAATATTTCCTGCTGCCAACCTTTAAAACTACATCCTTGCGGTTGTTAAGAGTAAGCATCTCATATCACTCTCACTACCAAAAAAAATCTTCCCTGCAACATACTATTTATTTTGTCTTATTATTCATGTGTATTAAATAATCAACACCCAAAATTGTGGAAAACAAAAAGGCATAAAACAACAATTACCCTCTGAAATCTTTAAATGATGGCAAAATAATTTTGTGTGAGAACCAACTTACAGGGTTTGGCAGATAGGTCCCAGTCCCACTGCGATATCTTGGCATGTCCTCAACATAGCGTTGATAAACATTTGGAGGTCTATTAGAAACAGATTGTAAAGGAGAGACTGGAACCAGCCGAGGGCCATAACTCATTAACTGAGTGAAGAGGTTACTGTTGGCTGAAAGAGGTCTTCCAGGACCATCCCATGGAAAACGACCTTGGAGATACATAGGAGGAACCATAACTGGTGAGGGATAGATCACAGGACCATGGTTTCGAGGATTTTGGCAAAACCTGCCATACTGCAGGTTTTGCCAATGGCTGGCAAAGTCACTATTTAGAATATCTGATTTGTGCTCATCAGATGTGTCAACAGGAGTAGGCATTCTGAAGGATGGAGAAGAATTTAAATCAACAGACTGATCAAGACCGTCTGTCATGTTGAAGTTATGACCAGGATCACTATTCTCCAAGACATCCTCTCCTCCAAAATGACTTGATGTATCAGCAGCTCCAGTTTCAGGTGGTATATTGTAGACCGGAAGCATAGTTAGAAAAGGAACAGGAGGCCCAGTGGGGTAAAATGCAATGACCCCAGAATTGTCTGTCATCCTTTGCCGCGAGCCAGCACCCAAGAGCATCGGTGCAAGGGGCATCATTGAGTCTGATCCACTTGGCTGAGAAACTTCATAGCCAGGCACAAGGTGCCTAGGTAGATTCATTGAAGAAACAGATTGAGCTCTTGGGCTTCTCTCTGCCATTTCAGCACCCATAATTGATTGTGCATTCCACTCCTGGTCATCGTCCTCAACTGAAATAGTTACACTTTCAGACATAACCTTACCTTTGCCATATCCAACAGTTGAGTCTCCAGAAGCAACTTTCTTTCCTCGTCGCTCCCTTGTTGACTTTGGCACCTTACTTGTTGCTCCATCCCAGGAACTCTCTGAAGAGGTTCTACTTCTAAGAGAATTACTATGAGCAGCAGATGAGAACCTTGAACTCGCTGATCTCTCTTCAGAGTAAATTTCACTTCCTCTTTTATCTTGAAACTTAAAGTCAGAATCTAGATGTTCTTCCAGCGGCGGTCCATGTTTTTCCTTGTTATGTTTCTGTTGAACTCTGGTAGAACTTCCAGAACCAGTGATCCAAGAAGGAGGAACAAAGTTAAAGCCTGGAAATGTCGAGTGCTGCTTGTCATCTGAATGTAGAAATTCAAGATTTCCATTTTCAGCCTCAAAGCCTCCGGAGGAATCTACTTCCTGCTCCTGCCAGTAATCATTATCTGCCTCAACAGAGTTCATCTGCACGGAAGCAAAATCCTCACTGCTTCCCTCAATTGCATCTTCTGAGTTTGAGTTCAATCCCATGCCTGGATAATAATGTGTTAATGCGGGTGAAACCAAACCATGAGGAAATTGCATATTTGAGAATGAAGGATCTATCAAGGGAATATTCGTGGGAACCAATCCAGACATATTTCTCTGAGTATATCCCATTGAGGCCAGGAAAGAAGGAGAAATTGGAAAAGGAAGATGAGTGGAGGCCAAATTGAATGGCACAGGAACTTGACCATTGAAACCATGAAGTGAAGTAGCTGCCATCATATTCACAAGATCTTGCTCCTCCTGACGCATCCCCTGAGTTCCAATGGTAGAGGAAAGTTCTTCATGGACATCGAACCCTGAATCCTGAGGATAGCTACTTGAACCACTTACAGATTCAGTAGCAGCATCAAGGCTTTGATGAGAATGAGTATGCCTGACAGATGAGGAATCTTCATTTGAAGACCGACCACCATGGCTAACCAAACTTTCAGATCCAACGTTCTTCCTCCTGTTATTACCGTCCAGCCTAGAAGAAGTAGCTTGTGCTTTTGCACTCTCAGGAGCTCTGTTGCGTCTTAATTGAGAGGAGACATCACCATAAGTCTCTGTAAGCTCAGGACTAGACCGTGTTCTGGAAAAAATAAATCTTCCCTGGATGTCATTTACCAAGTGATCAGATTTCACGTTTCTCTGACCTTTATCATAAGGCTCAACATGATTAGTTGTAGTTTCTCTTGTAACCTGATCAGACACTCTTGAGCTATTTAAATTTCCATGATTCTTCTGTCTCTGAGAAGCTGAAGATACGTCATTCACTCTAGATATGCTTCCAGATGAATAGTTAGCACGTTTTGGGGCAGTAAAAGGTGTGTGAGTCTCCTCCACATCCACCCCTTGAACTGAAAAGTTGTCATCCAATTTCTTGCTACTTGTATTTCTCTTAACAATCTCACGCTCAGATTTTTGATCTGGAGGTGCCAATTTCAGCTTCCATATATCATTACTAGGAGCATCAGGCCGATGGCCACTGCCATGTCTCTCCCATGTATTCATAAAGAACTGATTTACTTCATAAATTAAATCTTCTTCTGGGCAATCAAGTAATCTAGCCAATCTTTTAGCGCCAAATGCAAATGCACTTCTAATTCTAAAGAAATTACCTGAAAAGGCAAGGATCGGATAATTGGAATTATAGAAAAGCACATTTTAGAAAAATAGAGAACTAAAAGAAAATATTACATGAACATTAACCACAGAAATAAATATAACATTTCAAGAACCATAAAAATAGTAGTATGTAGAATCACATCAAATCAAACATAGAACTAAATTCATCTAAGAAGACATGATCACCATCCATTAGCATAGATGATCACTATCCATTTAAGAAAAGAAATTAAATTTTGCAACTAAGGTTGGCGGTAAATACAATTTTATGCTCGTAACAGACAAGTGAAGGAAGAAAATCTAGTCACGTGTAATTGAGATTCTAAAACAACTCAAACAGATGCAAGTGTTTCCATGCGAGTTCTAAAAGCAAACCATATGAAATTGCATTTGTATTTACAAAGAATCAAATCAAATCCAAAACAAATTTTCCAATCTTTCGCTTCTTCCTCCAAACTACTTGCAATATAAGTTCCCAGGGTCCCCACAACTACAAACGCCTCTATTTTTGTAGATTCCCTCAGAAAGTCCACTTAGACTGTCAAGAGAAATAAGGACAAACTCAGGTGCATGTTGTTCAAAGACAAAATAATCATTTTTGTTACTTTGTGTTTGAACAACTCCTTGTACATGAAGGAGAGCCTCCAACTTCCCCCACATTCCCCTTACATGGAAGAGGGAATACAAAACCATTTGCCATTAACTTTTGTGCATGAAAAAGGTCGTTTTGAAAAAGAGAGAGATATATATATTCCTCAAGATTGAACTGGAAACATGAACCAAGTAAAAATTTTAATGTTTCTATATATTGTTGAAGGAAAACCAGTTGAAAACAGCAAGGAGGACAGACATACTAAAAGTGGATGGTTTTCGAATATCCAATAATAAT
This sequence comes from Gynochthodes officinalis, assembly GCA_020080225.1. Classification (NCBI taxonomy): domain Eukaryota; kingdom Viridiplantae; phylum Streptophyta; class Magnoliopsida; order Gentianales; family Rubiaceae; genus Gynochthodes; species Gynochthodes officinalis. Next base: position 29,209,637 of record CM034616.1, read on the forward strand.
GTGGACAGCACAAGCATAGACAAGCACCAACAGAAAAAACCTTTTTCCACAAAATGCACCTGAATTTCAAAACCTCCACACTCAAAATCTAAGGGTGCGTTTGGACAGTTGATTCTTATTTGCAAATAAGAAAATTCTCAAACAAAAACAAACTATCCAAACACATTTTTATTTCAAAATTTAGAATTCAAATTCTCCCACTCAAATTCCTCTCACATAATTTTAAAAATTATTTTTCCCTCCAAAATACTTTTTCTATCAACAAATACCCACCAAAATTTTCACACATTCCAATACAACTTTTTCCATTTGCAAATAAAAATACCTTGTCCAAACGCACCCTAAATAGCTTAATCAGGAACAGTCATTTTCAAGAAGCTTTAGAAATATAAAACAAAAGTGATTAGGGCTAAATGGAACAATATGAATATCTAAAAAGTGAGTTGGTCTGAGATGCAAAAACACCTGAACAAAAATCAAGCAATAAGAAGGCACATAAATTATTTCCTCAAATCAGCAAATCAGGCAACAAGTCTATCAGCTCAAAGCATCCTACTAAAAATCTTGATACTCGCCCAGTAAAAACCCAAAAAGAGAGAAGCAAAAAAAAAGGTTCTAAGTTTGCGGGAATGAGGTAAATCACACCAATGGTAGAGCTTAAATCCTGAAAAACATATAAGACCATCACAATATGCACCTCAGAATATAACAGAGCCAAATAGCTCAAACTAATGATATAGTATGTGCTTCACAAAAGTAGAATGGTTAACAGATACAAGCAAGTCAACACATATTACCAAGGAAAAAAAGATAAAAGTGGGGGGGGGGGGGGGGGGGGGAATAAAAAGTTTACCAAACAGTTTCAAGTGAAATACAGAAACAGTAAAAAAGTATGCAAAAGGTTCAGGTACCTTTACTAACACTACGTCCGAGATTGTTGTTTACACGTAAAGGATCTATCACATTAAAATGTTTAGAAATAAAAGGTTGGCCCTGATTTTCCTGGCCACCAGGAAAAACAGCATATACAGTACTACATGCATCGAGAAACAGTTTGCTAAGTAACAAGTCACCACTGTCCTTTCGAGGTGGTTCCGCTGCAAAAGATTTCAATCAGAAGTATTAAATTTTGGAAACAACACAAGATTGGAAATAGGACATTTGAAGGAAAGGTATTCAATTGTACCTGTAACATCAGGAAGAGAATTAATTGGTACAGGTCCCCACAAGCTTACACAAAAATTATCCCAATCAAAGTTACTGAAGAACTCCAAAAAACGATAAAGAACCTGAAAGAATAAATATAAACCATAAGATGGAATATGAAAGAGATTAACAAATTCTAGCACAAAATCATATCAGTATCAACCTCAAGTGGCCCAGTAAAGGTGTTGTTAAAAACATGAAATATGTAAAGAACCAAGGTCTCCAGAGCATAAGTCGAAATTAGTCCATGATGAGCACCAAGTATTCGACTCTCATAGTAACACCAAGCCTTAATCAATATAATGCTGCGCTTAAATAAGTGATTCTGATTTATCAAATTATCAACCTGCAAAATAAAACAATCATCAAGTATTAACCTTCCCTGACAGATTATATCAAACACAACCTCAAAAAGAGGCCAATGATATGACCAGGAAATATTTAAATATGTAATCAAAATCAAGAGGCCAACCTATGTTCACAACTAACCTTTCTAGTCCTAGCCCTTTTCCCTTTAGTTTTGTTATATCTCCTTTATTTATGTATCTATTTCTTTTTATAATTATTTCTTCTTCTCCTTTTTATAACTATTTCTTCTCCTTCTTTTTATAACTATTTCTTTTTATAACTATTTATATAAATATATATTTATTTATTTCTTTTTTTTGGGTTCATCGATCGCCGACCCCAACTAGTTAGGGATAAAGGTGATGTTGATCTTGATCAAAATGAAGACTAGAAAGGTGGCCGCGGACCTCCTCAAGGAAGCATAGGGTACATAGTCCACCCAGCTGATTGAATGATATGTCAACAACAATGTTCTCCACAAGACATTTTATTATCTTCACCTGCAATTGAATGAAAAAGATAAGAGGATAACAAAAAATTAATTCACAGAAACAAGAAAATAAACTTTATTTTGGAATGAAAACAAAACATAAAATGCACAGCCTAGGAAACTTCACAATTACATGTTATTCAGAAAATTCAAGTACTATACATGAAAGGCCATGTCAGCTAAATTTAGAATTCTTGTCCTCCCTCCTACATCCTCCAGAAAGAAAAGAAGAAACACCTCAGCAAGAATGGCAATAATTAATGAATTTGGCATTTCGACTATGTATAACATTATTTGAATTCTGTTACAATGTGAAATTGAAAGGCAACTCAACCAGAAAGGACTTGGGAGAAGCTACAAGCAAGATAAAGGGCAAAAATTAACAGCTGATTCCCTTACTTCAACCAAGAATCATAACAAAGCATATTTTGTTATGTTGCTGGAAACATTTATGCTAAATGCTTCCCTCAGAATGATAACATCTGTAAAGTAGATCCTACTAAATCTAAAACTTAATGTCAGAAATGGTAATAAAATATCAAAATGCAATTGAAAAAGACTCCAAGATTTAGAGAAAGCAATAAACAACCACAATAACATCTTACTGAAGCAGAAGGAATACAAGTTATCAAAATTGAGCAAGTCACAAAATGAGAGATTGAAGGGGCTTAAACCCAATCTTAATACCAAAACCAAAAAAACCACCAGTCACATGTAGGAAGTACCTCAGCCTGAATATACTGGACCTCCTTCACACGAAATTCAGCATGTTCACTCTTTTCCTCATTCTCTAGCATATCACGAACCTGGTTGGCCCAAGAGTCTTTCAAATTTTGGTTATTACTGAATGCAGTTAAGTCAATATCGCCATCAGGTAGATAGGTCTTCAACGGTACAGACCCAAAAGTGAAAACCTATTTTTAAATTACCCCCAAAAAAATGGTAGGGTTTGTCAGAGATTAATTAAAAAAAAATTGCAAACAAAATGTCAATCCATTTCTTCTACAGATTTATAAGGTACAGCTTTTAGGGGAAAGCTAATTTATTCACAAATCTGAGAATATACAAGCAAAGCTTCTGTTGTCACTCAAAACAAATATCAAAAAGTATAAAGCCATTTCATTTCATTTCATCATGCAAGAAACATCCTACTGAAATTCTTTCTCAAATGCTTATTTCTTATTTACGATATGATTTATTAAGCTACAATATAGCGCTCAAATTTAGAATGAGAAGAAGTGAACACAACAAACCAAATTTCTGGTTACACTTTGACAAGCATTGCTGTTGCTTAGCACAGCTCAAACAGAGAATCAAATAGCAACAACCAGCGCGTTATAAGTAAATCAAAAAGACGTAAAAGAGACATTTCAAAAGTAGTAACATCACACACAAAAACACGAAACCAAAAATTAACAACCTGGCAAGGGAAGCACTTTATTATAAGCCTCTGCACATAATCGGCAACTGCATTCCTGCGCTCCTCGGATGGTTGGTTAGGCTGAATGCAGGCAATAAGCTCTGCAGTTCTCTCTTCTGCCCTTAACCATCTCTCGGAGTCCAGCAACCGAATCAGCGGTCCGGCATTGGGCAACAGCCCATTCGGCAATAGCCCACTTGGCTCTGGCCATCCCTCATGTTCTCCCATACACTAAGCTTTTCTTACCCACCAACAAAAACTCAATTCTCTAAACCTTTTGCGATCAAACCCAAATTCAAAATCCAACTTTCTTCACGGCTGCCAATGAAGTATCACTTGCCAACCATATATATTCATTGAGCAAATATCCGGGAACAAATACACGCCATACAAAACCCTAAAAAGTACTCCAAAGAGCGAGCTTTAAAGATAGAATAGCAGCCAAATAGCTAAAATTCAATGGTTGGATATCACTAGCATAGAAATATAAAATTATTTTATTAAAAAAATCTTATTTTCGGAAGCAAACGCTACCAACCCTAATACGGAGGGAATTCTAAGAACAGGGATGATCAGAAATTTAACAAATAATCAAAACCCTAAGTCAGGAGTTGCAAAGCAGGAAAATCAATCAAAGCAATGTCGACGAAATCAGAGACAACCCAAAAGGGTGTTGCATGAATATTAAAAAGATACAACAATAACTAAAAATAGAAAACCAAAAAAAGGCCCAGATTTTTCTAATATCTGTTCTTGCTTATTAAAAAAGACAGAAACATAAAAATCAACAGAATGAGTGAAGAGGAGGAGTAAAGGGATCTTCTTTTCGTGATTATCTGAAAATGAAGAGGAAAGGGCAGAACCCAGAACCAAGGTCCAAGATTGCCTAATTGGGAGGCAGAAAATTTTGAGTGAGTTTGTGTAGGGAAAATAGGAAATTGAGGGGAAAACAGATGGAGAGAGAGATTGAGGAGTTAAAAAAATAAATAAACAAAGGGAAGAAATTGGTTTGACGTTGCCTGGGAAGATTAGGACTTGGAACTTGGAAGAGCCTTTGGATGGGATGGGATGGGATGGGATGTGAATGGGGGAACAGGATGGGAAAGGGCAGGCAGTAGGAGGTATTTAATTGATGATGTTCTTCAGTAAATCCACCATTTTTCTAAAATCTGATTTCTATATATGGGAAATTGTACACACACAAAACTAATGGTTAAGCCCTTTAATTTTGAAATGCTTGGAAAATGGAAATGATGGTCATGATGGTTACCATGATTGATACATAAGGAATCTGGAAACTGCAAAAATACAAAAATGGGGGAAAGTATGAATTTTTTGTGCAAAAATAGTGGTTCTTTTGAACAAAGGTATTTTTATTTGTAAATAAAAAAAATTTTATTAGCATGTGTAAAAATTTTGGTGGGTATTTTTTTTATATAGATAAAGTTTTTGGAAGAAAAAATAAGAAGGAAAATTTTTTAAAATTATGTAAAAAGAATTTAAGTAGGAAAATTTAAATTCTAAATTTTAAAATAAAAATGTGTTTGGATAGTTTAATTTTATTTAAAAATTTTTTTATTTATAAATAAGATTTTTCCTTCCAAACATACTCTAATAAATAAACGGAAACAATTTTTTAAAAAATTTTGCGTGTGAAAAAAAAAATTCCTAATCCATAAAGCGTTGGCAGTAAGTACACACGCCATTTTATTTGTCAATTTGCGTCAAAAACAAAAACATTTTAGCCACAGTTTTTGATGACCTGGGAGAGGAGAGCTGCTTTGGGCCTGCTGAGTGCTGATCACAAAACTTGGGCAGATCAATGGTCCAATTAATTGCCTTGGACAAATCACACGCTTTCATGTTTTATCCTTCATTCCATATTACTTTGTAAGCTTTTACTTTAATTCCATCTTTTGTATTTAGCACAAATACCGTACTACTTTTTAGTGTGGTGTTTCACGCTCCCACTTTTAACTATTTCTTCAAAATAATTTAGTTAAATTTTTTTCTTTTACCGTAATAATATTATCTGATCACGCGAATACATTATTGTTTCTATTGTTTCGTATATTGAAAAGTGTGTTTTAAAAATATAAATAAGTTAATATTTTGATACATATAATTGCATACAATTTAAATTCGCCATCCAATCTTAGATAATCACTGAGTAAAATGTATGTTTTAACATAATGAAATTAGTACTTTTCACAAATAAAAGTTGATCAATGTTGGATGAAACTGCAATAATAATATGGATTCATATAAAATGTTTGGATTTGGTAATTGGGATACAAAATCTGAATCTCCATAACATTTTAATAAGAGAAAAGGCAATAGAAAATTTTAGTAGACCTAAAAGCTCCAATGAAGAAATTGAAGGAATAGCATCATTTGTTGAGTCTGTTTTTCTTCTTTCTTTTTTCCAGTTTGAAAAAAAAAAGATAAATAGCAAAAGAGACACACACACACAAAAAAAAAAAAAAACAATGAGAATTTCCCATTTCCTCTCTGACTTGGAAGGACATAGAGAAGTTTATTCAATAAATTAAACGACATGTTATAATATCACATGGCAATAAATTATTCTTTACTATATATATATATATACAATTTTCTTTCCATCGTGGAAAAAAGCGTTATCTTTATTGTATTTGAGTTTGATTAAATAATAAAAACAGAAGAAAACTCACAAATATTTTGATGAATATTATTTTTATTCTTATTATGTTGTTGAAACAAGTTAACTTGTTTGACACTAGAGTAAATGCCAAAAAAATCTCCATTACATTTGGTCATATAATATTTTTTATCCCTTGTATTATAAAATAATCTTTTAATTCATTATATTTGGTTTTACAATCTTTTTCATAAACTAGTTAGAATTATTTTAAAATTTTCATAAAATTCAATCAAATTTAAAATATTAAAAATTCTCCAATTCTAAAATCATTCAAATTATATTGGAAGAATAAATCCCAAGTTACTATGGGTATCGGCCGGTAGCCGGTAAATTTTTTTGTTTTTTTTTTTTTTTAATTCGGCGGCAACTGCGCCGTCCTTCGCAGCTCCCTATTAAAATGAATTAGAAATTGGGAGGAAACAAACTCGGATTTCAGCACGATCAGCTTGAAACGGCGAGGAACCAAAATTCTTTTTCTCAAATCTGCATTCATATCGGTTAGTTGTCCTTGTACATGTTCTTCGATATCTATTGCTTTCTATGTTAATGGTGTTATCTTCAATGAATCATCAATTACTTCTGCTTTTATGTTTGTCGATGGTGACGAAATAAGAAATATTCTGGGTGTTGGTTAGAAATTTCTGGGCTTGGTTTGGCTTGATGGGACGTCTGCAGGAATCGATACGATGGTTATTGCCCACAAACTGTTTGCTAAAAGATTTAAGATAAAAATTCGAATAGCCTAAAGCATTTAAGTAAATCTTAACCTATTCACATCTCATATAACATTTTGCATGCTGATTTACTTTCATATTTTTGCTGGAATTACGAAACTAAGAGAGGACTACGGGTCCTATATTAGGATCACTTTATTTACCATGCAAGATTGATTCTTTCCCCTAGTTATAGCTGGGTATATATATATATATGACCATGTGTTTCTTCCTCTAGTTGGGTTCTTGTATTGGTGATGGTTCCATGAAATAATGAAGCTGCTAACTAATTCAGCTAAATGTTGGTTTTAATTTGAGAAGGCGTATAGAATAGTTGAAATAGATCTTTGTGGGTTGACGTGAGTACTTGGACCAATGAAATCTTCTAATCTAATCTGGACAATCTTATTTGAGCCTCATTTCTTGTCTATTGAACTATCTTTTTGTGTTTTCTATTGTTCTTATTTATTTATTATTGTTATTCTCGATAGATCTTCTCAAACCATAAATTTTTTCGGGTACCCATCAAAGAACCAAGTTTGATGTCTGACTCAGGCGAGCCTCAACAAGAAGAAGAACAGCAACAGCAACAGCAACAGCAGCAAGGTTCAGCTTTTTCCATATTTTTCCCTTTGTACCCATTTGAGCATCAAATTATGTCCTTCTTTATATAATTTTTAGCTCTTGAAGGAGTTCATGTCTATTTTTTGTAGCCGTATATTTGCCTACTGGGATTTTCCTAGTTTTGGGTTTTGATCATAGACTCATAGTAATTTAAAGGTCTAATTGTTCTCATCTTCTGGATTGCTTTATAATTGAAATCTCTTTCAAGTTTGTTCTTCTTCCTTTCACTCAAAATTCCTGCCCAAGAGAATATTTAGAGATTGGTTGTATTAATCGTGAAAGTTTGCACATTTGTGGGTTTGAGATTATGTGGGATGTTGCACACATAATATTGAGATTGATAAGGTGAAATTTAGGTTCTGTGTTTTTATGTGTGAGAACTTTTTTTTTTAATTAATTTCATATTTTTTATGTGTACACAGTTGTTTAGATCGTATATTGTTTCGTTTCTATATGACTTCAAATAATTGATTAGTTGATTTTTTTATTTTTTAAAATTTTTTTTGCACCTTGCAGTTTGCAACTTCTTCAAGAAGCCATCCAAGAACAAAAACATCAGAAAACGCCCTGCTCTTGAAGAAGATAATGTTGATGAAGATTCCAAGGATGAGGGCTCAGTAATTTATAAGAAGAGGAAGCCAGCTGCAGCTGACAATAAATTGTACTTCTCGACTGGATCCTCCAAGCACCAACTTGACACTGAAAAGGAGGAAGACTCAAAAGCCCCCCTGTTTCAGTTCGAGTCGTCGAAGGAAATTCAGGTCCATAATGACAGTAGAGCTACAGCAACACTGGAAACTGAGACCGAGTTCTCAAGAGATGCTCGGGCAATCAGGGAGAAAGCTCTCAAGCAAGCAGAGGAGTCACTGAAAGGAAAAGGATCAAGCACTAATGATGAAAAACTATACAAGGGAATACATGGTTATACTGACTACAAGGCTGGATTTCGAAGGGAGCATACAATTTCTGGTGAGAAAGCTGGTGGAGCACATGGACCTCTTAGAGCATCTGCCCACATTAGAGTCTCTGCAAGATTCGATTATCAGCCAGATATTTGCAAGGATTATAAAGAAACAGGGTATTGTGGATATGGGGATGCATGCAAGTTTATGCATGATCGTGGGGATTATAAACCAGGATGGCAGCTAGAGAAAGAATGGGATGAAGCAGAGAAGGAGAGGAAAAGGAATTTAGCTTTGGGAGTTATCGGAGAGGATGGGGATACTGCAGATAAGAGTGATGACGAGGAAGATGATACCTTGCCATTTGCTTGTTTCATTTGTAGGCAACCTTTTGTGGCTCCTGTGGTAACTAAGTGCAAGCACTATTTCTGTGAGCATTGTGCGCTGAAGGTAATTGTTTTTAGTCCTTTTGTTTAGAAAATAATCATCTATATACTTGTTTATATTATGCATACAATATTACAATATATGTTAAATGGTCTGAATTTAATTTGAAGATTTTCATAGGGCATTGAATCTCTAATTTAAGGATCAGGCCTGGTTATGGGATATTGTTTTGGGATAATATGTGTAGAATTACTCAAATTGAGAATTCTTTCTACATTTAGTCAATGGGAGAAATCTAATTGTTCTATAATTAGGAAAAAAAATATTAAGGTTCCTAACCATCTTGGTAAAGCATTGAACTTTAATCTTTTGTAATTTGTTTAATTTGTAGTTGTTTATTCTGATTTTTTTCCACACAGCTCAATTTTTTATGCATCTATCAATCATTAATTTCAGGTATTTAAAGACTTAGTCGTTGTTGCTTCTCACAATTACTGGACATCAGAAAGTGTTTCAAGTTTATTCAAATGTGGAAGTTGGATTTATCATAAACTTTAGCAACTTATCGCTATTGTTCCAGTAACTTGTCTTCGCCATGTGGCATTGGCTGAAATTTTAGTACTATATTGTCTATCATACTCTTATGGATATTACTTGCTTTCTTCTCCATAAATAATGAATGTAAATAGTTACTTTTGTTGGTTTCAATCTTTTGGTTGACAGCATCACGCAAAAAATAAGAAGTGCTTTGTGTGCAACCAGCCAACACTTGGGATATTCAATACAGCTTTTGAGATACGGAAGAAAATGTCAGCAGAGGGGAAACAAAGTGCTTGAATCATTAAATTTTTAATATCTCATGTACCGTGATTACATTCTGTATAGTGCAAGTTATCATTTTCAGCAGATATTACCAAAGTTATAGTTTTGGCAATTTAGACTACTTTTCTGACTAGGTTTGGTATACAGATTTCGAAGATGTTCTAGTTGGCATTAATGTGGATAGCTAAAACTATTGTCACCATTCACTTACATGCGGTGATGGTTTTTTTTTTTTTTTTTTGTTTTAAGAATCTCTATTTCATTCCAAGAATCTTATGTTATTACAATTGTCCTACACTATTACATGTGGTGATGGTTGAAATTGTATGTAATCCTATTTGGGCCAGGATATGTATGACAAGGCCTTGTTACTTTGATATTAAATTCCTCTTAAAACTTATTGTGTGAAACTACGGTTTATCAGTTTGGATGATACTGGAGTTATGCGGAATGTGACTGGAATAACAAAATTTTGATGTGTTTTAAAGGCGTGTTGTGCTCATTTTAATCCATTAATTTCTTACCGGTTTTTATGAAGCCACAAGCCAGTCGTACGTGTGATATGTAACCATAAATTTGTTTTCATATTGTTATAAGCGAATTCTGATTGGTTAAGCATGGAAGGATGTAAATTTGCTAATCATGAGATAATGGCAACTGCCAAGCAGCTGATGCAACTTAGCATGGTCGTACCTCACTATTTCTAATGTTCAATAAATTTTCTGGGTTTGGTTTTCTGATGAGTGTTTGTTCGGATTAAGTTATAAATGTCTTGGATTTAAGTTTTTCTGAGTTGCATCTATGTATTTGTATGATGTTTAGGCTCAGATGACCTTTTTTAACCTTTAAACACGTATGTCCACGAGTTTTGGAATGACCTTTCCGTTTAACATTAAAATGTCATCTTGCTATAAGTCATTATAGCTTGTATTGTACGAATACAAGATACTCTAATGGTATTATTTACAGGGTGAAATATACGATTGCCTTATCAAACTCTTATGAACATCCCCGAGTGCAATTTTGTACTCTGCAGGACAACACTTAGGTACCCGTTATTTCCTTCAAGTTCCTGTCATGGCTCCATGAATGGGGTGACTGTGAAGCCAACAGGGGCCACAATAGATGTCTCTGCTCTCTTCCTCTCCTGATGATCTGCCTTGTGTGTCGCCTAATGACCTTATTCACTGCCTTCAAATAGTTGCTGGAATCATGGTTCCATATAATTGTACCCTCAGAACCATAAGCTGTAATATCACTAAGAGTTTCCAGCGGGTGTGGATTGTTGAGGAATGCCTTGAGAGCACTTGCTGTGGTGGGACAATGGGATTTTTCCAAGGTATATAGACCAATGCCTGGAGGGAGGAAGGGATGTCCAGGGGATGATTTCTCATCTGGTTGGAGGATAAATATTTTACCCATTGGTGAGTATAATATCTTCTGTGGCCACGAAAGGAATAAATGTTGTCAGTGCAGGGACGTAGAAGTTACAAAAGATATTGAAATTAGAGTCGTGAGAACGCTTACATTCTTATTTAGACAAGGATGCGAACGAAAGGTGCCATTCAAGCGCTTGAGGAGCTGGGCAACATGGTTGGGATAATTGCAGGAGAATGCCCTCGGGACGATATCTCTATGCATCATCACACAATGGACGTGATTTTCATCCAAACCCAATTCGTAAAGAACCTTTTGGCCACCACAGAACACAAAAGGTGATCCAAAAGTGACAACTGGTAGAAGAGCGGACGGCTCTACAACTTTCCTTGTTAGAAGCATCAAACTGACTAGAAGAGAAAGACTACCCCCAAGAGAATGGCCAGAAAATTGAAGCTTTGCTCGGCTGCCAAATCTTTCAAGATGCTGACTGATTTCTGGAATGAATTGTTCATATATTCCCTTTGCAGCTTCATACATGCCTCTATGAACCAATGCATCTCTTCCCTGCGACAAAAGATTATCCCAAGTGATTAGTGTATAATTTCTTTTCCCCGACTGAAATTCCTAGTTCTTTTAAGGATGACAACCATAGTTAGTGGAGATTTGTACCTCAAATCTAGTAGGTTCAAAAAACAGATTTGTCTGCCATGACGCCAATGAGTCTGACCCCTGCAATTCACAAGAAAGAGCCACTCAAAACCCTCATTAACCAAACTATTTCATTAACTTATTGTTTGTCTTTGTGTAGCGTTTAAATATTTCATTTAAGATCTCTAGGATCTGTGAGGAGGTAACCTTGGTTTACTTGAGTTCTTACCTGGATGATAAAGCAGCGTGTATATATGCTTGGATCATCACAAATAAACCATTCACAAGGTGAGTTTTGAAGTGTTCGAAGGTCCCTTGCTGCCTCCTGCTTTTGTTTCTCATCTGCTGCAACCACTGCTGTCATTGTTGATGCGGCTACATAAGCAGCCATCTCCGACTTGTATACTCGTGGAGGAGTTTCTTCTTCCTGTTCATGGTGGTATTTTACTTTTTCTTGTTGGAATTCATCATTGATCTCCAGTTGGGGTTCAGAAGCAAGGGATAAAAGGTCTTTGGCCTTAGATTGGACATAAGACGCAGCAGAAGCCGCAATCTCATAAGCAGCAAATGGTTGAGGTAAATGCTTTTCCCCCGAGTGCTCCATTTTTTTGGCTTCTGATTTTACAGTTGCTGATTTTTCCAAAAGTAAACTGGTGGAATCACGATCAACTTTCGCTTTGATAGCTGCAGCTTCTGTCTTCCTCCCTAGGGAAGAAGTAACTAAGTCTAATCCATAGTATCTCCTCAGGTCCTTGGCCTGCAAATGCATGAATCAAACTTTTATTTCTTTACTCTTAGTAACGTTGCCACTTTGACGTATTTACGATATAAGACCCACACACATATATGTTATAAATTTAATGAACACCTTAATCTCTGGGATGGCATAAGCCAGGTTGCTCAAGAAAGCCAGCTTGGATAAAAGCTTGGTTTCTGACCATGAAACAGGGCTCAACAACCTGGAGAAGGTTTCTCTATCCATCTCAAGAGCATCATCATCATATTCTACTTCACAACCACCCTCAGTTCCACATTCGTCAAAGTCCTCACTGCCCACTTGTATGCTATGTCCCTCATCTTCTTTTTGCTTCCGTCTCCACTGGCTTTGAAGTTCGATTATTCTTTCAATCCAATTCGCTCTCTTCAGCTCAGCCTCAACCTCCATGTCACTCTCTTCGACATCTTGTTCTCTTTCCCTCATGTTCTCTTCCGCGTCAGCGTCAGTCTTGGTTAATGGACCCGACAAGAGTGAACGAAGAGAACGAGGAACCAGAGAACTTGGAAAGTGAAACTCAAAGATACCCACAGAAGCATTCTTCTTGAGCTTTTCCTGTGGTGTTGTTGATGCTTGAACACAACTGGCGGTGTAGCTGAAGTTGTTATTGGAGGAGGATCTTTGCAATTCACTTCTTGCATAAGCAACACCTTCGCCGGAAAAATACTTGGTAGAGTATGACCGGGAAAGGCTGCCTAATCTGCTTCTTTCATTCAAACATTTACAAAGGCATGACTGGGTAAGGCAGCCTTGTTCTTTGGCTGAAGCAGCTGCAATGCTAGTAGTCATAGACATTGAAGCACTCGTCATACCTGCAATGCCACCTTTCCACGGCTATCGTGACAACCCACCCAAGAAATTAGAACATGATCAGTCAGTGTTTGGACTTTTCCCTCTTACCCATTGGCATTGTGAAAGCGTTGTATGTAACATTTGTGTTTCTTGGATCACTTCTTGGAAACCAAAGTATGTGATGCAAGGAACCTTATAAAAGTGCATTATGCGACAAAATATGCATTGTTTTGAACGAGAAAATGAGTTATGCCATTTCATAACCACAACATAAATAAGTTTAGGAAGCTTCAAATTAATCCAGGCACCAAACCAAATATGTCCATTTGTGTCTGGTTATTATCGCAGTACTTAGACCGACAAACTGGCTAATTAATTAGCCTTTTTATGCTTTGGATCTAAATAACTGGACGGTTTCACGTGATGTCCTTATGCTTCAAGTTATAATTTATAGTCAACAATATAATTGACCTGCTGGAGAGTTCTTAAACTCTAGATTTGGCAGCCTCGAGAATCTTACAAATATTTTAAAGATTGAATGGCATATATGCATTCTGTTTTGTAATTTACTACAAAAAGATGTAAAAACTCAAAAGGGTTGGCTTCAAACTTCAAGTCCAATGCATTTTCTACGTTGATTTTCAATACATTTCTACAGTTAGTTCTAATATCCAACGAAAAAGAGACAAAAAAAATTAAAGATCCCTTTTATACATATGAACATAACGGCGACATCAAGGACATTTGGTTGACTATCCGATGTAAAAGATTTTGAGTAGCTTGATTTTACTCGAGAATTTTAGGTTCCTAGGAATTGCAGGTATGATTGTTTTTTGGTTTATGCTGTTCGCAGAAAACTCCCTCAAAACTTCAAACTCTATTGAGATCGGAAATTTTGAAAAGATGATATATTATTCCACATATTCTGCCGTTTGACATAGAATATGCATGTTGGAAACAAAAAAAAAAAAAAACACACACACACGGAAGATCAGTAGCGTCACAGATTAGACCATATCACCTAATTAAGCCATTAACTAAAGAATCCCTTGCAACTGGAATTACTATGGTACTTCTCAATCTAAACAATTTTCCAGCATGCTTAAGCTTTCTTTCTTTCCAGTTATTCCAAAATGATCTCCTTCACTCACTCTGCGAAAGGACTTTTCAGATAATGCTACGAGACGACCATGATTGAAAAAAAAAAGAAAAGAGAGAGAGACTTATCATAAACTAAAAGGTCCTAACACTCTTTTCTAGCTAGCTTGGGGCTTAACTTCCATAGGTTAGGTGTCCTAGATTTTGCATGAAATTTAGGCTGCATGTTTAGGAACTTGTTTGCAAATACTATGTAGAATGATTTACTACGTATGGATAACATCACCATGGCTAGCTAGAGAATCCTTCTCGATCCCCAAGTAAAGCAATCACAAAGAAACGTTTGCTAAAAAACAATTATTCTACATACATCCTGCTTGTCTTAGTAAAGACAACGCAAGCATCAACATAATTCGGGGTAACTTTTGAGTTAATACTCCTTCTTGCTTATGAATTTTCCTATTCGACAATTGGTTAGAGAGTGGTTAGCTTCATTCAATAACTAAAAAAATATAGTATCTTGAATTTAACTAGAGTTCGTTATGGCAAAAAAAATTAGAATAAAAAAAGGACAAATTTTTAGTTGTAAGATAGTTACTTAAACAGTTAGAAATAAGATCGAAAGACTTCAAGTATATTTAATTATTATATGAATCATTCTTAGGATTAGTATTTTTTTTGTATTCTTCAGTTTCTTTGAAACAAGGCTTTTCTACCAATCTTGTATATTATTCTTTTAAAATGAAAAGAATTTTAAATTGAATGACTATTGCTCTATTGTATTTTCATGCAAATAGGAGGCAAGAAAACGCTATATGATATACTAGTATTATAATTGATCTAAATTTATCAGCAACAATAGAAAATTTTCCATCATTAAATTTATTCAGGATAAAGAAGAGCGAGAACTTTTTGTACATTTTATGTCTACATTTTTTTTCTAAAACCATTTTAATTATTTGAGTAGACAGAACGGAATTATTAGGGTTTGTTCTTTTATGGTCTGGACATTTCTCTCAGGAAACAAAGAAAATAAACTCAGCTAACTCTTCTTAAACTGAAAAATTCTATTTATACATTTGAAAATGATGGATATAAGAAGGCCAAATCGAACCAGCACGTATATAATTACTGTACTTTGTCTTACGTTCATTAAACAAAAAAAAGTTTTGTCGTCATATTTAATAATTAGTAATAGCGACACTTATTTCTGTATATATAAATGGCGATGACGATCGAGTTGGCTTTTTGTTCGCTTGGCAACATATTAAGAGAACATATTCGCGACAAAAATATATCAACTGAAGATGTTTTAGTATCGAAGAAATCAAGGAAAACCTATTTTTCTGTGTGTATGAATCATGTCCGTATATATTTGTGTGTATGAATTATATTTTTCTATGTGTATAAATCGCGTTTCAAAATGTATTTTAACATTTTTTTAAATAATAATTGTGAAATAGTAAATATAATGAAAATTATAAAAATTTCTTCCAAAAATTAAAAATGTGTTTTGAAATATCAAAACATTCCCATCGGATTTTTCATTTTGTTGAAAACCACATATTTTTAATCGTAAACTCTAAACATTAGTCCAATTGAAGTACCAAAAAACATGAGTAACCAAATTATCAAAATTGATACTGAGGTGTCTATTTTCCAATTGAAGGTTTAGTTTATTGATTAGATAGCATATTAGTTATATAATTTCAATCAATCCGGTAGCAATTTTTTTTTTTTTTTGAAAATAAAGAAGAAATGATCATATTGTACAAGAAAAGCATACTAATTGATTATATTAACGTAAGCATGTCTTCTGAAAATACCTGGAATAAAGCGATTAATAGAGAATTAATGGAAACTGGACCGACAGAACATCCTAGCTCCCAGATCGATCACTTGATCAAAACCAATAAACTGCGATATTTAAAAAAAAAAAATTGAAATCTATTAATAAATATGTTCATTTGCACGATATATATGGATCATAGAATAACAGAGAGCATATGCATGCATTATAACCAGCCAAATTAATGAATGCGACATTTCTGATGGATGCAGATGCCAATTATGCATTAATATTAATGGTGGACTGCGGTGTGTCTCTGCGTGTGCTCTTAAAGGGTTTATAATTTTGCACAGAAATGTTGCAGATATAAATTAATTAAAGCGATTAAAGTAGTGGATCGATTCATTGATGTGCTGCATTATTCACAAATGATTGAACTTAGATGGGGAGAATTGTGAATTGTGAAACGAGGGATGTCTTGAAAATTCTGCACACATATACATGGACATATATACTCTCCCTCATGGCCTGCTGAAGATGGAGATTATGAATATTAGAGAAACTGACCTGTTTCCCTGAATGAGGAAGAGAATCTGGGGTTGTAACCCTTCTTATATTTGGACTGTGGACTGAGGAAGATCAGGATGTAATAATTTTTCTTTTTTTTTTCTTGGACTGTTTACATGGAGTGAGAGGGACAACTAAGTTGATGAAAGAACTATGATGAGCCCAACTGGGGTGACTGCACCTCTCTACTATAGCATTTCAAGAGTATCTGAAATGTTGAGCTTACTTCTGTTATATGCTTCATCTGTTTCGGTACACAGTTTTAACATCTCAGCATTTGTTGAAAATTTGGTGAGAGGTGCGAACATTAATCATCAAAACAAGTACACAATAGAAGTCAAAGTGAATAAATCTTTGTACCTGTAACGAGGTAGGTTGGTGGCATTGGAGTCATTAAACATGACGTGCGGGTATTGCCAAAATTAAAAAGAAACGACACAGAAATGAAGAGCAAAATTTAGCCAAATGTTCGGCTGCATGGTATGGAGCGTCCTGAATGTAACACCTCTCGGAAGCCCAGGCAATGAGTTGGCCGAAGGAAGTGGTGGGGACCTGACTCAAAACTCATCACTCGGTGCCACTGCCGCCCTCTTCAGTTTTTCACCATTAACACACCACCATATCATCCATGAAATCCTTCCACCTGCCTAAATAAAGAGAAAATAAAGAATGATGTTTAAGACATTACAATTTGGATATCAGAATGTAAAATATTCCTTACTGCTGTCTCCAGCAGGCCCTGTAGGAAGTTATATTTGTCAATAAGTTATTGTCTAATTAACTTATAACAAATCTTCACTTATTGTTAATTATATTAGAACATATATTAAGGATTTAATACAATTAATCCCAACAAACTCTTCCTATGTTCTACATATAATTCAACAATACAGTGGATAGCGTAATGTCTAAATAAACATGGATCATCCATATTCCAATCAATAGTGTAATGTCTAAACATACATAGATCATCCACATTCAGTCCAAGATAGTTGACCTGAATCAACGAACTTTAGCAATATATTACTAAGCTCAGTCATCGTTTCTAATCTAAATAAGTAAACCATAAATGTTTTGAATCTATTTTGAAATCAGCAATCCAACATGACATTTGAAATAGATTCTCAAAACAATCCAAAACTAACAAGTGCATACTAGTCAAGTACAAGTGAGCCAATCAAAATAGTCCAAGGCCTCACACGTACAACAAACAAGCATAACAGATGTCCACAAATAAAGATAACAAAATGTAAGTCTCAAATAAATAGATTCTATCAAAATGGGCAATAGAGAATTGTCTCCTTCAGATCCAAAGAAAGACTAATCCCTCACAATCTCTAGGTGACCTCACTCATCAAATAAGTTATCTTAGTATGGATTTCAATCCATATTTGCTCCTCCTGCTTTGCCAATTTCTGTAAATCAACAAATATGAATTTCATGTAAATGAATCCAAAACCATTCGTTTAATTTACAAATTAGTGTTCTACAAAAGAACTTAGCACCGAACTATAGGCCAGAAATCAGTATCAGGCATCATAATTAAGTCTCAGTTAAGGACAAAACCTAAACAGTCTATTCTATAGAGAACCATTTCCAGTTAAAAGAACAAAACCTGAACAGTCTGCTCAATAGAGGACTATTTCCATGCTTCAATGTGGAATGTTCGTATCAAAATTCCTTCCAAAGTAAGTCGCAATCATCAAATGTGAAATGATGTAGCTGCCTTGAGAAGTCTGTGTTATCAAATGTGGAATGACATAGCAATGCTCAGAACATCGTAGAAACATATAAGCTAGTGCCTTTATAGGCCGACAAAGAAAGATTCGGTATTTCAAACAACCAAGAATGTAGGTTAAAAACAATCTTACATAGTTTTTAACCCCATTTCCCCCACTGTTTGAAATATCTGATCTTTGGCTAAACCCATTGTTAGAGCATCGGCTACATTATCCTTTGATCTCACATTAACCAAAGTGATAACCCCACATTCTATAAGATAATGCAACATAGCGTGTCTCAGTCTAACATGTCTCTTTTTACTATTAAAGAGTGAATTTTTAACGACGTGGACCACTGTCTGATTATCACAGAATAGACTTAAAGAATTTATCTTTAATTGGGTCAAAGGAATATCCATAATCAGATTCTTCATCCATTTTGCTTCTTCTACTGTAAAAGTTAGAGTATAAAGTTCTGATTCTATAGACAACAATGCTATATAAGTCTGTCTCTTGGATCTCCATACAACAGCAGCTCCACCCAGTGTAAAAACATAACCACTAGTAGACTTACTGTCTCCAATATCTGAACACCAAGAAGCGTCAGAGAATCCTTCCATAGTATGAGGAAAATCAGAGTAGCATAGAGCATAATTTTGAGTACCTTTAAGATATCTCATCAGTCTCATAAGGGCATTCCAATGCTCTTTGCTAAGATTACTAGTGAAATGACTCAGCATGCCAAATACAAAGGCTATGTCAGGTCTAGTGCAACACATAGCATACATAAGACTACCAATTAATTTAGAGTAATCTAACTGATCTATATTAGCTCCATCATTAGGGCTCAGTCTCTTGTTGTAATCATATGGTGCCTCTATCGATTTGCACTCACTGTATCCCTAGGTAGAAAGTAGTCGCTCAATGTAATGAGTCTGGTTAAGGGAGATAACTTGCCTATCAAAACTTACTTTCATACGAAAAATGGTGTCTACTACACTAAGATCTTTCATGTCAAATTTCTTTTTTAAATTGGCTTTCACATCCTTCACTACAGAAAGATCAGAACCAATGATCGACATGTCATCTATATACAAGCAAATAATCGCAACCTTATTTGACTCAGAACAGAAGTAAAGGCATTTATCTGAGTAACTGGTTTGAAAACTGTAGCTCTTTACAACCTTGTCAAATTTTATATGCCACAATTTAGGTGCTTGTTTTAAACCATACAAGTATTTGTTTAGCTTACAAATCTTATTCTCTAGACCTTTCATGACAAACCTTTCAGGTTGGTTCATGTAGATCTCCTTAGTTAGCTCTCCATTTAGAAAAGCTATTTTGACATCTATTTGATGCATTGCAAGGTGCTCAATAGAAGCTATGGTAAAAAGAATCCTAATAGTGGATAGATGACACACAGGTGAGTAAACATCAAAATAGTTTACTTCACTTTGTTGTGTAAAGTCCTTCGCCACAATACGTGCTTTAAACCGAGCTACTGATCCATCACTATTCAGTTTCTTCTTCAACATCCACTTGCAACCCACAATCCTAGCCCCTTTTGGCAATTGACTGGCTGCCAAGTGTTGTTATGCAAAAGAGAGCTCATTTCATCATTAATGGATTCTTTCCACAATAGATAATCTCTAGATCTCATCACCTCCTTATAGAAAAACAGATCATTCCCTAAATAGTATGTGACAAAGTTACTACCATACATTTGGGAACTCTTTCTCTGATGGATACTCTGATAGGAGTTGATTCAACAACTAGTTGTAGGTGTCTAGTGTCAGAAGGGCCTGCTTTAGATTCTACAGGAGATTCTGTAACACATCTATATATCTAGAAACACTCAACTCTTGATCTTTGAGAAATTTGTTTTCAAAGTATTCTGCATCTCTGGATTCTATCACCACATTAGTAGATAGATCCAAAAACCTATCTGCAGCACTATCTTCTGCATTACCTAGATATACATAGGCGATTGTTCTAAGTCCCACCTTAAATCTCTTAAAGTCATGTATTCTTACATAAGCAATACATCTTCAAGTCTTTAGAGTATCGATCTTACACGAATGTTCGTGCCATAACTCATAAGAAGTAGTATTCAATTTAAAATGTGGCAGTTTATTCAAAATTTGATTAGCAGTTAAAACTGCTTCTCCCCCATTAACAAAAATGCATGCCAATAGTAAGTAACATGGAATTTAACATTTCAGTCAAAGTCCTATTCTTTCTCTCAACTATACCATTTGACTGATGCGAGTAAGGAGCAGTAGTTTCAAGTATTATGCCCTCAGTGGCACAAAATTCCTTGAACTCTGTCAATGAATATTCTTCTCCTCTGTCACTTCTAAATCTTTTAATTCTCAAGTTCAATTGGTTTTCGATTCGAGACTTGAAAAACTTAAACTTTTAGAAAAACTCATCTTTTCAATTTCAACAAATAAAATGACAATATCTAGAAAAATCTTCTATGAATGTTACCAGATACTTCCGACCACTTCTAGTTGTGAAATTCTTAAAATCACACAGGTCAAAATATATCAACTCTAGAAGTTGTGTGCTTCTAGTTACCTGTGGGAAAGGTCTCCTAGTGATCTTAGTCTGAGCACACACTTCACATTTGTCAAATCGAGTAGATGTATTTAATGAAATTTAATGAGTTTTGGCAACCTGAACCATTTTCTTATAGTTAACATGTCCTAATCAATTGTGTAACAATTTAAGATCAATCATTTTTAAACTTACATGACATACAGTCTCATTTGCCAAATTCAACCTATATATGCCATCTAGCAAAAATGCACATCCAAAAAAATGAGAGTTAACAATCAAAGTCACTCTACCAGATGCAAATGAAAAACACATGCCAGCATTGTCTAAAAGACTCATGGAAATTAAGGAGTTTCGAGAACTATTTTAACAAATTTTAAAGTTAGTATCTTACCTAAAGATAGGTTGAGCTCTGTAGTGCCAGTGTGAGTCAATGTAATTGTAGCTCCACTAGCAACCAACATGGTCTCCCTCACATTATTAACATCAGTAAGTAAAGACTTGTCGTTAGTGACATGATATGATGCTCTATTATTTAGTCACTACTCAGTAGGAGTACTGGCCTTCCCAACCCCGATCATACCAACAAAGGCTTGAAGCTCAATTTGTAGTGCAACCATATTGGTTTCATTCTGTGGTGTACCATTTTTCAGCTTCTTAGGAAACTTGCAATCAACAGTCCAGTGGCCCCACTTCTGACAGTTGTGGCATTTGCCCTTCTTCCTTTTCTTTGGTATAGGCTTTTTGGCCTCCAACTTAGTAGGCTCACTTTTCTCAGACTTGGATTTCTTTGTCAACCTTTTGGACTGATAAGCAGAGTTAGCTACTGCCTGAATCGCTTGAGGCTGAACCTGAGATTGACTCTGAGTCTCCCCAACTAGCTCATTTTTGTTCACAGCAAGTGTCTTATCCTTAATAACAATGAGCTGCTTTAGCTCCTCTAGCTCAACTCTATTTTTCCTTTTGAACACTTCTGTCCTGAAAGAATTCCAAGTAGCAGGTAGCTTATTTATGATAACAGCTGCTAGAAGTGTATCGGATATTCCGAAACCCTCTTTATTCAACTTCTCCACCATATTTTCCAAGTCTGCGACCTGAGAAGTCATCTCCATATCACTCTTGAACCTCAAATGGAAAAACTTATCCCCCAAATGAATTTTGGATAGCTCCTCACTTTTGTGGAACCGAGAATCTAGTGAGTCCTGATAGGATATAAAATTGCATATTTATTAGGTCAATTCCCTTGTGTTTTAATTGATCAAAATGCTTATTGGTAAATTAGGACTGAATTTCTAAGAAAATACAAGCTAGTTGTCAACATTAATAATTGATGTGGTTAAATCTGTCAATTTTATGCTCAAAGTCTTCGGCATGTCTTTTGGATGTGCACTGTTACTCATTTAGTCGTGGTTGAATGTCAATTTCCAAGTCCTGAACGTGTTATTTGGGTAACAAAACTGAATGTTCCTGCATACCCATGACAATAACATTTTGATTCCAAGCCACAGGAGACTTTTTGCCTTTTGTACAACTCAAGTCAAAGATGGCAACTAAGACAGCCCTTCCATCTATGTACAATTCAAGCAACAACAACAAAACAAACAAGAACAGCCAGCTGCAACAAGAGAAACAAAAAAACTCTGTTAGCAACCAGAAAACAGAAAGCCATGTTGCACAACAAAAGCAAGAGACTCCTTTGGCCACAAGAAGAATAAAAGCTGAGTTGAAAAAGGATTGGTACTAGAAGAGGAAGAAGAATACAACCGCACAAGGGAGACAAAATTTGTCTACGCATCTACTAAAGTGACTAAACCGAATGTTGTTGAAATTTGAGTACAATTCTAATTGTGGTTGTGGGAGAATGATGCATAAATCGAACAAGAGAAACAAAAGAATTTTGCATCCACAAAAACAAAAATTCAGCCGCATCGCACCTTGTTATTTCCTTTAAAGTAACCGCTAATTGGAAGACAACAAGAAGACTTCTTCAGCTGCAACTTGAAGAAGACAAAATCGTGATGTAAAAGGACAAAGAAAAACAACTACAATCAAGAAAAAGGAAGTCGGCTGGGATTTGAAAAAAAGACAGAAGAAGTTGACTACAATTTGGAAACAAAAACAAAACAAAAACAAAAAAAGGCTTCGGGAAAGAGAAAAAGAATAAACCGAGCTGAATAAGAAGACCAAAGTAAGCTGAAACAAAGAAGTAGAATACGGCTGGGATTGGAACAAGAAGACACTGGAATTGAAAGACAACAAAGGGTGCAGTTGTGCTTGAAAAAACTATAAAAATCCGACCAAAGAAGACAAAGATTGGTGCAGAATTCTGAAGAAGAATAAGCAGCCGCCATCTTCTTTTCTTCTAAAATCGATGTCCTTTGTCTTGTGTTCTCTTCTTTTAGTATTATTATAGAAAAAAAGATAGCAGCCATCAAGTCCTCCACGTTCTTCTTTTACTTTTCTTCTTATTTTTCTTAATTTAGTTTTAGTTTAATGGAAGTTTTTGAAGGTTGTGAACAAAACAAAAAAAGTCTTCAACTACCTTTGAATTTTTGCGGGAGAAAACCCGGACGCCGCATACAAGGACAACCGAAAAACAACAACACACGAGCAGTTTCTCAACTCTTTCTTTTATTCTTTATTCTTTTATTCTTTTATTTTTTATTTTTTTATTTTTATTTTTATTTTTTTCTTTCAATCATGTGTAAGACTTTGGCTGCATTCTTTTATAATAGTATGAACTAATATATTTTTCTAGGGCTACGATGTAGCCTAACTATAAAGTCTTTAATATTTTTCTATTAATATAGTTTGATTTACTTTTCTATGGTTGAGTATTTATCTCTGTGCTTAATGCTTCTAATTACCTGATTAATAATTAGATGATTTGTTAATCATAACGAACTAGAAAGGGAGTTATGTGTTAAGTTCATTAGAATAAATGCCATGAATTGCACGTAGGATAGGAATATACCTGCATGGTTTGTGTAGTCGCTAAATAGGAATCCATAGAAATTAATGAGTTCATAATTGTTGTAATTCACATAGGAATATAGTGAATTAGCAATTAGAGGGATTTTTATTAGATCTCGAGAGAGACTAGTAAATAAATTAAGAAATCTCGACTGTCAATCAGAAAAATAAATTAGACTATAGAGATTGATTAATATTAAGATAGATTAATTATGGTGAAATCTAAAACCCTAGAGCTTTAGCCAACTTAATTCACTACTTTGCTTTGTTTAAATTAAAATTTAGTTTTAATTTACTTTAGTCATACAATATCTCTTCAATCATTTAAATAGAGTTATAATTAACTGAATTTCGGTAATTACCAAACAATTAATCATTGTGGAACGAATATTTATTACTTGTCAACGATAGCGTACACTTGCGTGTGTAAAATCTGCAACAAGTCCCAAATCTCTTTAGCTTTCTTCACATTTACATAAGAGTCCGTCAAAAGGTTTGACAAGTAATTCAATAGATAATTCTTACAGTAATCCTCATCTTTATCCTACTGTGCCCTATTAACATCTTCAATCGTCTCCTCAAAGGGACACATGCTGGTAAGCTACCATTACTAAATCTTTCGTCCTCCCCATATTCATATATAATCTCCCTGGTATATATATAGAGAAAATTGGGATTTTGTTTGCCTTTTTTTTTTTTGGTCAAATTTGTTATGTTTGTTTTTTCTTAAAAGAAAATTTCAAATCCTTATCTTAAATTTTTTTTAGCTTGCTTTAAAAAATTAAATAAATTAATATAAATAGTGAATTTAATTTGATTTGATTTATTGATAATAGTTTTGAAGTAATATCTGACTAGTGATACGCACAATGTTTTCACTACAACTTTTATAACACATGCCCAACGCTCGGTCCACGATTGTGAAACGTACCATTTTCAACCAGATCAGATCTGAAAATTTTCTTATGAATGTATTAGGTCCATTATTTATATAGTATAAGGCTTATGGCCCGATCTCACAAAGGGCTTCAGACTTGAATGAGTCCTTTCTTTGGGCCGGCCCTATTGGCCTATTTCATTCTTAAATCTGGTGCATGCAGCTATGTCCAATGTAGACTAAATTGGACTGATTGATTTTTTTTTTAATTTTAATTATAGCGTAATGGGAAGCGTAGCCGACTATCTGAGTTGAGTTGAAAATTTAATCACCAAATCAAATCAAATCAAATCAAATTTTAGTTAAACTAAACAAGTAAAATGATTGTGCTAATTAATTCTTTACTTTCCGAACCGTAAAACCAACTGATTATCCAATACTTAAACGGAAATTAACCTTGGAGTGGATCATAAGGACATTTCATTGTCATACATGTTTGCTATGACCAAGAAGATAATCTAAGATATGGATGCAATTGGTCAATCCCACGAAAGTGTAAAAAGGAAATGAAAAGAGACACCCGTGAATTGCAACAGAAAAAGCAAGAGAATGGTCTATTACATATGGTCCTGACTGCCAAACCAACCAGTAGTTAGCTGCCCTTTGGAGAAACTCCGGATTATCTGAACAAAATTTTTTACAACACTTTTTATTGTCCTTTGTGCAAATCCAATGGATGCCCAATCTCTGTGCAACACGCATCTAGCAAGCAACATCTTTTAGCCACTTTCTGGTTGGTGGTTTATGTAAGTTGCACTACTGTGCCGGCAATGTAAAAATGGACCATCTTGAACAATTCATTGGTCTACTAGAAAAATTCTCTTGCCTTAAAACATACGGCATCTTCTTTTGTATTGTGATTTATTTAAAAAAAATTGTATTGAAATTTGTGAAAATTTTGATGAGTATTTTTTTTTATAGAAAAAGTATTTTGAAGAGAAAAATAGAAGAATTTTTTTTTTAAATTATGTGTGAGAAATTTTAAATTTTGAAACAAAAATTTGTTTGGATATTTTATTTTTATTTAAAAAATAATAATTTTTTATAAATAAAAACTATGTCCAAACGAAATCTAGGTACGGTTTAAGTTCAGGCAAGCTGATACATGATAAAATCTAATGCAACCTGAGTAACTAACGTATTATTCTGCAAGTAGATAGTTCAGACATGCATGATTGCTCAATAAGAATTTTTTGGTCATGATTCCATGAAATATACAAGTATAATAGCAAAGGTACATATCGATCGAATTGAGAGCCTTAAAGCATTCATTCTCGGTGAATAAAGGTTGACCACCAATAATGTAGTACACATATTCGGCATGTTAGGCACTGAATAATATATACATATATGTACTACTCTACGAAAAGGGAAAGTCAAGAATTGATTAAAACAAGATATTTTAAGTTGTTCTAGAAAAGGGATCATGTAACAGCAAAAAGCATACAGCAATACAAAAGAAAATGGTCGTTTTTCCTGTTTTCCAAGCTCCAAAACACTGTGTATGCAGCTGGGGTGGGAGGTGGGGGGTGAATATATAACATGCTGGATGCTGGCTAGGTGCATGGCTTTTTCTCCCTCAACCTTAGCTTATAGGAACAAAGAATTCTAGAATGGTACTGTCCTAGTTATAGTGGGCAAAACAGGAGCTAGGCAGGAAGAACTATAAGCAACCTTGACCTAACACAAGGATTGAGAGGTTGAAGAAAGGTATTGAGGGGCATAATGCATGCATCTGCCAGTATAGAGTGCGTACCAAAAGAGGGCCTGCAAATTAAAGAAATGCAGTGAACAGTACTACTATGCACAGTCTACTGTTACCCATGAACTTGCAACATGCTCCTAGTCATAGATCCAATAGAGACAGATGAAAAATCAGATTGTTAGATTCTTTATGAGTCATATAGCTAGCTCAATCTTGGCAATTTGTTATTCTTAGCTTGTCTCAACCATTGTCCATACATTGTGGTGCTCCACTAGCTAGTTTTACAACCTTATCTCTTCAGTCCTATTGTTTTATTGTAACTAAAGTCCATCTACAAGTTTTAGGCATTATATAAATGTTGTCCTTTTTAAAAAAACAAAAAGCAGAACACAAATTTTTGCTCCTATAAGTTTTGTAGTAGGATTATGTATAGATTACGTAATAAAATATATTTTTAATAAAAATTTTATCTTACAATTCTTATCATGTAAATATAAAAATATAAAATGAAAAATGTAATTTATATAGACCCTAAATATTTTGACTTTTTTACAAGCATGATTCTAAATTCAATATGAGCAAATAGTATGATAAGGAAATCTAGTAAATAAAACTCTCATAAACAATGTGTGGCAGATGAATTTTATTCTTTTACTATCTCTTGATTCTTTTTTAATTAAAATTCCAAATTTGTCTCACAA
Organism: Gynochthodes officinalis; assembly: GCA_020080225.1. Lineage (NCBI taxonomy): Eukaryota > Viridiplantae > Streptophyta > Magnoliopsida > Gentianales > Rubiaceae > Gynochthodes > Gynochthodes officinalis. The sequence goes on from CM034616.1 coordinate 29,236,877, forward strand.
CCAAGCTATGCCTTGGATTCAATAACAAACTAACACATTGATAAAATTGTGGAGTTAAGGGGAGAATTCAATTCATCGTCAATCTATGTATGCCTCATTCAAGTGTGGCTTATTTAAGCATCGAAATTTTGAGAATATTAATTCACTTATACTACAAAAACATGTAGATCAAACCAAGAATTCATGATTCTATGTTTCATAATTTGTTAAATTTCATCATTACAATCTCAACATGTGCATATTACAATCTCAACTAACCATTAAAATGGATTCCCAAGCATTGATTACACACCTTTTGACCATGGAATATTAATTAGAAATCCACTAACTTTATCCCTACTTCTTGTTGAAAGTCACAGTACCTCATTAATAATCACAGCCCTTAATTTAATTTAAGAATTTTGTACATTCATTTTCATGAAAAGGCCATTAAAGTTACCCTTTCAAAGAGGAAAATGGTGATGGGAACTGATAATACAAGAAAGAATAATAGGTAGCAATTACAAGCATGCATAAAGTCAGAGAGTTGCATGAAGAATCAAAGGGTTAGAGATAATTTTGTTTAATGTAAAGAAGAATAAAGAAATGGAGGGTTCAACATGGCCAATTGGGGTGGGCGGCCAGAGTAGGTTTGGGGGCTTTTCTAATCTAATTGATTGGACGGTCGGTGGAGTAGGAATAAAATAGTCTCCTCATTTTGGCATATGGGCCTGTCTTCCATTTGTCACTCCCTTAAAAAATTGTTTAGTTAAAAAAAAAAAAAAATCTCAAAAATAGTTTCCTTATTAGGTTGAAAACGTCCGTGTCAAAATATGATTTTTAAATTAAATTTTAAATTAATAAAAGCTGTCAAAAGGAGTGGCAATGCTACACGTAAAAACTTTTATATTAATATAAATTAAAAAAATTAAAATGAAAAATTATATATTTAATAATTATTAAGTCATTATACTTTATAATTTTAAAAAATCATATCAAATTAAAAAAAAATTTGACAAATGGAATACTATTTAAAATAACTCAATTATTAATAATTAATTGTATGTTATTTTATTTTGATTTATTAACTTAAGTTTTATATAATAGGTATAAATTGTGTTTCAAAATATATTATTTGACAAGATAATTTTTTTGTATTCATGAATAATAACATTTATTTTGAAGAATAGAAAGATGCCCCTTGAGAGCATAGATATTGCATATTTTTAAAGAATTTTAAACATTTTTTTATTGAATATTTTCATTTAAATTTCAATAAATTATAACTATATTTTGTTTAGAAAATAACTAATTACTGCCCAAAAGAATAAATTCATTTGATCATCTAACCTTAACCATTAGAAGTACTGATTTAATTTGTATAGTTTGTTATTTTGTTTTGTATTTTTTATATTTTTTAAAATAATTTTTACATCATTACTTTTATTTTAAAAATATAAAAAGCTGAAATTAAATGACAATAAATAAATAAATATTAGTTCTACACAAGTACCGGTAATATTTAATATAATATTGAGGAAGGGGAGATGAGGATCTTTTTAGGTATAGTTTCATTCTGCTGCCCATGGGCCATAATTCACTGTGCAACTCTACTTACAAGCCAAGGAAGACGCACTTCCTCCCATTCCACAGCCTTCCCCAAAACTGACCAACCCAAATCAGAGACAAGATCTTACCTCTTCTCTTCTCTTCTCTTCTCTTCTCCCCAATCTCCCTCACTTTCGGTTTTCATTTTGCGTCAAGTCAACTCCACTCAACTCAAGAACCCACCCCAACTGGCTTTCTTGCTCTAAAAAGATTGGATTTTTATGCTTTTGTGAAGGAATTCATGGAGCAAGACGAGTGTGTTAGCAGAAACCAAATGAACGGCCATAAGCAGCTTGCAGACAATCAATGCTCTTCTTTTGTTGTCAAACACATCAAGGCCCCTCTGGATATTGTAATCTCTTCTTCTTCTTCTTCTTCTTCTTTTGCGTGGTTTTCTTGATTGATTGGTGTAATCAATGATTTTATACGTTTCTGAATTTTTGCTGTGATGGGATTTCACTGTATTGATTAGTTTCTTGCAAAACCCAGCTGTTGCTTCTGATTTTGGATTTTCGGAGATGGTTTTTCGTATTGAGTGGGAAAAAAGATTTTCTTTCGGTATTCAAATTGGTTTCTTGATAATTTGACTTCCATCTTTTGCTTCTTTTTCTGTGTTCCTGTGGGGATTTCAATTTAAAAAGTTTGAAACTCAGGTGACGCTACTGATGTCTAGTTCAATTTGAGCTTTTAATGTGAAAAGCTCTTTCTTTGGTGGATATTTGAGTTTGTGATTCAATTTGTTGAATTTTGATTTTGCGTTGTAGTTTTCTTTAGTTTGGTAGTCAATGTTTGACTAGGGAAAAAGATGTTTCATTTGGGTCCATTTATCTTTCTTAGACAAAGATGTTGGTTTATGACCATAAATTTGTTATCTCTATCATCAGTTTTCATTTAAGCAACTATGATATCCTTGGTTTGTTTTCTATTCGCTGTATAGTTTTCCACGAGCATTGATGTTTTTAATTGCTTTTCAGGTTTGGTCGCTGGTAAGGAGATTTGATCAGCCACAGAGGTATAAGCCCTTTATTTGTCAGTGTACTGTGAAGGGCGAACTAAAGATTGGAAGTGTTAGAGAGGTGAACGTGAGATCTGGCCTTCCAGCCACTACCAGCACTGAAATGTTGGAAGTTCTTGACGATGACCAGCACATTCTCGGGATCAAGATTGTTGGTGGTGACCACAGGCTGAACGTAAGGCCTCATCTTTCTTTACAATATGGATTCAATCTGTGTTTCTTCAAGAAAACAGAATACTAAAAGCTACAACAGAAAATGGAAAGTTGTGAACAGTTATTTAAACGTAATGCAACTCTCTGGTTAAGCATTTTGCTTTACCTTTAAAGGAGAAATAACCGAACATACAACATAAAAGGGCTATCTCCCGGCATCACTGTGTCTGACCAGTCTTAAATGTTTGAGCTTGTTTGTATATTTTCATGTGCAATATCTAATTTTTAAGCGAAATAGAGCAACCAGAATTCCGTAATTGGGATTTACAACTATACCTGAGCAATCAGAATTCTGTAAATGGGATATATAACCATACGTGGGTGAAAAACTAAGCATCAATTTCTTAACTCTTCCATAAATTTAACTTGATCATAAATACATTAACCTGTTTTTGTAATACTTTGGCTTTGAAGAATAATAAGGATTATTAGAATGGTTCAAGTTTCTTTCTTGCCTTGATCTTATAGGAGTTTGATGATCTAATAAGTTACGTAGTTATATATTATACTATCAACAACCTAGACTCCCTTAAACCACCTTGGCATCCTCAAGGAAGTGAGGATGGAATGGATAACAGGCTGATATTTAGACGTTTGTGCACCTCAACTGAGAGTTAGTACTTGATGAAAACAAAATACCTTATGCTCACTTACAAAGCATGCTATTCTTGACTGCCGAGGACATGCTTTCATTTTTTATTTTTTTTTCTGGCAGAACTATTCCTCTATTATCACTGTTCAACAAGAGATAATTGATGGCAGACCAGGAACAGTTGTGACGGAGACGTTTGTGGTGGATGTGCCGGAAGGCAATACAAAAGATGAGACGTGCTACTTTGTGAAGGCTCTGATCAATTGCAACCTCAAATCTCTAGCTGATGTTTCTGAGAGGATGGCCATGCAGGATACTTTTGAGCCCATCAGACGAACATGAATTGATCATGGCAGACCGGAATCTAGTGATTATCTCATGGGTTCCAGTAAAAGCATTGGGCATATTTGGTTTGTCGAGCATGCCATTTACTCCTCCATTCAGTTGCTGCTTCTGAACATCGAGTGTCTCTAGGATGTGAACTTCAGCCGCGTTAGTAATCTAAAAATTTTGCTCTGCTTCCGTTACCTTCCTGGAATTTTTCCTTGGTTGTTTGTAGTTTCTGTGTCATGTGTTGTAAATATTGTAAATTTGTAGGTTTTAAAGCATTGTAATGCTACTATGGATTGGGGTTACATCAGTGTAAACATGTGGCCACTGGTTGTCTTACAGACACTGCCAGGAAGAATATATCCATGTACTGGGGCTGGATAAAATATTTGGTTCTGTTGTTAATGGAAATCTTATGTGCTCCATATCTGCTTTAGATAACTGTAGTCTTATTGCCCTTTTTTATATTTTCATCGTACATGTTAACGACGACAGATTTCCCACTTTGATAAATGAACAAGACTAAATTATGTCATAGACATCATCAAACACTCAGAACTCCACATTGAATTTTGTGAAATTTCTAACTGGCTACGGAGTTGACAACTCTGGCGGTACCTTGTTCGCCATTAAGGATTGTATGTGACTCTGTTAAGAGAATTTTGTTTCTCCTCATACAACTTTTGCTCTTTTTTTTTTCTTTTTTTTTTTAAGAATTTTTATTTTATTACAAGAATCCTATTCTATTACAATTGTCTTACACTGTTACACTGAGTAGATCCGTCAATGCCTTACTAGAGGAGTGAGGTCCCCATCAAGAGGGAGGGAGATCAAAGGGGAGGGAGAATGATATTGTGGGGGTTTAAACCTCTACCCTTCTTGAACCCTTTTTGGTTTTGGTTTTGGTTCGTAAAATGATATTCTAACTCTTATTCACAGTGCCCTTCCCTTTCTTTTAGTCGCGCGGGGGGTGGGGGGGTTGTTGTGGAGGGAAAAACCTTGTTCACCATCACTGATTATGATTAAAAAGTTTGCTCATATTGAATTTATATATGTTAGAGCAACAAGTCATTCAACAAGTCATTTCTTCTGAATCTGAGGATCATTGGGCTGAGGCATGAATTTCTTGAACATTCGGAGTTTTCCATGGGAAGCAAAGTCTCAAACGTTGCTCCTATTTCATGAATCATGAAAATATCCTTCTCAAGAACCAGTATGCTGCATTATTTTGAGCCCTTAGTTACATACCTAGCAGGGATACAATCGAGAGAACTTAGAATGACCGAAAAAAATTATTAAAATTGAATTCATTCTGAAATCTTATCTGGCCATCTCCTACATTAGCCATTGTTTTGGCGAGAGATGATTTTCTAAAGTCAGCATCCTCTGTCCCTCTAGTCATCTTCCTACTTGGCTTGCGCGTTTGGTTTCCTTGCAGTGTGGACTAAAAGGGTATCTCCAATTATGAGTTTTACTGTAACTTAGCTTGATGATCAGAGAAAATGTCAGATTTAATGAAAAAAAAATTACCAAAAATCATTGCATGAACATTGACCATCCGAGAAATGATGAAAACGAGTACCATCTTTGAGGATGATTTCTCGTCCTCTTAATTTTGATATAAATTTTGCCACTCTGTGACAGTCTGAACAAGTTCTTGTGTTCTTTATCACCCTTATTGGTGCACCATCTTTTGTATGGATTAATCCGTATGTAATTGCCAATTTCTCAGTGTGGCTAAGGAGTATCTTCTTCTTTTCCTCTTCATCAATGTTCTGGTGCACACATTCAGTAGCTGGTACATATCCCAAACTCTTCATCTCTGAAATCAAATGATACAACTCAAAATGAATCTCTCCTTCATCTGGATGGGGCTTTCCTACAGCATAGAAGGTGTGAATTGTTTGATTGATTCTAATCCAGCTCCACACTTTCCCAGCTTTCATACCCACAACTTCCATTAAATCTAGGATGCGATCCACATCCTTCCATCTGTTTAGATCTGCATATAGGTTCATAAGCAAGATATAGTTAGCAGCATTTTGTGGCTCAATTTTGAAAAGTTTCTCCGCTGCAATCTCTCCAAGTTTCAAATTTTTGTCGTTTAGACATGACGCAAGCAAAGCTCCCCAAGTTGTACCATCTGGCTCCACGGGCATTTTGTGAATCAAATCCCACGCTTCATCAAGATACCCAGCCCTTCCAAGTAGATCAACCATGCAAGAGTAATGCTCAATTGTAGGGGTTATACCATAATCCATCTTCATACTGTCAAAGAATTTCCATCCCTCGTTCACCAAGCCAGAATTTCTGCAGCTAGAGAGGAGAGCTGTAAATGTCCTACCATCAGGCCTAATATTTGCTTCTTGCATTTGATGAAAAAGTGAAATTCCTTCTTCTCCAAGGCTATACAATGCTAGTCCCCCAATCATGGAATTCCAAGCAGTTAATTTCTTGGTCTCAATCTTCCTGAAAACTTTGTAGCCATTCTTTAAGCTTCCACACTTCGAATACATGTCAATAAGAGCTGTAGTCACAAAAGCATCCTCAGCAAAAGCATTTCTGATACAATTGCCATGCACCTCTTTTCCTTTCTGCAATAGAGATAGGCCTGAGCAGGCTCTTAGTAAGCTTGCAAGTGTGGCCGAGTTCGGTTTGAGGCCTTCTTTTTGCATCTCAATGGCATACATGAGCGCATCCTCATAATATCCACTCTGTGAACAGCCTGATATTACAGCAGTCCATGTCACAACGTTAGGAGTGAAACCAGAAATTTTAATATGACGAATCATTCCCAGAGCTTCCTTAGTACGACCCAAAATTGAATATCCAGAAACCAGAGCATTATAAGTCACTAAATCGGGTCTGACTCCTTCCTTCTCCATAAGAACCAAGAGATCAAATGCTTCGTCAAGACAACCCCTGGAAACATATCCTGAAATCATACAATTCCAAGCAAAAACATTTCTGTTTTTCATATTATTAAAGACCGTTCGAGCATTTATTAACTTATCATTCTTTACATACATATCCAGCAATGAAGTACCTACATGAAGGTCATAATCTAGGCCATTTCTCAGGACAAAGGAATGGATTTCCTTCCCAAAATTCAAGAACCCCAATTCACATACTGCTTGAAGAGCACTAGTTATGGAACCTGTGTTTGGCTTAAAACCTGCAATTTGCATCTTTTGAAGAATTCTCAACACTTCTTCATGAAATCCGGAAGCAAAATATCCGGACAAAAGGCAATTCCAGGTTATTATGTCTGGCTTAATGTTGGAAGCGACCATATCACGAAATAACCTCCATGCTTCATTTAAATAACCGAGTGCACTATAACCTGATATGATCGAGTTCCATGAAGACAAATCCCGAGTTTCCATTGAATCGAAAACTATTCTAGATAATTCAGGCTCGTTACACTTCATGTACATATTAATTAGTGAATTGCAAATCAGTACGTTTGATTCCAATGCATTTCGAATAACATACCCATGAATCTGCTGTCCTTCTTTAATAGCTCCCAGTTTTGCACAAGCATGCAAAACTTTACCTACCACAAATCTGTTATTCTTCAGAAATGAATGTTGCATATCAGCAAAAACTTCCAAACCTTGAACCCATTCTTCATTCCTTAAGTTTACCAAAAGAGCTTCATTCCACAACAAAGGCTCAGGATCTGGAGTTTCAGAGAAGACCTGATTTGCTCTCTCTCTGCCAAGACACTTCCCATAAAAGTTCATCAGTGCACATTTTACATGGAGATCTGAATCGAGACCTCTCTTGATCAAACAAGCATGAAGTTCCGAACCTAAACACGAGTCCATTAAATTCCCACAAATTTTAAGAAGCACAGTGAAATTTATGCTGTCAAAGTTTACTCCTTTGCGATAAAGATGGTCAAAAACCTTGAGAATTTCAACCGGGTCTCCTCCAAAGCTCTTAAATTCCTCAACAAATGAATTCCAGTAGAGATAGTTCTGTGCAAAATCCAAAAAGAAAAGCGCAGAACCAGATTGGAAATCTCCAAATTCCAGGTAAGATATGATCAAAGATTGGATTTTGTCATCTGAGTTCCACTTCCTGGACGTTTTTATGATCTGGGCATGCCTTGCTTTGACTGCATCAAGGGATTTCAGCTCACTGAAGTCTCGATATGAGCATAAGTTACAGTCAGAAGAATGGCTGAATGAAGAAGATTCAAGAAGAGCAGAGGATGAAGTTTCTGCAGCAAGCTCTGCAACACTTGCCGCTAGGCTGAGATTGGTGGTGTAATGTATAAATTTTTTCCTTCCTCGAGGGTGATGTTGAAGAAACCATGGCTGGAAGTACTCCGGGAAAGTGATTGGCTTCATGGAAATGGAGGTATAACAGCTATGACTCTAAAGAGTCCAGCAAAGAGATGGAAATTTTGCATGACCAATTATTCATTTATTATAGTTAACATTAACAAATCGGAAAGCATGGCTAGAACTGGATAGAATTAACAAGAGAGAATCAAAAGAATGACAAGAAAATTTTTTTAAAAATTATGGATAAGGTACATTATCTACCCAGATTCCGCACTCAAAAGCCATAAAAACCACAAGGGATTTTTACTTTGTTTTTTTTAATCCTGTTTTTTTCCCTTTCTTTTCATTGAAAAATTAAAAAATAAAAGGCTGCTATGAATTATATTTTAAAATAAGATTTTTATTTTGAGATAATAATAATAAGATAAAAGTTGTTTTGGAGATGAAATATATTATTTTGAAAAATGGCAAATCATGTTTTAAAATACAATTCAAACATAACTTCATTCATTACATATTTCCATGCGAGACATGCATTATTTTGATAAAATTATTCAAAAATAATAAAAAACTAAATCACCATATTTTACATTTAATATAATTTTTTTTTGGAGAGGGGAAACATCTTTGTTGGAAAAAAATAAAAAAATGTGATAAAATGGTGTTCATAAAAATAAGTTAATTAGTGGAAAGCATATGATAATTTTAAGAGAATAATTGAGTTAAAAAAATTAAAATCAATACAATTTCAAGAAAATATAGTTTTCAATAGGCTCAATGAGTACTCTACGGATATTAGAGAGAAATTGTAGGAAAGACTTTACAGGAATTAAAATATATGCAACTTCAAAAATCCATGAATTCATGTTCTTAAATTACATTAATTTATTCTAAAAGTTTCATTTCAATTAGAATTTGATTATTAATCACGCTCAAAAATCTCTCCTAAATCCATGGCTGAATAATTAAATGTCCACTTCAAAATTTTATAATATTTTCTTCTTTTTTCTATATTAAAATTTTAAAATAAATATAATCTAATAACAAAAAAAATTTACCATTAACATTAAAATTTATTATAATGAAAATAAATATCAATGATATAAATATTGACACAAATTACAAGATTTATGCCAACTTACTAAAATATAGCATAACATAGAGTGATACACAAAAAGACCTTAAATATTCTTCATCTCTTTTTTTTTTTGTTTTTTGTAAATTTTGAATTTTATTACATCATTAAAAGAAATTTCCCTCTATCCATTAGAATATGAAGAAACATTACTTAGCTCTCGAGTTTTGAGTTTAAGGCTCAAAATGGGAGGTGCATTGTGGAATATACCTTCAACATATTCATATATTCAAGATATAATACACTTTCAAGAATGTATTCCTAGTATTCTAATCAAAGACCCAAATATTGTTTTTTTTTTCCATCACATTATTGTGTCATGCTGTCCTTATATTTAAAACTTAAGTAAAACGAAGTCGTTTTAACTACATCAAACACAATAAAATTGAACATACTTGTCAACATTATGCTTCATGTAGTGTCTCTTGATTATAAATGGAAGGAGAGAAAATTATGAATTTTTCTCACTTGTAAGTTGAAAAAAAAAAGTGAAAAATTTGTGAGGGAGGGGAGGGGGGCCGTAATTGATAGTGTGCAAAGAAAATGATTGGCGCATTTGTTGAATGCGCTCAAAGGGTTTGGGTTCATTTGCCAAATGCCCCCATCACCTCCTTGGTACATCATCAATTACCTCTTTATAAATTTTTTATTTCTTTTTTTTCCACCTAATCTTGGCAGGGACCCAGCAAATTATGGGATGCATGCGCATTGATCAAAGATCTCTTTAGTGGTGCGTTTGAATTGTATTTTAAAAATATTTATATTTTTAATATATTTTTTATTTTACAATCGTTATATTAAATAATTAAAAAAAATTAAAACACAATTTATATGTATTCCGAATTTGTAGTTTTATAGTCATGGGCACTTCTTACTTGTGGTTATTACTAAGGTATTTATGTATTTTGCATAGAAAATCCATCACCCAGCGAGATCAATCTACCATATTGAAGTGCAATGAGCTTCCTGAACAAGAAGAGGAACAATGAAGCAGCTTAAGAATCGCTTCCTTATCCTGTCATCCATTATATCGCACAATACAACGATTGCAACAATAATCTATTGTTGTGGATAATCCGACCAAATTATTTTCCACTTCCATCTAGATGGAACAGACCTTTAAATGTCTTAAGAATGTGTTCCTTATCCTGTTATCCACTATATCACAACATACATAGGATAATTGCAAAACAATTCTATTGTTATTTTCCACTTGGATATCTATCTGGGACAGATCTTTGATGTTGTTTTCATTTGCTATGGAACAAAAAGTGCTGGAACATAATCCAAAATGTGGTACTTGCTCATGTTGTAGATTCAAGATTGGAAGGGCAGCTAGTGTTCATCTTCCTACTTGAAGAAGAAGAAGAAAGAAAGTTTCAGGCTGTATATATGTGGTTTTATGCTGCAGTTGCAATATCATCCTGTAGTAAAGATTATTCAATCACCAAAGGCTAGCTCTTGAAATTATTTTAGGCATTCAACGTTAGTTGTCGTGTTTGCATGGTGAACCTGTTTGAAGGAAATCTCCTGGAATAACCTTCATAGGGAGAAGATACACAGAAGGTACATCCATATCAGAGGCATAGATGCACAATCATCAAATGAGTAAATGGCCTGGAAACTTCAGAGCTTGGCATTAGTTCTCCAGTTTAGACAATATTCGCCTTTCATCACTAGGGAAAGAATAGTCTTGTATGAATAGACATGTAATTCAGCAACCCTATAGCGAAAGATAAGTCAGGATATATGTAAGAATTCAATTAATTCTAGGATGGTCATATGCATCCAGAAGGCATGTATCTAGGGACATACGCACCTGCTCCAGCTAGCAATTTCAGTTGAAGAGGTAAACATGGAAGCAAATTATTATCACATCAACAACTGAAGGAAGCTATTTTTCAACGTGTATACTGGTACTAATTGAGAACTGAAGGACATAAGTTCACCTGCTATGATCTTAGTTGCTAGAAGCTGTAACTGACTTTCAATAATTCTTGACTTGTATATTAGCATCCACTTCATCATGCTAATCATCTTCTCATCTTGATTTTACAGATTGGTAATCTGCAGAGGTCAAGCTTCTTCTGGTTGAATGGAATCCCAGAAATCATTCTTCCGCATGGAATTTTGGCTTTATAACATTAGCTTTATTTCCAATAATATTTAGATGAGAAGCATCTATACTGTATCACTAATGGAAAGCAGCTAAGCTGCCCTTTTTTGGGGTGAAGAACCCTAATAGCTAGAAATAACATTCAGTAATATATACAGATATCGGGATTTCTTTTCAAGCGAATATACATTTCCCTCTTCCAAGTCTAAGCCACACAGAAAAAGAGCGGCACATCAAACATAAGTCTTAAACTTTGGTATTTCGATTGCAGCACAAATACGAGGTAGAGAGCTATAAATTGTTGCAGGATACTAAAATAGAAAAACAATGAATGAGAAACAAGATTGATTTTCTTAAAGATTCTGCCTTTAAAAAAAAAAAAAAAAAAAGGAGCAGGACAAGTTTTGTCCACTCTCCAGAAAGACCTCCAGCTTTTGCACAGTAGAGATGTGCAATGCTGGAAGTCTTTGAAGGAGAGCGAACAAAGGCTGCCTTGGTTCAACTTAATGGGAGCTTTCCTGAGCAGCGCACAGCTTGTCATTTCTCCCCCAAGTTCTTCTAGTCCACCAAACCTTCAGATCTTTAAGACTGCATCAAAGAGTTTGATCTTACCAAGTGAACCAGGAGGCTAGAAGCCCTTGAGGGAGAGTTAACAACCGGGGCATTGAAGGTCTCTAAAATGCAAGAGCCAGTCACAGTTCTTGCTGTATTATATTGCACCAGTTTCAAGAGCATTTATAGGTAACAACAAAAGAAAATGGAGCATTATGCATGGGGGAAAAGCTGGGTGTGGGACCATAAAAGATTTGGCTTTTGCAAAACTATTTGATTCGTGATCAAGTCCACCTAGAATGAATATAAAAAGATTTGGCACCTTGACAACAGAAGTCAACCGCTCAGAACAAGGAATAAAGCATCTGAAACATTCATTTATCAATGAAAGAACAATTCTTGTGCAATGATTGTTGCAGTATCAATATTCTTCATTTAAGTTATTAAATGTACCTCGAGTTGGAGCACAGTACCGCGTGCAATTCTATATCCTTGAAATACAGTGCCAATATTCGCACTCTAAGTTCTGTTTGGCCTCTTAGTTTCACACATACAATTAAAAGGTATCAAACAGGCTTGAAATGCCTAACACCTAGTTTGTAAGCTTCAGGTCTGATTTGAACATTAAATGTCATGTTCTTGTTTAAACAAGTGGTAAAAACCACACTCAATGTAAAAAAGATATTTGATCACACATTGAACTTCAGTCAATTAGTTGATCCTAGTTAAGGGCTTACAAAACCCAAAAGTATATATGGAAGCATATCCAATCAATTGTCGTTGGCACATTCGACATCATAGAAATATACACAAACAATCACTTCACCCTCCAGCCACGTCTCACTCACCTATGGCCTTATTTTAACGGGTCTCCTTCGGCATAAAGGTTGATATTAGAAATTAGGTGAAATTGGGCGTTACTTTGCACAAACAAGCCCTTAAAAACTTCAACCCCAACAACCCTCACCTCCCCACACCCACGTACGCCGCGTCTCAGTCACCCATGGCCCTTTTTTAACGGGTCTCTTCCAGCATAGAAAGGTTGGCATTAGAAATTAGGTGAAATGGGGCGTTACTTTGTAACTTTGCATAATACTAAAAGGATCTAGGTACCCACCAATACTTTTTCTGTACAATGTAGTGGATTGCTAGTTTCTTTTTGCTAAATCAGTGTGTAGTACCATAGAAACCAATGCGGAACACCTCACTCGCCTTAGTAACTTCCACTCAAGTGCGAAACGTGGCATAAAAAATGTGAAACAAAGGTCCAAAGCTGAAACATCTTTGTCTGGAGATGGACATTTTCCTGGACGTTTACAGTTTCCTTTTTCTTGGTTTCATGCATAGGGCCGTTCTCCATCTCGGAAGTTGCTTTTTCCTGAGTTAACAAGGATACGGCAGTAGCAAGAAGCCCAGATTGTATCCCAACAACTCTCAGGTGGAAAAAGAGTTAAAACTTGGCAGGCGTGCTTAACTAAAGACTAGGATGTTATAATTTTTCTCATGGATAATAGTAAGAACTGGAGGAAAAGTTAATCAAACTAAAGAGATTTTACTGTTCTAAGAGAAAATATTCTAGCAGAATGATTTTATTTCTACTTTCAATAATTTACAAAAGAGCAGCACTTCTTGTCATAGTAACTTCCAATCAGGATGTAATGTAAGGGAATAATTACCACTCATAGCATGAACACTTGTCAGATGCAGCAGGAAACCAAAGCCTTAGAGCTTAGATAAAAATCAAGGCAAGATTCAAATCCGTTTCAAAATATGCAATTACCTTTTGTCTCTCCAATCTCAATTAACATCTTGAGCCTAATAGTGGATGTGAAGACCTGTAACTAACATCATGTAGAAATGCAGGATCTTCAAACGATTTGTTAAATTTTTCTCCATGGTCAATGAAACTCAAGCAAACCAAATATAATTAAAGGATACTGTCTGTCTACATGTGCAAAGGTGCTTTGCCCACATCAATTCCGCTGCCAGTCTCTCCAACTATCCATAATTCTACCAGCGTTCTCTCGGTCGGCCATCTGGGAAGACTGGATCCAGAATTTTTTCATCCTCCTCTGAATCATGTATCTTGCTGCTAAGTTCGTGTGGTTCAAGCTTCATTATCCCATCATTACTATTGAAGTCTGGGGGCAAATCATCCTCCTCACTGCTCCAATTGTAATCAAAATCTTCGTCATCTTCACCATCCTCTTCATCAAATCCATCAGCAGCAACATCATCAATCTCAGACCACTCATCATCCTCTTCCATACTACTTCCTCCTTCTGGCTCTCTTCTTTCCTCTCCACCAGGATCAGTCTTCTGTACACCCCTTCTTGGAAAACGGAGAACATTAACAAGTGAACGAAGCTTCTCTTTAATGAGCAAAAGCCTATCTTTTTCAATTAGTTGAGAATCGCGATATGCTTCACGGAGGAAAATTGAGTCCCTATCCCCTTTAAGAGAGACATAAAACATATCTGGATGCCTAATCAGCATCCCACGAAGCTGCTGAGAAAATCTAAATTCCTCCCGAAAATGAGTCAGGTGGTCCACAAGCGTTCTCTTCTCAAGAGTGAGGCTTAAGATTTCATGAACAACACCACAAGCATGTTTTTCTTTCTCTACTGTCCCAGATCTCAAAGAAGAGAAATCCGAATAAGGTGAAATGTATGGGATGTCTCTGAACTGAGAAATCCTTCTCATCTCTCCTTTTGACAGATGAAGACCCTTAGGTAGTTTCACTCTGTTGAATTTCAGTGGCCTGTCTATAATTAAATTTCTCTCTTCCATCTCTCTTTCTCTGTTCTCCTCTTCAGCAAGCTCTGCAGCAGACACAGCAAGTTCTGGATCCCAATGGGTTAGCTCCAATGCTGGTCCACTCGCAGTAGAAACTACCTTGAAATATTGTGGATACCGCCGGCAAATTGTGTCCTCAAAATCCAAAGGAAGCGCAAAATCAGTCTTTAGATGGGAAAGCTTCTTGATGAGAATCCGTTTCTCAGCTGACATCATCAACATTTTCCTCAACTTGATAACTAGCAGTTCCTCCATTTCATTTTTAACCTTCATTTCCTCGAAGTAAAGCCTTTCAGCCTCGGGAGTCAACTTAAACTTAAGCGAATAAACCCCTTCTTCCACAATCTCAAACACTGCCGGAAACTTCCTTAACAGAGCAATAAACCGCCTTCTCTTCTGGAGACCCAATGCTCTTCTAAACTTACCCAGGTCACGAAGTTGCATTATCCTATTAGGCTGGCTCATTAAAATCCTCCTAATTTTCAAAACCAATTTAAGCTTCTTGTCCCTTTGTATTACATTGTCAAGTGGCAACTCTTTCCTCCTCTTCACAGCAGCTGCCTTTACAGGCAAGATAGGAACAAGGGATCTCCTCAAATTACCACAAAATTCATTCTTTCTTTCCAAAATCAGACGTTCACCTAAAAATAGTGTCTTTTCCAAATTTCCTCCACATCCCGAGACAGTCGTCCTTAAAGAACATTTGGGTTTTTGCAGTAAATTTGATTTGTACGAAATACAAAATGGCAAACCTCCAACTGATGGTGTAATTTGGTGGGAAGACATCAAGAAACTAGGCTCCATTATTATTCAATATCTTTCTATAACTCTAATGTAAAAAAAACAAACCACTAAACACAGAAGAACAATCACAACATCCCAGAAAATATACTGAAGTATTGAAGACAAGAAAACTAATGGAGATTATACTGACCTTTTAGTTACAAGGCTGAAGAAACTGATTTTCTCTAGGGTTTATCAGCTAAAACCTCAGCTCAGTTTGCTCAGATATTTCTTCCCTCTTTAGTTATCTTCTCAAAGACAAATTGTAGCTGAGGCCCACGTAAAAATCAGTCGAGGCTAAACCTGTCCATACAAAAAATAAAAAATTTATGAAATCTCATTTACTATTATCGACATTTTATAATTAATTTATCATAATTTGTAAAAATAACAATTAACCTCCTCAATTAATAGTTAATTTAATTATAATTAATAAAAATTAATTATAATTAATAAAAAAATCTTTAAAAACTAAGTATTATTTTTCAAACTATATAATTAATTATTATATTACAAAATCTTAAAAAGATAAATAATATTAATTTTAAAAAAAAAAATTTAAAATTAAAAAAATTACACATATTTTTGTTTAAAATTTTAATACAAAAAAGACAATATTTCGTTATTATATAGTTATTTTATTTTTTAAATTCAAAATTTTAAAGATATTTTTATCTTTAAATTTATTTTTTTTAATTTAATAAAATTTATTATAGAGTTTAAGTTTTTTGTTAAATTTTTGTTTTTAAATCTCATCTTATTTTATCTCTTTAGACTATATAAAATTTTTTGAGGTATTCTTTACTCTTATTAAAATTTTAAATTAATAATTAACTTAATTGAAATTGATAAAAATATAAAAAAAATCATGTAATGTTATCGGGGGGATAATATAGATTTTATTATTTTTACAAATCACGTTGAACTAGTTGTTATATTATAAAATTTCGGAGGTGATAAATGATATTATTTTTATTTTATTTGGAAAATAATATTTTAAAATTTTTATTATTTTTATCATTTCAATTATTATTATTATTATTATTATTATTTTAACTAATTGAAGCAGCTTGCGAATCATCGGGTTGGATATGGGAAAGAAAAGAGGCCGGCGAGTTGAAATCAGCTCCGACCGCCGATCAGTCGGAGTTGAGTCGTCGTGCACTGAGGAACACCGGACAGTGGATTCATCGTCTGCGAGCCGTAATCGTATGCAGAGTACAATTGTTTTTCTCTTGTTCATCGTATCTCCCGCCATTTCCGTCATTGCCTACCGCAGAATTTACTCGCCGGATACGGGTAGTGAAGCAGACGTATCGGATGTGTACAGGAGAGGACTCGTCAAGACTGATGTCAGTTACCGCCAAATCCTCAATGTAAGCACGGAACGCTGTTGAATTTTAATCATCGTCCTCGAATGAAGAGCTATTTTTCGTGACGTACACTAGGGAAATTTTAAAAGTTTTTTTATTGTTGCATAAATTATGCTAAGAAATGCAGGAGCATATGAAGGTCTCGGCAAATGTGAGTCGGCGGAAGTTTGAAAATCCTGTTCTTGCATATATTACTCCATGGTATTATTTACTTTAAATAATTTCAATATTTTGTAAATGAAATATTTTATTATTGTCAATAAAAGCTTGCAACTTGTCCTTGTTTTTGTTTTTGCTGTTGTTGTCTCTTTTTGTGATGATAGCCACCTGAAGGGAAGCCAGTTCTGAATTTTGTTGTATTCTCTGTTGCTTTTGGAACAAACTTGAATTTTAACTCTGGAAATGGTATTGGATTATGACTAGGAAATGCACTCACCGTTTGCTGATGAGATATTTGTAATCCTAAAATATGCAGCTCATGCTTAAAAGGGTATGTGGTGCAGGAACTCGAAAGGTTATGACTTGGCCAAGAAGTTCAACTCTAAGCTGACACATATATCTCCTGTGTGGTATGACCTCAAGAGGTATAAAATCTGCAGCATGCTGATTTACTTCACTTCCTCAGTGATTTTAGAACTATTTGTGTTAGCCCCTTCTGCACGAGGATGACTTCAAAGAAATGCTGCATTGTCTACAAACCAAAATTATGAAGAGTGAATAACGCTGGAATAAGATTTTCAGGATTCTCTACTATATTCTTTTTAGATATAGTTGTAAAAGTTCATTAAACTTGTATGCCTGTGCAGTCTCAAATTTTCTAACATTCCTACCTTATCTTTAAGAAATTAGAAAAGGAGGTGAGTTTAATCACTTCCATATGCAGATAGCCAAATGATCCAAGTATATTGAGTATTAAAACATTCTAATGATGGGAGGAATGATGATTTTACCTCCTATTTGTTTGTTAGATGTTTTTTGCACTTTGAAGTGAATTAGATTATTTGAAGGCTTTGGAAAGTTCATGGATACATTGAAGGAAGGGGAAAAATGGAATGGGAATGCAGGAAGTTTCTAAATACATTTTGTTACCTGCTTCTTATTTCATGCCGTTCATTTTTGTGATGGTAGTGAAGGAAGCTCCTTTGTTCTAGAAGGAAGACATAATGCTGATATTGGATGGATTTCAGAAGTTAGAATGAAGGGTGGGGCTAAGGTACTGGCAACTACTTGTTTTCTTTATATTGTGTGCGTTGTCTAGTAGACATGTGACTTTAGGTCTTGAATTCAGAAAGCACTGCTTAGAAGAGAAAATTGCTTATGCATTGGCATTTGATGAAAATCTTCATTCTTTAACCCCGGTGGGGAAAATATCATACAGGTGTGCATAAGTTTATTTTGTAAATTTCTGGTATACATTTTTGCAGAACTTGTGTCCTGACCCAAAATTTTCTGTTTGGTCTTTTAAACTGGAGAGGGAGGAAGAAAATATAAGTGTTCAGTTTTACAGAGAAACATGGACATGCACATCTTCAAATTCAATCTTATTATAGATACAATATCTTTTTCTTCTCTAGAGTAGCTTTCCTCTATTTCCAGGCCATTTCTCATTTTTTAGACTGGTCCAATAGAAAATACTTTAATTGCTGAACAACTTGAATTCTTCCATGAAAAGCTGTTTACAACTTTCAACTTGGATTTTTTTTCCCCTCAATGATGTGGTCGGTTGGAGATGCATATCCATGTTCTCTGTAAATTTACTACAAATAAGTGTTCCTTTTCCCTGATGCATTTTTAGATATTACCAAGAGTGGTTCTGGAAGCAATCCCTGTGGATCTGCTAACAAAGAAGAAACAGAGGAATAGGGTGATTAACCTCATCATAGCAGAATGCAAGTAAGCACATTCTTTTCATGAGGATCTGTTGCTTAAATTATGGTCCAATTTCACTACAATGACTTTATCTTTTGGCTACAATTGCTAAGTGTTTGCATCGGTGACATTGGTTTTTCACAGAGGTGGCAGTTGTGAGCATTGTATTTAGAATAGGAGAGAAAGATTAGCAAATATTTGTTATTTGCATATCCTTGCTATTTTTGGCAAACTATTTACTAGACGTCAGTTTTCACTTGATTTTATGTGTAACATTAGTTCTGTATCTTCCTACTGGTAATATTCTCTGTTATTATGTTTCTATGAGCATTTAGGTTTTTCTTTTTGGTTTCTTTTTTGGCTAAGGCTGAAACAGAGCCCAATGTTTGTCATTGGCATTGGTAAGGTTTGAGGTTTGAGGTTTGAGGTTTGATGTGATTAGAAAGAGAGAAAAATATGATTTACTAAAACTGGAAGGGTATTTGCCACAGATGAAGTACTAGGAGATGACAGGTGGCAAGATTTAAATTCACATGCATCTAGTATAGGTTGGTTCTGACTCTAGAAGGTTGAGTAATCAAGATAGTTTTAGGCCATCTGGTTCACAGTGAAAACCTGCAGTCCTATGTGGAGTATTCAAATACTTTTGCCTTTAGTTTTTTATGAGAATTAGTTGTCTTTTTCACCATCCTTTCAAAAGTTACATTTCAGATGTCTCTACCTTGGCTTTATGTAAAACCATTGACTTCTTTTGCCTTCCCTCAACTATCGCATTTTCACTTATAATATTTTCCACTCATCGTATAGGGAAATGGATTATGATGGTATTGTACTTGAGTCATGGTCAAGATGGGCAGCTTATGGTGTCTTGCAAAATCCAGATATGCGGATGATGGTAATATTCTCACCTCTTTATGTTGCCTTAGAGTGTCTTGTATATAAATATTAGTTCTCTAATAAGCAGCCTTTCTGTATCAGTTTCCATCTTGTAATGTTTTGTAAATTCTAGAATGTTTTCTAGTAAGAGAAACTTAAAGTCATAAACTTCCATTTCTAATATATGAAGTGTATCCGCTGATCTATGTGACTGTATGAAGCCATAATGTTTTAGTTGCACGGAGGGACAATTTTGGTTACCAGCTTGACTATATCAGTGTAGCCTACTGCCAGAATGAAATTCGAGTCTTGTGGGTTATTTGCATGCCAGAGGTTGGATTTTAATCAGCCCTGGGAATCTTTGTGGTAGTCTATCTATTCATCCCAATTTTGGTAAAGAAAGGCCATTCACAGAGCCTAGTCTCTTCCAGTTTTTCTGTTATTAAATTTGTTTATCAAAACCAGGTCAATTAGCCTTATGTTCTCAGGAAAGGTTCATGGAAGATCTTGTAAATGAATGAGCCACAGATTACCAATAAATCTGCCATAGAACCATAGATCTTATCTGGTATCTGTTGCATGCTATTTACAAACTTTATTATCTGCTGCTAGATGGCTTTACGTCCCAGACATTGTTCATTTGCTGAATTTTTTGCAGTTGTATTGAGTCTTGATTTCCTTTTGTGAGTGTAGGCCTTGCAATTTATAAAACAACTTGGAGAAGCCATACGTTCGGTAACCTTAGAGAAAAATGGGGAAAGTTTGCTGTTTGTGTATGTTATAGGGCCACCATATTCAGATCAACTACAGCCTTATGATTTTGGACCAGAAGATCTGTTGAGCTTGAGTACTGTGGTAGATGGTTTCTCTCTGATGACATATGACTTCTCAAATCCTCATAATCCGGGACCAAATGCACCTTTGAAGTGGATCCGGTCCACCTTGAAGCTTCTAGTTGGTTCAAATGTTGCTGGTAGGGAGTTGGCTGGAAAGATATTTGTTGGTATTAATTTCTATGGCAACGATTTTGTACATTCTGGAGGTATGATTAAGGTTCTCTTCTGTATCCAATGTATCATGTTCATATAATGGGTGGCATTGAAATGTGTAGGTTATGCATTGGGCTTGTTCTCATTTGCTTAATTTTTTTCTGATTCTTGCTATTTTTTAAGTTATCAACCTACTTAAAGTCATGCTTTTAGCTTATTTAAAAGTGAAGTTGATTCTCAGAAGGTCACAGAAAAAGAAGCACCGCCTGACAGTTTTGAAAGTTTTAGCTATATTTCAGCATTATAGTTTTTAAAATAGTTTTAGAGGAGTTGAGATAAATGAGTATACTTTCAAGTCCCAAAGGCTGATGAACAGTTGAATAGATCCTGTTTAGGAAGGTAAATGAATCTGAAAAGCTGTCACTGACAAGCTAACAGTTTTATGTTGTGATGAATCTTTAAAGATTACAAACCTTTTTTCCGCAATTTAAGCTCTTTGATACTTAACATTACTCCATGTCTTTCGATGTGGTTTTCCTTTTACAACTAAGAGGAACCATCTGGTGATGATTCCCTTTTTCTGTGCTAACGTTTCTCCATTTTCAACTGACTAAAGGTGAGTGAAAGATGTGCTCTTTGCCATCTTTTTTCCTTTCCTCCTGCAATGTGGCACCCATTAGATGAGATGACCAAAAAGGCAACAAAAACATGTGTTTGAAGGACAAGATTTTGTGCAATTATCTTATTTTGGCAATCAATTTTATAAACTGCAGAGGGTGGAGGACCAATCTTGGGGACGGAATATCTCTCTTTGCTGGAGCAGCATAGGCCTGCACTGCAATGGGAAAAGAACAGTGCTGAGCATTTTTTCTTGTACTCTGATAACAGACGCCTCAAGCATGTGGTATTCTACCCATCACTAAAGTCAATTTCCATGCGGCTTGAGGAAGCTCGTTTATGGGGCGCTGGCATCTCAATTTGGGAGATGGGCCAAGGATTGGATTACTTTTTTGATATCTTATAACGACTGTCATCCCACCACTCCATTTTCTTAGATTCTGTAGTCTTTAAGATGAATTTTGTTATTTCACAAGACTTATTACTGATAGTTTTGAACTGTTGTAGAAGCAGGTGATTTCACAAGACACCTGTATGCAAGCTTTGGAGTTTAGCTTACTTGACTATATCATGTATGCAGATTGTAGGATATCTAGTGGTTCTAAATGTAAACCATTCATAAATGTTGAATGAATCCCTGGATTTGCTATCCTAATGATCTGCCTAATGTGTTCCGATTGGGGTCCCCATTTTACTTCTCTGATTGGATTAGTACTACTGCCAGTTTTGCTTGATTTACATTACAGAATATTATGTTACAGCTGTTGTAATGCTCAAACCGAATCATCCTTTATTTGTGTTTCCAAATAATTCTGCTTGATGTTCTTGACAACTATAATTCCAGATGATTCCATGTGTATTATATGCAGAATTATTAAGGACATGGTGTACTAATGAACTGCGGTACGAGAGACACAGTTAAATAGTAGTACAACATACTAGTACTGCATTAACGTAACCAAAGTTTCCAGAAACTTTTTCAGAAAAATATCAGCCACAAATGTCCAAAGTGCAAAAAGTCCATCATCTACAGCCATCGTGATTACAAAACCTTCGATCCTCACTACCCACGTGTCACCTGGCAACTGGTTCACTTATTCATCCCTGCTCTACTCAGCAACTCATCACTGAAGAGGGAAGACCATAGTAGCAAAATTGCACCCAGTGAATCATCAATCCAAGAATCAGAAAGAATCTATCTTGCTGAAGGGGATTTTTCAATTCTTTGCAGTAGTTAAGGTCTTCTCAGCAAGCTTCTGATTATCCAGAACTTGTCTGTAGTGATACAGAATTTTTGTATGGAGGCCCTTAATGTTGTTGGTTTGACCCCGCTATCCGTTCTTTCAGAAAAAAGAACTGAACCCAGAAAAAATGTGCAATTCCACACAATTTCTCAGCCCAAGAATTTCTCCACTTTAGCAAATGTTAGTAGTAATTCAGCCAAATTCACGGTGGGTTCGGCAAAAAATATTGGTGGTGGATTGGTGCTTCTAAATTGTCTTTTTGGGAGTGGGTTAGCAAGAGCACTAACGTATGAGGAAGCATTAGAGCAGTCAGTTGCGGGCTTCTCCACTTCTGACTTTGATGTTAATGGATTTGTTGATACAGTTACCGGTTTTATAGTGGCTAATCCTCTAGTTGCAGGTGTAGGTGTTGCTATTATTGCTGTGCCACTACTTCTATCTCAGATTCTTGGCAACTCTAGGCCGTGGGGTGTTGAGTCTGCCAAGGCTGCTTATGCAAAATTAGCTGATGATATTAATGCTCAATTGCTTGATATAAGGCCTCCAGGTGAACTAAGGCAAGTGGGGAGTCCGGACATTCGGGGATTGAAGAAGAAACCGATCAATGTTGCATACAGAGGTGATGACAAGTTGGGGTTCTTAAAGAAGCTGTCTTTGAAGTTTAAGGAACCAGAGAATACCACATTATTCATCCTAGACAAGTAAGATTTTCCGAACCCATTTTATCATTAATTCATTAATGAAAGTTGTTGTAATCCAGTTACTCCATGTGTTGGTCTAATGAACTTGCTCAACCCAGTAAGCCATTTGTTCCTACACAGTTTTCAAATGCAATTAGCTTTGAGTGTTCCCGTGATCGTGATTGTGATTGTGATTTATTGCATTAATTCTTTTCTATTCTTTTAGGAACCATTGTACTCTATACTTGTATATTTGTATTGAGGCTAAATATAAAGTGAAATACAATTTTTAAATTGAAGCTTTGGCTTTCTTGGCTGCCATTGTTATCTGTGATCCTCATTATTACTTGTGTACCAAAAATATATTTTTCTCTTGTGAAAATCGACATACAAATTCCAATCATAAGTTGTTTAACCTTTTATGAAGCCAGATTTGATGGAAACTCTGAACTGGTTGCGGAGCTTGTTACAGCAAATGGCTTTAAAGCTGCTTATGCAATCAAAGATGGAGCAGAGGGAAGCCGAGGATGGATGGTCATTACATAAACTAATTTTTTCCCCCTGTTTGCTCATCATCATACAGGTTTAATCGTTGATTTATGCATTCTCCAATTCAAAACTTACGTTGAAGTGTTCTCAAATGCAGAATAGTGGCCTTCCATGGATAATGCCAAAGGCATTCAGTTTTGATTTTGGCAATTTGACTGATGCATTCAGTGGTGCTGCTGGGGTAAATGCTTTAGTTTATGGTTTATTTGTAGCTCATTTTCTAGCGTTGTTGGATATAAAAGTTCTCCACTTTGTAGTTTCAGGAGAGGTCAGATGCTGTACCGCTGACTCTTGCCATTGCCGCTGCAGCTGGATTAGGATTGCTAGCATTCACAGAGGTAGGCCGCTCAATGCCGTCTCTTTCAACCTCTAAGCAGTTTTTTCTTGGAGGAATAGTTGATCTTTTTCATGGCCTTTTTAGGTCGAAACTGTACTGCAAGTCTTGGGTTCAGCTGCGCTTGTTCAGTTCATCAGCAATAAATTCCTGTTTGCAGAGGTTTGTCTATTATTCCTTGTAAATATCCACAATTGTGGCCTTGAAAGCTATGTCCATTTCGATCAGCCTAAAAGAATAAATTGAGCTACTGTAACGAGACTTGGGAGGTTCTTTTGCTTGCATTGAAATCATGTTTTTGTCTGAATATAAAAGCTATTAAACAGCTCTTTAGTTATAATAGATAATCCATTTAGATGATTGAAGAATTTCATCCAGTTATTCAGCATAATACATGTATAACTTATTCAAGGATTTCTGTTCTGGTAGCTCACATGTCCTTGTGCTTCTCTGGTTTTGGTTCTAAAATGGCAAAACCCGTACTTATTTTATTGGTCCTGAGAGTTTATCTAAGCCATTAGGGGCCATGTAAAAATCCTCTACACGTGAGAAACTTTGTCAACCTTTCTCTCCACTGTTTTGACAGGATAGGAAAAAGACTCTACTACAGGTTGATGAGTTTTTGACCACAAAGGTTGCCCCAAAGGAGCTTGTAGATGATGTTAAGGTAACCAGCATGAAACTTAATTCCTGATCCATTACGCTTATCTCTTAATTTATGATTTTTCCTGCTTCATATGTTTTCCCTTTTTGAGGAACTGGTTCTGAAATAATTGGTTATAGTTAATATGTCTATGATGACCTTATTCAATTTCAGCAAATTGGGAAGGCTCTTCTGCCATTACCAGTGACTAGCAAGGCTCTACCTGCGCCTGCTGAGGCGAGCCCTGAGGTCAGTGATACACCATCTAAAATAGGAGCAGTACCTGAGCCAACTCCAGAAGTTAATTCAGTTCCTGTAGCTGAAGTTCAAGAAGAAGCGCAACCCAGAATTTCAAGCTCACTTTCACCTTATCCTAATGTAAGCTATCTGCACGCTGCAGTGATCTTGAGATCCATACCTTCATATTTCACCAACATAGAAGCATTCTGTCTGTCTGTTATTGTCTTCCTGCTTGCATAATCTTATGAAGTTCATTAATCCCACTTTGCATCTCATGGCAGTATCCAGATCTGAAGCCTCCAACATCTCCTATGCCTTCACAGCCATAAATTTCTTGGCAAACATTCGAAAGCATATTTACAACAAAAGTTTCAGCTAGGTCTGATGAGCTACCTTTTTACAAATTCTTGATATGTGCTCCTTGCCAAGATTTTGAACTTTGAACTACTTGCCCTATGTGTCCCGCTGTGGTCATCAATGGAAGCTAGTTAAATTAGTTGCGGCATCTTCAGTTTGTTTCAAGTTTCTTTATGCTGTGTAGGTAGGTGCGTTGTAACTTGTAAATGTGAGTATTGTATGTATGAAATGTACTTGAATCTGATCATGATGCAAGACACCATTAATTATGAACTTTGCAAACTCTTGGAATGTAGACAAATGTTTGTTATTTAGACAATTATTGGTTACCAAATAATTGTCTGTGCTTTGTATTGTTTGGCAAAATGAGCAGAGCATGCATATGCATGCATTGGTAAAATCCACTTGTCTGTGGTGCCATTTTTCCTTTTCTTTAATGGGATTGCGAGGCATTAACGGTTTAAGTGACAAAATAACATTTGAAACTTTACTCGTATTAAAAGTGGGTTTATTAGTCTCATATAAAGGACCATGACAATTCAGTTCTTTAATGTTTGGATTACATTCTAAAATGTGTTTTTATATTTTTTTAAAATAACTTTTTATTGTCTCACACTTTCGTCAATATTTCATAAAATATAAAATACATTTTGAAACACAATTTATATACATGTTAAATATTTTTATCAATAGTCATCTTTCGATACAGATTATGAATTTTTTTCTTTTGGGTAATTTGAAGACTAAGCCCATACTATTTTAATACATCTCTACAACGAGCTAAATTTATTAACTCATCATCTCATTGATTTAGGAGTCAATGAAGGGAATTTTTGTGTAGATTTTGGAGTATTTTCATTTAAAAAAAAATGAAAATAAAAATTGAGGCCCCATAAATCACAATATCTATGTTATGATATGGACTGGAGTAGAATGGATTTTACTAACGCCCCAAATACAGAGCCCAGATTGGAAGAAATAAATTCAGGGCAGGCGGCGGGCGGGAAACAATCCAAAAAATCTCTCGAGGGAAACGAGTTTCAAAATCAGTACTGGTGAGTGAGTTGAGTGAGTGAGAGTTCATCTATCCTTCCTTCCATCGCCAACTTAACGCAGAACCCGCCATCCAATGTTAATGTCCCATCGATTTTAAGCTCCTTTTGTAGTTTTATCTGCAACTGCAAGATTTTTTATTTTTTTTTTTCGTTTGCTGAGAAAACAAGAGAAGAAAATCGGAGGAATCCAATGGCGAGATCCAAACACCCAGCTACCCGCAGTCGTTCTAGACACTCTGGTCCGTTTTCCTCCTATCTTAGAATTTGCTGCAATTTTTTGTTTTGATTAATTTTTCCTTTATTTTTCCAGAAACCCTAACTTTGTTTTTCTGTTTTTTCTTTGAATTTCAGCTGCTGCTTCTACTTCTTCAACTCCTCCTTCAGTACTTCTTCTCTTTCTCTCTCTCTGAATAAGCCCGTTAATTAATTTACTCTTCTTTTTTTTTTTAACTGAAGTAAAATAAAGTTTGGGTTGTGTTTTTGCAGAGTGGTCGGAGGACTAAACCAACAGCTAGTGAGTATAAACTTGGAACCATCCCAGTTCTAATTCCTTGTTTTTGGACATTTCTTTTGTTGGGTTTTTGTGGGTTTGAAGAAAAGTGGAGATTTTGTGTTTGATGAAGGTCCGAGGCAGGCGCAAAAGCAGAAAAAGAAGTACAGGCACAGGCCAGGGACGGTGGCTCTTCGGGAAATTAGGAACTTTCAAAAGAGTTGGAAGCTTCTTATTCCTGCTGCCCCTTTCGTTAGACTTGTATGTGATTTCTCTTATTCTTTCCTTTCTCTGTTTCTATAGATACATATATGCATCTGAGAGTGTGCTTCTATGTCAGTAGATTTCCAGCAATGCTTTATATTCATAAAGAGATGGCTGTGGAGATATGTGTTTACTTTGATATGTATGCATATATAGTTGTTTAGAAGTGGTGGGTTTTTGACTTGGCTCATTTGAGTTATAATGTTTGGAAATTTAATGGCGTATGAAGGGGCAATAACCTAATCGACCTCTGCTTCCCTACTTTTCCTGCTAAATTAAAGTGTTCTCAACAAAGAAACTACGAGAGGAGTTTTATTAAGCTGGTCCCAACATGTGGCCCTTTTCTTCTCACCATTTTGAATAGTTTAGAGCTAAATTTTGTGAAGAAGCCTGATTGTTACTTAGGCTAAAATCACTACTGAACTTGGAGGATGAATCTCTCATTCATGTTTTTGCAGGCTTATCTATAGACATAGTTGAATTCTGTTAAACATGAGTGCTTGGAAATAGTGTTTACTGAAAATGCAGAATGAAGACAATAATATTAACCTATCCATCCATGTGCCTTAAAGTTTATTCTTTTGGGCTCTGTTTTTTGCTTGAAATGGTATGGAAGTATATTTTTAGAACTGCAGCAACATTAGTCAAAGTAATAATCATATCCTGCTGTAGAGTAACTACTTTTCTGAATTTAGGAGGATTTTGAGAGAATATCTGCATAATTCACAAGTGTAAGGACTTTGCTTTGGGCCTCTTTTTGGTGTTTGTTAATGATGTAAGGCCTTAGGTGCTTTCCTTTTTCTGTCTCTAGCCTAATTTGTTTCCACTCAGCCTCTAATTTTTTTCTCCTATTCTAAAGAAAATGCACATTTTGTGGAAGAAGAATATGTTTCTTTCCATTGTCATTTGTTTTCAATAAACCGTCTTAATGGTAACGTCTTAATGGTGGCTTCTAATCTAGGTAAAAGAAATCAGCTACTATTATGCACCTGGAATATCTCGTTGGACAGCAGAAGCTCTTGTGGCACTTCAGGAGGTATGAAAGCTTTTAGATTCAAAGATAGGGCGTCTCTCTATCATCTTGCCTCTTTAAATAGTTGCAGATATGAGCATGGATTTTTCAGATTTTTTTATTTAATTGGTTTACATTTTCGCATACTAATTCCCAGAGCAATTATTAATGACAAGTTTTCACCAGATTTAACAGGAAATCATCTTTCATTAATTTTTTGTAGGCTGCAGAAGATTATTTGGTTCGGTTGTTCGAAGATTCGATGCTTTGTGCAATTCACGCAAGGCGTGTAACACTTAGTAAGTATATATATTCTCTCTATTTGCTGTTCCTATCATCTTAGTCCAGTTACTCTTCTTCTCCTGCTTTGGTATGTTTTATATTTTGAGACTGGCTGAAGTTAACGTGTCATCACTCATGTGTTGGCAACCACCTCTCACCTTTCCAAATTTTAAGGTCCTAGCAGGCCTCCATTTCTTTATATAGTAGAAAGTATTTACACCTGAATACAATTTAAATTCGGTTTTGTATGGTTGCAAGAAAAGGAATTTCGTAAATTCTAAGAAGCATCCCCCTTTTTGGTTGTTCCATTACTCATGCTACTATTGTCATCCACTCATTAGTGAGTGAAAAGTATGCAAATATTCACCATCTGGAATGTATCATTTCCCCAGATAGTATACATAATTTTGAAGCACTTGTTCTTGCCTGGTGGCTGAGTTCAAAGATCTTATTAGTAGTAAACGAGTTATCACTTTGAAGCTGAAACTCCTGCAAGCATGGCTACAATTTCTGCCTTATCATTTCCCGCATGAGATCCCTGCAATTTAGGATGACTGTGTATTTGGCTTTTCATTATTCTTTATCTGGTTATAGTCCTTGCATACTAACATGGAATATGTTGTTTTGCTTCTCTTGCCACTCAGTGAAAAAGGATTGGGAGCTGGCACGGCGTCTTGGAGGAAAGGGACAACCTTGGTGAACAACTAATATTTGGTTTGCTGCTCAGTATTAGTTAGTTGCTGCCCTTCACTTTGTAATTAAATGCGCCCCACTTGGTAGTTCTAACATTCTGTAGCTGATTTATACAATTGGAAAAACAAAAAAAAAAAAAAAAGGGAAAAAGTTTAGCGATGTTATACTTTATGGAAGATGGTTGTTTTGGTTAAACCGTTGGTATAGACCTGCAATAGTACAATTGATGACAATACATTGTGACAGATTTTTCAAATTTCTATTGCCACAGACTCGAGATTCCATTTGATTTGGTTCCGCACTTAAGCGAGGCAGATGTATGTTTTGATCAACGTACATGTTTGATTACTCTGGGTTTGAAACAGAATTTCAAACGTAAGAAATCCAGTTTTAACTTTGTATTGATTTTTAACGTTATTTCCGTAGCTCCATGCCTAAGGATGGTAAATCCTTTGGAGTCGGCATGGTTTGTCGCCTCGTTCTGTTGTGCATTCTTTCATTTTCTACATTTTGCGCATTTCGTTCTCAATATGAAAAGTACGAGACAAAAGTTAATACGTTATTTTTTTTTTAAAAAAAAATGATATTTATAATGACATTAAAAATAATACATGTACAAATTTGTCTACTGACAAGAAAAAATTTTAGTTGTTACAGTGAGATTAAAGCATACTAATCGAATCACATAAATGATAAAAGTAAATTATTTAGTTATATTAGTTAAGTAACTACAAAAGCATCGCAAACGGTAGATCTATACTAGCTGATGAGTCTATACAAGAGTATCACAAACGTCATGTAAATTTACCGAATAAAAAATAAAACACAGACACTTTATGAATCCACTTCCATAATATCTTTTCTCTCAAGTTAGGCTACGAACATCTCCACAAAAGAGAAACAAAAGAATACAGAGAGGCCAAGACCTCACTAAATAGACTACCTAAAAAAAACCAATCACACCTTTTATCACCCACAGTAATTGGAGAATTGGCCTGGCATCCCACGCATTTACAAAAACCTTATAAATACATTATTCAAAATATAATTTTGTGTTTTTTAAATAGTAATTTCACAATTCAATAAGAGCATTAAAACTCAATATTGAAATTGATTTATGGTTCAAATTTTGACACTAATTTAAAATTTTAAAAATTAGTGTCATTGTGTAGTTAAATTTCCAATTCCTAATTGATCTCAGTTGTGTTCTCCTTTCTTCCTAGAGTAGAAACAGTTTAAGCAAAAAAAAAAAAAATACACAATAAAAAATATATTAAAAATGTAAATATTTTCCACTATCCACACATTCAATTGTTTTTTTTTTTTTAGTACTTATCCCTTGATCGGTGCAATTGATTGATTGGTTAAAGTCATTACATCAGACGAGCACAAACATCGAAAAGATGTGTGCTTAGGAAACATCGAGAATGGGTGGACCAAATTAATAAAATTCTTGTCAGCGTTAAATCAATTCCTGTAGTGGGCTTCATTTGTTTTCTTGCACAAACCAAACCGTCGGTCCCATCTCGTCTGCCTAATAATCTAGGTGAGTCTTCCTCAATTTCCAGTTCATCCTTCAAACAAAACACATTAATTGTTTTGGAAAGTTGAGGTTATTTCAAAACTTCAAGTTGATCTTCTTGATCACTCTGGCATTCCAGTTTTGGTAATTTTATGCATCCTAAACTAGGTCATGTGTGTGTACAAAGTTAATTAATTGGGCTAATTTAAGATTACCTAAGCTTTATTAATTATCATATTATACCAACAAGGTTTTAGTTACTCGGGCTTCAGGTGCAGTATTCGTCATTGTCATCCATAGTAAAACCTAATTTCTTTGTTACGCAAAAGTCTAAAGGTATCTTGCAACTTTAGGTTTTAAAAGATAAAATTATAAAGTTGTATCATGAATTTATAAAAAAATATTTGATAAAAATTTTAAAAAATATATATTTTAAAACACAATTCGTATAAAATAAAATGTAAGCAAATATTTCATGCAATTAGAGAGGTACCCAACTTGTAAGAAAGCGGAAATGTTTAAGGGAGTCATATTTTATTGATATTAATTTATTTATGCATTGAAATCGAAATGCTTTTGTTCACCATGAATGCTTCCAAGAGTGACGAGCCTATCCATAATAAAGCAACTTTATTGGTGTCTAGACAATGGGGTCATTGCCTAACCATCTTGAGGAAAATGAGAGTGAAGAATTAATGCGCCTTACCGTACACGCCTAGTTGAAAGCCAAACTACTCAGAAAAAGAAAAGAACAACCACAAGTCAAAGCATGCAAAGTACGTAGGAGTAGTAGTAGTACTCTTACGTTTGGTAAAGACCATCAGTTGGGATGTGTAGTTGGCAACTTCAACCTGTTCATTTGCAGAATATATGTTGGCTCACGAAGTGAGAGTTGAACGGCAGATTTCATTTCCTTTCCATGTATACATATGCTGCTATAAGGCCACGCATGCACCCAGTAGTCAACAACTAGAAAGACTAGACCCTTTTTTACTTTCTTGCCTTTCTCTTCTTAACTAATTTGGTCATCTTTCTGGATATTAGTCTTCGTAATTCTTGACAGTAAATGGAGAAGCGTCATCAAAAGCAGCGGAAGATCCACAAGTCTTGCTCAGATGATGAAGGTTGGGCTAATATTTTCTGCATTTTATTTCTTTCTTTCTTTCTTTCTTTCCCTTTTTATTAAGTTGTCATCCACACACACACATGTATGTGTGTATAGCTAATAAATTAGAAACCCACGTTCTGATGATCCGACAGAGGTGAGCAGCATTGAATGGGAACTCATTAAGATGACTGAACAGGAAGTGGACCTTGTTTACAGAATGCACAAGCTTGTGGGAGATAGGTACATCAAAAAAACCAATAAAATTTTTTCTTTTTTTTTAAACAAAAAAGAAGTGCTTAAATATGAACTTTGTTTTTGGATGGAAGAAGTATCATATATAGATGCAGTAGGGATGTGATGGATATATATTTGCATTGAGAATTCAGTGATCTTATTGTACGGATAGATGTTCTATTCCTCGACGAATGTGTACATCATTGAGTACATGAATTATTTGGTGAATACATATTAAGAAGATTAAATATTAATCCACTGGTTGAAAATTGAGGTTCATTGCAGGTGGGAATTGATAGCCGGCAGAATCCCAGGTCGAACGCCAGAAGAAATAGAGAGATTTTGGTTAATGAGACATTGTCAAGTTTTTGCAACAAAAGGACTGTTGGATCCAACCAAATCTTGAAAGCACAAAAGGGCTGTCTTTCCATTTTTCCATTTCTTATTGTTTTGCAAGATGGACCTTGTTGAAGCTTTGACCCAAAATGTTTATGGCCATTTTACAGTGTTTTTTCCTGCATCATGATTGAATAAACCCTCATTTACCTTGGTTCCATAGTTTGTACAAGTTTTTTCATTTCACTAATTAGTGCTATTCTAAATATATCATAAGACACTATTATTTGGACCATAAGACTAAACCAAATTCTAAACAATATTTAATAACTACAAATCAACAAATTTGAGTTTATATATTGATATAACCCATATCGACAATTAACTCCGAGATGAACTACTGTCGGATATCTCAACCGGCATTAAGCCTGATGCAAATTTCGATATTGATCTTAAAATAAATATTCCAAATGTTAAATTTAGTTTTAGAGTTGTGAGATACTCAAAAATTCAAAATATTAGAATTAGGATTTTTTGATTACGATCATTGTATCTATTTATGCCTATTGTAGGAAAGTGTTCTGGATGGGATTAAAGTTACCAATATTTGCAAATGTTCTAATACCATTACCATTTACGGAATTGTTCATGGTCTAACTCCTGAGCTTTATATCTTGCATCGAGCTTCAATATTCATCATTTATCAATACATTTTTTTCCTTCCAAGGGCTCGTTCTTTGTCCTTCTTTTAAAATTTCAATTCTTATTTTTCATGAAAAAAATTATTATCACCGTTAGAAAATGATCCGCCCTGCATTATAGTGATTAGTTAGGAAGGCATTCATACTCGAGGGTAGTGGTTTGGGAGCAATGCATAAGAAAATTATATGGGCCTAAAGAACATAGTATTGATGTATAGGCCGGTTGCTCTGTGTCCTGTCAGTTTGGATTTTGGATATAGATTTCTCCACCCTCACAAAAAGGACACTAGCCCATTTCCAATTTTCCTTGTTCTATTTCTTGAAAGCCAAAAGTCAAAAAAAATGGATGTTGTTTGTTTTGACAATTCCTACACTATTACAATTACATGAGGGTACAACTGTTCCTACACTAGCTATCTATGCCTCGTTGGAGGGGTGAGACCCCCACCAAAAGGGAGGGAAATCGAGAGGGGAAGGGATGACAAATTGAGGATTCGAACCCTTGCCTTCTTGGCTCTAATTGCCTTTGGCAGAATTAGGCGGGCAACTTAGGGATGTTGTTCACTCATATAGTAGTTCTGATGATTTTTTCTCACTAGTAGGTGACTTATTTTAAACCTTTTTTACCTTTTTTTTTTTTTGAAGTACTCTTTTGGTGTTCTTAATACTAATAGATCAACTTTAATTTCTCACATAATATGTGAGTTTGAATTTTGTGCTCCTTCCATTAATCTCAACAAAAGCAAAATTCTAATTAATCTTATTGGTCATTATTTTGGTATTTCGAGGAAAGAAAAAAAACAGAATTAAGGATAACTATTCAGAAGTTGCAAAGAAAAAGAAATCAGTAAAAACCAAACTAAAGCATTTTTGTTGCAAAATGTACACACACACACAGTGGCTTGTGAGCCCCACCAGCCAATATTGTAAGATTTTCCAAAGTTACACTTTGATTTACTTCTCTTTTCTAGCTTAGCATTTGTTTTCAAATTAAAAGGAGAAGATTAAAAAAAAATAATACAAAAACGTTTAGAAAAAAACTGTTAAAAAAATTTGAATTATTTGAAGTTAAATAAAAATATATGTATTAATAGAAAACAATGGCTATATGTAATTTACATATCCAACCCCATAAAAACGCTTACTTGTAATCTTGTAATTGTAGTAGTGGAATATTTTCATAGTTATAAATAATCTCTCGAAGTATATTTTTACACTTTCTAAAATACTTTTTCAATTTCTAATACATCTTCTATCTTAGAATCATTATTTTGAAAAATGTAAAAACGCTTTTTGACATATTGTCTATACAGGCTCAAAAATGAGTTTATCTATTTTTTAATATAGTGATTGTAAAATAAAAGATTTGTTGAAAAAAAAAAGTGTATTAAAAATTGTCAAAAATAAGTTTTGAGTAATCATTCATACACACCTTCAATCTCAATTTACATTGTGAGGAAATAATGTAAATGAATTTTAGCAAAACATAAAAGCGGAAAAAATCAAAGCTAGGTGAATGTTATGGTTGTGGTTGCGGAACAAAATTTGCATGGATTTTCTTCCTTGACTATTCCATAAATTGAATGTCCCATCATACAGAGACATAGAAAAGCATCACGTTTTATTCATCAACACAAAAGATAAAAATGGTACCATGGGTCATGGGGAGCTCTTGACCAAGTCCCGTAATTGGGGGTACCCACCGTGCCACGCGGTTTCCTTCATATTTTTTACTTGGTAGTAGCATTGGTTTTGGTGATAAAGTTGCATTGCCGTGACACCTTGTCTTCCCTTTTCCTTTTTTATCACTTTCTTTTTCCCTTTAACAGAAAATGACATTACAGCTCTGATTATATATGATGATGATTTCCTCTCTTCTTTCTTTTTTTTTTTCCTATTTCCTTTTTGTATTTTGAGATGTTGGCAAGGATAAATGAGCGATTACAATAATTGGGTTTATTCATATTTTTAATATAGTAAATATTGTTACATGTAAAATTATAATAAAACAAAATATACCTTAATTGAACGTAGTGTATATACATATTGATTCGAATTGAATGAGAATTCATGTTTTATCGATTATGATTCGATATTTTGGTATTTTGATATAAAGGAATTATATTGATATATGTTGTCTCTGTATTAGATTGAGAATAAGATTAAAAGGGTCAAAAAAAATTGCTAATTTATACAAAGCCATCCAAGTGTCTCAACCAAATTTTCCTGTTTATTAAATTTTTTAAGGAACTAAGAATATCCTTTTGAAATATAAAACAAATATATTGAAAAGGTATCGTCTCCTCTTGGGAGGTCATACATGGTTGTTTCGTTTCTTTGCTTTCTCTCATGATATATAACCTTTTGTTTTGGTAATGGAGACAACGATTCATCATCTTTTAAAAAAGATTGTTATCATAAACCAGCTTTTTGGCACCTGCTTTCTTTTATTAAAAAATTCAAAGGTTATTATCATAAACAAACTTTTTTTTTCTTTATTAAAAAATTCAAAGGTTATTATCATAAACAAACTTTTTTTCAAAAAAGTTTTTGCACTTTTTAATGTTGTTTTATCTCACAATTACTATTTCACAAAGTACAAAATTGTATTTTGAAACAAATCTACAGTTTGACTAGCACAACAATTATAAGTAAATTTAGTTAAATTAAAAAAAAATTTGTTCTATAATGAATTGGCTTACAAGTTATAAGATGGATGGATCTTCTTTTTTATTTTTTTGTGTGGCCTGAAACTTTATGCAAAACAAAAATATATATCATTTATATGAAATCAACTCACTTGGATCCCATTACTAAACTCGGATAACTCAAAAATTATAAGTGTGTATAAATTATGTTTTAAAATACATTTTTAATTTTTCTAAAATCATACTTATGAGATAAAAAAAATATCTTCAAAATGTTAAAAATTATATTAAAAATGCAAAAAAAATATATTTTATAATGTAATCCAAACACACGGTACAAGTTTTTGAACATTACTCATTTTCAAAAGTAACTGACCAGTGTGGCATAGAAATGTAGAATAGAATCGAGACATGACAGGCATGCAACAGACAATGATCATGTGGAATATTCAAAGAAACTCATTCTTGAAAACTGGTCATATAGTATTATGCTAAATGATAACCAATCTGATTCGGTAACAACTAACAACAACGATGTGCGTGTCTGTGTGATATGATCGGAGGGCAGGACTGAAATACTGTGCAAAGTCCCACACGGCCACACGTCCTTCATTCCATTCTGCTATACTTGGAAGAAGAACTTTTGGGCAATGCGCCCTTTTTCTCTGAAAGGAAAAGGCACGATCGAGCACTGACTGTAGCTTTTGAGGGCGTCAAGCTCATGTTCCCATTTTACACTTAACTTTCCTCACCATAGCATGGCTTTTTCTTGGAAGTGAGAACATTAAAAGCCACCGAAATATGTCGTTTTCCTTTCGCTACATCATCCTGTTGCCTGTGTAATTCTTGGTAATATTTTACTCCATCTACTCTTTTCTTTCCTTTCCTTTTCTTACAGGGTAAATTCTAGAAAGGATCGTGCTTGAAGCAAGGAGGTTACCATGTCCCTTTCCCGGATTGTTACAAGTTAAAAAGTTGGAAATATTGAGTAGACCTGCAGAGCTTGGATTAGATATTCCAGCAACTTGAGTATAGAGAAAGAGAAAAATAGCATGCAGGTGGCTTTGTGTAATTTTTTGTTCATTTAAAAATTGCGAGCAATTCCAAAATGACTAAGAAAATTAGTAATTCAAACTTACCAAACAAAGTTAATACTCTCTTTCCACAAAGGTTAGTTACATCGGCATAAATTCTCTTCTCGATTAAATATTGTGTACATAAACTATACGCTTATTTAATAAGTACATGCTAAGAAATGTGATATTATGCAGGATGGTGATTACTATAGATACGTTGTTCAATTAACTAAATCAATAGAGACGAACTTGTCTTCTTTAAAGCTAGTAATATATCATATTAGATTCTGTTTAATTGATTTTGTTTCTGCGTAGCGTTGTTGGTTTAAAAGAGAGAGTAATAAGATAGTTTATTAGTTTATCTACCAAGTTAAGTTTGTAATTAACAAGCAAATTTGGTAAGTTTATATCCCATCTGTTGCTAGCAAATTGTCTAGAGTTGCCATTGAATAAAAAGTTAGTTTATTTTGATTAAGGGGGAAAAAAAGATTGATGTATATTTTCACCCCTCTTAATTTGTGTATATCTTGTTGAATAACTATAATCTTTTTTTACCCCACAAATTACTCATATTGTATCATCTAACATCGTATGACAATAATTTCATGGTAACACCTACTACTAGTATAAAGAAAGCAGACATTCTCTTCATTCAAAGTCGAATAAAGAAAACGAGCTAGTGATACGTGGTTAATACTTTAGGTGCCTATGCGAGAGGACGAATGGACATCATTACTCAATCATACTCCAAGCCAAAATGCACTCACGGAGAATGGAACTTTTCAAGGCATTAATTTGCCGAATTAAAATGCTGGCAACTGGCACCCTCTTCCCCAAGTACGTACGTACGTACTGTGTTCTGGAGGCTTAATTGAATATAGACCTTTCCCAAGCCAAGATACAGAGGCCATCTCTGTTTTTTTTTTGTTAACTACAAAACAAGACAAAACGATCCTAAATTTTGACATTTTCAGAGGGATGCCGTGTTGTACTGGCCGAGTCTTATGTATAATAATATACTTCAAAACCTCTGTTTCTATGAATATACCAATCTAAAGATGTGAATTTGCACAAATATTATAGTTGAATTGGTCCAATTTCTTAACCACATTACTTTATTCGTATTAAAATATAGTTCAATTTGAATTAAATATAATTTTTTTGAATATTAAATCACACAATTTTATATTTTAAATTGTAAATTATACATTTATTATCGTTTTTCCTTATCTTTTAATAATTGTGTGTGATTAATAGAGAGACTAGAGGGAATATTAATTTCAATGTGTGAATCAAACTCGAGAGACTAACTAGTTCAATCAACAAACTAAAAATAATAATTAAGAAATAATACATAATTAAATGAATAAAAGAGTCAAACATAACGTGATAATTTTTGAAATTCACATAGGGGATTCTATATCAAGTTGTAATAAAATCAGAATCGAACCCATGTGCTCGTATAAAGTCTTGTCCACTGGTTTGGCAACTTTTGGGATTGATTTTGTCTTTCACCAGTAGGATGAGTCCATCCATTCTAAACTAAATATTCTATGATCATCACCAAAAGATTTCCTTATTTATGATCATCACGCGTTCTTTAGTTAAGGGAAAGTATTCTTAATTGATCCATGTGTTAGCTAATGAGGCCAGAGTTGGATTTTACTTTCAACATCTACGTCAACATCACATTTATTTTAAACTAGTTGGGGTTTGCGATCGAGGAAATAAAAAAAAAAAGTCAAAAGAAAAAAATAATCATAAAACAAAATGGAAAAATAAATGTAAGAGAGTTAGAACTAGAGTGGAATTTTACTTTAGAAAAATAAATGTACACTTCTTTAATTCTCATATGGTGTTCTGTGAACATTGAACGCTAATAATTAGGAAGAAAAAAATTGCATTACAGGAAAAGGAAATATTGACACCGTCCACTGTAATATTGAAAAAATCAAAAAAAAAAAATTCATTCCGTTGAATATCAAGATGTAAAAGAAATGGATGACATTATTAAATATTAATATTAATCTGATGATTGCTTTGGGTAGTTAGAAAAGCATTTACTATTTTATACATTTGATTCCTTAAGTTCAATAGAGTCCGGATTCCGATGTATGGTTCCGGTGGGAATGAAAATGAACTGATGGGCCTGTGGGCTTCGGCATTTGATGCACCGCGTACGTTCGACCGCGTAGGTCCGGTCGGCTCTGAAAAAGAGAGTTCAATATAAATTTTTTTAAATATAAAGTATAATATTTTTAATATATTATTTTTCATTTAAAAAAAGAGATATTATTTTTAAAAAAAGAATTAATTTTTAAATTAAATTTCTAAAATATTCTTACTAATAATAATATAATATACTAGTAAAAGATAAAAATATAAAATAATACATTTAGTTGATACATTAAATATGCTGTACCTAATAGTTAATAAAAAGTTATATATAAATCAAAGTGAACTTTTTTTTTGAACAAAAGAAATGATACATAATTTAAATTAAAAAGTAAAGATAAAAATATAAATAAATATATATATTAGTTATATATTAAATGTGTTATATTTTATAATTTAAAAAATAAAATAATTTTTTTTTTAAGATAGATAGAGTATTACTTTTTAGTGGCGTACTATAAATTATTATTCTTAATAAAAATAATTTCTTTTCTTTTTTTTTTTTTGGTAGTAAGAAAAAGTCTTAGTAAATGAAAAAATATATACAGAGCTTCAGCTTTTTAAGGTGCATGAGTGAGTGCATCAGCGTAAGAAAAGGGATGATTGAATTTGGGTGACGCAACCCACGTTACGTCACCGCGAGTAAATTAAAACCAAAAGAAATTGAAACTACGCGGAACAGCGTTGGAAGGTTCTTGGATCCTTGCTCTCCACTCCACTCCACTCCCTTCCCTCACCTCCACTCATTTCCCCCTCATTATTATTGGGCTCAATATCTTTGACTTTCTTCTTTTCTTAACCATTTTTTCTTCGTTTTGTTTTGCTTTTTTTAAATTTGGTTAGTATCTCAATCTATGTGTACGAACTGTATCTCAATAATTTATTAAAAAAAAAGGTGAGATATTGTTAAAAATTCATTAAAATATGTGTACCATTTGAAATCAGAATTGATTTTTCTTAATACGTGACATAATGTATAAAAGGGGTTGTGAATCATCATAAACTAGCTCAAAAATGTGTAGCAATAACTTTTACAAGACATTTTTTTTTTCATAAAAATAGAATTGTTTGAGAAAAAATGCAAAACATGTTGATCGTAAATTGAAGGTTAGTTATGGAGAAATGCCAAAATAGATTAAGATGTATGCATTTCATGTATTTATTAATGAAAATATGTTATTTTATGAACAAAATACACACTAATAGTACTATTTGTTTATTTTTTGGGAGTGGCAGCATTTACATTGAAAATTCCAATTGGCCACCCTTCCCAATGATGTATGATGATTTGATCCAACCCAATATATTATTTTCTTCAGTCCATTGAATATTCTAAGGGTGACTGACGACTAAGGAACGAGCGGATAATCTTTGATTTAAAGTGACGATGGGTGCAACAGTGAAGGAAGAGTCGTAGTAAAAGAGAGAAATTTGAATGGGATTCTTCCAATGGTCTCGTCTGCCCAAGGTAGGCCCTTCTTCTCATTCCTCTCTTTGAATTGGTCAGCATTCTGATTTTTGGTACATAACAATCCTACCACACAAAAAACTCCTATCAAGTACGAACGTTATCACATTTCTAGAATCCCCCCTCTTATCTTCCCTTACTTTCAAAATAATGTTTCTTCATCCTTATTCTCAAGCTTTTATGACACAAAATTCACTACCCTTTAATGGATCCCCTCAAAAATGATTAAGCATAGGTGGTTGGTCAATAACCAACAACTTACTCGAGTTTTCAATTACTAATAAGTGCAAAATGGGCTGATTATATGACAATTTGTCGAGTCCAGTGAAATTTAAACGGGTGTAAATTCAAACTCTTTTAAGTTACTGTCACTCACCAAAAAAAAAAAAAAAAACAAAGAGTGAAATCTGATTCAACCAATTAACTCTATGAGACTTTGCATAAGTTATTAACCTCTACCTTTTCTAGGTAAAGGGGCCATTGGGAATTTAGAATATCACATAAAAATGCAAATTCCAATATTGGAAAGACTAGTTAGCTGTGTCTATAATTTAAAACTTCGTTTGGAGTGTGATGTAAAATTATATTAGAATGTGTAAAATTTTTTATAAATATTTTTTTATGGAAAAAGTATTTTGGGAGAGAAAAATAAAAGAAATATTTTTTTAGAGTTATGTGTGAGAAATTTGAGCGAGAAAATTTGAAATTTGAAATTTAAATTTTGAAATAAAAATATATTTGAATGTATTATAAGCGTGTAGCATTGTCCAAACAAAGCCTATTTTTTTATTAAAAAAAAAGGTTCTAACTATTTGAGTAGTTACAAAAGTATTTTCTTTTTTTTTCTTCCAATGCCACACGCTTATAGTTCCATGATTGATGATTGTCCGTCCTCTCTCAACTTTAGCATATATAGGAGAAATTTTCAGCTTATTTTCAATCAGTCAAGCAACATCCCCTTTCCCACAACTTTTCTTCTTTATGTTCTTCCATTATTCCCCCTTCTCCCCGCCTGCCTTTCCAGGCAACTTACATCACTGAAAAGACCACATTTCTTCACTCGGATATAAAGAACAACATCCCTCACCATCATTCCCCCATATGGTTATTTTAGTGGATTGCATTATTAGCTAAACCGGTGATGTTTTGTCCCTTTGCTATTTAAACTGAACTTGATCCAACTTATGCTGCAATCCCTGCTCTGATCTTGTGAACTGTGTAACTGAACTTATTTCCTAGTTTTGTTTTTTTGAATTGTTTTGTCCCAGTTCAGAAAACCATAGATCCTTCTAGTGTTTCTGCACATTCCAAATGGAAAAGGTTAATGCTTTTGATAAAAAGACTCTGTACACTGAGCTCACTCAAGGTAGGGAGGTGGCAAACCAGCTCAGAAGCCAACTTGATCAGCTGACACCCCCTGAGACTTGTGAAGCATTGATTGAGAAGATACTTTCAACGTATGACAAAGCACTGGCTATGCTAACTTGGAAGGCCATAAAACAAGAGACGACTACCTGGGCCGAAACGGGGATGCTGTTGGGATCCCCTCAACTTCAATTACGCAGCGCCGCCAGCCCTTTGAGTGGGGATTCCAATGGCGCCTCAAAAGATGAAAAATGCAACAAAAATGTCTTCAAGAAGAGGTAAATTACTTCAGCTAGGCCTTATTATAATAAGCTGTTGATTACCAGTTGTTTACATAGCCCTGATTCCCTGATTAATTTCTGGATCGAATGTGCTCAATTGCACTTGTTGACCAATTCATTCATCTCCAGAAAGATATCCCCGCGATGGAGCCAACAAGTTGAGGTTTGCTCTAAGAGGGGGAATGATGGTGTCGCCCTGGATGATGGGTATAGCTGGAGAAAATATGGGCAGAAAGATATTTTAGGGGCTAGTCATCCAAGGTAACAATTCAGAATTCTCATCCCACTTGATCCTAAAGGCGTGTTGCTATAATTTGCTTTTAGTCATATGTTAATCCTGCACGTTCTTGGTTTGTGGTATTCATCTAGTATTGTTGAGTTTGACGGACTAAGAAATGAACAATTTTCAAAAAAATCGACTGGTCTTTATTGATTTTGCAATTAAAACAATGGCTAATGCAGCTGCAACTTCCAGCTAGATAAGTACTACCAAGTGGTCACCTTTTTCTACAGAAGTGATCACTTGTTGAGAAATGGTGCAGTAAATTTTGATTCAAAGGATACAAAGGAATAGGACCATACAATTTTGCTTAAATTTCTTTACCACCGTGATTTAAACAAGAAAGTCAAAGACTCATATAGTACCAAAGTATTATTTTTTTCTTTCCAAGGAGATGCCCGAGTTGAGGGGAGTGAGGGAACCAGATGAATCATGTCTGTCTTCTGACTTCTGCCAATAAACAAATATATTTACTCTCCAGTAATAATAATCATAATAATACGTAAAAGTAAAACACTAGTACTGAAGCTACGGGGCACTGGCCGATAAGGTGCGCCTGAGGGTCCGGGCCCCGCGTAGTAATTTTAGCCATTTACGACTACCGTCAACTCCTTATATTTAAGGGGCTTGAGAGTTGATACTTGATAGCCAGCCAAGGTTCCTAAATTTTGTCTTCTTTAGGCGTTCAAATTATGAGTTGTACTGCCAACATTAATGTAATGTTGGTGTCCTACCGTGATAGGTTATGGCACGGTAGAAATATTCTGCATTATTGTTTTAGTTATTCTAGATTTTGGGATGGGATTAAGTACAGAAACCATTCTTTGATCATCTATGTTTAGTCTGGGCAAGTTTTACTAACAAGAGTTAATGCATTGATATGCAGGGCATATTATCGATGCACTCATCGGAATTCAAGAGGCTGTTTGGCAACCAAGCAAGTCCAGAGGACAGATGAGGATCCATCAATTTTTGAGGTCATCTATAAAGGAAAGCACAGTTGCAATCAAACAGCCAATTCGAGTTCAATGATGTTCTCAGATAGAAAGGAAATCTCAAAGCCAGAGAAGGCCAGTTCAAAAGCAGAAGAGGATAAACAAATGCAACCGCAGCAAATGTTACTGAATCTAGGACAAGGTCTTAAAGTTGAAACTGGGGCCCTGAATACTGAGGAGGAGATTTTCCCTTCATTTTCCTTTTCTTTTACAGGAGTTGATTTTGAAAATCAGGAAAATCACTTCTTTTCTGATGCGGATATGATGGATGGTTGTTCTCCTACGTTTTTGTCTCCAACAACGTCCGAGTCCAACTACTTCTCATCACCATGCCACATGAACAGCGTTGGTTTAGGCGACATTCTGCAGAGCTCACAGAATGACCGTACTGATATGGTTTCAACTCCAACTTCAGTCATCACTTCCCCGTTTGGTGATCTTGATTTCTTAGTTGATCAAGCAGATTTTGACCCAAATTTCCCACTTGATTCCTTTGCATACTAGTCTTGACTTTCACATCCACTCATCGAACACATGACAATTTCAACCAAAATATTGTCCTTTTGAGGTGAAAATGCTGAAAGATTGACTATCTGTACAAGTGTAGATCCTTCTGGGGAAGAGCCAGAAAGAGAAGCCAAATAATCCGGTTGGAGGAGTGGTTAGTTACTTACTTTAAGTCCGTCCAGATGTATATTTTGTTACCTGCTGGTAAGAGAAACCCTAGTAGTTTAAGCATTGATAGAATCAGAATTTGTGTGTCATAGTGCTAGAGTTTATCATTCATTTAGTTTTGATGTTGATACATGGTCACCTTTTTCCTTCAGGTGAATCATAGAATGATAAATAAATTTATGTAACCAAGTTTGGTTTCACATTCTCCTGACAGTAACAGAAAAATGCTTGTGTGATTCAGTCTTACTCATTTTCCTGAAATTTCCTGAAACACTGAAGAGTGGACTCTATTA
Source organism: Gynochthodes officinalis (assembly GCA_020080225.1). Classification (NCBI taxonomy): domain Eukaryota; kingdom Viridiplantae; phylum Streptophyta; class Magnoliopsida; order Gentianales; family Rubiaceae; genus Gynochthodes; species Gynochthodes officinalis. The sequence goes on from CM034616.1 coordinate 29,281,016, forward strand.
TCATCTTTGCATCATACTTGTACTGAAATCCCAATTCCACCAGTTTCGAAGAACCCCATCTAATCTCCCTCTTTGAAAAAAGATGCCAAACTTAGAACATTGTGATACCATACAGAAAGAAACATAAGTGAATTAGACCTTACTTATCAGGAATTTTGATGCAGCGCAACAACCCTGAAGAATGCTTGCAATTTCAGATGATTTAAGGAAATCAGAAGCACATAAAAACCTCCCGGCTAAGGCCGTAGTTTCAATGCACAATATGAAAGCTGCAGTAACATCTTCAATGTGCACGATTGGAACTCTTCCAATCAATTCCTCCAAGAACCTCAAAGTCTGATACCGCATTTTGTCTTTAAGAACTTGCGATATCATCACTCAGGCTCTCTGACAGCCAAGTTTGAATTGTATCCCCTCCAACAAGTCCAAAAACAAGACTTACCACCTCCATCTTGTTGTCATCGTTACATCTTAGCACCTCTCTTTCTGACAAGGTCTTCGAATGTACATATGACTGCCAAACAAACCAAAGAAGCACCAATTTTCAATTCATGCTTAGGCTATTTGTTGTGATGTTTTCAAATAAACAAATTACATAATACTAGAAAGATTACAAGGCATTAATCTAAGCCCGGTTTTCTGAGCAAAATCAATACATAGAATATTAATACTGTCAGATCAGTTATTCAAAGATACCAAAAAAAAAAAATAAAAAATCTAAAAATAAGCAACCTTGTATAAACAGCATACAGTCAGAATCTGACGCGTAGGGTACGACAAATTGAGAGGAGTCCAGCAAGTTTCATCCATGGAGTCCTTATAGCCTGATCCATCATCTTTTAATGTTGATGATGAGGGCATCCACAGCAGCTCAATAAAGGTCAGTCTAAGACCACGCCATTATAAGATCACATTAGCTTCGAACGGTCTCTATTATTTAGACAACCATTATAAAAAAAAGTGCTCACGCTCATGAACAACCTTTACTATTTACGCAACAAATTTCTCTCTCCTTTACCTTCTTTTACACTATTTATTTAATATATTTAATACTTCTTATTTAAATTAATAATTCTAAAATATTATTTATTTTTCATTTATAAAATTCAATGTATATTAATAATACAACTTATAATTTTAATTCGTTAATACAATTAATACTTAAACAATTAATGAAAAATAATTTTCATTACATTGAAATTAAATTTTAATAATACATTTAAAATATGAAAATCAATACTCTCAATTAAATATGAAATACTTATAGAAAATAAATTTACATTACATTAAAATTAAAATTTCATAATATACTTGAAACATTCGAATAAATACGATAAATTAAACATAAAATTTTTATTAGCGTGCGTAATTTTTTTATAACGGCTGTATGAATAGTTAAGGCCAGGCCTTGAAATGGCCTGGCCTTCACTATTTTAAATTGTATTATTTAAAAATTATTTATTTTGCATTTATCAAATTCAATATATATTAATAACACAACTTATAAATTATGGTTATCATATATTAAATAATTGAAAACATGAAAATGGGAAATAATTTTATATTACGTTAAAATTATAATTTCTTAATACACTTAAAACATGAAAGTAAATACTCGTAATTAAACATTAAATACTTAAAAATTATACATTCAACACTAAAACTTAAAATTTTAAAATTATTAAATATGTATAAATAATTTTACATAATATTAAAATAAAAATTTAATATTATTTGACTTAAACTTAAAATTAATAGAAATATTAATAATTTTATATTAAAATTTATAAAATATTAATAAGTATATTATAATTTAATATTATATTATATTTAAGAAAATCATATATTGCACAAAAAATAGTTAAAGTGCATTTCATTTTATAGAGAAAAATATTTTCTACGCATTGGTAATTTTTTTGAAAAAAAAAGGGGTCAAATGGCCGTTGCAAACCAGGGAAGGTTTGCAACTGCTTTTGACGTGGCGCGCGCCCAGTCATGTCTGTCAACGGACAGGCCTGTCAGCATCTGTCCGCTGACTCTTTTTTTTTTTTTTTTTTAAAACTTAGGCATCAAACGACGTCGTTTTATTATGCCAATCTGGCCAAAAAAAAAAAAGACCACGGTTGTGGCTGTAATTCAATGAACGAACGGTCAGACGACTGTTCGTTCTTTCGGGACCTCCACATCAACATAAAATGCTGATGTGGTGGTCGTAACAGGCACGACCAGCCCCAAAACGGGGCTGGTGTGCTTGCTCTGATACCACAGAGGCTGTGTAGACAAGACGCTTTACAGTGCCTGATTTTATGCAGGAATCCACAATGCTCTGCACCCCAGCCACCGATGCCTCTGAAGTACACTGATACTACATGATGGAGTAGCATTTTTACCAACAGCTGAATTGAAATTGCATCATAATTTCTCACCAAATTTAAGTTCCGGTTCTAACTTTATACCAACAATCTCTTTAAATAGAACTGGTAGCTCATTAATTCGAACTAGAAGTTGGGAATGTGTGTCAAAACAATTACAAGAATATTTCTAAAGGAATATCTTTCACAATTCATTCATGTACCGAGGGATAAGTAATTCTACTCACTCACATCCACATCATTTGCTAATTTGAATTGGAGAGTGATATAAAATCAGTCTAATATCCATAGTCAATCCATTGGTAACTTCAGTTCTCAACCATATCAATTGAATGGAAGACTACTATATCAAAAACTACATATTGCCTTCATCAGTAATAGTAGATCCAATTCAATCTTAATCTAGAGCTCTGAGAATCGTGTTGCAGGGGAGTGGCGACATGTACAACCATTTGGCAGTCCAGAATAGCTTCAGCAAATTGATGAGGATTATATATGTCAGCCTGAAACAATACAAGCCTGGAGTCTGCAGAAGGAAGAGATTTGAGCAACCCCACCTTTGATTCTTCACCTGTAAATCGGTCCATTCACTTCAACACACAATTACCAAGGCAGAAACAGTTCAAGAAGCAATGAAACAAGACCAAACAAAAGGTCAAAACAAAAGCAAAAAGCCAGCAGAGAAAACTAGAGAATCAAATGATGCTGCTGCTACTCTGCCACTCAACCGTGTCCGAGGTAAGTGACTAATGTTAAATGGGACCGACCGCCGACCACTCAAATTGTTTTATATTAAAATATTTCTAATTTTAATGAGGAATCAAACAAATAATACCACAAGTCTGTGTATTAATGGTATTTTATTTCATCAAAATGATATTATTTCACTAAATTTTTAAACAGAATAGCATTATTTTAGTGAATAAAACACTATTAGTATGTGATAATGAAACCAAGATTCTAATAGGGCTTCAATGGGACTAATACTATACAAGATATGGGCTCTGAACTTTGGCACTTTAATTATAATATCAGAGGAATTCACAATAGGAAACTAGTAGTTTTTATTCTTTTTTTATATTATGCTTTTATATATAGTTACTATATAACAAACCAAGGATTTTTATAACCCTGCAAACATATAATAGTATCACAAATGAGGTTTAAAAATGGCAAATTTTGATTACGAAGAAAAAATGAACGTATCATTTGTTCAAATTGCGTTTCAAAATTGCCATTGCCTATTATTATTATTATTATACAACAGCATCAAACTTATTTCTACTTCAACAAATTTCATTTATGAGAAGGTGAGAAACAAAAAAGAGAAAACTCATCTAAACTAGACAAGTTCAATACTGGTAGCTCATTAATTCGAACTAGAAGTTGGGAATGTGTGTCAAAACAATTACAAGAATATTTCTAAAGGAATATCTTTCACAATTCATTCATGTACCGAGGGATAAGTAATTCTACTCACTCACATCCACATCATTTACTAATTTGAATTGGAGAGTGATATAAAATCAGTCTAATATCCATAGTCAATCCATTGGTAACTTCAGTTCTCAACCATATCAATTGAATGGAAGACTACTATATCAAAAACTACATATTGCCTTCATCAGTAATAGTAGATCCAATTCAATCTTAATCTAGAGCTCTGAGAATCGTGTTGTAGGGGAGTGGCGACATGTACAACCATTTGGCAGTCCAGAATAGCTTCAGCAAATTGATGAGGATTATATATGTCAGCCTGAAACAATACAAGCCTGGAGTCTGCAGAAGGAAGAGATTTGAGCAACCCCACCTTTGATTCTTCACCTGTAAATCGGTCCATTCACTTCAACACACAATTACCAAGGCAGAAACAGTTCAAGAAGCAATGAAACAAGACCAAACAAAAGGTCAAAACAAAAGCAAAAAGCCAGCAGATAAACTAGAGAATCAAATGATGCTGCTGCTACTCTGCCACTCAACTGTGTCCGAGGTAAGTGACTAATGTTAAATGGGACCGACCGCCGACCACTCAAATTGTTTTATATTAAAATATTTCTAATTTTAATGAGGAATCAAACAAATAATACCACAAGTCTGTGTATTAATGGTATTTTATTTCATCAAAATGATATTATTTCACTAAATTTTTAAACAGAATAGCATTATTTTAGTGAATAAAACACTATTAGTATGTGATAATGAAACCAAGATTCTAATAGGGCTTCAATGGGACTAATACTATACAAGATATGGGCTCTGAACTTTGGCACTTTAATTATAATATCAGAGGAATTCACAATAGGAAACTAGTAGTTTTTATTCTTTTTTTATATTATGCTTTTATATATAGTTACTATATAACAAACCAAGGATTTTTATAACCCTGCAAACATATAATAGTATCACAAATGAGGTTTAAAAATGGCAAATTTTGATTACGAAGAGAAAATGAACATATCATTTGTTCAAATTGCGTTTCAAAATTGCCATTGCCTATTATTATTATTATTATACAACAGCATCAAACTTATTTCTACTTCAACAAATTTCATTTATGAGAAGGTGAGAAATAAAAAAGAGAAAACTCATCTAAACTAGACAAGTTCAATGGCAAACCTTCTCCAAGAATATATATTGAATAATCTCAGACCCAAAATGTATCAGTGAAGAGTGAATTAAACTCAACCCCAGCTCGTGTTAAAGGAGTTGAGTTGGTTTTCCAGTCAAATATTTGTACGTAAAAGAAAGAAATGATAACATATTTTTCAAAAGAAATAATCGAAAAAATTATTGTGTACTATTTTTCAAACTCTTATAATCTTCAGGCTTCAATGAATGCATGCATGTATGTATTGATTCCAAACGAAAGTTCAAACCAAACGTCAGAAACTAATTAAGAACAGGACCAAGATGCAGTAAGAAACCTGTGGAATTGTACTACTAGTTCGTAATCGAATTATATGTGGAATTTCATTGGAAAATAGATGAGTACATGCCGTCCATTTGACCTATATATCTTGTACTTTTCACCAGTCCTGAAAACAAGAGAAATATAAATTTTTATAAAAAGAAACAAACATAAGCTACAGAACTATCAAATATGCTCATCTATTAAAGTAAGTAACAACAAACGGCAAAAGAAAGTTTAACAGAGGATCAAATAAGCTCAAAAACAAATGATCATCAACTTTTATTACCTGTAAATTAATCAAACATATTTCTGGTCACCACTATAAATAGGTACAAGAGGTTGAGGGTAAATTAAGCACTTCATTCGTTCTTTTGAAGTTCCATACATAATACGTACTATTAGTTGATAAGTACTAAATTAATGAAGCAAACACCTCATGTAGCTTTGCTGCCATCCCCAGGAACGGGACATATCATTCCAATGCTTAAGTTTGCTAAGAGACTCATCATTCCTAAACACAATCTTTCACTTTCTCTAATCATCCCTGATTCCGGGCTTCATCCTGATGAAGAAAAACAATTCCTAGAATCACTTCCCAGAGGAATCAATCTCATATTCCTTCCCCGGCCTAACTTGGAAGACATCCAAAGTGATCATGTTGCCGCGATTTGCCTCACAATTGCTCGATCCCTATCGTCCCTCCACAATGTGATTTGATCACTCGCAGCCACCACAAACTTGGTTGCCTTGGTGGTTGATCTTTTGGGATCTGCTGCATTTGATGTGGCAAAGGAATTTAACCTCTCCCCCTACATGTTCTTGCCTTCCAATGCCATGACGCTGTCCCTGTTCCTGTATTTGCCCAAGCTTGACGCCTCAGTTTCATGCCCCTATAAAGATGTTCCTGGACCTGTGCAAATCCCAGGCTGCACACCCCTACGTGCAGAGGATCTTTTTGAACCATTACAAGACAGAGAAAGCTTTGGCTATAAATGGGTGGTTAACGAAGGAAAGAGGTTTAAGACGGCGGAGGGGATAGTGGTGAACACATTCAATGACATCGAGAGTGGACCTATAAAAGCTTTGCAACAGGAAAATTACCCACCCATTTTTCCAATTGGACCACTAGTACGACAAACGGACATCACCACCACGGATACTGCTGCTAGTAATAAGGAAATTGAATCTTATTCCGAAAGTGGATTGAAGATCATGAAATGGTTGGATGAGCAGCCTCATGGCTCCATCTTATTCGTGAGCTTCGGAAGTTTAGGCATCCTGTCACGCGCTCAAATCCATGAACTAGCATTCGGGTTAGAGATGAGCGAGACAAGATTTCTTTGGGTGGTTAGATGTCCGAATAATGGCGACCCTTCATCATTGCTACCCGAAGGTTTCCTGGAGAGAACCAAAGGGCAAGGTTTGTTGGTCTCCGATTGGGTACCGCCAGTGCAAATACTCAGCCATGGATCGACAGGCGGCTTTATAACCCACTGCGGGTGGAACTCGGTGCTAGAGAGCTTCGTGAACGGCGTGCCAATGATTGCTTGGCCACTCCGTTCAGAGCAGAAGATGAATGCCGCAATGCTAAGTGAGGATCTGAAAATAGCACTGAGGGTTGAAGGTAATGATAATGGAGATGGGTTGGTGAGAAGAATGGACATTGCGAATTTTGTGAAGAATCTGATGGAAGGTAACCAAGGAAAGCAGCTCCGTGAGCATACAAGAGCTTTGAAGGACGCAGCAAAAATGGCGCTAGGTGATGATGGTCCCTCCTCAAAATCTCTTGCCGACTTAGTTCGTGTCTGGGAAGAAAAAACAAATATAAAATTCCCCCTAAATAAATAAAATCAATCATCTGGATTCTGGGGAGAAAAAATTGTGTACCGACTCGTGATTAAGTATGCATTTTTCGATTTTATTCTCAATTTTTAAGTGATTGGATACCATACGAATTTCATTAAGATTGTAATTTTAGAAAATTGAAAAAAGTGAAATGATATTTTATTCTGTTGTCTTATATGATCATGATTCTATCTAGTCATGAAGATTATATAACTATTTCATTCTAAAAATGCCTTCTTCTTTTTTTTTTTTCCATTTTCAAGAATAAAGAAGAAAAAAAATGAACCAAAATTAAGCGCCCTGGTGATAAGAGTGTGTTGTAATTTCTAAATTGTAGCATCTATCTCGTAGTCGAACATCCATAATTTACATCTCTCACAATCCCGTGAAAGTTAGGGTTCAATCTTTTTAAAAATGGACCAAAATTTAATTAGTTCATGACTTAGATTATAGATAATTTACAAATACATTTAACTGCTCACTGCCGGCCCCAACCCTCATCAGTTTGCAATCTCAAAATTGGAATGATGGCTCTAATGAAACCAGAATCAACATTGGATTAGCTGTAAGCAAATGAAAACAACAAAATCTGTACAATAATAAGATACAAAACGGCCTGCAACAATATTGACACTGAAGAGGAATAATTTAAAAAAAAAATCATTATTCAACCTCAAAATATAAAAGGGCAAATTACATTTATTTTACTTGAGATTTAGCGAAATTAACAAATCAACTCCAAGACTTGGAAAAACTATCAGTATTCTTCTTGACTTAATTACAATTAAAGTCAATTAACAGAACAAATGAAAAAACTAAAATGCTACTCTAGAAAAAAAATAAGAAAAAGTATTGATAATTTCTTCAAATATAGGAATCTGTTTACTAAAATTTTCAAATATCAAAGAGGTTGTTATAATTTATCCACTATAAAAGATTAACCAATCATTGACAGTGACAACTTCGAAAATGGAAAAAAAAAAAAAAAAAGAGTTTCAACTTCAATCCTGTCCTTGGCCTTATCATGTTGGAGAACATGATGTACAAATAGAGAGTGAATAAGCAATGAACTTTAAAGTTTAAACAAAATGTATACAGAGGCTTTGGATCCTTTCAATTATGGTACGTTCACAACATCGTACCACACTTTAAAACAACGTAATTCTATTTATTAAAATAACTTTATTTTATTTAAGTTATATATAAAACAGCATTATTTTGAAATGTGAGTCGAATCATATAAGCTAATTCAGACCTCAGTTTACACATTTTCTTGAAATTTCCTGAAACACTGAAGAGTGGATTCTATTATCATCTTTGCATCATACTTGTACTGAAATCCCAATTCCTCCAGTTTCGAAGAACCCCATCTAATCTCCCTCTTTGAATCTTCCATGAACCTGAAAAAAGATGCCAAACTTAGAACATTGTGATACCATACAGAAAGAAACATAAGTGAATTAGCCCTTACTTATCAGGAATTTTGATGTCAGGGCAACAACCCTGAAGAATGCTTGCAATTTCAGCTGATTTAAGGAAATCAGAAGCACATAAAAACCTCCCGGTTAAGGCCGTAGTTTCAATGCACAATATGAACGCTGCAGTAACATCTTCAATGTGCACAATTGGAACTCTTCCATTCAATTCCTCCAAGAACCTCAAAATCTGATACCGCATTTCGTCTTTAAGAACTTGCGATATCATCACTCTCAGGCTCTCTGACAGCCAAGTTTGAATTGTATCCCCTCCAACAAGTCCAAAAACAAGACTTACCACCTCCATCTTCTTGCCATCGTTACATCTTAGCACTTCTTTCTCTGACAAGGTCTTCGAATGTACATATGACTGCCAAACAAACCAAAGAAGCACCAATTTTCAATTCATGCTTAGGCTATTTGTTGTGATGTTTTCAAATAAACAAATTACATAATATGCTAGTAAGATTACAAGGCATTAATCTAAGCCCGGTTTTCTGAGCAAAATCAATACATAGAATATTAATACTGTTAGATCAGTTATTCAAAGATACCCAAAAAAAAAAATCAAAAAATAAGCAACCATGGATAAGCAACATACAGTTAGAAAATCTAACGCGTAGGGGTACGACAAATTGAGAGGAGTCCAGCAAGTTTCATCCATGGAGTCCTTATAGCCTGATCCATCCTCTTTTAATGTTGATGCTGATACAACAGAGGCTGTGTAGACAAGACGCTTCACATTGCCTGATTTTATGCAGAAATCCACAATGCTCTGCACCCCAGCCACCGATGCCTCTGAAATACTCTGATACTACATAATGGAGTAGCATTTTTACCAACAGCTGAATGGAAATTGCATCAAATTTCTCACCAAATTTAAGTTCGGGTTCTAACTTTATACCAACAGTCTCTTTAAATAGAACTGGTGGCTCATTAATTCGAACTAGAAGTTGGGAATGTGTGTCAAAACAATTACCAAAATATTTATAATGGAATATCTTTCACAATTCATTCATGTACCGAGGGATAAGTAATTCTACTCATTCACAATTTCACATCCACATCATTTGCTAATTTGAATTGGAGAGTGATATAAAATCAGTCTAATATCCATAGTCAATCCATTGGTAACTTCAGTTCTCAACCATATCAATTGAATGGAAGACTACTATATCAAAAACTACATATTGCCTTCAATAGTAATAGTAGATCCAATTCAATCTTACACTAGAGCTCTGAGAATCGTGTTGCAGGGGAGTGGCGACATGTACAACCATTTGGCAGCCCAGAATAGCTTCAGCAAATTGATGAGGATTATATATGTCAGCCTGAAACAATACAAGCCTGGAGTCTGCAGAAGGAAGAGATTTGAGCAACCCCACCTTTGATTCTTCACCTGTAAATCGGTCCATTCAATTCAACACACAATTACCACGACAGAAACAGTTCAAGAAACAATGAAACAAGACCACACAAAAAGTGAAACCAAAAGCAAAAAGCCAGCAGAGAAAACTAGAGAAGTCTAAGAGTGATGGAACCTAGATCCCTGAGAGTTGCGTGGACGGTGTAGCCTCTCTCCAGCAGTTTCATGACGAGGAACGAACCAAGATAGCTAGAACCGCCTGTTACACAAACCTTCATCATCTTCTTCTCCATCACAGTTTTGATGACGATGAGCGGATAAGAATCAAATGATGCTGTGCTACTGCTAGTCTGCCCCGAAACTTTTTCCGAGGTAAGTGACCGATGTTCAATGCGACCGCCCGCCGCCGACGGTCAAAACTCAGCATATAATTTTTTTTATTAATTACTAAATACATCATATTACGTAATTTTATATTTTTAATTATAAATATATAATTATTATTAATAAAAATATTTTTTTTAAATTAAAAATTAAAAAGTATTATGAGAAAAAAGTTTTAAATATATCCAACTATCACTTTAACGTTACTACTAAAGTGATTATACCATTAGTCATTTTATATATATATTATCCAGGTGGCTTTTTTAATTTGTCAAAAGAGGAGAACGTCGACTTCTGATGGCCATTTGCACTTCTTTTCTCATTTCATTCTTTCCTAGAATTGGAATTGTTTTTAACATTGAATTTTTCTTTAAAAAAACTTTGGTTGAATTTATGATTGCTTTATATAAGTTCAACTTGTTTATAATATTTAACTAAAAACTGTTAGAATTATTGAGTAATCTATAAACTCACCCTAAATCGTTAAAAAAAATTCTTTAATATTAAAATATTTCCAATTTTAATGAGGAATCAAACAAATAATACTACAAGCCTGTGTATTAATGGTATTATATTTCATCAAACCAAGGGCTAATACTACAAACCAAGGGCTTTTATAACCCTGCAAACATATAATAGTCTCACAAATGAGGTTTAAAAATGGCAAATTTTGATTACCAAAAATAAAAAATAAAAAATGAACATATCATTTGTTAAAATTTCGTTTCAAAATTGCCATCGCCTATTTTTATTATTATTAGACAACAGCATCAAACTTATTTCTACTCCAACAAATTTCATTCATGAGAGGTGAGAAACAAAAAGAGAAAACTCATCTAAACTAGACAAGTTCAATGGCAAACCTTCTTAGATTTTATGCACAACAAATTCTCCAAGAATATATATATATTGAATAATCTCAAACCCAAAATGTATCAGTGAAGAGTGAAGTAAACTCAACCGCAGCTCGTGTTAAAGGAGTTGAGTTGGTTTTCCAGTCAAATATTTGTACGTAAAAGAAAGAAATGATAACATATTTTTCAAAAGAAATAATCGAAAAAATTATTGTGTACTATTTTTCAAACTCTTATAATCTTCAGGCTTGAATGAATGCATGCATGTGTGAATTGATTCCAAACGAAAGTTCAAACCAAACGTCAGAAACTAATTAAGAACAGGACCAATTAAGATGCAGTAATAAACCTGTGGAATTTCATTGGAAAATAGATGAGTCCATGCCGTCCATTTGACCTATATATCTTGTACTTTTCACCAGTCCTGAAAACAAGAGAAATATAAATTTTTATAAAAAGAAACAAAAATAAGCTACAGAACAATCAAATATGCTCATCTATTAAAGTACGTAACTACAAATGGCAAAAGAAAGTTTAACAGAGGATCAAATACGCTCAAAAACAAATGATCATCAACTTTTATTACCTGTAAATTAATCAAACATATTTCTGGTCACCACTATAAATAGGTACTAGAGTTTGGGGTTAATTAAGCACTCATTCATTCTTTTGAAGTTCCATACATAATACATAATATTAGTTGATAAGTACTAAATTAATGAAGCAAACACCTCATGTAGCGTTGCTGCCATCCCCAGGAATGGGGCATATCATTCCAATGCTTGAGTTTGCTAAGAGACTCATCATTCCTAAACACAATCTTTCACTTTCTCTAATCATCCCTGATTCCGGGCTTCATCCTGATGAAGAAAAACCATTCCTGGAATCACTTCCCAGAGGAATCAATCTCATATTCCTTCCCCGGCCTAACTTGGAAGACATCCAAAGTGATCATGTTGCCTTGATTGGCTTCACAATTGCTCGATCCCTATCGTCCCTCCGCAATGTGATTGGATCGCTCGCAGCCACCACAAACTTAGTTGCCTTGGTGGTTGATCTTTTGGGATCTGCTGCATTTGATGTGGCAAAGGAATTTAACCTCTCCCCCTACATGTTCTTTCCTTCCAATGCCATGGCGCTGTCCCTGTTCCTGTATTTGCCCAAGCTTGACGCCAAAGTTTCATGCCCCTATAAAGATGTTCCTGGACGATTGCAAATCCCAGGCTGCACACCCCTACGTGTAGAGGATCTTTTGGTACCATTACAAGACAGAGACAGTTTAGTCTATAAATGGGTGGTTAACGAAGGAAAGAGGTTTAAGACGGCGGAGGGGATCGTGGTGAACACATTCAATGACATCGAGAGTGGACCTATAAAAGCTTTGCAACAGGAAAATTACCCACCCATTTTTCCAATTGGACCACTAGTACGACAAACGGACACCACCACCACCGATACTGCTGTTAGTAATACCGAAAGTGGATTGAAGATTATGAAATGGTTGGATGAGCAGCCTCATGACTCCATCTTATTCGTGAGCTTCGGAAGTGTAGGCTTCCTGTCACATGCTCAAATCCATGAACTAGCATTCGGGTTAGAGATGAGCGAGACAAGATTTCTTTGGGTGGTCAGATGTCCGAATAAGGGCGACCCTTCATCATTGCTACCCGAAGATTTCCTGGAGAGAACCAAAGGGCAAGGTTTGTTGGTCTCCGATTGGGCACCGCAAGTGCAAATACTCAGCCATGGATCGACAGGCGGCTTTATAACCCACTGCGGCTGGAACTCGGTGCTAGAGAGCGTCGTGAACGGCGTGCCAATGATTGCTTGGCCACTCCGTGCAGAGCAGAAGATGAATGCCGCGATGCTAAGTGAGGATCTGAAAATAGCACTGAGGGTTGGAGGTAATGATAATGGAGATGGGTTGGTGAGAAGAATGGACATTGCGAATTTTGTGAAGAATCTGATGGAAGGTGACCAAGGAAATCAGCTCCGTAAGAATACAAGAGCTTTGAAGGACGCAGCCAAAATGGCGCTACGTGATGATGGTCCCTCCTCAAAATCTCTTGCCGACTTAGTTCGTGTATGGGAAGAAAAAACTGTTAGGGATGTGATTCAAACCACTAACCGCTAATAGCAAGCAGTCTTGGTGGTTTTTAGAAAGTTCCATGATTGTAGGAACTGTCATCCCATGTTATCATGTTCTTTGATTTCTAGGAGATTAGTTTCTTTAAGTTTAGCTATTTATTAGTTTGTTTCCTTTGTTATGCACTTGTAGTTTTTGGATTATTTAATAAAAAAATGATAGCTTGTTTCTTGCATTTATTGTGTTGTTATTCATATCTTCTACTACCTTAAAACTCTGTTACTCTAACATTTTTGGTATCAGAGCCAGGTTCTTCTTTCTGACTTGAAAAGCAATGGCATCATTAGGAACCAACTCAATGAAGTCTATGATTCCAGTTTTCAAGGGTGAGGATTTTGATTTTTGAAGGATCAAGATGAGGACACTTTTCAAGTCTCGGGAGCTTTGGGAGGTGGTTGAAGATGGCTATAGCGTGATTGATGATGAAGCAAAGTTGAGGGAGAATAGAAAGAAAGATGCAAAAGCACTCTCTCACTCAACAAGGACTTCATGAAAGTATTTTCTCAAGAATTTTAGCAGCAGAAAGTGCAAAGGAGGCATGGGAAATTCTAAAGACTGAATTCCAGGGATCATCCAAGGTCGTTACTATCAAACTCCAATCATTGAGAAGGGAGTTTGAGACATTGTCAATGCAGACAAACGAATCTGTTCCGGACTTTCTATCAAGGACAAAAGCAGTTGTAAATCACATGAAGTCCTATGGAGAAAACATCACGGATGGGACTGTTCTTGCAAAGATACTGAGAAGTCTCACTCTAAGATTTGATCACGTGGTTGCAGCAATTGACGAGTCAAAGGATTGTCAGTCTTCACTGTGGATGAACTAATAGGGTCACTGTAGGCTCATGAGGATAGATTAAATAGATCACAAGAGAAGAGTGAATAAAAAGCATTTGCAGTGAGGGACTCTACCCAGGATGAAAGAAGAAACAATAGCAGTAGCAGAGGAAGGGCACGTGGATGTTTAAGAGGAAGAGATAGAGGCAGAGGTTGGGTGGAGCAAAGAAAATGTTACACTTGTGGTAAATAAGTACATATTGCAAGAGACTGCAAAAGCAGTCAAGCTGAGTTTGCTAAGGAAACCGAAGCAACAAAAAAAGATTTTTTGTTCATAGCGTTAATGGAGCATGGAAAGGAAGAAAAGGCCGTCTGGTTCATAGATAGTGGTTGCTCTAACCACATGACTGGAATGAAGGAGATGTTTAGAGAGCTTGATGAAACTCAAAGAAGGGTGATCCATTTGGGGAGCAACAAGTAGATCCAAGTAGAGGGAAAGGGAATAGTTGAGGTAAAATCTATTTCTAGAAAAAGCAAACTCATTTCTAATGTTCTATATGCTCCAGAGTTGTTGGATAGAAATATCTTCAATGTTGTTGGATATAAATCTTTGTATATAAATGTTTTCAATGTTGTTGGATATAAATCTTTGTATATAAATGTCTTCAATGTTGTATGATTGAAATCTTTGGATATTATACAACATTAAAGACATTTATTCCACAATCTTTGAAGTGTGGGGCAACTTTTATTCAGTGGCTTTACTATTTTGTTTGATGAAACATATTGCACCATTGTTGAAAAAGCTACGGGCCATGTTTTGGGCAAAGTAAACATGGTTGACAACCACATGTTTCCCTTAGTTTTCAGCAAATTGGAAGGTCAAGCATTGGTCACTTTGTCTAAGAATGCCTCCCAATTATGGCATCTTAGATATGGTCACCTAAACACAGCTGAATTAAAGTTGCTGAATCAAAAGGAGGTGGTGAGTGGTCTTTCACAAATTGAAACCTCTGAGGCAGTATGTGAGGGATGCATGTATGGGAAGCATAGCAAGGCTTTTCCCTATTGGTCAATCCTGGAGAGCAACTGAGCCGTTGGAGCTTGTACATGTTGATTTGTGTGGCCCCATGAGGGCTGAGTCATTTGGTGGCAACAAATACTTTCTATTGTTTGTTGATGACTACAGTAGAATAAGCTGGGTGTATTTCCTCAAATTTAAGTAAGAAGCCTTTGAACAATTCGTCAAGTTCAAGGCTCTTGTGGAAAAACAGAAGGGCATTCGTCTGAAAACATTACGCACTGACAGAGGAGGAGAGTTCACTTCTGGAGAGTTTAATCAGTACTATGAGAAGCATGGAATATGCAAAAAGCTTACTGCACCCTACACTCCAGAGCAAAATGGAGTGGCAAAGAGAAAGAACATAACAATTGTTGAGATGGTAGTGACTACTGCAATTTATTTGATCAATCTCTCACCAACAAAAGTTTTTCTTAACAAAACTCCCTATGAGGCCTGGTTAGGTAAAAAACCTTTTGTTGAGCATCTTAAAATTTTTTGTTATATTGTGTATGTAATGATTAATGCACATGAAAGACACAAACTAGAAGGAAAATCAATTAAGTGCATTTTCATTGGTTAGTGCTCACAATCTAAGGCTTATAGGGTATACAATTTAGAAATTGGTAAAGTGATTATAAGCAGGAACACAGTGTTTAATGAGGAAGAATGTTGGCAATGGGAAGACAAGGGAAAGGCTCTTGCAATTCAGATCAAAGATGGTGAAAAGTTACATAGTAGAGATACCAGGAGCATGACAATGTCAGGATCAAATTCAGTCACAAGATCAGATAGCTCAAACTCATTAGACAGATCAAATAGCACGACCTCAACTTTCCAGGACAGCAGCTCAAATTCGTCTAACAATGGTGCAGGTTCCACTGATAGAGATACAGACAATGATGATGATGATAGCGAGACACCACCTAAGAAGTTCAAGTCACTTAGAGAGATCTATGAGTCATGCACGTTTGCTCTCTATGTATCTGAACCTTCTTCCTATGAAGAAGCAGCAAAGAAGTCAAAGTGGAGACTAGCAATGGAGGAGGAAATGTCAACAATTGAGAAGAATGAAACCTAGAGCTTGAGTGATCTACCAAAGGATAAGAAAGCCATTGGTCTGAAATGGGTTTTCAAAACTAAATACAATCCAGGTGGGATTTTACTGAAGTATAAGACAAGGCTAGTGGTGAAGGGCTACTCACAAAGGAAATGGATAGATTTTGAAGAAACCTTTTCTCCTATGGCAAAGTTTGAAACAATGAGAGTAGTACTATCAATAGTAGCATTTCTCAAGCTTTGTTTATATCAATTTGATGTGAAGGATACCTTTCTTAATGGAGAACTAAGTGAGGAAGTCTATGTAGCTCAGCCTAATGGGTTTGTTAGTCAAGAGAGTCCAGATAAGGTCTATCAACTTAAAAAAGCCTTATATGGGCTTAAGCAAACTCCCAGGGCATGGTACATGAAAATAGATACATATTTTCTACAATTTGGCTTTAAAAGAAGTGAAAATGAGCCAACAATATGCATAAAGAGCTATAGGGAGTATAACTTCTTATTAGTATGTTTGTATGTTGATGATATGATATACGTGGGGACTAACAGCTTTTCGGTTATAGAATTTAAAAGCCAAATTATGAAGAAGTTTGACATGACAGATTTGGGCAAGCTTCACTATTTTTTGGGAATGGAGGTAAAGCCATGTAAGGAGAGGATCTTCATTGCTCAAAAGAAGTATGCAATGAACCTTCTGAAGAAATTCAATCTAAACGGTTGCAAAGCAGTAGAGACCCCCATGAATGTGAGTGAGAAACCTTAGGAAGATGATGGGTCCAGAGCTGCTGATGTGCACAAATTCAGAAGTTTAGTTGGAGGTTTGATTTATCTCACACATACAAGGCCGGATATTATGTTTGCAGTGAGTTTGATATCAAGATTTATGCACAAACCAACAAAACACCATTATGGAGCAGCTAAGAGAGTATTAAAGTATGTTGCAGGAACTCTAGAATTGGGGATTTGGTACTGTCAAACTAAATCTCTAAAACTGGAAGGTTATTGTGACAATGAATGGGCAAGTTCATCTGTTGATAGAAAGAGTACAACAGGGTTTTGCTTTACTCTTGGATCAGGAGTGATCACTTGGAGATCAAAGAAGCAATCTACAATTGCCTTATCATCGTGTGAGGCAAAATATGTAGCTGGAGAAGCTGCAGCATGCGAGGCAATTTGGATGAGGAAATTCTTACTTGACCTAGGTATGAAGCAAGAGGGGACAACTGGGATTTAAAGTGACAGTAGTTCTGCTATAGCTATGACCAAAAACTCGGTCTTTCATGGTCAAGCTAAGCATATAGAAATTAAGCATCATTTTATAAGGGAGCTAGTAGTTAAGGATGAAATCTGCCTTAAGTTTTGCAGTTTAGAGGACCAAGTTGATGACATTTTCACAAAAGCACTGTCATATTTCAAGTTTTGTCACTTGAGAAGCAAGCTTGGGATGTGAGACTTTGAATCAAGAGGGGGTGTTAGGAATGTGATTCAAACCACTAACGGCTAGTAGAAGCAATCTTTGTCGTTTTCAAAAAATCCCATGATTATAGGAACTATCAATTAGTGATACCATGTTATCATGCTCTTTCCTAATTTTTAGAAGATTAGTTTTTTTAAGTTTAGGTATTTATTAGCTTGTTTCTCTGTTATATACTTATAGTTTTTGGATTATTCAATAAAAAAGGATCACTTGTTTCATGCATTTATTGTGTTGTTATTCATATATTTTACTGGTTTAAAGCTCTTTTACTCTAACAAAAACAAATATAAAATTCCCCCTAAATAAATAAAATCAATCATCTGGGGAGAAAATATTGTGTACCGACTCGTGATTAAGTATAAATATTTTGATTTTATTCTCAATTCTTAAGTGATTGGATACCATACGAATTTCATTCAAAATTTTTTTAAAAAATAAGATTGTAATGTTAGAAAATTGAAAAAGTGAAATGGAATTTTATTTTGTTGTATTACATGATTACGATTCTATCTAGTCATGAAGATTATATAACTATTTCATTCTAAAAATGCCTCTCTTTTTTTCATATTCAAGAATAAAGAAGAAAAAAAATGGACCAATATTTAATTAGTTCATGACTTAGATTATAGATAATTTACAAGTAGATCTAACTGCTCACTGCCGACCCCAATCCTCATCAGTTTGCAATCTCAAAATTGGAATGATGGCTCTAATGAAACCAGAATCAACATTGGATTAGCTGTAAGCAAATGAAAACAACAAAATCTGTACAATAATAAGATACAAAAAGGCCTGCAACAATATTGACACTACAGAGGAATAATTTTTTAAAACGGCCTGCAACAATATTGACACTAAAGAGGAATAATTTAAAAAAAAAAAATCATTACGCAACCTCAAAATATAAAAGGGCAAATTACATTTATTTTACTTGAGATTTAGCGAAATTAACAAATAAACTCCAAGACTTGGAAAAACTATCAGTATTTTTCTTGACTTAATTACAATTAAAGTTAATTAACAGAGCAAATGAAAAAATTAAAACGCAACTCTAGAAAAAAAAAAAAAAAAAAGGTCCTGATAATTTCTTCAAATATAGGAATCTGTTTAGTAAATTTTTCAAATATCAAAGAGGTTGATATAATTTATCCAATATAAAAGATTAACCAATCATTGATAATGACAACTTCAAAAAAGGAGAAAAAAACAAAAGAAGTTGACCAACTACCATGACCATTAATTACTTTAAATTCATTCACGACATTTACGAATCATGTTTGACAACATGCATATATTCACACGTACTGATTCTAGTACAGTCAGATGTTATTGGTTTTCCTTATTTGAGATATACTTTATGCGAATATATATTAATGAATAGAGTGTTTTCAAAATATATACGTGAAGAGTTAACCTATAGAATTGATATATCAAATCAAGTAATCAGTCCATTAGGCCACCATCAATTCTTTCCTTGAAGCTAGCAGCCTCCTTTTTGTACGTTCTGTTGTTCTTTGTTTGCACTTAAATTGATTAGTTTTGTAGACTACGGAAATGATCGAGGAAACAGCCCATGTAGCCATTCTGCCATCGCCGGGGATGGGTCATTTTGTTCCCATGGTTGAACTTGCCAAGAGGCTCGTCCTTCATCATAACCTCACTGCAACTATACTCGTCCCTGATTCCGGGCTTCACAGTAGTCATGATCAGAAGCGATTTCTTGAATCACTTCCAACTGGGGTAAATCATATCCTTCTTCCTCCTCCTGTCTTTGACGATTCCGAAACCAATTTAAGGTTCGAGATGCGTATTGCCTTGACAATTCCTCGCTCTCTTCCGTCCATTCGCCAAGCCGTCAAGTCTTTAGTTGCAAAGAAAACGAATTTAGCTGCTCTGGTGGTTGATTTTTTCGGCACAGCTGCATTTGATGTGGCGAATGAATTCCAGGTCTACCCTTACATGTTCTGTCCATGCAGTGCCATGGCCTTGTCACTGTTCATGTATATGCCCAAGATTGACGCTACTCAAAAACTGATCCATTTTCCAGGCTGCAACTCACTGCGTTACGAGGACTTTCCTTTTCCAGACAGGCAGGGCGTTGGATACAAATGGTTCGTTGACAATGCAAAGAGGTACAACATGGCAGAGGGAATCATGGTGAACACCTTCTCTGACTTAGAGGGCAGAGTGTTAAGAGCCATGCAGGATCAAGAACTCCATTATCCACCCATCTTACCAATTGGACCACTCACCCAAAGTAACTCCATCAATACTGAACAGGGCGTTATGGGCTCAGAATACATATTAAATTGGTTGGATTGTCAGCCTCCCAGCTCTATCCTGTTCATATGCTTCGGAAGCTTTGGACTGCTTTCGAATGCCCAGCTCCAGGAACTGGCTTATGGAATAGAGATGAGTACAAAAGGATTCATATGGGTGGTGAGAAGCCCGGATGGGGACCCTGTATCATTGCTTCCCCAAGGTTTCGCGGAGAAAACAAAGGGGCGAGGTTTGTTGGTGTCCAACTGGGCACCGCAGGCACAAATACTTGGGCATAGATCAACCGGCGGGTTCTTAACCCACTGTGGATGGAACTCAGTACTAGAGAGCATCGTAAATGGGGTACCGATGATAGCTTGGCCGCTCTATGCAGAACAGAAGATGAACGCTGCAATGTTAACTGAGGAGCTCAAAATAGCTTTGAAGCCGCAACCTGATCACGATAACAATGAAGAGGGGTTGGTGGATGGAGTTGCCATTGCAAACGCAGTTAACAGTCTGATGGAAGGTAAAGAAGCAGAGCAGCTCCGCCAGAGAGTGAAAGACTTGAAGGATGCAGCAGAAATGGTGCTCAGCGAAGAGGGCTCATCCACAAGATTGATGGCTGATTTGACATGGAAATGGAAATAAAGAAGTAATTAACGTAGGTATTGATTCCTGAATGAATGGCTTAGAGATAAAGATTCCATTTCTCCCATGAAACAAATTAATGGTTGCCATTAGGTTATGTTCTTCCTACTTTTCTCTTAGATTTAATCTCTCGAACAAGTATACTTATTCAGCTTTGATAAATGAAAACTCGTTCAACTTTTTTAATATAAAAAATTAATTTGTACAAAATTTAAAACTTATTAAAATTAATAAACTAAATGTAAGCAGTATTGCGTTCCTTTTATTCGAGCTTGTTAATAGTTTATTTTTCTTTTTCTTTTTTTAACATTTTTATGTAGAGAAATGCCAATGTTTTAATAACTGTAATGGGTTGAATAGGAAAGATAATTAAAAGGCAAAAAAAAGTGGGTAGTTAGTGATTCATAGCGAATAAGGACATATGATGGATGGCATTTATATAGGGTTAAGATTCGCATTCAAAGTGGCATTTTGCTTTAGAATTGATGCTAGAGTGCATGGAGAGAGAAACAAGGCAACTAGAGAATTTTATAAAGCATGATTCTAAAATGGAACTGCTCCACCTTCACTGCCTTAAAAGAAAACCAAAATAGAGAACACACTGAGTGAAAAATCATAATGAATTTCGAGTCACACACTAGATATAGTAATTTTATCAAATGATAAATTAAATTTTTATTCAATTTTATTAAACTTAGAATGGCTAGTTTTGAGGAAAAAAAAATCTAAAAGTATGTTATCCTTTATTTATAAATATCTAAATTTTCTATTCAATATCTCAAATGTAGTTTGACCTGATATTTACATGACAAGAGTTATTAAATATCAATTATTCTAATTATGTACTGGTGTTATATCACGTGAATGTTACATTAATTAATAAAAAAATTACCGTAATTTTCACTATAAGTATCATTCTTAAAAAACAGAAACTCATATTTACAAAGTGTGAAAGAATAAATTAAGAAAAAAAGAGTCAAAAAGAGTTAAATAGTTAATTTAGTGCACCAATTTCATTTCACTATTGACGTAGATTAATTAAATAAATCATTTTGGTACGGAGCCAATTGACCAAAGGACAACAAGACGAAAGAAAGCCAATATATGGGAATGTGTTCACCGCCACGACTTTGACGGTTGACCCATAAGCATGCGTTCCAACTAGGCAACTGATATTTATTACTCATAAGGAAGGAAGATTCTTCAATTTCTTCTGCTTGGCTTCTATCAAGCTTATTCCTATGTCTTCTTTGTAGTTAGTTACTTATGGTCACCAAATTCCCACCATAATAATAACCTTGATAGTTTGAAATGATCACTTGAATTGTTTAAACATGAACACCCTTTTTCTCTTTTTGCTCTTAATGACATCAATTTCTAGGTTTTATTTAAGTGTTTACTCTACAACATTAAGACAAGAATTCTAATCATTCTACCAACTTTTCACTCCAAAATTATGAAAGCAATCATATTTTGAACTATACTTGTATATACCAAATCTCTATGAACAAAATTCTTTGTCCTTTGTTTTCTTTTTGGTAAAAAAAGAAAATTTCCTCATGGGATCACCTCATATTCTCTATTAATGAAGCTAAAACTCCATCACGTTTGAATTGCCATATTTGGAAATCAATAGTACTTTAGTAGTAATAACCAAAGCAGAGCCACCTAAAGTTGAAGGATCCCAATTGGTTGGTTTGTCAGTGCAATAATTTATTTCACTGGGTGAGATCTCTGATTTAAGTTCAGAATGGCCCAGCTATGTTAGAAAAAAGATAAAGAGAAATATTTAACTATTTCATACATACTTTATTCGATTGGGAAAATATTGTGATTACTGGTTAGATGTCTAATTGGAGATGTAGGGGGAAAAAAAACAGACTTGGCATATTTTTTTCTCTTTTATTGAAAATTTAAAAAAAAAAAATAGTGGCTTAGTTTCCCCATAGCTTAATTTCACCTCCTTTTGAACTGATGCATTTCTTTAGTATTTTTTAGCTTCTGGCCCCGGTCCATAAACTTAAATCCTTACATTTTGTGGATCAGAAATTGGCAAAGACTGGACTTAGAGTCCTGGACTAAACCCCTTTGTTGGCCCGCATAAGAAATCCTGGGTTTAATATGTCCAATGTGATGAAGCTGCAGGTTCTAGTGTCAATGTAGTTTTGAGTTGTAAAACTGGCCTTATACTTAGCAATGGTGGTTAAGGACTTTGTCAATGAAAATACATAAATAAATAAACATTCAAAGAGTTCGGGGTTAGGTGACTCACTTTATACTATAAATTTCTATTAATGGTATTCGATTATCAAGATAATTGGTTGAATCCCGTGAAATTATTTTATAGAAATTTATTAATAGATTTATTTTATAAAGCAAATCGAGTTCAATTTTTAAATAATCTACATCACTTTTACTTTTATTGTAACACAAAATTCCTCTTTTCTTTGAAAAATATTCATTAAATGAATAAATAAGTTTAAATTTAATTTATCGAACAATCAAAAGAATTTGTGATATCTACTCATTAACTTCTATATATTATTGGCCTTGATATAGTTGTACTAGTTGGCCCAACTCGGCTACAATCATGCATTATACTCACAACGTTAGACCTCCCAAAATGGTGACATTGTTATTTGTGATTGGAGTAATCACAAAATGATTGGAGTAATCAAATTAACAAATAACAATTTGATTCACCAAATTTGGCAAGAAGAACAGAAGAAGAAAAGCTTTCCCACAAGACAGGAACAAGGCCTATCTACTTTGATAATTTCAACGAAAAGACAGACGAAACAACCAAAGCCACTCGCATCGCCCCTCTTGATATCTCAAGCTTTCAAGACTCTTATGATTCTTGTTTGTCATTCAAAGACGTAAGGCATTTTCCTCACGACAAATATATGCATGTCGTAAGAAGGGTGGAGAACTTTAATACTGCATCACAAGTAGTTCTAATGACGTAAAAGAACAATGAAATTACAAGAGTTGTTACGTCTATTAGGGCTGTTCATTTCTAGATTTCACATCGATCCAATGGATAAATTGTGACATAACTAATATTTTAGTTCGAATCGAATCAAATATTTAATTCGTACATTAATTTGCATATATTCAAAATCGAACTCAACTAAATAAATGCAGGTTAAAGGCTATATGTGATGTGCTGATTAGTTAGGATCAAATTTAGATTTTTCAATTAAATGAAACTAATCGCGAAATATGATAACGATAAAATGACAATCATTTTTTATATTTTTTAAACGATACAAATTAATAAGAGATGATTTTATTTTTCATTAAATGAATTTTCACTAAAAATGGTATTAATCTAAAATTTTTTAGTCGAAGAGAATTAATGATATGATAAACATTTTCAATCATAAAATTAGGTGTAAAAGTCCAACTTTGGAACATTCAAAAAGTAATATGCTAAGCCTAACGCGGAACACATGAAGTATCAGAATTTGATGTAGATTCTTCCAAGGAAATATTAGAATAGAACATAACCCAAAAAAATAAAAAGGAAGAAGAAAATTATTTGTTGGAAGCTACGCTTGCATTTTCTCAGGGGGCGGAGTTAGTTGAGAATATGAATGGGTATGTTCTAGAAATATGCGTTTCTAGAACCAAATGATTTCCACGTCAATGACGCACGACTGAGAAACAACATGGCATTGGTAGGTGAGCTTAACACACAACGCAACAAGATTAATGATTGATTCCTTGACGTGTTGATTGAACCCAAATTAAAAAAAAATAATTTTTCCCATAAAAAAAAGGAAGTTTATGGTGCATTTGGATAGTAAATTTAAATTATTATTTTTTTTGTTTGAAATACTTTCATAATTTTTAATATATTTTTTATTTTTAATTTTTTTTCTTCCCAAAGAAACGATCTTCACATGAACTATCAAAATTATTACAAATACAATTTTATCTAGGGGCAATGAAGACCTTAACACTTACAATGACGTTAAGTGAAAAAACTTTTTAACCCGATGTATCAGATGAGATAATATTTTAACTATATTAGTTAAGACAAACAAATAACAAAAAAAAACCTAGTTGGCTGTTCAAATATAATTCGAACACAACTTTTGCTTCAATCAAGATACGTGTTAATTTGCTCATAAGGATATAAGCGAGTTGGTAAGCTTGAGGTGACGTGGGGAGAAATCCTTCGACAAAACAGGTTTAAACATCGCGTGGGGTAGATTTTCTACTAAAATATTGTGGGGGTTTGGCCTGTTAGCTCTCTCCCTTAGGCCTCTACCAACTCATGCACGTCATTCGATTTATATCCCGCCTGACTAAAGAGCCTCTAATACAGATGGGGAAGTTTCGCCTTCGCAAAGGAACTTTCTCCTGAGCAAATATACGTATTAATTTTTACATTTAAAAAAGTTTTTTTAGGGATAAAATTAATTGATTTAATTAAGTCAACATGCTGGTTGTTCAAATATTGACCCTAGGTAAACAATGCAAGTTTGGAACGACATTTGTGAGTAAACCTTAGTCATTAACTTGTATGGATAAATAATAAAGGTGTCCGCCGCAAAGCAATTATTCATAGGCACAATTTTTTACAAGAAACGTAAGGAATCAGCTTACGCTTTTGCATTTGTTTTCTAGCATCCAAATGTAACTAATTGGCATGACACATCCTTTGGTCATCTATTGGGGAGGATGTTGTCTAATAAAACTATTAAATGAATTCGAAATTTAATTATTGTTTTGTTGACAATTATGGGTATGCACCATAGTTTTACATCTTTTTTATAACCAGATACAAAGTATTTAATAAGTAAAATATATTCAAAATTTATTAATTAAAATTTTTAAATTCAAATCAAGTTTTAATTTAATTATTAGTGGCTATTGTGAGCTATCTGTATATTTTTTCCACACATGTTTTAAAATTTTTAATACTAGTTATAAAATATAATATTAAAATTAACACCTAAGAAGAGTAAGATGTTGATATTAAATTCTTTATTGTAAGTAAGTTAATCTTCAAACCGAATTGTCAAAAACGATAATGTTTTACTCCTGCTGTTCTATACAACATCAACACTCTTGGCTAGATATAACTTTTTTTAAAAAAAAATTATAAATACATGATATTTTATATATTATCAAATGTATAATTTTTTATTTTTACTTTTACTTTTTAATTATAAATCAATAAAATTTTGAAACCAATCTAAAGTGTGAAAATTTCTTTTGAGGGATTACAAACAAAAAGGAAAAGTGTTGCACCCTTATAAAATGATCAAAGATTCCATACGAGTATGAGGACAAAAGGGTAATGAATGGTGTCCAATTCAACCAAATGAATCATGTGTACTAGTTTATTTGATCCAAAAACGTCCTATATAGATTATTGAATGAACTAATTTTTTTTTTCAAGACGTAAAGAGTTTAATATATCATTGTTAATCTATCCTATATGCATTATTAAATTTAGGATGAATATATAATTGAGAAAACTTTAAATTTAGCGTCAAGTTTGACGTGCGCAGTTAACATCAATTTGAATTCCTCAATGAGTTGTCCATCATCAACTCGTGTCGTTTATCCATCGATATTTTTAACATCATTAATTAATCCTTGTTTAGCTGTTAGAATTTTTATTCTAAATATTACTTCCATAAGTGAAAATGGTCATGGTTCGTTTGATTTTTTATTTAATTCAATAAAATATAACCATATATCGATTATATTTTAAAATATATTTTAATATTTTTCAACACAAAAAATATATTTAAATTACAATCCATAGAAACCCAAAATATTAGCCTGCCCCGTGATTTTGATTTTTGAGCATGTTCTATGTCATAGAGTTATAGTACTACTAGGATACAAAGAACTATTGCTTTGGATAAGGTCGGTGAAGATTTGATGGTTAACATTCATGCACTAGAAGCATCCAGCTAAGAAGAAAATAGGCTAAATTAGGATGGATCTATTGTTTTTAATTAAAAAAATTGTTGTCTTCCATAAATCCAAGCATTATTATTAAAAAGCTTAGAAAGGGCATTTTTTTCCCTTCTCAAAAAAAACTAGGAAGAACAAAAAAAAAAAATTAATTATATGTGTATTGTAATTTTGCTTAAGGTGAAGTATATAAGAGAGAATTCCTAGTTGGAAAAAAATTAAAATAATTAAATTCCTTGGAATTTCCAAGCCCCGAAAAGTCAATCATTTTGGCACATTATCATCATATAGGAATCACAAGCCATGTTTTGCTTGCCAATCTAACTCCACAAAAAAACAAATGGAATATTATAATGAGGAATTTACAAAACCATCACATCCTTCATAAATATTGTTCATAATTCACCCAAACATCACCTTCCTTATACTATTCAAATTAATGTGAAATGTTTTTGTTTTTTCCCTTTAGTTTTGACATGAAAACCACTTTATTTTTCCTCCTTCTTTCCTTTTAGAAATTGACCTACTATTGGTATGTGGTCGTTCTAATTAGATACACAAGAACTAAATATTTACTACTTTTTGCTCCATTTTTATTTTAAGTGTAGTAAAATGATTAAAAATAAATATAATATTGATTTGTGTACATTTTTGCCAATAAAACTATGATTTAATTTCTAAATTACTCAGTTCTAGGTTGTTTATTTTTATCATCAAAATTAAGGTATCTAAAAAAACCAAACTAATTTGATCCGATTTGAAAATTTTGAATGAGATAATTTATAATATAACTAATATTTTTTATTAAATTAAAATTATATATTCAATTCATATATTGTCATATGATATCCGAATTGAATCGATCAAATCTGATATAGGCTATATGATTTGAATAACAACTAGCCTAGCACAAATTAGTTGGGATCGTTTTAGTTTGAATTCAGTTTCTCCATTTGAACAGCCCAGCCCTATTCAAGACGCATCACCAATCTTTTTAATAAGAAAATTTTCACAAAAGAATTAATTTTTCCATATTTTGTTAAAAATACAATGTATTATAAATTACAAATGCCCCCTCATCAATTAATATTTATCATGCTTCCTCTATATTTAGTAGATAAGCTCTGAAAATGATGAGACACACATATATCATTGCGCAATCTTACAACTCAAAATATCAGAATCTCTTGGATACAAACAACAAGGCTGCATTGGAAATCAACGTTGGATCGCATAAAATTATTCTTCAAAGAGAATGGCGATGGTTATGTTCATAAAGGTCAAAGTAATGATCGTACTGAGATCATAATAGGATCTTTGACATCAGGTCCATGTCTGTGCATGGGACATATCAAGATTATTATGTTTTTTTAAACGTGTATTGGAAATGGATAACAACGTAAATAGCCCAGAACACGTCCCAATGCCGACGAGGTGGAAGATTCCAAGGTTCAGACATCCTTGCGGGGATGGCAGGCAGCCCACCTACTCCACTCACTCGCATCTCCCACCTTAAATGTCAATATAGGAGAAGAAAATAAAGACAAAAAATTTAATGCAAGGCAACCCTAGTGATGAAAGGAAATAAAGAAAATTAAATTTGCGATTTCTTATCAATCAAATCATTGTGACCACAGATAAATCTACATGCACGACCATTGAGTCGGTGCGTGTCAATGATTGAACCTGTTTTTGATATGAAATTGTAAAATTTTAATGTGTATGGATTAGGTTTCTAAATGTATTTAACCTTTATTACTTATGAACAAATCTGTTTAGAAACAAATCTCTTTATAATTAGATTTGTTATTAATCACGACTTATCTGCTAGTCGCATCAAGTTTCCCATTCAGTTAAAAGCTATAAAACAAATTTTGTCATAGTTCAAAATTATAATTGCCACAATATCACGAAATGACCCCCTTTGCTTAATTTGACTCCAGCATACTATTATTGCGAAATTAGATCTATTATTAATGTCGACTGATCTTTGCTTAATTTATGTTGTATGAGATAAAATTTATATTAAATAATAATTTGAGAATGTAATTTGGACACGTGTATGGCCACATTTGTAAGTTAGTCCATGGCTAACCTCGTGCATCATGCAATGAAGCCCTATTGATGTATGCATGGCCAACATTTGTAGCACAAGTCTTTGGTGGCTTCACATGCGCACGGCGTACTCGTAGGGCAATAAAATAGGGAACCGAAGAATGGGATGATAGAGAAAGTGACATACCCATCAATGCAAACTTGAGAAGGTAATAATGATATTAAACAATTTACATAATGTAACTAAAAATAAAAGAGTTAATGATATTAGCATTTATTTATTTTTATCAATAATAAAAAGTAAAATACCAATATCATTAGCAGAAATAACATTTTATTACTACCATTATGAACACAATGCTAATATCACCTCCCTAAATTAATTAAAATCTTATGCACAAACTTTGCTTTTCCACTGGCAGGCGACTTCTGCAAGTGCTTTGGTGGAAGAACCATCTTCACTCAGAACCTTAACAGCAGCGTCCTTCAATCCTTTCATTCTGCTGCGGAGCTTCTTCCCTTCCTCTCCTTCCATCAATCCCTTCACCACATTTGCAACCTCGACTCGACCCACCACTCCTTTTTCGTTGGCCTTTGGCCTCAGAGCCACTTTTAGATCCTCCGTAAGCATCACCGCGTTCATCTTTTGCTCGGCGTAGAGCGGCCAAGCAATCAGTGGCACTCCCTCCGCCACGCTTTCCAGGGTGGAGTTCCAGCCGCAGTGGGTTAAGAACCCACCGGTGGAGCCGTGGCCGAGAATTTTGGCCTGAGGAGCCCAAGATGGCACCAGAAACCCACGCCCTCTGATTCTATCCAGGAAACCTTCCGGCATGAAAGCGAGGGGATCGTTTTGGCTATGGACGCTGAAGAAGCTGGCATTGGCGACGCCATCATTTGGGCTCCGGACCACCCACAGGAATCTCTGTTCGCTCATTTCCAATCCCAGAGCCAGCTCAATGAGTTGATTGTGAGAGAGGGTCCCACCACTCCCGAACGAAATGTACAATACGGACCCGCTTGGCTGATCGTCCAACCACTTCAAGCATTCCTCCTTCCCATGGGCAGCAGCTCCGCCTTGGCCGGAGCTATGACTTTGTATGAGTGGTCCCACCGGGTAAACGGGTGGCTTCCCGGGTTCTCTCACCTGCAAAGCTTTCAGAGGTCCAGGCTCTAGGTCCTGGAAGCTATTCACCATGATACCTTCAGCCAAGCCATACCTCTTCACATGATGAAGAAGCCACTTGTAGGCATCGTTCTTGCGGTCCTGAGCAGGGTCGAGGAGATCCCTGCCGTGAATGGGCACAGAACCCGGGATTTGAATTGGGCCCGGAAGGTCTCTAAATTCGCATGACACCATCTCATGAAGCTTAGGCAAGTAGGTGAAAAACGACAGGGCCGTGGCGGTTGAAGGGAAGAAAATATAAGGGGAGAGTTCATATTCCTTGGCTGCATCAATTGCATCTGTTCCAAAAAGATCGACCACGAGGGCGGCCAACTTTTTTGTGGCGACCAAGGACTCGAGTGCATCGCGGAGGTGAGGAAGAGAGCGAGCAACGGTGAGGGAGATGCGGGTCTCAATATCAACCTTCACACCCTGAGGTAAGTCGTCGAAGTTAACGGGAGGCAAAAGAACGTGATTGATGCGGGGAGGAAGCGCATCGAGGAAGGACTTTTGAGCTTTGGAGAGAGGTCCATCAGTTGGGAGAATTATGGTGACGGAGAAGTTGTGTTGGATGATGAGTCGTTTGGCAAACTCCGCGAGAGGGATGAGATGACCCATCCCCGGAGATGGCAAGATGGCTATGTGAGGTGTTTGATCCATCCAAAATTACAATGATTCTGGTTTTTTTGAGCTACTGATGAAGTGGAAGAGCAATCCAAGAAATGATGGAAAGAATGAAATTATGAAGAATGATGATGAAGCAAAGAAAGTGAGTAGTAGGAGTATTTATAATGATTTTTTCACCATTGCAAAGGGGGATGTTTGATTATTTTGGTGTAAGTTTTGTTTGTAATGAAAGGATATTATTTTATAAAATAAGATGACAAAAAAAATCCCATTTACACACATGGTACTGGGAAAAGAATTTAATGTTGTAAAAAGTTGTTGGAAGGATGAGTTTTGATTCACAATACTTTTACCATTCCAAAAACATTATTATTATTATTATTTTTAAGATGAAAGAAATATAATTATATATTATGATGAGCAAGATTGAGATCAAGACATATGAGGATATCCTAGCAAGTTCCTTTGTGACAATGTCCCCATGTGGTGATGTAATGGAGACCTCATGATGTTGTCATGGGGAGTAGCAGCTAATATATGACATGATGTGTGCGTATTGTCAATCATGTAGTGATGCACTTGGTCTTCTATGAAAAGGATTAATGTAAATGCTGTGGTGGCTATTGGGTTCCTTTTTGTCAAACTAAATACTCAAATCCACCTTTAACATTTTGGCACCTATGGGAAACAATACATATAATAACGCCCACCAGGCACCAGTGAATGGATATAAATAAATATGGTTGGAGTATTATACAACTTTTTTGTCAGTTCAAATCACATACTTTCTTGGGTAAATTGGAAAAGGCACCGTTAGTTAGTAAGGTATGGTCCAATCAGTATTAAAGAAAAATGTACTTGTATCCCATTATTGGAATTCGAACCATAATGCATTAATGATGTACTAATGAAGTATTATATTCAAAACAACGTTGTCTATCTTACTTAAAGTCAAATAACTCACGCTAAAAAATCTTAACAAATAGTGATTGAAACGAGATTTAACATTTTGGAATCATGAAACGTTGAATTATCATTTCGATTGTAAACGTAACTAACGTGTGATTAAAAATATAATAGAAAGAAACATTAAAAAAACAGAGCTTTCGTATAAAGATTTTCATTATTGCGTATCCCGATTATATATTATCACTCAACGATATCATTTTATAACATTTAAGTTTTGTAATATAGCACGCTATTGATACACGTAATTAAAACAGATGATCTAAGTAAGTCTACTATTCTAACATATAGATAGCTCACCATGATAAGGGAAAAAACAAAACATGGGGAGAAGGCAAAAATAAAATTGCCTGGAATAAAAACGTAAATAATAGTATGCGCTTGTGACCCGTGATTATG
This sequence comes from Gynochthodes officinalis, assembly GCA_020080225.1. Classification (NCBI taxonomy): domain Eukaryota; kingdom Viridiplantae; phylum Streptophyta; class Magnoliopsida; order Gentianales; family Rubiaceae; genus Gynochthodes; species Gynochthodes officinalis. The sequence continues at coordinate 29,312,804 of CM034616.1, forward strand.
ATTGTATTTCCTTCATTTCGTTAATTATATTTTCTTCTACATATATGGTTTATTTTAGGCACCATTGTAATATATGATTCTACATTTGTATACACTCAATGACTCAATATATACAAAAATAAATATAATTTCTACAAATGACAATTGAATTAATATAGGTTACTAGCCAAAGTAATCCCTTTTTCAAGAGGAGTTCAAAGCCAACAAAATATTCTATATATCATATGTATCATTATTTTTAGTATAATAAATTAATTATAATAAATTTTTATTTTTCTATTTTCCCTCTGATTGTTTCTGACTATATCATTTTATGTGGTGTACCTAAATAATGAAATATTAAATGTTTCTCTCCTTTATTTTGTTGTTATATTAATAATATAAATGTTGTAATTAACCCAATTAACGCGTTTGTGTTTCTTTCCTTCTTCTATTTTTGCAAATTTTTCTTTATTTAAAAATGTCAATCAACGTAGGTACTAGGTAGCAATTAAATAAAAAATTTGATGCATAAAATATTCAATGAGATTAATTATAAATAGGACGAAATTAATTAACTCTTTCAATCAATCAATCAATCAATCAAGTCCTTAATAATATTTTTGTTAACATACATACGGAGAGATAAGTTACATAAATAAATACTCCACAAAGCAGTCCAATTTTCTATTACACAATTTATTACGAGATTTTCTATATAACAGATACAATGTATCGTTAATTGTATAATTTCACACTATTTTTTTTATTATTATTTTAATTGTGAATAATATAATATGAATTTTATTTAAAAGTGAATTTTTTGAAATGGGAAAAAATAAAAAAATAAAAATTGAACTTTTTCTAATCTATTCATTGACATGGTCATGGCGTATGTATAGTTCACACATAGAACTGTGACCCGTAAGTATATAATTGCACACTATTATTATCATTTTTTATTTGTGACCCATAAAAAAATTATTTAAAATTGAATTTTTTAAAATAAAAAAATTGGCTCTTTTTTTTTTAAAAAAAAATAACAAAATGTGCACTCCATGTCCATGTTTAAAGTTGCGATCCAACCTTTTTTCTAAAGAAAAAAATATGCACGATTTACACAGAGAATTGAACAAAAATTATCTGGGCCAATGGACAGAGAGCAGAACTGGACTTAAATTATCTGGTCCAAATCACTCAACTAGATTGAGAAGGGTTGAAGTTCAACCATCAACATTAACATTGCCATTTTATCAACCCTAATCATTCCATCATTCATTCCAATTGAAGAAAAGTCAGTATCTTTTCCCCACAAATTTTCTCATTTTTCTCTTTTCCACCATTTACTTACTCCTGTTTTTTTTTTTTTTGGTTTCTTCACTCTTCATTCTCCTTGCTTTTATCAAGCACATAGATCAACTTTACATGCATCTCCTCACAACCTATTCGCTTTATCATCATGTTAATCAATAGAGTTCATAAAAGTTTTTTAATATTAATATCATTATCCTTAATTTAAATGATTGAGAGTGTAAGGAGCATACAGTAGTCATGACTAACAGTTTTACAAGTAAATCTCAGAGACAAAGGACTGGGAACAAAATTATTTTGTCTACAGAGGATAAGATAGAGTTGCAGAACAAACACTCAACCACAGAACTCACCATTTTGTCATTGCCTTTAAATTAATCACATCCAAAACACGTTCCCTTCCTTCATCACTACTTGCAGTATTCAGTTGTCCTACCCACAAAATGGGAACATGCAAATGCAAATATCCATGACGAACCAGAACTATAAAACTCATGGTTAAATAACCCAAGTTCGGGTCGATAAATAGTGACAATTGTCATATCAATACTCGCTTTCGTCATAATAACCTTACACCAACCTAACTCTCGCGGGAGAAGAAAAAATTAAGAGAAGCACTATATATATACATATGGCTTTAGAATGTCAAAATGCATTTTTCTAGTAAGTAAATAGAAAAAATGGTTGTAAATGGTAATACGAAAGTCTAAAGTACACTGCTCTATCAGATAGCCTAAAATGTTAGCAACGGTCTCTCTCACTGAACAAAGGCTTTAATGCTTTAAAGAAATGAATTACAGGTACTACACCCATAATGGCTGATATAAAGGAGATAAAGACATTGTTTACCCATCCTGGCTGGAAATGATTGATACTGATGGACCAACGGCCTCTATCCGCAACATGTGATCAATTACTCTGCTGAATTCATGGACTCATTATAGCAGAAGAAGAGTTACTGTTTTGTCGGCTACTGTAATTAGCAATCAGATATCTTCTGTAAGGTATAAAATCAGATAGCAACACAATGCCGATTAAGCTTTAAAGATTTGTGTGCTGATTATAACTTATGGTGGCTTCAGTAGGATATGTTAGTGCCATGATACGATCATGATATTTCTTACCAGCCGAAGAATTTGAGGTCAAGTCGCAATCATAAATCTGTATGAAGGTCGCAGACAACGTACTGGGATTACAAAAAATTCTGGCCCAGCCTTAATAATCTTCAAGAGGTTAGCAACATTTTCAACATCAAATCATTCCAGGAGTCTATAGGCCCAGGCAAGCACCAATGAAGACAATCATTTTGAACTTTTGCATTCTTGTCTTTCCCAGCAAATGGCTGGAATTGCCTGTAGACTCCCGGGTGCCCATCAGGCCTCAACAATGAAAGCTTGGTGGTGTCGAATAGTTTCAAGGTCACCCCTTTTAGGGATCCTATAGCTGATGCTGCCTCAAATTCTTCCAAGTCAACTTTACGCATCATTTCATCCACAGAATTGATGTTTATCTCACCTTCTTTAAATGGTTTCGTCCTGTTACAATAACCACCACTGTCCCATTCACCATTCTCAAAGTGATCGGGAGTGGTAGTTCTAAAGAAAGTGTACACTTTGTGCTTTGAGCCTGTGATAAATTTAAGGGTAGACTGTATCACCTTCCGATATGCATAATCAAATCCTACTTCTGTAATATTGTTTCCGCGGCAGTTATGGCAGCCCACAACTGTATTGTTCTCATAGTAGATTGCACTTTTAAGGAACCATTTCCCCCCGGCAGTCAATATGTAATCAAAATTCTCATACTGTTGTGTCCATACAGTATCTAATTCGTCAAGATGAAGCTGAATTATGCCTGATGACACCCCATTGTTATCTTCAAAAATAGTGGCCTTGGATAAGAAAGGAGACCAAACAACTGAGAATGTGAAGTGGTGGGCAGGGAAAGACCATCTTCTGTTCTTGTATTGCTCATCGTGGTAGACATCAACAGCCTTTTCCACCTGTTAGATGTCAAATACCAACCTGATATAAATGCTTTATCTTCTCAAAAAATAATCCTAAAATAAGTGTGATTTTATTTATAAAGAATAAACAAAATTTCACCAAAGAATACATCAACCTGTAAGCATAGTCAAGGTCTTGGTCTGATAATTATGTTCTTAATCTGAACCAAGTTTTGACAAGCCCAACAAATGTATTCAATTTCCTACTGAGTTTTAATAGTAAAAAAATAAAGAAAGAAAGAGCGTAGTATCATACTTTTGGTGAAGACTCAGTCTGGATCAGTGCCAGGTAAGTTGACCACAAAGGAATGATAAATTCCTCTAATTTTGGCATACTTTTTCACTCTCATCATTATCAAGCTTCATATTTCCTTACTTCTATCATTGTCATGTCTTTCATGGAGCAAATTCTAATAATAGTGCTAGTTTGCCAGTCAAAACATAACTACAATGTCTTTCATCTCAAAAGGGGTAGAGTTAAACGGGTAAAAGAGTGGAGCAGTATAGAACTGATTTCGCAATGGTATAATGGCAAAGAAGGCACACAGAGACAGAGATAGAAAGGAATTTTCTCAAAGGCATAACCAACTTCCAAAATTCACTCTCAGAAGAAATTTTGAAGTTAGTCACTAGTTCCAAAAAAAATCTCGTCTCCAGGAAGTCAAGATATTGGATATCTTCTACACAGGACCACGAGAAATGGTAAATGCCAAAGTAAATCTGCAGAAGCTGGCAATCAGTGCATTTGTAGACAATAGACAAAACTATGGTTTTTGCCGTTAAAGGGTCAAGATAATATACTGTATGCAACATATGGCAAACTATTTGCAGTTAAAGGGTCAAGATAACCACAAATATACTGTATGCAACAGATGGCAAACTAAGATCTTAAACCTCAAGGCTTATTGGTGTGGAAAATTCAATTTCGATATTGACTAATTTCCAAATTAGAAGAAAACATCTCAGCTAAATGACTAAGCAGCTATAACAAAAGCCTAGACCAAGTTAATGGGGTAACAGGGCTCATAGAAGAAGAGCCACAATTATGAGACAAAAACAAAATCTTTTGCTTTCATTAACTTAAGGAAATAATAAAAACAAATACTGGATTGATGATTTCAAATGTCGTTGAGAATAGAATACGATCTGAGGACTGATTTCAGATAAAATGTAACCAATATTTTCAGCATTTAAACCATTGAAGAACTAGTGAAAACCAAATAGGATGTCATACAAACACTGAAACATATGCATGGTGATGGACCTGAAAACCTGAAATTGTACCTCAGAAAGACTGCATAGCAATGATTGGCCGTGGTTACGCATAATTGAGTCACCAACGAAGGCTAATGATTTGTTCCTCATGAAATGAAGAAACTCTTTTGCATCAAATTTAGGTAAATCACAGTCTCTGGGGTTCCACCTCCAATACATGTAATCTATATCAGGGCGCCCATTCTTCATACAATTTTGGTGGGCTTCAATTGACAAGCATGTACGGTTAGTATAATATGGACCACTAGGATCTGGAACCCAATCTCCCACAAATATATCACACTTTCCTGCTTCAATAATTATATCATTCAACTCAATATCAGCCTGAAATCAACCATTCATAAGGCGCAGGCATTTAATGATGGCAAACATTATCATAACTAAGCATGCATGATGAATCAGTACAGTACCGATTAGACAGATAAGAGTCTGTAGGAGGGAAGGGTGGGGAGGTAACGCTAAAATAGATAAGTCTGCACCAGAGACAAATAATTCAGCTTCTCTATAGGACAGATGAAGTTCAATAACGCAACAAGAAGCTTAAAGATACAAAATACACCGCAACAAACTCCAGTGACCAACAAAAACACTCCACCCACCCAGTCCCCCAGCCCCCAAAAATACCCAAAAAAAGAGAAGAAAAGAAAGATTTTTTTATTCCAACGCCCAAACACACTCTGGCAACTGGAAGGTTAACAAGGGAAAAGACTAATTGGCCTAGTAAATTTTTCATGGAAAGATTTTTTTTTTTTTAACAGTTATCAATTAACTAAATTCATTCATTCATTCATTCATTTTCTCCTGAAGTTGAAAAAATGAAAAAAGATCCCTTTTCTTACCGAAACAAAGTGAGCAAGTAAATCAAAATGAATATCTGGAGGAGACTAAAAACTCCCACCTCCGTTAATGCGCAATTAGACACCATTATCCAATTATTGGATGCACACTTGCAAGCAAGTACAAGATTTCAAACATGGATTGGTCATGGAACATGGGAATCATTCATGCATTGGAATTGCAGGGACTAAAAGAAATAAAGGACAATAATTAATTCAGCTGATTACCAGTTTGAGAGGTTTTGTTCTCCACATCCACCTGAACATCATGAGTGGATAACGGCGGCTCACTTACCGAAGGTGGCAACGTGTGGTTGTCCGCATCCTCGAATGCTGATTCAGCGATCTCAAAAGGAGGCCCAAACTGTAAAAAACTTGAGAAAAACAGGCGATATGCAAGCCCCAATAATAGAAAACAAACTGCAAACTTTACAAGTACAGATGAAAATGGGTTCTTCTTGCTATGGTTGTTGTAACCAAATTGTTTCATTATTTTAGCCAAAATTTAGGTGGGTTACTGAAGACCCAACGAGGAAATTCTCAAAGGAGGATAAAAAAAAAAGGGTTATATCGTATATAGGGAGGTCTCTGCAAACACAAGGATTGAAGAGATAAAATCGATCAAAACTAGGGAAAGTTTAGTTTGGTAATCATAAAAAGAGAGGTCCTTTAGCAACTAACATATAATGGATTGCTGAAAATGGAAAAACTCAAAAATGAGAGAAAAATTTAGAGAGTAATAATGGCGGTGGACTAGGGTGGTTGGCTGACATGTTGTGTTTCGTGTCTGTTCCCTCGACTGTTACTGAAAATCTTAATTGATAAGCCTGACTCATTTAAAGGGTCATCAATGATGTCCAAAATGCAGAGTAAAAGCTTGAGGTTGTTTAACTTTAACCATTTAGCTCGACTCAATTTGATAATAACAAGAAAAAAGATTCTCTCATTTCTTGAAAAGAAGAAAGAAAAAACATTGTAATATTATATTATTGTGTTCGAGCACAAATACTATGATATCACGAGAGTTGCAGAACATGCAAGATTAATTTAAAGATTTATTTCAACAGTTTGCATAATGATGCATACGATGTTAAAAGAGGACCAGAAAAAATAATAAATGTGAAGGATGATGAATCTCGAAGCATGATCAGATTATCTTAGATCGAGAATCGACAACTTATGAATGTTTGTTAGCTTGTCGCCATGGATTGATTTTATTCAAATAAAATATACCCCACACATAGCAAAGAATCGATGTATTGTGTACCATTTTTATAGAACTTCAAACCAAACCAAACCAAACCAAAAAATGGAAAAGTTAAAGAAGATACATATAATATCATCATGATTCTTGCATCTGTGAACTATACACCGAAGAGACGTAAAAGTTGGGTGCATGGCAATGTGTACATGCACATGCCCTGTCCGTCTGACCTGTTTCTTTAATTTAGTCTAATGACTGTAGTTCGAGAGGATCATATCGACCAGCTGGACCTAATGGCTGGCTTAGACAATGAAATGAAATCTGCAACAAAAGATAGGCCAAATTATTGAAATAGTGACCGTAATGTTGTCAAAATTTTCTTCCTTTTATTCCTTAGCTACACAAATTAAGGCCCCAATTAAAATTTGTGTGGCATCTCATTGCCATTGCTTCAGTAATACTTCAATGGATGGGTCCATTAATGCGCAGGTTAGGACTACCATTCAAGGAGACCAGTCTGTCTTTGACTCCTTACATATTGCCTTTTATCCTTCAACAACTGGAAAAACTTTTGCTCTTTATCTTTGTTGACATATAGAGTGAGCTCATAATTCTGTTGATGCCTCTATTTCATCAAGAAGCAATAATTAGCTCAATAGGTGCAATGAGGCAAAGCCAATCTTGACTCCTGTAGGGTAGATCCCCACTCACATAGAGCAATTATGCATAGAACATGTTAGAGTATATTTATAATATTTCCGGCCAATGAAAGATTCGTACTTCAAAAAAAAAAAAAAAAAAAAACGGGTGTTTCCAGCCAAAATAGATTCTTATTTTGGCCATACTGTTTTTCTGGCCGTACTTGGAAGTTTGTGGCCTCACATTTTGTTTTTCCTTTTTGCTTTAGTTGTGTGCGGGCCAGCCGATTTTGGCCCTCTCAACTTTGTCCAGTTGTTCTTGTTTTGGGCCTTTTGGCCGAACCTGGAAGTTTCAATTTTTTTCGTTTTGGCCAGCTTTAAATTTTTTGTTTTGGCCGATTTTGGCTTCTAAATTTGTGACTTATATATTTTGTTCAATATTGTTTTGATCACAACTTTTTCAAATCTTAATGTTTATCATCGATTGTACTTTTGATTATTTTTTTTATCTTATTTTTAAATTCAAACTTGTTTCGTCACCTTAAATTTGAGAAAATATTAAAATACATTTAAAAAATTTTTTATCTTATTTTTAAATTTAAACTTCTTTCGTCACCTTAAATTTGATAAAATATTAAAATACATTTAAAATTTTTTTATAAATATATTTAATCATAATTAAGTAATATTTCATTTTTTATATACATATTTTATTATTATATTTTTAAAACAATTATACCAAATTATGTCACATATATCGGAACTCAAAAAGCAACTTTAACTAGGAATAAAATACAGGGCCCTATCTCTAGCACATATAAATTCGGGAAAATTACGGATACCTTCCTAAGGTTTTTATTTATTATCAATTAGATTGTAATTTGTTAAAATTATTAATATTCTTTTGAGGTTTAAAAATATTTAATATTTATACCTAGTACTATTTCCATCATGAACAGTAATTTTTTGCTACTGTTCATGAATACTAGCATTAATAGTAAAAAAATTAAAATTTAGATAAAATTATCCATAATACTCTAGTTATTAATTTGTATAAAAAAATATTTATAATTGACATTTATAATAAAAATAAAAAAATTATAATATATTCATTTATATCAAATGTAAAGTACGCAAAAAGAAAATAAAAATAAAAGATTGATTTATATCAAAAAATTCGAATTAATTGAAAAATAAAAATCAAATCTATCAACGAATAAAAAATGTATGTTATATATATAAAAATATATATGTATTTTTATTTTATTAGTTTGGTGGATTTGATTATAAAATGAATTTTAAAATTTTTTATACTATACTTTTTTTTCGTTGATAGATTTGCTTTTTACTTTTCTATTAATTCAATTTTTTTATATAAGTCAATCTTCCATTTTTATTTCCTTTTTGCGTACTCTGCCTTTAATACAAATGAATATATATAACTTTTATTTTTATTTCTAAGGTAAATGTAAGTTATAAGTTTTTTTAATACAAATTAATAATTAGAGTATTAGGAATAATTTTGTTCAAATATTAAAATTTTTACTATTCATATAACTGTTCATGAACAGTACAGAAAAATTATTGTTCATGACGGAAAAAGTGTTTAGAAGGATAAATGTTAAATATTTTTAAATTTTAAAAAAAGTATTGGTAGTTTTGACAAATTACGAGATCTAATTGATAATAAATATAAATTTCAAGGAGAATATATAATTTTCCCTATAAATCTTCCATACCAAAGCAGTGATGCCTCCTTACATCAGCGGAGATATATCGAGTATAATGTTTTAAACCTTTCTCCTATATAAAATAACATCAATGCTCTAAGTCTGAAAATTATTGCCTTAAAGAAGATTTTATTCCTTCAATCGATAAGAGATGTAACCTTAACTAGAGTATTTAGCCCAGCCGAAGCATCAATAGTGCCGGCGTACTACTGAACAATATTTTGAAGACTTACTGCAATGGAAGTTAGAGTCGGGGTTGGTAATAAATCGAGAGATGTGTGTGCGAGTGGGCGGCGCCAGGGAAAATATTCCATGAAAAACACAGGCCCACTATAGGCCACCACCGCATTTCCCACAATTATATTTAAAAAAAAAAAATGCGCGAGAGTTGAAACTTTGTGGGAGGGATTTTCACGTCGCGCCAAGCCTGGCATTTACTTATGCTTGTGAAACCACTGAACAATATTTAATCGAATAAATAGTTGAGTATTGTTCAAATATTTATTACAAATTTGATCCCACTTCTTATTCTTTGACATTAAATAGTTAAAATATGTAATATCTATGATTACATTGGTGAGAATTCAACTTCCCAAAAACCAAAAGATTCCTCAAATTGATCACTATGGACAAAGTATGGCCATTGATCTTACCTAACACTCACGGTAAGCCCGAAGCGGAGAAAGAGGCTAACTCTTTCTTTCCATTTGCTGTGATTAATCGCTGAATAGCAGAGAATAAAGAATGGCTGCAATTAAGGCTGCAATTGCTGATGGGGTGTTAACTTTCATGTGGGTTTTTTGTGTTTCATCCATCAGGGTTCTTACCTCAGCGATTGCCACTGCCCTTGGGGTGGCAAAAACTCAGTGGTTGACTTCCCTCTTCATCAGTACCTGCCTTATTTTTACGCTACTGCTCGTTTTTGGGATCATTGGTCATGCTTTAGGTGGTGCCACCTTCAATCCCACTGCAACTGCAGCCTTCCACGCCGTCGGCCTTGGTAGGTCCAACTCTCTCTTTGCCGCCGCCATTCGTTTTCCAGCTCAGGCCGCTGGGGCAGTTGGTGGTGCTCTGTCCATCAAGGAGTTTATGCCGGCCCAGTACCAACATATGCTTGGAGGGCCTTCTTTGAAAGTAGACTTGCATACTGGAGCAATTGCTGAGGGAGTTTTGACATTTACAATCACATTTCTTGTTTTGTGTATAGTTCTGAAAGGACCCAAAAGCTCAATTCTGAAGAATTGGCTGATTTCCATGTCAACTGTTGCACTAGTGGTGGCGGGTTCGGGCTACACAGGGCCGGCAATGAATCCAGCCAATGCTTTTGGATGGGCATACGTAAACAACAGGCATAATACCTGGGAGCAGTTTTATGTCTACTGGATTTGTCCCTTTGTTGGAGCAATTTTGGCAGCTTGGGTTTTCCGATTCGTCTTTCCACCAGCTCTGGCAAAGCAAAAGAAAGCTTGAAAGAAGGTTGTTTGATTAGCTGATAAATTGATTGAACTGAATCATTATCTTAGTTTGTGTCCTCTGTTCCAGTATTGAAACTGCTCAACTATTCTACTGCAGACAATTTGTTTGCAACTTTTCTGTTCATTGAAAATGCTCAAATGTCTGAATCAAAATTATCATAGAATGAATATACAAGACAATAAAGATTCAATGTGTTTCCAACTGGCAAATGCCAGCTTCTTATGTATACAAGTATGACCCCAGTGAACCAAAAACTGTGACAAATGAGGCTTTTAAATGTCAAAACTCCACAACATAGTGTATACAAAACTTGAAAATAAATATGCATTTCCCACAACCACGTAGATCATTTCCAAAGATATTCAACACTACGAAAACCATCCCCAACAGGACAGCAGATCAAGCTAAATATTCGACAGTTCGTTTCTCATAATGCGAGAAAATTACTTCCAGAAATCCTTCTCCACGGACTTCTGAATTGTCTGTTCAACCCCAAGGTTGCTGTGCAAATATCTTCTTTGATATTTGAAGGAGCTATAAGACGATGGAGTCTGTCGAGAACCACCAATTATCCTACTGCTTTAGGCTGCTTCATGCCAAATCCACGCTTTAACTTCTCAATTCTGTCATAAATTTCCAATAGTCAGAGAATTACAGCAACATGTCTCGATAGGATGAACACTATGCACATGTTTTTCTCTCCATGCAAATTGTTTTAGGGAGAAAGGTAAAGTAACAAAAGCCAGCTATTTGTCCAGTTAAAACATTTATTTTTCCCAACTTGTTTTATTTTAGAACACTACCCTCAAGGAATGAAGGTCAGCTGAGGGTTGAGGATGTGGTGGATGGTTGCAAAACTTATCACGGAAAATATTCCCAAGGGGCAAGCTAAAAATTTAGGTTTACCAAGAGGCTTTGATTGTTTCAAGACACACCCAAGGATTGAGGAATTAATGGGTAACAAAAAGGAAACTCTTGAAGTAGTTAAGATAGAATGAAATCAAAGAACTGAAGAAACGTATAATAAGAGAGAATGTGTACGTTGGAGCAAGTTTGCCAAGGCTTGGTAGCTCTTCACCAGTATCTGCATCTAGGATTCTACCAGAAATCTCAAGGATGAAAGATCTATTTCCCTCAGTTGGAAGCCCTCTACTTCCCAACAACTTCAAATCTTTAGGGTGAAGCTCTCTTCCGTTGACAAAAACACCTGTGCTTCCCCCCGCACAATTCTCTGGCATGGGGTAATTGAACGCTTCAATAAATGGCTGCAAGAAGAGCAGTGTCTTTGTGAAATTGGTATAACAATTTCTTGCCATTGCTTAAGCTTTATGTCTTCAGAAGAGACAGGAAATCTTACAGGAATTATGCCGAGGCAAGGACCACCAATCACACCCCAGAATCCAGCTCGAAAATCATACCTGGCAAAGGAAAAATGAGAAAGCAGAGGATTAGCATTCACAAAATTGCAGCATCAATTGGATTAGTGTTACGGTTCATTATAAATATATCAAACCATTTAAATTCCATTGCAGCTGACAACAGAAATGTTCTTGACTGCCATAATATATTTTTTACTTGTTATCCTTATTTCAGTGAAAATTCAATACAACAACAATTATGTAGTGTCAGCTGTATGGATCATATCTTGCCATCACTTTCCATTAAAACACATTTTCATTTAAATTTAGATCATTCAAGTATTTTTTAACAGTAACTTTCTAAGTCCTTTTAGTTCTTCTCCTTCCCGTTCAAGTGAAGTTCAATCCCTTCTAGAATTTAAAGTATTCCGACAATAAAGTGACAGAGTTGAGAGCAGATTTCAGGGCCTCCAAGTGGCTTCAATTCAAGGTTTACTTGTCTGAATATAAAAGTCACATTGAATAGCATTATCAATTACTCACCAGTAATGTCCAGGCTGGATTCGTCCTGCTAATTTTTCAGCCTTTTTAATCAGTTGATCTGATACAAGATAACCATTAACTGTAACATTTGCCTTTCCCTGGTCAGCATTATCAGTGGATCTATTAGAGTCACTAAAGCTCTTTTTAACTATGCCAGCGAAAATGGATTCAGCTGGTTTATTGGCTCTCAGATGATCTCCTTCTCGGCTAGCTTCCCCAGAGTCTAAAGATGTTCCAGTATTACAGTACTCATTCGACGATATCTCTATCTCAGTTGCAGAAGTATCATGCGTGGAATTCTGCCTCAAGGTAGTCTTCGCTGGTATCATTTTGTCCAGTTCAGATCCCACACTTCTGTTTCCATCTGCAAAGCTCTCGGCTGCATTGTATTTAGTAGAGTAATCAAAGTGATCTTGAAGGGGTGAACCTGCAGGAGGTGGAGATCCTATTCCTTTTGCCCGTAGCTCAGGATAATTTGAATCATTTTTCATGGCAGTCAAATTATCGAGACTTTGCTCTTTGTCAGAAGAAGATGAAAATGTAGAATGAGGGCTCCTCAAGTCAGCAGACCTAATTGAGCTTCCTAGGCCAATTGATGTTGATCCAGGTTCCCTATCCACTGATTTAAAATTGTAACCAGAACTATCAAAATCATCAGATGCAAAATTTACAGTAGCCTTGTTTGGGTCACGAGGAGTGTCTGAATTCAGTTCACTCAAATCTCCACTACTGCTTATATTGAACTTTTCATTAGCTCTATTTGTTTCTGAAGTAACAGAAATATTAAGCCTCTTGGAGTCCACTGTGAGTTCAATTAATATAGAGCACGCGCCACATCTTATTTTATTTAGGTTTCCGTTAAGAAACACTTTCTTGGGCAGTTGCAGTAACTGGTGACAATTTTGGCATGCCAGGAATGGAGCACCACCAGCTACCGGCTGGCATTGACGACTGCCAGTAGTGACTAGAACCCTCGAAGGACAGTTTCGAACAAAATCACTAGCTTCAGATTTTAGATCACTAGGCCATCTTCTGTGGGATAGCTGATCATCAGATTTGAAAGATGTAGGACCATTATATTGTTCCCTATAATCTCGTAGACCAACAGTACTTTGATATTCATGATGATGAAATGCCGGATCCTCTATGACACCAGAGAACTGCCTAGCGCCATATGCACTGGGTGGAACTTGACCTTGAATTTGATATTGACTGTAGCAATGGAAGCAAGAGCATGATGGGTGGTGATGGATTATGTTATGCGGGTATGATTCATAAGAATTCATATGAACTGCATTCCTACCTACATAAGTTCCAGAGAACTGTGTATGAGGTGGTTTCTGTTGGAAATGACCTGGAGCTTGGTATGGACCTCTTCTGAGAAGTTGAGAACTCGATGGATTCCCAAATTCTTGGATATGGCCAGAAGAATGAGGAGGATAAAACCCGTGCCTACCCATAAAGGGAGATGTCTCAGTATAGTGGTTTACATAAGATGGTCTTACAGCATGATGATCAGGAACAGGGTACAAGACAGGAGGCCTATTTACTGCTGAATAGCCATCGCGAAATAATTCCTCAGGATAACCATAAGGATCAGGTGGAACAGTCCTCCAATCAAGAGGCAAATTGTCCTTTGGCTTCTCAACCACATCACAAGATCGACTAAGTTGGTCTCTCAGTTCATCCAACTTCCTCAAAAGTTCAGCTCGATTTTCTCCAGGAAATCCATCATTATCAGAAGCATCCAAATCATTCCTTTTTTTCAAAGGCTCCCCATAACCATAACTGCCCTGCGGCTGATAATTCAAATGCCCCTTTTCTAAATACTTTGCAGTTGAGTAACTTGTACCAACCACGTCATTTCTTGGAAAGCTATCAATCTCAATTATCCCCCCAAGCCTCCTATGCCACTGTTCACCTGATATTTGCAGTCCATTTTCATTTCCTATCCGAGACTTTGTCTCCTCAAAACTTCTATTGATTTTGGTATGATTAGTTCCATTCATGTTGTCATTAGTCTCCATGCCACCGTCAACAGCGCATTTATTGGTTGTATAGTGCAATAACCTCCTTCTCTCAGCTCCGTTAGAAGAACTACTACCATTAGACTTGATATCATCCTCAGCAACATGACCTATGTTCATTCTACTCATTTCCGAAACTTTAAGGTTTTCAGATTTCTCGTAAAGTCTCTCCGGGAACACCTGGATTCTTTCTTCATCATATTTCTCAGATACTGGATCCACAACAGCATTCTCAGCTGCAAATTTACATTAACAAGAAAAGCTAAAATAATCACTTTTCAGAGCATTTCTCTGATTACAATCAGGGAATCTAACTTCACTGCATCCTTCAGTATTAAATAGGATCCAACAGATAACAAAGCAAATACAAGCAAATAATAACAAAGGAGCAAACTTTTCGACAAAGTTCCCATCCCTCCAATTCTAATATGCATATTAAGAGAACAACATATTTTATAGGGGAAAAAACGGAAATTTTGCATCAAGAGATGCTTCGGTATAACTAGGATCCAACAGAATAAAAGCAACAAATTAACTTTAAAACAAAGGCAACCCTTTTAACAGAAACCTCATTTTCAGTAAAACATGCAGGTTTTATTGTTAAAAAAAATTAAATAAAAGAAAGAAAAATAAAAAAGTACCTCTCAAAAAAGCATCACAACCACCACACTGATAAACAGAGAAATCATTAAGCTCTGGAAGCAAGCTTTCACAGTTGGGGCATCGAACTACACGAACTTTTGCTGGTTCAGACATTTTTTCTCCAACTTATCAGACAAATTTGACCCAAACCCACGAAAGCACGCTCAATCAAAATGAGAAGGGTGCAGAGATTTCATTTAAAATCAAAAGCTTTAAAAAGGGTCTGCATCAGCAACACAAATAATACATCACAAATACATACTAAATAGAAATGTTTTTCCCACTGTTAACAGGAGCGGATCATAAAGCAAAAGGTAAAGGTAGAAAGGGAAAGAAGAGAAATTGGAAATGCAATTTCCACATTTCTTCTTGGTTTCACATTGACATTGATATCGAGGTTGAGATTTAGGACAAAGTAATAAAAATAAGAATAAAAATAAAAGTTGCATCAACGTTTGACATTTATGCATTGTTGCTGTTACTCATTTATTGCAACGGGGGAAGTTGGTGGATTAGTTTTCCAGTTGAGTAAACAAATTGGGCTAATTTTTTTACTAAAGTATTGGAAGGAAGAAGAATCATTGGATAGATTGGGAGGGAGAATTTCCACAGGTAGAGGTGGTATGGCATATCTGTCCCGTCCCATCCCATCACTTGAGAAGAAGTAAGGACAGTTTATAAAAATATTTTACCTAGCCAATTTACCAACTATCAAGTATCAAGTAGTTGGGTTTTTTTTTAATTAAATATTGACACATATGTTGGATTCTTATATTAATGTAATAACTAGATTAATTTTTCGTTTGTTTGTCTTATAAGATTAAATATTCCATGGAGAGGTTTGTTTGGAATTGAAAATTTTATTTATTAATATTCAAGTGACATGCTCTACAATGATAAAATAACTCATGCCGTAATTTCAAAAAAGTTTGAAAGACTATAAATAAAAAGTCCGGCTTGCATGTCTAACTATAAAAAGAATGAGCGGACAAATATACTCTATGGCTATTTAGCTATTCGTAATGAGAATGTATAAAATTCTATTCGATAGTATAGCTATTCGTAATGAGAATGTATAAAATTCTATTCGATAGTATTGTGATATGAAATGAATTTATAATCGGGATATAATTAAAATATACCTTTTATTCTTGTATGTGTATATATATAATTTTCATTCCTTTGAATGATTCACTATTTTTATAATATTTATACCAAACATATTTAAGTTCAAGTCAATTCCAATTGCCTATAAGAGAACCAAAGGGACATAAGATATTTTATGGTCAACATAAGCAACATTTTAAAATACTTTTTTATATCTTTTAACGTAATAATTGTAAAATTAAAAATATATTTAAAATCAAAAAAAATATATTAAAAAACACTAAAAATAAATTTTAAAAGGTCAGCCAGTGAAGTTTTTTAATTTCACAACCACATGTGAGATCAAATTAAAAAAAAAAAAAGGCGTGATTTTGGCCTTTGTCTAAGATGAAATTTTTGGTGCGA
Source organism: Gynochthodes officinalis (assembly GCA_020080225.1). NCBI lineage: Eukaryota > Viridiplantae > Streptophyta > Magnoliopsida > Gentianales > Rubiaceae > Gynochthodes > Gynochthodes officinalis. The sequence continues at coordinate 29,329,340 of CM034616.1, forward strand.
CAGTACTACATAAGTACATTCTCATATTTCTGTTCTGTTCTGTTCTGACTTGTGATTGAGCACTTATTAATTTTTTTGTAAGTTAGTGGGAAGACTTTAGAGTTAGTACGTTAAACACGAGTTAAAATGTGGCAATCCTTGTCTTAATGAATTGCAATTATGGTGTCATTGTGGAATCTTTTCTGACACAATCCAGACTTGGTAATAACATAATAAGGGTCCATTCATTCTACCTCCAGGCTCCAGCCAAGTGTGGCCTTTGCCTCAAACTTTCTTCCTCCAATCAAACTTCTAAGTCATCCATCCCTGTTTAAAAGTCATGCACGACTCGGTAGCACCAGCCTCGTGCAAGTCATTGATGAAACTAGGATTGATCCATGTTTTGTTTACTAGTTTCAACTTCTGGATTTTATCCTTTTGAAGATGTCTTGGTGGGCTTAGTCAACTTTCGAATTTTTCAAACTGGTTGGATGAATTTCAGATTAAATACTAACCTGATGTGAAATTATTTTTACCTCACTGTCAGTTCCGAGGTTAAAGAAGTGTTTTTGCTGCATTCACGATCTTTTCGCGGATGAAATTAATATTCGCTATTTAATTTGAAATGAAAGTCCAATAGTATGACCACAAATACATACCTACAAAACATATTTCAAAATTATTTCCATTACAAACTTTACCATGCTCAAGGTAAAGTTTAATAGCATAAACTAGAGAATTCTCTTTACTAATTCTAGGCATAGTTTAGTATTGTAGGTTAGAAAATTTTCTTCATCGATTATTGTCGTAAATTCTATGATGCTCAAGGCAGAGTTTAATCTCGTAGACTAAAGAATTTTCTTTACATATTGATGATAGAATATATTCATATGCGATTTGATATTGTAAAAACATGTAAGAAAGTTATGTTAAATGTAAAACATCCAACAGAATAACAACATAAATTGTCATTTTATTGAGTTTTTAAAACCAAATTAGGTTATCTATCATGTGTAACTTAAGTTTTTAAAACCCAAATTGGATAATCACCTAGTTTTTGGACTGATTTCATAGTCTCCTTGGTAAATTAATTTAGTTGCCAAATTAACGATTAAAAGGAATAAGTAAATATGGTTAAATTAGCTACATAAGTGGGTATCACGGTCCTGTCAACGTAAGGCTCGAGTAAATGTTTATTTTTAAAAGTGGCCCATTACAAGGGAGAAGAGGTAGCCTTAATAAAAGAAGAAGCAACTTGTAAAAGGGCCAGCACACTTTGTGATGATTGAAGCATGGATCTAGCCCAGTTAAGAAATGGACGTAGAACACCCAAATTCTTGGCAAAATTGATCAGCCAATCCAATTACTTGGCCCTTTATTCTGCCTCGCCACCCACTTTAAAAAAAAACCATTTGGTCGTTACCCTTTTGATCTTAAAGCAAGTCATGGAGTTGGATGTTTGTATCTGTTGGGAAGATAAGCTCAACTATATTAAGAGTTTAATCAAAGTTCAAAAGTTTTACCTCAACCTCCACAAGTTTTGTTTCTACCACACCAAAAGCATGTTTATGTTAAATTTAGTCTAAAAAAATAATCGAAAACCCTACACTGGATGAGATAATATTTAAACAAATTAAATCAACGAAAATCGATCGGTTAATAACTCTGAAAATATAATCTAATTTAACAAACATAACCAATACGGCTCAAATTGAGCTTCTAAATCAAATATTCATTGATCATAACATTGTTTTTACCCCTAATCCTACAAATTAGAACTAGAACTGGCATTCCCATGATCCACTTTTGAAGTAAGACATCATCTCCCAAAGTGGACAAATTTTAGTGGCATTCTTCCACTTTGGATGTGTACATCCCAAAACAAAGCTGAGAGCTCCCCCCATTAAATCATAGTGGAGCTAGCTGCTTACTTAATGGAAATGGAAATGGATTGCTGCATCAGTTGTAATTGTCATTAGTTGTGATAACCATATAGACCAGAGGATACTCACCTCAGCACTATCTTAGTTGAGTGGCATCACCGGCCAAACCATAATGATCGCCAATATATTAGTGCACCCTCGAGGGCTTCGACTCACCCCAGATGGCCCCCGCGCATGATTTTGATTTCATAAAAAACGCACGCCTAACTTATTCAGCCACTCATTCAATATATAAATGGAATCATCTTCCTCACTCATCGCTCACATTGACGAAGCTGTAAAATACTTTAACTGACCACTATTAATTTTTATAAATTCGGCGTGCTTAAGTTATCTCTGATTTAAAAAAATTTTAAAAAGTGTCATGCGTGTTTACATTTCCTTACACATATAAGGACTTGACCCCGGTTATCTCATATACACACAATCATTTCACTTTAGATCTCTGTCTAAATTTTCTCTGTTCTACACTTATCAATTATATATAACGTGATCTCACTTGAAAAAATTATCTTTTATTATTTTTCTCCAAACCAAGATAAGCCAAGCTAACATCTAAAATAAAATATTACGAGTCACAATTGCCTGTCACTTTACTGTTCGTTATTTCATCTTTAAGCCAAACCAATAAAAGAAAAATGGAAATCAAGCGTTCTCGAAAATATATATATATTCCACAAGTTGCCATCAACCCAAAAAACTAATTATTTTCTTGTGATGAATGGATGAAATTACAGTTCTTCTTTCTTGCAAAAATTAGTTTTGGTGCATTTTATCAAATTTTAGAAGTCAAAGTTATTGTGCATGAACCACACCATTGGTTTCTAGATTTTTTTTTTTTGGGTTGGAGGTTGTTTTGGTTTTTAGAAAAATATTTTTTAGGGTTAATTGATTCATAGAAAAATAGCAGACAGCAAAGTGAATTTTTTTTTAAAGTTGGCAAGGGCGATTTCACTTTGCAGAATTTTATTTGGTTTGACTTGTAGGAAAATATTGAAATCAATAACTTATGCTATTTTCGAGTGAGATGATGTCGTATAATAAATTGAATAGAGAAAGACAAAAAAATTGAAGAAAGGATCCGAAGGGCAATCATTTAATACTATTTTACACATTGTAATCCTTTACGGGGTTGTGATCTCCCCTGGACGCACATAGAAAGATGCACCTAGGTCAGTACGCAGTGTCATCATTTATGTATGATGAATGAATGCTTGAGAATGCGTGGACTTGTTTTGCTTTCTGAACATTCTGGAAACGAAACATGCAAACTGCATGCCATTTGCTGTGTTTTTTCTCATTCCATGCGTGCAATCAACAAATAGAGAGTTGTTATATATCGTCTTAAATTATATATTATTTGTGGTAGCTCAACCACGGAAAATAATAAAGCACGACAAAGGAGGGATTACCAAGATCGACGATCTAACAGGAAAGAGCATAAAAAATAGTGGAAAACTCAATTTCTCATGTATGGTCTCCACAGAATATGTTTTTGGAAACTACTACTACTGTACCTGTGAAATATTGATAAGGGCTAAAAAAAAAGGGAAATTTTGGACATGTTGCATTTGCAGATGCATTTGAGAAATCTTGACTCTCGTAGAAGCAATGTAATAATCAACAGGAGAAATGGACGGAAACTGAAAGATATCTTTTACACATGAATGCAAGAAATCATGACCATAAGTTAGAATCAAATGTATTGTTTGATTCCCTTTATTTCTTTGATTCATTCAATCTCTTCATCATCATCCTTCTATTTTCTCAAAGTACTAATCCCGTTATAAACTTGACGAATCCCATTACTGAATTTCACCTTCTTGGCCTTCCCCTCTCTTTCTCTACCACATATCCTCCAATTCCAAGCATTTCTCTCAACAAATTTAGTCAAAAAATTCACTGCACCACCACAAGACACTCTAGCCTTCTTTGATGACGCAGCAACAGCAGCTTCCTTACTTGAATTTGAAGACGAAAACAGCACTGATTGAATCACATGATGATGATGAGAAAATCGTGAAGACTTCTCCTGTCTTGACCCACTAAGAGATGGCAGAACCATGATGTGTCTGTCAATCACATGGCTGAGAGAAACCAATTCATACGAATCATAGAGAGGGCTGCCACAATCCCATACATGAATTGCCTCATCTTTATGATCAACTTCTTGTTGATCACGAGGTGGTTGTGTTTCTTTCATCGGGATGATGAATTTTCAGTTGGACGGTGTTTGTTGTTTCTTCTGCAGATTCTTGGTAGATATCAGAAGAGTCATGGTCTTGTGTTTTGTTTGTTTATCATGGCCAACTACAGAGATTCCATGGGTAGATATAAAGTCAGTTTAAAATATGAGCCGACCACATCATCAGTTGATCACTGGAAAATGTAGTGGGCAATCTTTGCTTAGTTTTTTAACTAGTTTAGGTGAATCTCCATGTTAGAGAATTACTATTTAACAGGGAATTTCCGCAAGTATTCTTATACTTGTGCTCTGGGGTCTGTTTCCTGTCGGGAGATGATTGTCATTTGAGTTTTACATCTTCAAAATAAAAATCATCTTAAAAATGTAGAAGTACAAAATAAGATAGCAAATCCAAAACCTTTATGCTAATGGATTCTAGTTTAAGAACATGACAGAATTGCACACTCTGGGAGTTTGGACTACGAAAGGTTAAAGAACATGACAGACAGACATGCACACGTTTGGACTGGGATTTTTATGTTCCAGTGATATTTCATTTCACCAAAATCACATCATTTCATTAATGCTTTAAATAAAATGATATTGTTTTGATGAAAGAGGACTGTATTAATACCCGATAGTGGGACAGTGAATCCGATCAATAAGGAATTAGAAAATATCTCACATTTGGTTAAGTAATTAGACTATAATCTTGAGTTTTAATTTGATACATCTGTGAGTATCTACTGTGAACAGTTTCCATACCAAGACAAGAGAACACCAAAAGACGAGAAGAAATATTGGTTGCATCACAAAATTATATTTACTTAAAGTTCTACCTAACTCTTTCTAAAAGTCTTCACATATGATTCACTAAATTAGAAAATCTAGGTGAAAAAATATTCATGGTTGTCTTTTTGTTCAGGGAAAGAAACAACTGAGAAAACATAGTTGTCCTATTCTTGTTTTCATATGGTGTTTAGTTAAGAGTGCATGCTTGATAACTCATAGCGTAGTCACATTCACTCATGCCATCTGTCAAATACTGACACTTACTGTCACAGCATGAATTCACCACATTACGTCACTTGCCGATCAAATCATGTGAAAGTAAAACAGAGTTAGGAAGAACACAGAAACAGCAGCTTCTAATTACTGTTAATTTGTACACTGTTTAAGTATATTATTGAGGACTGATGGCTGCCCATTAGAAATCTGAAATGCGACAGTTTGGCTACGACCAACTACAACTAGTAAGACAACTCTTCTCTCTACAGGAGAAGTCTTAAATCACAACATTTTACCGCTAAAAGGCGGTGCTAAAGTAGCTCTTGACAACGTTGTTACAAAGTATTTGCAGCACTCTACTATTAGAGGGACCAACACATCGTGGGGTCTTGAACTGGCTCACAGCAGCCCCTAATCCAACGTAATGGTCCAAGATCTTGTGAAAGGTTCCTCTCTTCAAGATTCTTAGCTCCAAAGCTCCTATAGCCTTAACCTTGCGGGAGCTTATATATCCTGCATCAAGAAATGATTTGTCTAAGCAATTGCAGCATTCTTGCAAAACTTCTTCGTTTGCCTCCCCACTTATTTCCCAGAAAATAGCATAATGGCCTGGCTCAGTTGATGAATCAATGCCGCTGGTGAAATCAACCACTTCTAGCTTTTCTTCTGCCAAAACTTTGGCTGCAGCTTCAACGGAGAGCTGCAGATCTTTCTCGGTGTTCTTGTCAATGTTTATTGTCAGAAGAAGATTTCTCCTGCAAACGAACTGGAGTTCTGGGGTGCAGTTGTGGAACCCTTTTACCTTAACCACATCCCCTAACCTGTAACGATACAACCCTGCAAAATGTGTCGACATAAAATGAGCATGTTAAAGCTAGAAATTACATTCCTGGTTCCTCACAATATAGGAAAATCTGACTGGTTCCTCACAATATAGGAAAATCTGACTGCTATACTAACTAATCCCTTTTCTAAATACTTCCAAACTCAGAAATTAACTATATCAGTTCGGGGTTTGAAGTTGGCTTTTCCGTTCTCTATAATCTTAATCTACAAAGGCCAATGGGCATATTGTGCAGGCCTGCCTCAGCCTGAGCATTAAAATTTCACTTCTGGGAAGACAAGCATGCCGGCGGTAATCCAGCAATAGTAATGCATGCGTCGCCGCAAGACATTTGAAGCAACAGTTAAGCAAAACAGATGCTGCTTCTGTAGTCTAATGATTGCAGTCACAAGAGTTCAGTTTTCATCAACTATATGAATTAGTATTACTTCGTTTTTGAAAAGCGAAACACCAATAATTGTGACACTGCCAATCCCTGTGAGGCAAAGCACCTTAACAAAAGAACAAAAAAGTACCTTAACATGGCTTTTGGTGCCTTTAATAATGATTTGGGAACTAAATTCCACGTCACGTAACATGAGAGCAAAGACTTTCTTGCATATGCCTTCAACAAACTAAAAGGTCTTCGGGTTGCTTTCACATATTAGAAGAATCCTTTGCTGCATATGGTGAATATGTGGTGCATTATTAAACTTCTACTCTACATTTTTTATGCCTCTTCTGTCATATTTTTGGATTATCTATTTCAATTTATTTTTAAACCATTAATTTGTCAACAATGTTTTTACATTAAATATTGTTGTCTGATTTTTGGATGTTTAAGAAGTTTTGACATAATAATAGTAAAAAGTCGAAAATTTTCATTTTTTTTTTGAAATAATCAGAAGAAATGATACAAAAAGATAGAGTTGAAAGAGAAGAAAGAAATCCTTTTGTTTATCCTCACCAAAGGTCATGGTGCAGTGCTGTTTCCGATGACAGGTATGGCATCCATAAATTGAATTAAGACACAACCATTTAAGGTTAGACAAGTAGAAAAACTTATCTCGAAAGATTAAAGTAATGGCAGGCAGGCACGTAAATCAAACAATGTCAATGGATGGGAACAAAGTCTGAAGCTCTTTTATATTTTATTAGACAAAGTGCACATGCATAGTCTGAACTCTGCACAAACACAATGATAATTCCTACAATTTTGCCTCATATAATGGGACGGAACCTGCATAAACTTTTGTGTTTTAATGTCAAATTTAGAGGGCAAACAAGACAAATGCAGGCACATTGAAAAGTATCACGAGTGAAGTTAATTAAATCCAAATAAACCGTTATAAGGTAGGACGTATGAACAGAATGAGGCAATGATAAAAAACCAGGAACGGTACCTGCAAAGTTAGTGACAACAACTTCGTACTCCTCACCAACCTTGACTTCAGTAAGACCAACAGGCTTGGCTTCCCCCCCCAAGGGAGATGCGCAACTCTCTTGCTTTAGAGGAATAAACTCAAAATATCCAATATTTGGGAGCACAGCAAAAGTAACAAATTCAGGGGGCAGCTTTGGGTTGACATTAGCTCCAATCCACCCTTCAGAAGACCCATAATCTGCGCTTAGTAAAAGGACCTCTCCTGCATAATGCCTCAATTTTTTCAAGTAAGGTTCCATGGACCCCGTCATTATCCCATATATGTACCTGGTATTGGGAAATAGCTCAGGAATCAACCCATACCAATTGCTTAAACTCTGACACTTGCTATGGATTAGATCAGCCAATTCAGGGTTGGGGTCAAGCAATCTAGACATCGCAGTTCTAATCGAGGGGACAGAAATCCGGCTGCTCAAGACTCCCTCCCTGATATCAGCACACAACTCTTCCCAAACTTGTTCAAAAGTCCGAAAAGCATGAACAAGGCTGTGTGCAAATGTAGAGGAGATTACTTGAACTTCTTCCCGAAAAATGAGTCCACACAGAAGGTGGCAGTATAGTGACTGGTGGAAGTCTGGCCCAAATATCACTTCATCAGGACTGCAACATGGAGTCTGCATAGCCTTCATTGTCCTCTTGAACAGTGGATTACGGTAAACATTTGTAGTGGCAGTTCCTGCAGCCAAACCTCCTTTTGTTTTGAACTGTCTACTGCCGTAAATGAACTGCAAACATTTCCCATTACCAATTGGAAATTCCCTGCAAGAATACATTCTTTCTACTGTCACATATTGGTAAAGTGCCAACAATTGAATCCTCTATGCTTTGAAAAAGTCTACCACTCAATAGCCAATGTGGAGGCTTAACGCCATATTACATTGGTTAAAGCTTAAATCCCACCATGTTCTCAAATCCATTAAAAAGAAATGTTGATTGAAAAAATATTAAAATCAGAATGGAGATACAATTTGCGGTAAACACTATCATCTCAAAACTGCAAGAGAACCATAAAAGGACGAGCTAAAGAGAATGAAAAAAAAATAAATAAATTATCTATGACGTATTCAACAAAGTGAAATCCCAATGTCAATGGATGAGAACAAAGTCTGAAGCTCTTTTATATTTTATTAGACAAAGTGCACATGCATAGTCTGAACTCTGCACAAACACAATGATAATTCCTACAATTTTGCCTCATATAATGGGACGGAACCTGCATAAACTTTTGTGTTTTAATGTCAAATTTAGAGGGCAAACAAGACAAATGCAGGCACATTGAAAAGTATCACGAGTGAAGTTAATTTAATCCAAATAAACAGTTATAAGGTAGGACGTATGAACAGCATGAGGCAATGATAAAAAACCAGGAACGGTACCTGCAAAGTTAGTGACAACAACTTCGTACTCCTCACCAACCTTGACTTCAGTAAGACCAACAGGCTTGGCTTCCCCCCCCAAGGGAGATGCGCAACTCTCTTGCTTTAGAGGAATAAACTCAAAATATCCAATATTTGGGAGCACAGCAAAAGTAACAAATTCAGGGGGCAGCTTTGGGTTGACATTAGCTCCAATCCACCCTTCAGAAGACCCATAATCTGCGCTTAGTAAAAGGACCTCTCCTGCATAATGCCTCAATTTTTTCAAGTAAGGTTCCATGGACCCCGTCATTATCCCATATATGTACCTGGTATTGGGAAATAGCTCAGGAATCAACCCATACCAATTGCTTAAACTCTGACACTTGCTATGGATTAGATCAGCCAATTCAGGGTTGGGGTCAAGTAATCTAGACATCGCAGTTCTAATCGAGGGGACAGAAATCCGGCTGCTCAAGACTCCCTCCCTGATATCAGCACACAACTCTTCCCAAACTTGTTCAAAAGTCCGAAAAGCATGAACAAGGCTGTGTGCAAATGTAGAGGAGATTACTTGAACTTCTTCCCGAAAAATGAGCCCACACAGAAGGTGGCAGTATAGTGACTGGTGGAAGTCTGGCCCAAATATCACTTCATCAGGACTGCAACATGGAGTCTGCATAGCCTTCATTGTCCTCTTGAACAGTGGATTACGGTAAACATTTGTAGTGGCAGTTCCTGCAGCCAAACCTCCTTTTGTTTTGAACTGTCTACTGCCGTAAATGAACTGCAAACCTTTCCCATTACCAATTGGAAATTCCCTGCAAGAATACATTCTTTCTAATGTCACATATTGGTAAAGTGCCAACAATTGAATCCTCTATGCTTTGAAAAAGTCTACCACTCAATAGCCAATGTGGAGGCTTAACGCCATATTACATTGGTTAAAGCTTAAATCCCACCATGTTCTCAAATCCATTAAAAAGAAATCTTGATTGAAAAAATATTAAAATCAGAATGGAGATACAATTTGCGGCAAACACTATCATCTCAAAACTGCAAGAGAACCATAAAAGGACGAGCTAAAGAGAATGAAAAAAAAAAAAAATTATCTATGACGTATTCAACAAAGTGAAATCCCAACGTACAGAGATAAGGTAGCATTGCTCTTAGCAGGATAAATTAGTAGATGTACAGTAACCATTTAATGCAAATTACTTCAATAAAAAAAAAAAAAATCAAATTTTGTGGTTTTAATAGCTATTGGGAGGAATATGAAAGAAATTTTTTTTTAACAAAAGCTCAAAATCAATCCCATCAAAAGACAATAAAGCATCACATCATAAAAACCATTCAGATTCCTCACGAAACTACTGAAAAAAGGACTGCAAGAAAATGAAAAACTTGCCTGTTCCTAAAGGAATGGGACGTTTTGTAAATTTGCATGGTGGTTTCCATCAATTCATCATTGAAAGGCACAAACTTGGGCATACCTCGGGTAGTACCGGAGCTGCAACAAGAAGCACAGTTGACCAGAGCTCCAAAGACCCCCCCATAAACAATAAAAAATGCTACGTTCTGAATTCTAACCCCTGAAAATAAAGTAGTAGAAATTTGACATACCTTAAGGAGATAGTTGTAATTGGTTTTCCAGTAAGAATTGGGGAATCATCACCATCAACAATCCTCTGAATGTAAGGCTCTAAATCCTCGTGAGTAACAAGAGGAATACAAGCCTTGAAACTGTCTGGATCAGTCCTTCCTCCAAGACCCCATTTCTGCATATACTCTGTTCCACCATTTTCTTCCAGAATTTTCTTCAGCGTTTCTCTCTGAACCCTTTCAGCATCTCTAGTAATTGCCTCGAATTCGGCAATCACATCTTCTGGATCAAATGAAATTGGCATCTCCTCCAGCATCCCCATATCCCTTTCAGCAGCTACCGAATGAATTAATGAATCAATAAATCGATAAATCAAAGAGACGTCATGAGCCCGCTCTAAAGAAACAATTTACTCAATTATTCAGACAATATGAAACTTTAAAGGGAAAAAAAGGTTCTTTAATCAATTTGTGCAAAAAGTGAGGTCAAAATGAGAAAGCAAAGCCGCCAATACGAAAAGAGAGCACTTTCAGAAAAGCCCAGGAGCAAAAATAATATACTGATCGAAATCTGATGACCGAAAGGTGTTCTTCTTTGACACTAGCAGTCAACCAAGTCAACAACTGAGAAAACGCAAATTAAGGGGGAAAAAATCCCAAGAACAGAGAGCTGGAAAAAAGAAAGAAAAAGGGAGAGATTCTCTAAGTGATAACGGTATACGAATGTTGTAGGATACTATGAAGGGCAGGGGATATAAAGCAGATACTTCACATGTAGCGGTGAAAACGAAAAGAAACTTACTAGGTAAAACGTACAATTTGAGCAAAAATCAGATTCACAAAACTTTTTGAGAATTTTACTGCATAACAAATGACTGACAGATGGCCAAATTCGTTGAATTTGAAATCCATCCGTACGTGTAAGCTTCCAGAGACCCAGAGGCCTCTGAAATCTACAGGAAAAAAGAAAGCAAAAAACAAAAAAGGACCATGGAATCATGCTAACTCCTAAAGTTTGAACTTTGAACATAAAGCTCCATATTACAGCAACAACAGAAAGGACAGATAATTCAATCATAAATGACGAACGCAATGATTCCTCTGGGCAGCTTTTAATTGCGTGATCAGGGCTGCTGTTATTGCTAAGGACCCATCCCCTTCACAGGAAAATCAAAGCAAAATGAAAACACAAAAAAAGTCAAAGTTTTGATAGACTCTTCTACGAGTTCACTTACCAGTTACCAGGGGCAGTGGGCGTCGGCTTTGGAAGTGGTGATGGTTGATTGGTGGCGAGGCTCGCTCAGGTGTGCGGAGTAAACTGTTATAGTCAGTCAGTGACTGCCTGACAGCTTTGCTGTGTAAGTGTGTGAGAGAGAAAATCGAGGATATGGTTTGTGTGTACCGACTGTGGGTTGATTAGCGATGTTATTAGTATAGTGTTGGTTAGGTGGCTTTTGTTTCTGCAGGGAATGACGAAATGAAGCTGAGACAAAGTGGAGAATGAGACAACTTGTAATTTAATACTGGTTCCAAATTTGCTGCGATTGGCTTTTCTTTCTTTGTTTTTGTGTTTTGGACCTCTTTGGCTATTGTCAATTGGTTGAGAATACCATTGCTTGTTCCACTAGTCCACTCTATTTTTCTGTTTCATAAAAGCTTAGAAGTTTGAGCGGAACATCATCGATGGCCTCACACACTTTTTCACTTTTCTGGCGAGGGATCTGATCTGGGCTGTTACTGGTGCTCCTCTGGGGTAGCCTGGAGATGGTGATGATGATGATGGATATTGGTTTGAGTGAAGGAAAATGCAACGGCCAATGGGGGACTTTATGAAGGTTACGTTAGCCGATGGGGAGTGTCTATCCTATATATAGAAATGGCGCCCCTCCGCCCTCTCGCCCTCTGTTTTTGTTTGGCTGGATTTTAACCATTGAAAGGTTTGGTTGAAATTTTTTGTTTTCCATACCTTTTAACATATTTTTATGTTTTTTTAATATATTTTTTATATCGTAATTATTATTTTAAAAAATATAAAAATATATTTTAAAACGTAATATGTACACACTTTACTCTTTACGTATTTCAATTGAGTACTAATTTTGGACGATGATTCTTTTCCTTAGGAATAGCGGCTGAAAACCGTTTTTCCGTTTTACGAAATAAAAGTTGTAAATTATAAATTACGATCAAAGTATAAAAAATTACTTCCGCCATGGCTTTGGATTTCTTATTTCAGGACTTCAGTGGGGGAGGTTGTTGTTGCTGGGGTAGTCGCTGATAAGGAAGAAGACGAAGTGGACTCTACAAGTTTCTCCAATGGTTCCCGACCAAGGCCGCAGGCTATGGTTAATTGGACCCATGGCATTATATTAACTGGACCTACCAAACTAAATATAGGAGCCCACAAAAAACAAAAATACGTAGATATGCTAATTTAATGTGTATATTTTTGGTTGAAATATTAACCAAGGTAAAGTCATAATGCACTATTTAGTGTTACCCTTTTTAAAAATAATAATAAATAAAGTAAAAAAAATTCTAATTCTTTTATTTTATTATTATTGATTTGCTCTATGTGAGGAAAGCTTTGCATAAGCAACGACAAATTTTTATAGTGCGTAACCTTAAATGGTTTGATTCTTGCGTAACCTTGCATATATGAGAACTTTTATATATCAGGTTAAAAAATATTTTACATATTCTTATTTTTAATACAATAAGTTAATTACGTATATATATATTTTTTATCTTAATATGTATTTTTCTTTATTTTTTATCCTATTATGTAAATAGGTTGTGCTTAAATTATAAATTGTCCCATTAATTATCTCTAACCCATCATCCGTGTTACAATGAATGCACGAAATATTTTGTTTGTTTTACCAAAAATATAGATACAGTTTCTATAATAACTATTTTAGCGTTACAATAAATGTTTTGGCCATATCTGATCCAATCTGTTTCATGAGGATGAAACATGGCTAGGCCAATTTTAGTGGTACAATAAATGTTTCATGAGGATGAAAAATAAGGTGGTAATTAGACTTGAATTTTTTTACCTTAAATTGGGTAATAAATTACATTAACGCAATTAATTAGAATTAACTTAGAGATACTTAAAGAATTGACTGTATATCAAAAATCCGTTTATCAACGATACACGTGCAATTAATTAAAGTTGCATTGTATTGTACCAACTGGCAAACAAAAAGAGAGGAAAAGATGGAGATTTCATTGTATAGGAGGAGGACGATTATTTGTTTGTTTGCATCAAATCACAATCTAACATAGGTTATGGATAATTGGATGTAACATCTAGCAATACTTAGCTTCTATTAAAACGGAAAGTGTCCATCTCTATAGTCAGATTGAGACACTAAAAAGTAAGTGCCTAAATAGATTTATGAAAGTAGGATTTGGCTCGAGATTGCTATTTTTGGAATTTTTTTATATATAAATCAATAAAAGTTTCATAATGTCCTTATTAATGACCATGTATGATTCAAAACTTAAAACGTTAAAAATAATAAATAGTATATTTAATGTTACGTGAAGTGCGTTGTATATCATAATTAAAAAAATAAAACTATACAAAATCCAAAAAGATCTTTTTTGGGGATGGAGTATATTTAAAGTGTGTATGGTTTGATGTTTGAAACTATATTTTTACGTTTTATGAAATAATTTTATCATTTTAAATATATTTTATATCTTATAATTAATATTTAAAAAAGTGTAAAAATACATTCAAAAAACAATTTATACACACTCTTGGACCACTCATTTATTGATTAAGAGCTTACCAGAAGTGATTGCAAATCTATGACAATCTTTACTCAGCCAAACTATCTCATTCATAGGTGGAAGTTGATACAAGCAAAATAGATAAATTAACCAGTAAGACAAATTGACTAAGAAGTCCGTCGCACAGAGCTTGCCTAGTGCGATTTGTATCTCCTGTGTGATTTGCAGGCTATTACATAGGGATAGAATTTATCTAGTGCGCACTATTGATAGTGGCTATGAATTCCTTAGGAAAAAAAAAAAGACAAATTAACCAGTAAGAACCAACCCCAATAGTAGAATATACACTATTAAGTAGGCAAATTAAGAAATCAAAGGCTTAATTGGGGTAATGAAACCATTGAATTGAGGACCTAATTAAGAGTTGTTTTTTTTTTCTCTAAAACGATAGAATTTTATTAAATTGCCAATGGCAAAAGATGTACAAGACTTAGCCAAAAATGCTAAATGATCTTCATGGTTTGACAGTAGATGACTGACACATGAAGGAAAGTGCACAAGAAAACAAGAAAAATAAAAAGATTGCGCAAAAGAATTAATGTGATTAGTGCACAGATCACATCAATTGCAATCAAGATACCTATACAAACTAATTGATTGCCATTTACTAGAGAATCATAAAAATGCATGAAACTAAGCAAAACTGAACTGCAACCCGAGCGTCGAGCCGCGTCCCTAACAGTTGCTCTATACTTTGTATGATTCTACCGCATACGTTGAATAGCTCGAAAACCAAACTACTACCGCATACGTTGAATAGTCCTGTAATCAAATTAGAAATAAAAGACCCCACAGTGAGGGAAAAAATCTCACATTAGAGGAACAAGACCCTCTCAGTAGAGGGCACCAAAAAAAAAAAAAAATTCGGTGCGACATTTGAACCGAAATCACATCGCAATTCGCCCGTACTGATGCACGCGAATTACGGAGCTTTTTTTGTCAAAAATCGCACCGTGCCAAATCACATCATAATTATTGGAGACGCAATTTTGGGTTAGTCAGGCAATTGCAAGTCACTGTAGTAACACACAAGGTGAAAGAAACATCAAAGACTATAATGAATATTGGGTTCTGTACACTGTATTTTCTTCCAATTTGCCTTGATGTCATCCTCTCCATTTTTAGCTGAAAATATGTTGTTCTTTTAAAGGTTTTCCCTTCCGAGCTGTTGAAATTTGATTGAGATTTGGACACACAAATAGACCAAAAACAGGAGAATTAATTTCTCCATTTTCTTAGTCGGTTGGCGCAGCCACCCACCCACTCATATATCGTCAAAAAACCATAATAAATATTGATGTCAAATTGTCAGCGCAATGACTCTATATTCATAGTGGCTTCATGTATGTCGGAATTTATTATAGAGTTAATTTAAGTACAACTGTAAAATGAATATTGTTATTTAAGAAAATTACAAATATCCGTTTTGATTTGTCATATTTATAATATTTAATCTTTTGAAATTTAGTAAAACCTCAAAATGAATCATACTAGTCAAAAGAAATTATGTTTGTAAACAAATTTACCTCTTAGTTTTTTTCAATAATTATTTTATATGAATCTACACATGTAACATTTATTATGAAGAAAGATGCAAAATATTCCGTCTATATGATTAAATAAATATATGTATTTTTTGGGTATTGTACTTTGAGTTTGAGGGTTAAGAAAATCAATAAACAAGAAAAATAACAACAGAAATTCTAACTTAAGAGAAAAGGTATAAAATTTTAATTAAATTTTAAAATCATAATATCATAAGATATTTATGATCAAATATCATTTATTTCTTTTAAATCTAATGTTATATATATATATAGTTCAGTAAATTGATGAGTATTTTAGTCTTGTCATATCTCTCAATGGTTGATTTTAGGGATTTTTGTAATTTTTTTAAACAATGGAATTCATTTTGTATTTTAACATCAAGGGAGTTAGATGAAATGCACTCTAGATTATAAGCATTTAATACACAAGAAAATTAACGTCGGCATTCATATCTACTACAGTAATATCAATGACTTTTATGGTTGACAGGGACGGACGATGACATTACGTACTGGAAGTTTTTTTTTTCTTTTCTATCCTTTCATTTTCCTTGCAATAACTCACCCAAGTGCATACGATGTTTATGACAATAAATTTTGTTTTTGTAATTTTCAAAACTTAATTTGAGTGGAGGATACATATACCCATAATTCATCCTTAATAATCTCAAACAATCACCGTAATTTAATCTGAAAAATTGCAGTAACCAACAACGATGCATCTCTCCAAGGTTAAAGTGGAATCCCACTGTCAGATGTACGACCGTCACCATTCTTAGAAAGCAGTGTCGGTAAAGAGGTTTCTAATGGCAACTAGCCGTGCAGGAACACGAAGGGGCACGAAGGTTTGTCTTGTAATGGAGTGGCTTTTGACTTGTAACCTAGCTGTGGTGCCAAAAGTTTTCTCATCCATCCAAGAGAACAATAATTGCCAGAGGGAAACAGAAAAGAAAAGACAACCCAGAATCCGGTGATATTAAACTGATAATGATGAGGGCACTACTGGTGGGGGGAGAATGATGTCGGGGATCGGCCACAGATGAAAGCGTTGTAAGTCATGCGGAAGGGATAGGGGGGCCGGCGGCCATTTGGCCGGTGGCGCAGCTGCTGGCACAAATGTTTTTTTACACGTGATGCACATTCTTCAGAACTTCACTTATGATTGAATCATTAGTAAAATAACGGAAAAAGAAGCACAAGAATCAACTAAATAATAGATAAAAAAAATTAATGAAAGCGATACATGATTACCCCACATTAATTAATCACTAAATGAAACAATTGTCGATCATTAAATCAAGTCTAGTTGAAAACAACATTTGGCTAAAAAGTCTTCGGCATTAGGTCAAAGTGATAGCTGTTGGACTGTCCTTTTTTTTTTTTAATTTATTGATAAAATTAGTAGTAGAGCTCGTCATAGAATAGATTAATTTGCTTGAGCACGATTTGAAAAAATAATTAAATATCTCAAATTAACTTTTCTAGATGCATAAGAATGTAAATATGAAGGTAAACAAATTACTTTTGTTGATTCAAACACGATATTCTATGTGTTACGTGCTATTGGGATTAGAGCGTAAACTAATGATACTTTCACTATTGAATTTTGCCATTCAAGTTGCAAGACTACTGTAGTCATAATAGATGTGAATTAATTTGCCATTCCGTCCAACCGTTGATTGAGGTATTTTTGTTGCTTCCATTATGGAAAATGTTCTCTCATTTACCAAAAGAAAAATTAGGAAAAAGGTGCCCTAATATGGTAACGTGGTGTACCGCCCAAACGCAAGAACAGTGATCAATCCATTCCCACTAGGAGAAAAAGAGCTCCATTTCATGTAAGGCTAGCAATAGTCTTACTAGCAATGTTTTCCTAGTAGTTGCTATCGCCACTCGCCAGTGGCCATTTTCAGTTGCTCTCACGGCCCACGGGGCACTCCAAATGAATACAGCTTTGACCTAATTATCTGTGATATGGCGAAACTATTCTATTGGCACTATGTAGCCATGAATCCATGCCTAGACACCAGCACTAAGAAGCTTAGCCGGTGCCGCCAACTTGGTCTAGCTACATTCCGGCGCCGAAATATGTTATTCTGAATTAAAGATTTTGATTTGGTGGGAAAAAAAAGAAACTTGAAAAGGAGAGATGAGAATGCGTGAAATTTTTGTGTGGACTGTGGAGATAGTAGGTAGAAGTAGTAGAAGGAATCAATGGAAAAGAAGCAACAAAAGTGATATTTCAACAATGGGTAAGTTGAAATTGAATAAACGGGAACGATTGTGTCTTAAACATTCAGTCAAAAGTTTGAAATTTCTAATATCACTAATGATATTTGGTTGCAATATTTCCCTCTTTCTGCATATAATGTAATAATATAGGTTGTTAAAAGGAAAAAAAAAAGGAGAAAACAAAAGGGAAGTAAAGATTAGGAGGAAGGCAAAAAAGATATAAATTAGGAAGTATGATAGGAGAATTATAAATAAATATTTTATATAATCATTACACTCACTAATCGGGAAATATGTATATCGGGAAGTGATATTTGCAGTGATTGATGAAAAAAAATGCATTAGACATGCATTAACACGTGCATATTTTTCGTGCATTAGAAAAAGGGGAAAAAAAAGAGGGATTAGATCTTTTTTTTGTCCTTAAACGTGAAGAAAACTAGAAGGGGGTGAATGGAGAAAATTGAAAGAAAGGTATAGTGATAGAAAAGAGAAGCAAAAAGGCAGAAAATCTTACCTTATAATATTACATTAATCAATATTTTCATACTATGGTAGTAATAGTTAAAAAATAATTAAGCTCATGTCATTTGTTGTTGAAAATTAAATTAATTGAGGAATTTTTCAAATGATCAACTTTAAATCGACACAACTACATAAATGGTTTCCTAAAAGAATAATGAATGTGATTGTAGTATAAACAAATCTTAGGGAAAAAAATAAAATATTAAATATAATGCATTCTACGAAACCCATATGCTATCATCATTTTCATCTCCATGAATATTATATAGCTTTTGTGTTTGTTTGTAATCCCATGTTAGATATAAAAATATAAATTTAAGTTATAGCTAGGTTTGTATAGATTATTTTTAGTTTTGTAATTTTTCATTTTGCAACTAAATATTGTAAAATTTATTTAAAAATGTAATTTTTTTTAAAATGTAAAATAAAATAGCTGTTCCAATAAGACCTTAAAGCATCCAAATGAGTCTAAAACAAAAACTAAAAGCTGATAGGTGCAATTACATTACAAATGTGTTTTTATACTTCCTAAAATATTTTTATATTTAGAAGATATTTATTATCTCATAATTATTATTTAAAAAATATAAAAACATAATTCAAAATGCAATTCATGCTGTACTATATCTTATCATCACTCTATGTCTTATCATCATCAATCTGCCAATTGAAGCATTAGCAGGTAGTGATTCCCCCTAAAAAGTGAAAGAGATGGATTGAATTCACAGTTAACTAAAAGAAGGAAGCATACTTATTAACTACGCAAAATGACAAGAACTAAAATATTTCCACAAAAAAAAAAAAATACTCTGATCTTAGTTCATTTCCATCACAATCCATAGCATGTGTACTTTTGCTTGCACTATTAATTAATTTTGTCTTTTTACTATTGGTTTTGCGATTCTGATTTTAATTCAATTTCCCAAATTGAAGAGATTCCGAAAAATGACAGAACTTGAGAACATGCATGAACAACATCCAGATGCATGCAGTGTAAGTTTTCATTGCTTTTTTATGACTTTCAAACTTCAATTTAATGAATGGGGTCTTTTATTGACTATCTTGCATGTAGTAAGTTTCCTCTTTTCAAGCAACTAAGAGAGATAACTAAGAAATGTCTATTACTATTATTGTAGGTTTACGTTCTAGTCTTTCTAGTAATCTCTAAGCAATTGACTCATCTTTCTGGAAAGGAAGAATTAACGCATCCCATTAGGAGAATCTTCCCATCCAAAGACCCTAGTTTTTCCTTGTCACTGGTTGATCTGATATGAATTCTGTGGATTGATATGGTTGTTTCAATTATTATTTTGTTTACCAAGCGAATTTGCGATTCTATTTCGAATAATGATATTTATAATGAAAAATTACATATCAGAACAACTCGTTTATGTATACATCATGTTCGCGATTCATTTGCATACCCAAACAATTTGAAACGCACAAGATTCTAACTCAACAATTGTAGTCTTTTTAGGCGTTTTTTATAATTTGAATTTTTCATTTTGAGGTTAATTTATTCTTAATTTTTGCCATATAAATATTACGTTATTCACTAAAATAATTCATTATAATTGTTTTACTAATGACTGTCCAGTCATGCATGCACTGAAAAAATTCAATATAATTATTCATTATGTCTATTATTCCCATGCATGAACCGAGATTTTCATTACAAATTATTCATTATGTGTATCATTATTTATTCTATGAAAAAGTGTCAAGCAAGACAGGGGTTTTCTGGACATGGCAATAATTATTAGTCCATGGATTGGAATCGTGGTCAAAAGTTTTTTTGGTCAAATAAAACAACAAATTTTTCGCCTTCGATGATGATATGGATGAAGACTGCAAAAAGTTATAGACCCAGCTTAAAGTTAAAGTGACTTAATCTCGTCACTTCCATACTATTATAGGCCAAATTACATTGTCAAATGTCAATAGATGTCATATCTTTTTAGTTGATTATCCTTTAATCAAAACATGACTACGCAAAATAATCATAAATAGCGGCATGATAGTAACACTCTAGGTGTTAATTCAAAAGTTAGATGAATAATATCATCCATCCTCTTTCTAAACCCAAAAAAAAACAAAAATTTGAAACAATATGATTTTTTAAATTTATATTCGTGATCAACGAATAAGTTTTATGAATGAGGAAAAATGGTAATTAACACGAGTGGTGGAGACAGATTTTTAATATACGAAATAAAATGAAAATTTTTAAAATTAAAAAGGCAAAAATTTTAAAATAAATATGTATAAAAATAAATAATCTGGTCAATAACTACGCAAAAAAAGCATATATTACAAACAACTATACACAAACACCTACCTAGATGTTATTGTTATCTTTGGTAAAAACAGGTCCACCATGACAATATTTATCAACTGCTCCGCTATAGTTTTTAGTAGATAAACATAATTTAGTTTTTAGTAGATAAACATAATTTAGATTTAATAGTACGTTCCAGTAAGAATCACCAGACTTGTTCAGTTTATCTCTTGACTTGAATGCCAGGATGGGGCCTTAAAAGGTTTTAATATAAGTAATGAGAATTCACAAATCTTCTAAATATAGAGTGTGCAGGACTTTGAATCTAAATACATTACTTACAATGGAAGTAAATATGTTAGTAACAAAATCTTCTTAAAAAATATTTAACAAGCAAACTATATAAGTACTATATTGATATTTTTCTCTAGGAACTGGTTTAATATAGTAGCATTGCCCTTTGTAACAATCAATAAATTCAAAACTGATAAGTCTATCCATTCATACAGTTGTCCGTGTACTAGTAGAAGACTAGACAGTTAACGCAACTTCTACTTCTTCCGGTGGAACTTTAGATTGGAGAGTTACTCCAAGTCTCCAAATGGTGCCAAAATATCAGTCTTTTTAGTTGGAGTATAATATCAAAATAAATAGTTTAGTAAATAACTACACACAAAAAAAGAGAGCATATATTACAAACACATATACACAAAGACCTACCTATTAAATCTAGGAAACATGAACTCTAAAAATATCATTACTAAATACCAAGAAGCCTGTTGTTGAATGAGTCTCGTGACTCTCATGACTTTGTCTATTTTGCGAGGCCGCCTCTAGGAATCTCGAAAGTTGTTGAAGTTTTTAATTTGGACAATTACCTTAGAGACGATTAATCAACTTCACTTTCTTGGGTTCTCATAGTTTGTTTCATTTTGGACCACAGCCCGAATTCATTGTTGTGATCCTTCGGTTATCGGCCTCGTTGCAACAACTACGGGCTTAAAACAAAAATGTCCCCATAGAAGTATGCATACAACACTGTCTGGACAATATACACAACAAAACCGGAAGTCTCATCAGCATTGCTCAATGAGCCTTTTAGGCCTCCGTTCCCTACCAGCCCAACAAAAAAACAAAATGGTTCAATTTTGTAGTTCACTATTTGTAACATATTTTAGGGAGTGGTTGGTTGGATCATGGATGAGTTAAAAACAAGGCAAGAAGGGTTTGTTTGAGTTGGGCTAATCAGTCTCCATTTTGCATTTACTTTTTCCAAATTTAGCCTGAATTGTGTTTCAAAATTATTTTTATATTTTTTAATGTAGTAATTTTAAAATAAAAAAAATATAAAAATACATATTAACACGATTGTCCATACGTACATTTTCCTCATTAATAATTTAAAAATAATGATACTTTTAATAAAATGTTTCCGTATCTAAACATTTAGTTTTGTGACAAATTTATTTGTGGCGTGAATATTAACTTTGCAAATATTCATTAAAATTTTTTACAATAAATATCATTACTCACAATACAATCGTCCAACCACCCTAATCCACGTGTTAACTAGAAGCCGGCACACTCTGCACCTGTTTATGGCGAGTCAAAAATGGCTAGCTTAGCTCTACAGTAGTAGCTTGGCAAAAAGTCCCATAAAGTTGGCCAATGGAGGTTCAGAATGACCACCCGGTCCACCCCCAACACATTCTCTCCTGTTTAATTGATTTTTTTCACTCTTTAAAAATGTACTTTATGTCCTTTTGTATAATGTTCAAAGAAAAAAAAAAATTTTTTTTGGGAGGAAAGTAATTGTCAAAAACGAACGCTAAACATTGATGATCAGATTAGGGGTCCAAAATTTTGGATTAGCTACTTTAATCTCATGTATTGTTAACATTTGTGTATGTATTATGTTTTAAAGTATATTTTTATATTTTTTAAATTAAAAATTATAAAATAAAAAACGTACTAAAAATATAATATATATTCAGAAAATAAGTGTTCATACACAAATAAGACATGTATAGATTATCTAGAAGAGATGAGTTGCAATGATCCCCTAAACCTTCGGGATCCCGCGGTTGTTGTTTATTTTTATAATCTCAAAACTTCAATGGATCTTAACATCCTTTATTTACATTTATAATTGTAAAACGTAAAAATTTGTTCTAAGGAGCCATCCAAATGAAAGAAGTTTCAAAAGTTGAATATAATTCTTCCTTTTTCTTCCCAAACCATATTAATTTTACTGATTTATCAAATAAAAAAATAACGAACCACTTTTGTCAAACAGAATTTAGGACATTTGTGTACAAATGAGTAGTACTCCTATCCTAAGAATTTTCTTGCTCCTTTTCGGTCATCTTTTTTGCACTCCTTTTTTTTTTTTGCCAAAGTCAAAATGAAAAAAAGAAAAACTTAATATAAATAACGTTTCAAAAAATATATTTTTAAAAATAATAATTATAAAATAAAAAATATATATATTTTTATTTTAAAAAACTATCCAATCACACCTAAGTGAGTGTGAGTCCACCATGCCCGGCGGTGGTCCAACAACCACCGAATAACTCCTCGTCCACGTGTCGGCAGGTAAAAGCGAGTACCCGGCACGCAGTCACACAGTGGGAGGGGATCATGTGGCTCTGGTGGATTGGACTGTGTGGGACCGGAGTTGCTAAACCCAATGCCGTTTGGTGTGCGTGGATCGCTCGCCATTTCTATTAATTAAAGAGTATTTAAAAAACACAGTGTCAAATGCAAATGAAGTGAAGGCCTCCTTATTAGAGCGGTCCGTACACTCTCACCCATTCACCCACACGAGCTCCAGCGCTTTGATCAGCGCCGCCACTCCCACTCCTCCACTCTGCCGCATTGCCCTTCCGAGACGTTTTCCTCCGTCGCCATCGCAAATCGCCGCCAACGCCACGGAGATTGTTGCGAAAAAGGAGAAAAATGTTTGCTTTCTGATTGTACCTATAGATCGGGTACGATATACGGATTGATTCCCTATTGTCCGTGGTCGACCGCCTACCTAGGTTTCGAACTTGTATAATTATTGTTGAAAACTGTTCCTTTTTATTTATTTCGATGGCTTCGGAGGATGTAAAGACCAGTGAATCGGCGGTTTCGAAGATTGTGAATTTAGCTGAAGAGGCGAAGCTTGCTAGAAAAGAAATTAAGCCTACTAGTCATGCTGTTCTCAGTATCTGCAAGTCTCTTGTCGCGGGAGGTGTTGCCGGTGGCGTGTAAGTTCATATGTGCCTTTTATTAAGTTGTAAAATTAGCTTCTTTGAATTCAGATTTTTGTATGCTCTTATGATTTTGTTTTTATTAGTTTTTATCATTCAACATGTTCTAACTAATTAGATGCGAATATTTTTTGTTGAAAAAATTTGAGCTCATATGAAGGTTCTTTTTTTTCTTTTTTTCCCAATTTCTTTGGGAGCTTTTGGATTTGGAAGTTTTATGCGTGGATTAGTTCTTAGGAGAAATAGAAGAGTTGAATGTGGTCTATCCATTTCAATTCCGCTAATTGGTTGTATCTCATTGTATCTCACTACAAAGGGCTTTTAATGTGTGAAACGAAGCAACTGATTCTAAGGTAATGGTTTCACTTCACATCTGTTTTAGTCCTATCTTCCTTTTTTTGTTGTTGTTGCATGAGGGGATTCTGTAACAACATTCGTGTAGCATGCTGAAGTTGGGAAAGCTTTTCAATTCGGTATTCAGCATGAAGATTGCTCTGAGTTGACCCTTGCTTTGTGCTCGCATGTTTATAATTCTATGCTTAGACGCTTACTCATGTATAAAATTTTGAAACTTGCTTATATATTCAAATCAATAAACTTTATTTATGCCTATTGCAGATCTCGTACTGCTGTAGCTCCATTGGAACGGCTGAAAATATTACTACAGGTTAAGTCTCTTACTGCTAATTTAACTTTCTATTGTATATTAAGTATTAGATTGTACATTCATTTAAGTAATACGTTTATGTTTTATTTTTGAGTTTCGTTGGTGCCACTCTTGATCGTTCCTGCCTATCATTTGAAAAATTCCTGCAATATACTTCTATTTTCTGGGATATTCTAGATAAATTTCTTGTAGATGATGTCCTCATTTAACCTATTCTACAGAAATTTCTCATGGATTCTGTATTCATTTCCCATAGTTTCACCATTAAATTTGCAGGTTCAAAATCCCCATAGTATAAAGTATAATGGTACTATTCAAGGGTTGCAATATATTTGGAGAACTGAGGGTTTTAGGGGATTATTCAAAGGAAATGGAACTAATTGTGCTCGCATAGTCCCAAATTCAGCAGTAAAGTTCTTCAGCTATGAGCAAGCTTCCAAGTGAGTCCTTGTATAAACATGTAGCTTCCATTAGCATAAAATCTACAAGGTGCTGTATAACTTGATACGTGATGTGGTATATTGTGTTTTGGTTTATTGGGAAGTTACTGTGCTTTCTTAAAGTGAGAACCTTTTCTGTTGTCCAGTGGCCTGACATTGCTTTTTATGTTATATATTCAAGTTGGATTAGTATCCAAGGGATTTTTGTTTCTCTGTTTTTTTTCCATTCTGTTGTCTTTTACTCCCAGTGACATCTCCTTTTACCATTGGAACAGGGGTATACTGTGGTTATATCGGGAGCAAACTGGAAATGGTATGTTCATTCTTCCATTCCATAATGAATTGTCAAATCCTGATTTATCTTGAGAAATGAAGTACTCAAGTTGACGTGTGGCATTCTGTTCTAATTTGCTGTAGATTCAAGGAGACTAGATAAAAAGTGTTGCAAGTGTCTGACATTTTCCTGAATGATTGCTAATGCAGAAAGTATTTTTGTCTGTCCTAGTCAGGTCATGTCCATGCATAGTGTTGTTCACTCAGTTTGTCAGAGCTATCAATGAGATTAGTTATGCTAGTTCCCATGTTACTACTCAATATCTATACAAGCTCTTACTTTATATATTGATACAGACATGCACTGTAGTATGAAAATTTTGGATTCCATTTTTCAGTAATTCACTTGTTTTTGCAGAGAATGCTGAACTAACTCCTGTATTGCGTCTGGGAGCGGGAGCTTGTGCTGGAATAATTGCCATGTCTGCGACTTATCCGATGGACATGGTACGAGGAAGATTGACTGTGCAGGTAGCTTTGGATTTCTCATCTCTTACCTTCTTATGCGCATGTTTGCCTCATAATGTGTTAGTAGGTCCTACAGATCTGCATCACTACGTGTCTCTTCTTTTGCAGACTGAGAAGTCTCCTTATCAGTACAGGGGAATGTTTCATGCTTTATCCACTGTTCTTCGTGAGGAAGGTCCACGGGCTTTGTACAAGGGTTGGCTTCCTTCTGTGATTGGAGTTGTAAGTTCTGCTTTTAGCGAAACTTACATTACATGACACTTCTAGTCTTCCAATTTTCTTTCCCCCCCTGCTCTTTCTTGTCGGTAGGGATGGGGCAGAATGGAGGGAGGAAATTATCATTCATTAGGAAAACATTTGCTGTAGCCATTTAAGTTCTTGCATGGGCCAGAATCTGTTACATTTAACTTTTGGAGACTCCTGGCAAGGCTTAACCTTAATTCTTCTTTGATGCTTGCAAAACTTGGAGTAGTGGATTATTATCTATGTAAAAGTGTGATATTAGGTGTCTTTTTCTTCAAATATGTCTTAAATGATTTTCCCATGTGGTGTTTGTGCTTCAATTACTAAATTTGATATGTTAGATTGAGTTTAATAATGTTTTGTGGTGTTGTTTATGGAATATATATTGCGCTGTGGTCTTTGCAGATTCCATACGTGGGTCTCAACTTTGCTGTGTACGAATCATTGAAGGATTGGTTGATCAAGACTAAGCCTTTTGGGCTTGTTGAAGATTCAGAGTTAGGTGTCACAACAAGGCTTGCATGTGGCGCTGTGGCAGGAACAATTGGTCAGACTGTGGCTTACCCACTTGATGTTATTCGCAGAAGAATGCAGATGGTGGGATGGAAGGATGCTGCTTCTGTTGTCACCGGTGATGGCAGGAGCAAAGCTCCACTTGCGTATACAGGCATGGTTGATGCCTTCCGGAACACTGTGAGGCATGAGGGTGTTAGAGCCTTGTACAAGGGTTTGGTTCCTAATTCCGTAAAGGTTAGTTTCCACAAACTTTGGTTGTGCCTTTGATATATAATTTGTATCCTATAACATCTTGCTTTTGGAATTCTACTGCATCCAACATCTGTCAAATAAGACTTTGTTTAGATATAACCTGAAAAAAATGTAGATTTTGTCTAGATATATACTTGATTTTTAGGATTTTTAGGTTGATCATACCTGTAAAAAGTACTAAATTCTGGTGGAGTGGTAATCAATAGATTATCCTGGAATAGGATAAGGAGATTAGACTTGTCGCTTGGGGTGATTCAGTTTTGAATTTTTTAGTTGACATTGCAGCAACAGTTACTCTTTTTTACACTGTGGTCTTGATGATACCAAAGATTTTTCCTACTGCCTCCAGCACCTGCTTACCTCTCTTTCGTTTCACTGTGAAAATCTCATAGTTGGTAGTGTAGCCTTCTAATTCTTCCTGTTGGCAATATTCCTGATTTCTGTGATCCACCGTATTTCAACAGGTTGTCCCATCAATAGCTATTGCTTTTGTTACATATGAGCAAGTGAAGGACTTACTAGGCGTCGAGATCAGAATATCAGACTAACTTAGAGAAGACTTGCATAGTTTTTTATTGCTCACGAGATTTTTGTAGGCAAAGGAGAAGACGGGCGGTCGGTGTCCTCTTTGTGTAAGAGAGAATCTAGAGACTTGCTTTAGCCTGTGCCTGTTTGTTGCTTCTCTGTTTAGTGTGTATCATTTCCTTTTAAATGCTTATCATAATTTGTTGAAATAGTGTGGTTAATAATGCCTCTTGAGGAATAATGCAATGCAATAAGTGCTTTGGGATGTCTCCAGTAATGTCTTTATAAAGCATTGCCCTTCAGAGGGCATTGTGCCTCTCCGATGGCAAAGTTACATGAGGATTTTGATGCCTTATTTGATTGAGTTGTTCGAGAAATTAGTCATTTATGACAGGACAAGTTAACCGTACTCTTTTAAGCTGGAGAAATTGTCGCAGTTCAAAGGTGATTAGTTGCTATACTCTCTACAATTGGTTTGGATTACAGCTGCTTAATGTGAGATTATTGAATTATTGATGGTTTAAAACCCATTCTGATATGAATAATAACATACAAAATGAATGTCGAGATTGCAGTGCAACCTCAACATAAGTTCATCTAAAGTACATGAAAGAAGATTAAATGATATGACTACCTCTATAATATGGTAATGATATTCATCTAGCAATGTTCATCTGGTAACGAGTGATTGATATTGGCTTTCAAATGCAAAGTCAACCACCTGATATCCACCAGAATTTGTGTGACCGTACCTGTGCTAAGCTGATCCCATTGGTTTCTGGTAACCTTTCTGCTAGTGCTTGTCTATTTCTTCACATTCGTCTGCAGTGCCTGTAGAAGAAGAAGAAATGAATGAGAGGCTATGTTTTTAGTATATGGTCAAACCTAGTCTTTGCCTTGTTCCGTTTTGTTTAAGTGACAGAAATGACATTGTTACCTGCAATCTCTAATCTTGGTCTGAAACCTGGTAGACTGTGGAGCAGAAGCTCTGAGTTCGTTCATTTCTCGCTGTTTAACGTGTGAAATTCTCGACACTGGTCGGTGGTTGGCTCTTGAATCTTTGAGGGCGGCTTTTATCTTCTTATCAGTAACTTCGTAATCCAAAGCCTCACCAGGAGGTAATGAAAGGGATGAAAGGACCATCAGAAGATTCAATTCCGGGAGGGAGGATGATGTGCTGATACTTGGTGTACTTGTGTGCAAACTAATATTGTTGTTGCTGTTGATCACATAGACATTATCCTCTCCAAACCCTTCTTTCTTCTCCAAAATCTGATGATCTCCTTCCTCGTTGTTCATTTTAATTTCTGCCATTGATTTACTTTCTGTCAAAGAAACGAATACAGGGTTCTCATGGCAGGAATATGAGTAATAAAAAATGCATACACGTGTGAAGAAAAATGGGAGTGATTGAATGTATCATCTACCTTTGATAGAGCGCAATGAAGGAGAAGCAGCATATGAACTCCTGAGCATCAAAAACATGTGGATTGTTCCATCTATCCAAAAGTTACAGAAATGCTTCCATTTTAATTTTTCCTCTTGTTTATTTAAGAAAAGAAAGAAAGTAAATGTGTTGGGAGTTTGGTAATCTTGCCATTTGTGTGGAGCAAAAATGGATGTTTGCGGTAAATTAGGAAGTCGTCTACAATCAACTATGATTGACTATAAATAAACTTGCTGTATTGCGTATTTGTGAAATTGTCAATTCATCCTCTATTAAAGCCTTTCCTCTCCTCCCCCTTCAACTTAGCTTCTTGTCCATTCTATACTTCAAAGCACCATTGCACCAAACACTTGTGTGCAATAATAACCAAATACTTATATAATTCAGTCATGTCTTTAATTAATTGGGAGGAATAAGAAAATTGATTGAACTGATTTATTTCATATTTTTTTGTTAAGTAAAAAAGAACGACTCGTATAAATTCTTGCTAAGGATTTTTAAGTCGGTTCATAAATTCTTTCGCATCTTATGTTAGATACTGAGGAAAAATATTGGATTAAGTGGAAGCTTTGAATTATAAGTCACAACATGAATTTGTCTATTAAAAATGGGAATGGTTTTTTTTTTTTTTTTTTAACATAGAACTATAAAACTGATACTGTGGAAGAGATATCTTGTCAAATTCACGTGAAGTGACAATGCCTTCATGTGAAAATGATCATCACTTCATGTTCTCAGCGCGCGCATTGCATATTTTCATTGGCTTGCCAATGCATGCGTGCATGTCAATCCGCTTGCACCCAGACACCACAGCAGCTCCAAATTTGCGGCCGACGGCAGTGGTTGCGGTGCTTATGGTCATTTTCATTCTTGCATTATTGGCTTGGATTATTCTCATATTTTTTAAAAGCTTCAACCAAAGAATTTAACCTTAAAAAAAAAAGAAAAAGAAAAAGCATACAGTGTGACTTCTTGAGTGTTGATTGCGGTGCTGATTTTCTAAGACTGCGACCTCCTGATGACCAAGTGAGCTAAAAAGGGTAAAAAACTTTCTTGAATTAAGTTCCATCGTCACGTGTGGCATTCAACAAACGCAACCCCTCAAACCACCCAAGAGCCAAAATACTCTCAAAAAATTCTGGTAACTTAGACCATTTGGTTTCAGTATAAAAGCATGAATTTAACACAAAAAATGAAAAAAATAAAAAAAAATCAAAGGAAGAAATGCTGAAGCTGGTATTTGACTATTATTGTAGTAATTAACAGCAATTGAGTGAGGGGAGATTATTTGCAATTTCAAGAACAAAAAGGGAGGCATCTCTAATTCAGATAACCATAGAGGCAGAAAGTATAATTTTATCAAGTCCCAGCTCAATGGGGGTATGGGAAATTGTAGAGGAAGACTGAGTGAAAGACTGGAATCTTTTTCAACTGTTATGGATTATGGTTCATGTTCCAGTATGGGAATTTTTATACTTCATAGGATGAAGATATTTTTTCTCCCAGTCTCAGGTAAGTTCTTAAATTTATCAGCTAAAAGTTACTGCAGTATATATTTGGGGTTTTAGCCATTAAGGTGTTATCTATGTCGGGCCTTTTCTGAACTCGCTCTTGCTTGTCTCATCTCTTATTAATTGGAAAGTTTGGGACTTTATCTGTTTCTTTTTTCTTTTGGCAAATGTAATTAATTGAGCATGGAGTTTTCTCTTCCTCGTGGGATGTGGATCGTTTAAGTGTTTGTGTTGCCTATGTTCAATTTAAGTTCTTTCTATCTCTAACTGATTCTTCAAGTTATGATGGACAGTGGTTATTTCCAATACTTATCTTTTTCTCTTTTTTTTTCCCCCAAATATTCTGGGCTGGTGATCATATCACTTGCAGATGGCAATGTGTGGTTTTATTGATGAGGTCAATATGATAAGATAAGAAAATGGAACATTTGGAGGGGGAGAGCAAAGGAAAACCTAGGAGCAAAGACAAAGAACTTGATCCTCTTATCGAGGCAGAAGGAAGCAGTAGGTCAGTATTGACCACATTGAGTATATCTACCAATTCTGAGCTGCCAGCTAGCTCCACCTCCTCCTGTAGGGGTAGATTTAGGGAAGTCTTTTCAAACAGAGATGAGTTGCCCTTGGAAGGTCACAAGATCCCTCCTGACAATCCTCATCCTGTAACTGATGATGGGAATGTGGTTAAAGAGTTTATTAGAAGAGATCCTAAGATTCCCAACTCAGCTGCCGTTAGCTGCTCAAATGATTCTTTGGGGCAAAATAAAATGCAGAAGGGTCTGTGGCAGAATTTTTATCAAATGGCAGGGTGGTCCAGAGATAGGACTTTGTCTGGAGGATCAGTTTCCCGGGAAAATGGTGGAATACTATTAAGTTCTAAGGAGGATAAGAAGCAAAAGTCTCTCGGTTGTGAGCAGCTAAAGCCCTTCTTGTCAAAGCAAAAGAACAAGGGCCTTGATGGGGTATCCACTTCATTGGCAGGTGGTTCTGACGAGCTCATCTCTTGCAATCAACAGCCTGATGGGTGTGATCGTTCAAAGGTTTTATCTTCGTCTAGCTTTACTAAATTTTTCATCAAGCAAACTCAGAAGGATAAGGGTGCTGAATGTACAAAGCCTCATTTTGGACTTCATACCAATTCCATGAGTCAGCTCGCTTCCACAACTGTGAAATTTTCCGAAGCATCAGTATACCCAATGGCTGCTACAGATGAGCGTTCTTCACATGGTATGAGCAGGGTAGGACCTTTATCATCCCTTGGTAGGATCAGTTTAAGGGAATGGCTAAATTCTGGGAATTCTGAGGTAAATAAAGCTGAGAGTCTGCACATATTTAGACAGATTGTGCAGTTTGTGGATGCTGCACACTGTGTAGGAATTGTCTTGACAGACTTGAGGCCATCAAAATTCATTTTTGCCTCACCAAACAGCATTAACTATACTGGTTCGTTTGCACGTGTAGAACCAAGGGTAGTGGGGAAACATGCCATGACTAGGAAAAGGCCATTGGAGTTGGATATGTATGACCAAAGTAAATCAGGTTTAAAGCCACAGAAGCTTGGTAAGGACATGGAGTTTACAAGGCAACAATCTCAATTTGTTTCTACATGTGGCATTTTTAATGAAGCTCTGCAGCCAAGGTCTCAGGTGGGAGGTGGCATTGCTCAACTAGAAAAGAATTGGTATGCAAGTCCAGAGGAGCTTGATGGTATTAGCCTACTATCTTCCAATATCTACAGTCTAGGAGTTCTTCTATTTGAGGTGGGACATAGTTAGAAGGATCTTGCATGGATGAGAAGTCTTTTATTTACTCAACTTTTAGTGTAGATTTTTAATCAAGTGTTCTACTTAAATATCAAGAGTTGAGTTTTTGTCTTAACTAATATAAATCTGAAATATTAGTAGTGACTAACTGACTAAGTTTGGTAAAAGATTCTGGAACCTATGATGATCTGAACCAATAGTTTTCAATGATTGTACAAACTTGAAGTACACTTGTGCAGCATTTGCAATTTGAGATTCCATGCTTCTGCTGTTGCTCTTTTCACATAGCATTGCAAAACAATTCTAAACAGTTTAATTCCTGAGTTTTATTGAGTTTTACAGATCCAAAATTTCCTTTCTTTAAGGCTGCATCACATGCTCTGGTTGAGTTCCAGCATGCATGCATGTGAGAACTAGTTTTAGAATTTAGACAATTGATTTCAGAACTGAAGGTTGTTGTACCTTCCAACAAGGTTTAGCAGGCATTTATCTGCTTAAATTGATAAAGCTGTTAATTAGAATTTCAGATCATTATCATGTGGTTTAGGAGAAACCAGACCCGACCTTTCCTCTTTCTTATTGTTGCTACTGTTGGTGTGAAGCCTCACGAACATGCAGAATAATAATCATAATATACCACATGGATGTGTGATTTGATGTAATAATGAGCTCCTGTAGAGTTCTTTCTGCCAGTTTTTCTATAAGCTGTACATGCTTCCATTAGCATTACTGAAATAGAGTAGTCAGATTATCTAGACATGCATTTCACTTTGTTACACTGGCCTTCAGTCTCCTTCGCACCCCATTAATGTTCAATTTCCCTTCATCGAGATCTATTCCCATCTCAATTTGTGTTTATATATTTTTGTATTGCCTCCTAAAAAATACAATATGTATAGATGGTCGGTCTTTATGACTGAAAATAATAAAAGACCTCAAATTATAATTGACTGGTTAAATATATTATCCTAGTTCTGCTCTAACATCAGTTCCTTGTTCCAGTTACTCTGCCATTTTGAATCATCAGAGGTGCATTCCTCTGCAATGTTGGATTTGAGTCATCGAATTCTGCCTGCACATTTTCTTTCTGAAAAGCCCAAGGAAGCTGGTTTTTGCTTTTGGTTGCTGCATCCAGAACCTTCTTCTCGCCCATCAACAAGGTACTTTTCTATCATTAAGTGGTGAATGAGAATCAAATTTGATATGAGAAGACAATAAACTGAAGCAAAAATGATAGTCTGAAATAAACTAGCCGAGGGCCTGGAACACTATGATTTTTCAGTTGTCGTTCTTCTACTATATTTTTTCTTCTAGTTTTTCTGTAAACTGTTACAATCACTATCTAACATGATGAACTGCATCCCACATCTAAAATTAATAAATCTGCAATGTGCATATAATACCTTGACCTGTGGGCTACTAATAACTTGACATTTTGGACAAGCAAGGATGAAGCCCAAAAGTTATTTGGCTAGCTGCATTGAAATTCGATGTTAATATCAACATTGATGAATCCCCTGGCCAACCTTGAAGAAAGAGCATTGGTAGCTACAGGAATATAAATTTATTTTACAAACATATTTACATACACTAAAGGATATGATACCAGTGTGTCTTTCATTTTCTAGTTGAGGTAATCAAGCAATTTGGTATTCCTTAAATCTGTATCACTATGGCTGCTAGTCTTGTATTTCTTCTGTGCTCGTAATAAATGTCTTGAAGCAAAATTTTAATTCTCAATACCAATAAATATTTGATGATAAGCTGATTGAGAGTAAATATAACTTTTTGACCAATCTCTGAAACTTTATCAAGTTATTTAGAAAAACACATACTCTGTGGCTCGTCTACCTCTTCAATGCGATGCATCAGAGATGCTCTCTCTTCCTCACAAGAGGAAAACTGATCTAAAGGAGCAAAATGTATCAACATTGTCTCTAATACATGGTGGATTTGAAGGTCAAGTTAATCCTGGCAATACTTCCTAGACAGAAATCTTTCTTGGTCATCTTGCAAATGCAGCTATTACAACCCTTCTATCTGTTTCACCTATTTGTTTTTGTTGGAAATGGTTATAAGCTGGGGTGTGCTGGGTATGATGACTATCGAGGGGATGCCTGGGGCAATAGCAGGTTGCTCCAATTCCCAGTCAATGGCTTAAGCTTGATGATTGGTGTTTCCATTCATCTGTTGGGCTGTAATCGGAATACTTTTTCCTCCATTACATTGATTTGAAATTGCACTTGGCTTATATTTCATTGTATTCAGAAGATTATTTTTTATTTGGAAGGGAAATCCTGCAGCCTGAATCAATTTATATTTCTGGAGAGGAGCTGGTGGGAGATGATGTGCCATCGCAGTTTGAGAAAGAAGAGGATATAGATTCAGAACTCCTACTTGATTTTCTAGTTTCTATGAAGGAACAAAAGCAGAATTGCATCTCAAGTTTACTGGAAAACATAAAGAGCCTAGAAGCAGATATCAAAGAAGTTGGAAAGAGATATGAACCTGTGTTATTGTCAAACAAGGATTTAACTACTACACGGTGGAATCTTATTTCCACAGATAATGGAAATGCTGAACTTATTCTGAGAACATTGACAACAAGAAATATGGTAGAGAAAAATATGAATTTGATAAAAAATGTCAGTCAGCTGGAAAATGCTTATTTCTCTTCGAAATCACAAGCGCAATTATCTTCCTTGGGAAGATCAGACAATGCCCTTTTAAGCGATCGTGAGCGGTGGTATAAGGAGCAAACTGTAGACCCAAACATGGCAGAAGAGCAGGCGGATCAAGCTGTAGTCTTCTTTCCAGGTCTTTGTAAATTTGCTCGCTACAGTAAGTTTGAAGTGTGCGGGACATTGTGGAATGGTGATCTTCTGAACTCTACAAATGCCATCAGCTCTTTGAGTTTTGATCGGGATGAGAACTACATTGCTGCTGCTGGGGTTTCGACGAAAATCAAAATTTTTGAGTTTGAATCGCTTCTTAATGCCTCTCTTGATGTTCGATATTCTATGGTGGATATGTCGAACAGATCTAAGCTTAGTTGTGTTTGCTGGAACCAGTATATCCAAAACCATTTGGCGTCAACTGATTATGACGGTGTAGTTAAGGTGTGTATTTTTTGAATCTTAATAAGATTACTTAAAAGTAACACTACATTGCCAAGTTTATTCAATAAAAATGTCTCTACCCTTTTGTTATCTATATATACTTGGATTCTGGCTTTGTAAGGAAGCATGAATATAATTTTTTTGGCTTGATCTCAACCCTCTTCAGACCTTACTGAGTAACATTTTATAATCTTGTGAAGTTACATGTTGCTAATTATTGTCCAGTAAGCTTTCTTTTGTATCCATTGTAATTTGTGAGCTCATAATTTCCTTGCTATTTGCGTGATGAACTCCTTGATTACTTGTTCATTTTCTGCTCTGTTTCTCTCCCCAGTGTTGAGCTTTATTTTTGGTGCTTTGTTTAGTATGGTACTGTGTAATGATAATAGTTCTGTTGACAGGCAGTCAATATAGATCCTTTCACTATAGTTCTTTAGCTTTCTTATTCAATTACAGATGTGGGATGCAAGCACCGGTCAACCATTTGCTCAGTACGTAGAGCACCAGAAGAGGGCTTGGTCTGTTGACTTTTCTCATGTGGATCCAGCAAAGTTTGCCAGTGGAAGTGACGATTGTACTGTAAAATTGTGGAGCACTACTGAAGTATGCTATCTCGTTCTATTAATAGCCATTTTCACGCAAGTTTCCTAGCATACTGATCACAGAGGAAGTTTGAATTTTTTTAATTGATATTTTGCGCTTTCTCTTTCTGGTTAAAAGTCTTCGAGAAACTGGCAAAGAATCCTCACTAGGGTCTTATGGACACTTTAACATTAACTTATATGGCTTTATCTTGACAAGGCATTCAAAATCATATGTAAAGAGCAAACAGTATTTTGACATGTTCATAGAGACACCTCTGGTGTGTATGGAGAAGAGTACAAAATGCATTGCACGAAAGTAGGTTCAGTGTTTCTTCTTTTTGACTTTTTCTCTTGTATGAGGCATCTCTGTATTGGTACTTACGATCATGTGCATATTCATCTAAGGTGGAATCCTGTATCACTTCACAGTTGTAGGTAACTCTATTAGTTGTTCTCTTCAAATGGTGGAAATATGTGCAGCTAGAGATGAAACAAGGTCCAAAAGTTGATTATTATGTCCATCTCATCTCCTATCTTTAATGATCAACCAGAATAATGAAGTTCAATTATTTTTGGCTTCTTATGTTATGTACATTTATTCTTGAACTGGGTACTTTTGTCAACTGCTATCCTTTTCTGATTTGTACATAATTTAAGTTCAGAAATGTTATATTTAACTTTGCAGAGAAAATCCATGGGCACCATATGGAATCCTGCCAATATTTGCTGTGTTCAGTTCTCTTGTTACTCCTCATATATGTTGGCTTTTGGTTCTGCTGATTATAAGACCTATTGCTACGATCTTCGACACACTAGAATTCCTTGGTGTTCTTTAGCTGGCCACAGCAAGACTGTCAGCTATGTGAAGTTTCTAGATTCAGAAACCCTTGTGTCTGCCTCCACAGACAACACACTGAAGCTCTGGGATCTCAAGAAAACTAGCATTGAAGGGCCTGCTTCAAATGCTTGCAGCTTGACCTTAAGTGGACACACTAATGAGAAGGTCAGATTTTGTATGCTTTCTAATTGGAGAGTTCAACAACTTTGTTTCCTCAATCTTTTTTACTCTAACTCTTTATCCTCTGATGTAACAGAATTTTGTGGGTTTATCAGTTTTAGATGGATACATAGCATGTGGTTCTGAAACTAATGAGGTAAGCATTTTCTATGTTTGATCTTAAGTCTGTGTGGTTATTATGTTGCCATTTTTTTCAGTTTCTTGAGTCACAAATCGAATGGATATGGCCTTTTTATTTAGCCTACCTGTAAATCTTCCATTCTTATGAAATATGACCACATGCATACCAGAGTTGTGAAAGAAAGAAGGAAATTTATGGACACAATAGACTTCCTGAGTTTTTCTGTAATGCCAAGCTTTTACTAGATAGTGTGTTAATATCGCCTTATCCTTATAAGAAGAAAACTTTAAGACTCACACTGCATTTTTCTGGGGATGTCTGTATCTGTGATTTCTGATGGTGCAATGAATAATGACCTTGCTTCTTCTAGGTCAGAGGTAATGGCTGCATGTTCAAATGCTTTACCCATTAATTATGTTTTGCAACTTAGGTCCTAAACTGGAATAAAATATAAAGGCTCTGCCTTTCTTCTGAATAACTAAAACTCTATGATTTTTCAGGTGTTTGCTTATTATCGGTCTTTTCCAATGCCGATTACTTCTTATAAATTTGGATCTCTTGATCCTATATCAGGACATGAGATCAATGAGAATAATGGGCAGTTTGTTTCAAGTATTTGTTGGAGAAGAAAATCCAGTATAGTTGTTGCTGCCAACTCAAGTGGAAGTATAACACTACTGCGAATGGTGTGAGAAAGTTTTCTAACCCGATACATCTCTGCATCTTGCTCTTTTTGTGAAATTGGCGTGGACCTGTAGCAGTTAAAATGGATCTTCATGATTAAAATTTGCTAATAGTTTCAAAATGTTGCGATTAGTTGTCTTTCATACTCTCTTAGTTCAACGTAAAGGAAGCTAAAGGGAGATTATCATTTGGTGGTCAAGATTCTCCTTTTCAGCTGTGTATGATCAGTCCAACTAGTAAAAGTACAGAGACAAAGTCGGAACATTACAGATTGATTACAAGATTTGGATGACTAAAAGATGAAACAGTATCATGAAAAACTTTGCAGGTCAAAACATATATTGAGTTTAGATTGCAAACGGGCAAGAAGATCCTTCCACAACACTGACCCATCATCCTCAATATTCATGGTTGCTTTCAAGATGCACATGCGCAGGGTTATGCAGGAGTGAGATTTTGGAAGTGGGAGATGTGCTCATCAGAAATGGAGCATGCACCATCACAGGGTAAAGCTGCTAATGACTTGTTTTGTTATTTAACAGTAATTACATGCTGTGATTTGTCAAGAAAAGTGTCAAAGAATCAATGTGCCATTGGTATCCATTTTTTTCTCTAATTGACTGAACTTGAATCTTCTTTCTAGTACTTTGTATTTTGGTTCATGCCTGACCCTGGGAAATTTGTATTAAATATGGGTAACCTACACTGTACTTTCTTGCTGATCAGAAGTTTCTGCCTTGCAGTTATTGAAGTCTTGCTCACACTGCTGTGCTTTGTTGAGATGAAGCTGGTTCAAGTTCAGAACTTCAGAGTTCTCTCAGTGGGGTTTCTCTGAAGTTCAACAATCTTCAGAGGTCTCTGCATTAGGTGGCAAAAACTCTAATCCATACTGCCTTTTTTCTGTCTGATGCTTGCTTGGATTCAGATGAACATACTCGTCTTTCTTTTAGAAGTCGAGCTTTGTGATAGTTACACTCATGTAATATTCTTTTGCTAGTCAAATCCATTTGAAGAGATAAATTGCATGCAGCAGATATTTTAATTAGGTGAAAGCCGCAAAATTGTCATTTACCACCAGAAACTCAGGAATAGGGGGTTTAAGAATATGAGAATCTTGCTATAGCAGCAAACACAAGAAACCTTCATTTAGCTTCCACCCACCCCCCTCTTCCTTTCTGTGGAGCAACTTATATCAGGAACCTAGTATAGCCACAATAATATTAGACAAAACAAAGAACATCTTAACTTCACAATTGAGGTAAAGGAGCCTCTGGGTCTGACAGGGCATAACAACATTTGTGTGTATTGCTGGACTTCGGCTCAATAGCAGGAAACTGCCAGCCACAACTGGGACTTTCTCTCTACTCTACCCATCAATTATCCATTTAGCGGAGGAAAATTGCGACTGGATGTCTGATGCATTGAACCAATTCCTTCTGGGGTTGGGGTTTGGGTCAAATTCTTGATAATTAGTAGTTCTGACATAAGACTATGAGAGCTCTGAATCTGAGACATGCCCAGATAATCTTCTTCTTGGACTTATTATGATTAACTGGCTTTCTGAATTCATCCTCATAGTCCGTCCGCAAGAAGACATTGGTGGGGGTC
Source organism: Gynochthodes officinalis (assembly GCA_020080225.1). Lineage (NCBI taxonomy): Eukaryota > Viridiplantae > Streptophyta > Magnoliopsida > Gentianales > Rubiaceae > Gynochthodes > Gynochthodes officinalis. The sequence continues at coordinate 29,368,615 of CM034616.1, forward strand.
TTACTCTCCCTTTCGGTGTCCCTGCAAATAATCAATCCACAGTTATATTGCCATTTCACCACAATATTTTTCATTTTGTTCTCCCATTTTTCAAGATCAGTTTTTATCTAGAAGAAGAAAATATTGATTCCCTGAAGTATTGAAGAAAGCATGCGCTTTAAGGCAAATCACATAACTCTTGGCTAATAAAATTCTAGCAGTAACAGAAGTTGATCATCCATTTCCTTAAACTGTGATGCTAGGACCCCTTATCCAAAAGTAAAATATCCGGATTCAAACATTTATTGATAAGTGGTTAAAATTCTGAATTGGATTGTTGTAGTGTTTCAAAAAAGGTTGTATCCATTGTTTGTTTCCTCAAGATGCTTGCAGCATTATGGAGTAATAAAGTTTGTAACCTCTAGTTCACAGAAAAAGGTACCTGGCTGTTTGGTTGGTTTGGCATCTAATTTTTTGGATGATAAGGTTCTCCTGGGCCCGATTTCAGAAGAGGGGCTAGGCCTTCTTTCAGTGGGTGATGGAAATGGTTCATCCACAATTGCACTCTCATCTCCACATGCTGAAGCATCACTTCCAGATTCATAACTTTCTCTCTGGCTTGTATTTGACTTTTCCTTCTCTGCTATCCTGTATAAAAACATCTGAAATGGAATCTGAGTTATGGGCAAAAGATTTATTGCATCTGCCCAGGAAGGAAAGTTCCTTAGCATCCCTGCCTCAATGTCAGTATAATCTACGACAGGGGTTGGAATTTCTGGCTGGCCATTTTCAGGGTTCATCAATATGAACTTCTTTATGTAACGTAGAATCCTGCAGATGGATGTAAAACTCGGACGTTGATTCGGATCGGTGTGCCAACACTTTTTTGTCAAGCTTGTCAAATATTTGGGCGAGTAAAATGGGAATAGTGGTCTTTCCCCTGCTCTGATGTTTCTGCTCATTTTATCTCCTTGGAGATGGCCATCTTCAAAAGGAACTTTTCCAGTTAGAAGCTCAAAGCAAATCATCCCAAAACTATACACATCAGCCTTCTCTGTGTACTTGGAGTTCTCGCCATTCCTCAACTGTTCTTGTTCCCATAGGACTTCTGGAGCATACCAGATGGTAAGCTGTCCATTCTTATCCGACAGGGATCTTTTTCCAACATTGGCAAAGGTTGGTCCAAATGCACAAATTTTTGCGTGCAAGTAACCATCTGCATTGATGTTCCTGGTTTTGACAAGGATGTTGGAAGGATTCAAATCACCATGGTAGATGTTTTTGGAGTGGAGATATTCCATTCCTCGTGCAATCTGAAGCATAAGGTCAACTACAACAGGTAGAGAAAATGGAACACGCTTTCTTGGGCCACTGATTTCTTTGATATAACTGGAAAGATCTCTGTTCATGAGTTCCATGACTAGAAAGCATTCTTTCTTTTCTTCATCGGTAAATGCACAAAAGATATGCATGATATTTGGATGAGAAAGGGCTAATTCTTGAGAAATGTCTGGAAATAGTGGTTCAATATCTCCAAAGAAGTGCCTGAGAGCAAAACTTTCACCCAACCATTGAATCTCCTTGTACTGGCTCCCATTTCCTAACCGCCTCCTCATCTGGTAATCCTTGGAGCTCACTAAGGTGGAGGAAGGCAAAAACTTCTCATCCACTGGTGCAGACTCATTTAAGTTCTTCAGAAGAAGATCAGTGAGTCGTTGCTCCTGCTTCGTCAGAATTACGGAACCAGAATTTTTTCTGTCTTGCAGTTTTTTGTGCAGCATCCATCTGTCCTCCTCCCATACCGAATGTATCCTGTTGCGGAAATCTTCAGTAACCAGATACTGCTTTCCAAACCTCCACTCAAAAATTCTTGGGTCTTTACAGTCTTTATGATACTTCAACGAATATACAAGTCTCTTTTTTTGTATATCATCTTGGTCACATCCTGATATTTCTCCAGCAATTTCTATTGCTTCAATGACGATTGGGATGCAGCACAGCAAGTTATGTATATGGAATTCAACACAGTCGGTATTCTGATGGAGGCTTATGGCTTTAGCCCACCAGTCCTTGGGTTCTAAACACTGCCTGATATATACCCCTCCTTCTCTGATAATCCTGAGGAGCTCTCGTAGTGGACTTTCAAGAGCCTTCCATTTGGTATTTCTCTCTTCAAATCTCAGGTTCTGTTTCATCTCCTCTGCGATTGTTTTATATGCATAATCGATCATATCAACCAGCAAAGAGCACTGGCGTTGATTAATTTGTATCTCGTCTTGAAAGACCATCAATGCCTTGAGACTTCCAATGGCCTCTCCAATCTGCCTTAATTGCTCCATCCCTGTAAGCCACTCTTATGAATGTCTGAAATTGAATGTCATAAAGAACATGAGATGCCAAACAAAATGAATTTATTGTTATGGGATTCAATTATCACATTACCAAAAGATAAAATGTTGGAAGTCACTGCTCACCAAGAGAAGAAAGGGGCTCCTGGAGATGGTAAATCTCTCCAGATAGCTTCTTGCAAGCCCCAAGGAAGATCAGAAAGCCAAACACCTTGATGGATTATCAGACGAAGTTTTGTATCCCTTCAACAAAATGGGGGCTGATTCTGAGAAGATTTTCGGCAAGAAGAATCGTATGAAAATGAAACAAAAACTGTCCCTTTACAAAGAAATTCTTCGAGGAGAATCCAGAGTGAAAAACAGGAAAACTAGGGTCAAAACAGGAAGAAACAGCTACTAAGTTTTACAAAGCCTCAAAGGTTGGCAAATGGGGTTGTAATGAGAGTCAAAACTGAAATCGGGAGAAATTTATTTTGAGCAAAAACATTGCAAGACAACTATATGATTTTCTGTGATCAGCAGATAGGGAAGAAATATCAGGCATTTTTTCTTTTATTCTTTCCAAACATTCTATCTATCTTTGAGGAAATGCAGGACTCTTTTGATTGCCCAACACTTGGCAAAGAGTGGTGAAAATCCCAAGGTTTTATGTAGGCAGTTCCAGTTCGATTATGTCAATGTTCTCTTGGTGCGGGTTTCGTGGCTGCACGTTTTGACTTCAGAATTTAGAGGGTGGCATGTCATCCCATGCAAGAAAGAATCTCATAGCCAAATTGCATTTGCAGGCTTCCAATTCATAATGCCAACTTTGGTCCTCTATTTCATTTCCTTCTGCCAAATGTTAAAGTTTAGACAATGCAATATCAATGTTACACTTAAATCTTTTTATCTAATACATACAATATTGTATTACAACGTATGTGACGAATCCATGATTGTCATTCTCAACCAACCACAAATTTGGAAACCAGAAAATAAAAAAAAAAGGCATTATGGTCTCCTACTTATCTTTCATCATAAGAAGACAATAATCTTCGTGGGTAGTCATCACCCCCTCATCAATGGTAAGTTTTAAAATTGATTTTCAAGGAAGAGATATAACCAAAGAGATAGGTGTGTATGGATTCAACTTTTAAAATATAATTTTATAATTTTTTTTATACATTTTGTTTTTTTTAATGTATATTTTGTCATAAAATTACTATTTTAAAAAGTACAAAAACGCGTTTTGAAACGCAGTTTATACGCACTTATGTCTCAATGTTATTATTAGCAATTACTTATGGAAACATTTACCATGAAATGCGATTCAATTGTTATTATTATCTTGGATTTTTTTTTTTCAAAACCATTTCTTTTCAACAACTTCAACAAATAAACTCTAAACCATCACTAAATATTTTGGATCTGTGTACAAATTATAGTTTCTTTTGGGGCACATTTTAATCCATTAAATTACATCAAGTATTATTTAGTAGACAACATTGTTTGGATTCATAATTTTTCTTATTTTTTCATGTCACTATTAGATTCTAGTACATTTTATGTTCTTTTCTCTTATTTTCCAAAAATATATTTCTCTATCATTATAAATGCAACAATATAATGAATTTATAATTTCCTTCATGTCTTAAGCCCATTCATGTTTTTTAAAGTAAAAAAATTAAAAAAAAGAAAACATAATAAACTAGAAAAGGTTGGGGCGCTTATGCAAAATAACATAAACAAAAGGGTACAATCGTAAACTTCTTTCAAGATCGGACGGAGTCCACGACACAGCGAGAGCCGAGAGGCGCGCAGCTCACAGATCGTCTCTGCCGGTGGAGGGGGAGCCGGACCGCCATAGCCTGAAGATCATAATGAAGTGGTACGTCGTCGCTTCGCTTCTCACTGTTCTCACCAGCTCTCAGGTACAGTTTCAGCCCTTCTCTCCTTACCGCCTCTGAATTATTACACCAACTGCCGCTAATTCTTTCTTCAACTTTTATTATTATTTTGCATGCTTTTTTGTGAGATTTTCTGTATCAACACATGCGATTCTTGAATAATTAGAGCATATAATTACTGGGTTCTTCTTGTTTTAATCTGAATATTGGCTTAATGCAGGGAATATTGACGACATTATCTCAGAGTAATGGGCGATACAAATATGACTATGCAACTGTCCCTTTTCTTGCTGAAGTTTTCAAGGTACATTCTTTTTTAGCTGATATTGGCTGAATGTTTGTATTTTTAACTGGTATGTTGAGCATCTTATTTAATTTAAGTATTTCTAATGGCAAAATTAAAAGATTTGTCTAATGAAAACAGTACCATGCTTGATCGAAACGATTTGGTAGTTAAGAAGGCCCACTACTTCAAAGCATGAAATTTGATGTAGATGTGGAAGTACTCAATGTAAAGTAGAATTTTTATGGTGCTTTTTTGAAATGCAAGGAACTAATACATCTGCCCCTTTGGTGCATGCAAGTTTCTATGCTTGCATTTGGCTTATATGTCATTCCTTCTTTTGACAGTTTCTTATCCTTAAAGTTAATTAAGTTGGGGACCTGGGGTATTCATGACTGATATGTTTCTGTTGAAGTGCAGCTTATTGTATCTAGTTTTCTTCTTTGGAGAGAATGCAAGGGAGTGCCTCCTCCAAAAATGACGACAGAATGGAGAACTGTTCGTTTGTATCCAATTCCATCTGTCATCTACCTAATCCATAACAACGTACAGTTTGCTACATTGACTTATGTTGATACATCGACTTATCAAATAATGGGCAACTTAAAGATTGTTACCACGGGAATTTTGTTCAGGTGCTACACTACTGCATTTAATCCATCTATTAGTTCTAAACTTGGAAGAGCTAAAGTTCAGTTATTGAGATGTTGTTTATTATTTCTGAGGTTGACCTTGATTTTACAAGTTGGGAAATATTTTTTTCTTGTTTTAGGCTGTTTTTGAAGAAGAAGCTTTCTAATTTGCAGTGGATGGCAATTGTGCTGTTGGCTGTTGGAACAACAACAAGCCAGGTGCTACTTTCTGAAAATTGGTTGATTAACTTTTTCTTGAAAATTGACAGTTTCTATGTTTTTCATTTTCTTCTGTTCAGCTTCCAACCGATTCTTGTACATAGATTGTTAGATATAAGGCTGATAGTTGCAGTTAAGTTTGAGCTTTGCTTGTGAAATTGCCTGTTCTTTTGTTCGTGTAGGTTAAAGGCTGCGGACAGCCTTCTTGTGAGTCACTCTTTTCCTCGCCAATTCAAGGTTACATGCTGGGGATATTGTCAGCTTGTCTTTCAGCTCTGGCTGGTGTTTACACAGAATTCTTGATGAAGAAAAACAATGATAGCTTATACTGGCAAAATGTCCAATTATATACGTGAGTTTCCTTTTTTATCGTACGTAAATTAAGTTAGCACATTGTTATTGTATGATATATCGTACTTTAATGACCTTTGACAAAATTTTCTGTTACTCTATGTTCTTTAGTGAAGTTATTTCATTAATTTGAAACATAGCTTGATGTTTGTGAATATATTTATAACCAATGAATTGATTTGGAGCATTCTGACTTCAAGGTTTGGTGCAATATTCAATATGGCACGTCTTGTTTTGGATGATTTTAGAGGTGGGTTTGAGAAAGGACCATGGTGGGAACGCCTTTTGAATGGATACAGTATCACAACATGGCTAGTGGTGTTGAATCTGGGATCCACTGGGCTGCTTGTATCATGGTTAATGAAATATGCTGACAATATTGTAAAGGTATAAACCCCTTGTGTTCTTTTTTTATTGATATGTATCTTTGTGTACTTTCTATTTCCCTTTCTTTCTAGCAGTGTTAACGTATTCTAAAAATTGGTGTATATGGTTAATAGTTGCTCTCTTCATTTGATGTTACTGTTCAATTTTGGTTTCCCATGTAAAGGGGATAAGCATATTGAGATCACTTCTTATTTTTCCATGAAGGTGTATTCCACCTCAATGGCTATGCTACTTACAATGGTTCTATCTGTCTTCCTGTTCAATTTTAAGCCAACATTGCAGGTAATCTTTTTTTCCTTGGTATAATTTGGCTCTTTCTTACCATAATAAAATATCTATTTGACTATGTTCTTGTTAAAGTTTGGTGAGATGATTTAAGCACACCCCCACCATTTATGTTTTATTGTTGTGGATGTGAGAATTTCCAGTAACACATAAACATAGATCTTGCATCTGTTTTACCTCCTATAATATTTTTTTCCCCTCTGGGCCTAATTTTTTTATGCTGCTGAATAGTTTAAATACATCTATTTTCTCTTTCTTTCATATTTTTGCCTTAATATGGGCCTAATTCATGTTTTTGAAGAGAATCTATTCTAGAGAGTGAACATATAACTGTTTTGCTTTTCTCCTTATTGTGTGCGTGCAGCTTTTCTTAGGTATTACTGTATGTATGATGTCACTGCATATGTATTTTGCCCCTCCAAGCACGCTTGTGGATTTACCTTTGACAGCTAAAGCTGCTACAGAGGAGAGAATTGAAGTTTCTGTGGACCGAAGAACAGATTCTTGATGTATCATCTGCTTTCATCCAACATTTTTTTGGTATATTTAGCTTTTGGGCAATTGCATTTTGCAAGCTTGTTTCACTTGGCGCAAGGTGCAGGTGTATGAATGTAATGTGAAGTTCAGGACATTAGATGGATAAGGTTATAGAGGTTATAGCAGAAATGAGGTTAGGAAACTAATTACTTCCACGCATGTGGAATTGACTGGAGGGAAATTTGAATTTCGGCTATCTTACTAGTGCAAATTTATGGTATTTAGTGGTTTACCTTATAAGAAAAGATGTTCACAGCTGGGAAATAGTGCAGTTTTATTCACTTATTTGTTTCTTCTGTTTGGGGGGGGGAGGGTTGTTGGGGTTGGTGATATAATACTGTTCTCAGTGGGAAAAAAATGTCTATTCGAAACTGCAACAAGAAAAATGGTTCAATTGAAGTAGGTCTAGTTTAAAATTTGTTTGTTCCTTTACTTTTTAAGTTAGTGGCTTAGTGGTACAGAAATTTGAAGACACTGCAGGATTATATTTCTCCGTCATAACTATGGCACTCTTCTTGGAGGTAAAGAAGTCAAACATGAACTGCCTGAGGTAAAACTTTCATCTTGTGATGGATGCATCTGGTTCACCTCTCTGAACTCAAAGCATAGACCATATTCTTCCAATGTTAAGGGCTGCATATCGGCCTCGGCAAATATTTGGGGAAGGAAATGATGAAAGCTACTGCTGCTTGGAATGGTCCTTTGGCTGTGGTATTGTTTGCTGCAAACCCCATTTGTCAAATACTAGTACTACTTTGCGGGATGCATGTTTTCAATCAAAAGAACTTATGGTGAGAGCTTTATTTGAACCCAGTGTCATGTTGGCTGCATGAACTGCCTAACCTACTACTCAAGAAGGGCCAAAGAGAAAATGAAAAAGAAAATAAGAGCCAACATGGGCTCTGGTGCCCCTGCAATACGATTTCGTGTTTGATATGATTAGCTCTAATAGTTATTTCTATGATGCAAACACAACATTTGAGCAGATCCCGTTTGTACACTCCAGTATCACTAATTTGGTTTGGCGACTCAGAAACAATCATTTTGTGGTGTGCAGAGTTTGCCGAATACTTGTTTTACCATATGTGGACTGAAAATTTCTGTAAGAATCTTCTTCCAAATTCAATGACCAGATATTTTTGGGACGAACAATGCTTGCTAGAGTATTATACTTGAATGATGAATGGCCACCACAATTCAACATTTTGTCGAGTTTCATTTTCATTTAATGCTGGACTCTAATAATTGTCATGCATTTGTTGCCCCATTAAGCGAAGTCTGTGGATGATACCGTGCCAAAGGAAGATCTACTTGTTTCGGTGAATCGGTGCATTGAATTATTTATATGTGGCCCTTAATCATACTGCATCCTTAACTTTGCATTGCATTCTCATTAATAATGCAGGGTATGAATATAATATATATATACCATTCTTTAAAGAAACTTGATATGATATTGAATGCATGTGAGACGGCACAAACATCATCAGCAATGTCGCCAAATGGACAAGAACAGAGCTAACACCAGGGGCTGTTATAACTTAAATAAATTGGCATATCTCAATATAATTTCCAGGAAAATTCTGATACTTTGATGATAATGATGATGATGATGATGAATATTACTTAGTAGAACATCTCTGTACTCAATGCGGACAAACATACTAAGTAAATGGTAGGGTATTGATGTATACGCATCTTTGTAAGATCATTATGGGATTGTACATGTACTAGTTTCTGGAAATCAATGTATTTTCATATGTGGTTATAGGATGTATTTGGTTGGTTAGTTTAATCCATGTAAAATAGTATTAGCATTCATGATATTTATTTATTTTTTTTTATTATTATTTTGGTTTGGGAAGAATCATACTATTTTCATTTTATAACTATCCTAGCTCTCCACAAAACAAAACAACCAAAAAAAAAAAAAAGGAAAAATGAAAAATCCCATGTGGATTTGTCCTTGGTTAGGGGGGTAGGATTACCATGAAAGATCTGGATTTTGGCAAATAGCTTGTGGAAGTTATCAATCAAAGATTCGGAACCCTTGTACCATAATATTACAGCATACTACAACTACAGATGACAAGAACCTCCCAATGCTTGGAATGTAACGATCATCCTTTCTGAGATTTCGAAACCCAAAAGAAAAAAAAAAATTGCTGTGAGTAATTAAGCAAAAAGAAATGAAGATTTTTAGAGCACAAAAGGTTTAACTATTCTTAGAGTGATCAATCTTAATAAATTTTTTGAATAACTAACGTAACATTGATTATATGTAAGATTTCGTTTCATGACTGTGTCATATAAATGTTACCATGAAGTTATGTAAAATTATTATTTTGGACTTGTTTGCAATTTAATAATACAAAGTTTAGTCATTTATCAAATAATCAAATAGTGCAAAAACTTTGTAATGTTCGAAATGAATGTCACACCAACCTGAACAAATGCCATTGCACTCGCATTAAATTCCACAAAAATCACTATAAATAGGACCACCCCCCTTGATCATATCAGTTGCCAGTTATACACACGACTCATCTTCCCAACTAATTCCTTTAGTTTATCATTCATATTCGTATACATTTTGGTTTGGTTGAAGCAAAATATAGAAGTGGGAGAGCTCAAAATGAACGGAGGAGTAGGGACAGAGTACAGTGGCAGTTCAAGGCCAGCCCCAAACAATCTGGGAGGATCAGCAGGCGGACGGGAGCGGTGCGGCTTCCAAATGCCACTGCACTATCCCAGGTACACAAAGGCTGAGTATGAGACGATGCCCGAGTGGAAGCTGAACTGCCTTCTTGCAGAATATGGGCTGCCGGTAACTGGGGATGTTAATCAGAAAAGGAAGTTTGCCATGGGAGCTTTCTTGTGGACCTACTGATCATCCATCCATCACTTTTGTTCTGCAAAAGTTAATGTTTACTCCTATCTATTGATATCTTTTTTTTTTGTTTGTTTGTTGGGTACAAACTCGTATCCATAGATGTTGTAGTGATTATTCGTATGCTCTTGTGATATATCCTTTTGCTACTTTAATTAATTAAGCATTTTAACTCTTTCTGGGCTGTTTGTGTCAAGCTGAGGTGAGAAGATCCCTTATACATTTTTCCAAGTTCATATCTAGTTAGAGATTTGAAATATGTACGTAACGCAAATTTATGTTTTGTTCGAGATTTGAAGTATGCATGTAATGTAAAGTTAGGTAAAAATTAATGGAGTGTCAAAGCTGTGAGTGATGCTAATGTGATGGGGGAAATAGTGATGTTTGCCTATTTGGATGGTTTGGAACTCGTTTCCATGCAAATATTTCCATTGTTTCCCGTCATTACTACCACAAGAGTTCTTTTTTGTTTACATGGTGTTTGAATCAAGCATTCCCAATCCCCAACTCATGATTTCTTCATTTGTAGAAGAACATTGTTATTGTATTGGTCAAACCGTTTAGTTAGTGTTATTAGTTGCTCTATATTAGTTAGAATAGATATATATATATATTTATCTTTGAAGAGAGTTTTATTGTTATAATTAAAATTGTAATCATCAACAACAATGAACATGGATGGCCTTATTAGCACAAAAACTAGACAAACACAAATCAAAATTGGAGCTCGAACAAGTTATTGCAAACCTCTTCAAAGTCTAAATTACTAAAAGAGGAACTACGTTGCATACATCATTTTTACCTCTTAAAATAATCAATTTTTTAAAAGGGGGAAAATGGCAAAAGATACAGGGATTTATTATCATTATTTTTTACTTTATATTTTTGTCATCTAATTTTCTGGAGAGGAAATTTTATACTATGCAAAACAAAAGGAATATATATCTTGAACTTGAAGCATAGTACCACCTACGAACTTCTATGATTCCTCTGAAGAATGTCATCATTCGAACCAAATCATTAATATTTTTGAGAGAGAGTTTTTAACAGATTAGAGGAACTCGCCCAATTAATCTAACAATACGTCCATTTTTGGGTTAAAAATTCATTTTTTTAATTTGGAATTTGGGGTGACAAATTCATTTTTGTTTCCGATTCAATGGACGGAAAATATTAAAATTTTAAATCCCAATTTCTATATCCAATTATTCTCCATACCTCATCTATATATTGTTGTTTCCATTTGACCTTGCATGCAATATTCAAACGTTTCATTTGTAATTAATTCAAATGTTTTGAAGAAACTGTCATAATTTCAAAATCTCATTCATTTAAAATTCGAGTATTCCAAAGAAATAGTGATCAAACAACGATTATAACAACAACGTTAGGTAATCATAGAACATGGTGGTGAATTTAAAACTTGAAAAGTTGATAATCCAACGTAAATTTCTGTCATCTGGACATGGGGTCAGAATTATTTGTTACAGACTGGCATGATTCAAAGAGGAAGAGCGCCACATGAACAACACTAGCTAGTCATAACAAAGTCCTACGATCCAAAACTTCCTATAAAAAACCAGAAACATCCCCATTTCTGCAACAAAACCAATCCCATTCCGTTCTTTATTCAAATATCAAATCTGAATATTGATTATCTCATTCACACAAGAATCGGAACACAGCACAATCACCATGGCTGTGACTACTAGAGTTTTTAGGGGAGCCACTGTAACTGTCTTTGCTGTTGTGATGTGCATTGTGGTGCTCCATTGTGCCATGGCTCAGGCTTTGGCTCCAGCTCAGGCTCCGGCTCCTTTTCCATCCAGCGACGGTATGCATTGACCCCTTCTTGATTACTTTCTTACAGTCCCATTCCAGCCACGTTATTTTCTATTGAATCATCAATGTGCATTGGCCGCCTGTTTTGTTTAAATAATGTTTACGCTTTTGTTTTCTTGTACTTTGTTGACTAAACAACTTTTCTGCTGGCGCAGGAACATCTATTGACCAAGGGATTGGATATGTGCTGATGTTTGTTGCCTTGGTGCTCACTTATCTGATCCACACTATGGAATCGGACGCCACAATCATTTTTTCTTGATTTCGGCTTAAACCATTGATTCATTGCTTTGTGGGAAGGAACTCCCGTTAACATTTCCCAAATTTGCGATTTGAGGTTGAGGGGTTGGATTGATTGATGTTGCAGGAAATGAGAGGAAACCGGAAAGAAAGCATTCATAATAATGTAATCTTTACTTCTGAGAGGCTTCTTCACATTCAACGATCGATAATGTTGGTGTTGGATCCATGAAAATACTATTGTTCCATTCGTTTTTTCTTTTATTTTGGATCTCATGCATCAGCAGCCCACGCTAACACGAATTGCAACTATAACTGACACGTACTTTTGGGTTGCAGCAACTCCGCAAATAGTTAAGTTCTATTCCCTTCAACTTCTAATGAATTGCTAACCATGCCAATATACAGAAAGTGCACAGAAATACCACAGAATGGTTGACTTATTCTTCTTCCACAAAGAATCACAAAGCTTGGATCAAATCATCTCAGAGCCAGAAATGGTATGAGCTGCCAAGTTTCAAAATGCCGTGAAAATAATAACATTTCTCCCTAGTCAGGAGAAGCAACTGCTTCACCATCCCAAAACAAATCGCTAAACATTTTTGCACCTAATAGGTGTATTGAATCATATATTTTTCCAGGTCTTCTTCAATGTTGCCTAAAGCCCTATATCCTTCACAATTTGATAAAAAGAAATCTTGTTCTATCAGAATATCTCTACTTTTATCACTGCATCATATGTCTGTGCTGCAAAGCGTATTTGACTACTTCGTAAAAAGAAACAACAATCCCCACCGATGGGCCTGCCCGACCCACTCGAGGACCAACTCCAGTAAAAAGTCCCTTTATCCCTCCATTCCTGTTAAAGAGATGCAACAATCAGATAGGCCACAGAGAAGAAATAAGGATTACACAATTCAAGAATATATAATGACAGCCAAACATAAGATGAAAACGCAAGTACTAGCCAAGAATTCTCATTTGTGTCACTTTTACAAGCTCATCTTATAGCCAACTGATACCACAATACCCCTCAAAAGATAATATTATGCACCCTTCTTACATCAAACTTTATGCCCCATTCCTCCAACCAAACCCACTCCCACCCACCGAAAAAAAAAAAAAACAAAAAAAAAACCAAGAAAAAGCAAGTCTCACTGATGGAAGCTTTAGTATTGTGGTTCATAAATCACAAACAGAAAGAACAATATAGAATGCCGGGTCAAGGGGCTGGAGAAGAAGAGAGAAGAATCAGAAACTGAAATTTCCATAGTTACCTCCAGATCTCAAGCAATGTTTTTTTTGTGGTCATCCTCAATGCTCGCACAGGATCATGCTGAGAATATGTGAAAACTTATTTCAGAACACCAATCATAAGATAGGAAGGAAGATAATACCAAAGAATGAACGTTCACATGCTGAAAAACTTTCTGACACTATCTTCATTGAGCTGTATTATCAACTTGCAAACCACTCAAATCACACTACCAGATTAGCTATTATACAGCAAAGAACAAAAATAAACAATTTTATACATATTTAAATAGGGAGAAGAAATGCCAATTATTAACCACTAAGACACCCTGATGAAAAGAGAAACAACTGAATAATTTTTAGTAGAATTTGCACCCCATAGTACTTCAAGTTTGTCGAACTTAGTAAGCATGAAAATGTCCATTACAGTATTTGACTAGGTGGTTCTATCGATGCTTGTGCGTCAGACATAAAATGTATATACTATGTATGATGAAACCACCTCTATCTGTCGCCGTGTTCTCACAACATCTAAAGGACATGTAGCAGCAGCAGCAAGACTTCCTGCAGCAAATCCAGCGCAGAAGTTTGCCCCGAGTACCACACCAGCACTTGTTTCATCAGTGGTCAGGGCTAGAATTCTTCTTCTAATCTGTGCCAATGTGACAAAAGATTGTACTCCACCATGCAACTAAATCTGAAAACTGTTTACAGATTAACAACAAACTAAATGCTCACTGGCTCAAGGGTGGACCAGCAGATAGCAGAGAAAGGGACATCACGAGCAAGCTGTGCTCCCAGTCCAGTCCACAAGAAACGGTAATTTTGCACTGCATGACAACATTTGCAGCAGGTACATAGCTCCATGAATACAGATTGATATCACATTCCAAAACACAATAAAAAAAGAATGCAACATAAATAGGTATTTTCAGCAACAATGAACATTTCGAACTTAGCTCCACTAACTCTTTCTGGGCACTAAGCTGTTAATCAACAGGTTGCTATCCCAAGAAAGTTGTTCAAAAGACAATAATGAAGAAGATGAATTTGTACTATAATGGTTGTTCTATGCGATCATTAAAAAAGGGGGAATATCAAGCAAAAACATATTCCAGCATAAAAAATCTTTGGAAATTCTCAAAATAAACAAAGATGTAGATCAAAGGAAAACAAACAAAGCAAACAATATCGACTATTTTTCTTTGCAAGGTAAAAATCAGCACATACAAATAAAGCCACGAGGATATACATACATGTTTGATGGTTGCTTGGGCTCTTAACTGGAGAAATAACCCCAACCAGTGTCTTCAATAATCCTGGAGGCTTCGTACCTGTTTGATGGACTTTAAACGCCTGATAAAACAGGTAATTTCCAGAACCAAGCAGGAAGTAAATATGCAAACAATATTAGCACATATACCTCATGATGAATTAGATTAGATACTTTGCACTAAACTATATCACTTCCAATTTCCAAATATATCAAGGCGTCTACTTTATAGTTGTTCTCCAATACAGCCTCTCACCCTTTCACTCTTTATGTTAATCATGTGTATCAACTAAGTCTTCCACAAATTTTACATCTAGAAAGGAGATAATCTATTGAGGTGAGCTCAGTTTTCAATAGTTGAAAGCAATTATTAATGCAAGGATATTGTATTTAGATCATGCATAAAAAGTTAACTACCTGCATACGTGTTCTTGCCAGATCAACAGGGTAACAAGTGACGCAAGCTATCGTCCTTGCCAAGGATCCTGCAACTAATGGAACATATGATGACATAACTGGAAAATTCTCAGCGGCTTGTTCTTCCATATAATTCCGGAAAATATCATAAAGGGGCATATATATTCCCACCTGTAATGAAAGTTTTGTATGCGTAAATATCCAGAGAGTACACTAGGTGTTCAACCACACATAATTTCAACAAACTTTTTACATGATAAGCAGATAACTAAGGCAAATAATGAACCTACTTGAGGAACTGCTAATGCTAAACTTGCGCTTGTGCCTCTCCACAATCTAGTGAATCCTTCCTGCATAAGCCCAAATGGTCAGGCAATTCACATAGGTTAAAGGAGAGAAATGAGACCAAGGACAACATGAGAATATTTTGCAAACATGAGTAAGAGACCACATTGAATGAATCTCTGAGAATATTCTTTTTTGAAGAAGAACTAGTGTAGCGGGAATTCCTAGACAAAATTTCAAAGACTTAAAAAAATGTACATTGTTGACTTTGCACATGTCTAAACTCTTAATATTTACTTACTTCATCAGATGACCTAGAGATCTTGCAATCTCTGTCTGTATTAAAGATAAACCATTCTATAGAACATCAAAACAAAATTACTAACCTGACGAACAACTTTGTAAAAGACATCTAGTGTTCCTTTATATCGGGAACCATCTGGAGAGCGTGTTGGTGTACTACCCACAACAGCATGAATAGAAGATGGATTATGCTTTATACCTGGCAGCATCTAACCACGAATCCAGAACCAAAATTGTTTACATATTGGAAATCAAGAGGCTCATACTTAAGGATTATCACATAAGAAAAAATAAATTATTGATAGACAGTTGAAAGAGGGAAAACAACTAAAGAAAGAGTTTATAATGCTGCCCAAGCATTCCCAACTTTGATCATGTCACAAAGACAAAAAACAGTGCTCTCATCCAATGGAACCTTCCAAACATGCAAATTGATGTTCATCTGGTAGTCATGGTAATATTTCACAAAATTGGTGGTACACAGTTACACACATTGGTCCACAGAATTATAACCACTGACAATAACGTCTACATCTATGTGTATATACTAAAAGATGAAATGGAAAAACATTTTGCAGAAGCCAGAAGGGCTGCCAAATGGAAAATAAAGCAAACCAAAAAAATGCTGGCAAAATGCAACTCAGGTATTCAAATTTTTAATGGCCAATAATAGAATCTTCCACGTAAGTTTGTTACTATCATTAGAATAAAAGAAAACAAAAATGATGAGTGAACTTACACATTGTGTTTCAAAACATGTTGGACTGCACAAAGTATTGTAAGGCACACCAGCAGCCTGAGCTTGCAACCTAGTCTGTCGAATTGAACACGGCACTTGAAGTTATCAACTAGCAACCAAGTCCAAAGCACGTAGATATAAAAAATATAAAACAAAGAAAAATTAGCCAAGAAAACTCCGTAGAGGGGACAAATGTTGGACCAAATTTGCTTTCAACAACATACTAGAGAAACAAAGTATTCCACATTTGAAGAATCAAACTATCTGACTCGCGAAGCTACTGGCAACATGCATACTGGATAATTAAGCATAGTCACAGACAGGGAAATGCTATTCTTGCACTCGAATTGTGAATTCTAGCCTAAATTTTGTCGCACAAATAGGGCATAGAGCAATGGTTGCTTTCATTTAGCAATGTTGCACAAAATGGGTCCACGCACCAACCACCAAAAAAAAAAAAAAAACGGGAATAACAGCATAATTGAACAAGCAAGCATTATTCAACGAACAGCTCAATCAATCATACAAAGGGAATGCGACACTCTATCCCGCAAGCATCAAAAAAGCCACAATCCAAAACAAACGCCCAAAGAGCAGCTAAAAAATCAACAGAAATCTGAAAAGTAAAAAATTGTTCCTTAGTACCCAAGATTAAATTTTTACGCGAGAAAAGGAAAACCCGCAAGTTACCTTAGCGACATCGAGAGGATTAACGAGAACTGCGGATATGCAAGCGGCGCCGGCGGCAGAAAAGGCTCTTTCTGGGAAGCTTAAGTTGACGTCTGAAACAGAAAGGGACTTGGCCCGGCTGTGAATTTCCTCTTCTTTCGACATTTTATCAAATTCAAAGTTTCTATTGGTCGTTGTAGCCGTCCCAGCAACGCTTATCCATGAAGAATGGCCTTGCCCGGAGGAAGCGGTTGATGACGATGATGGCGAACCACCCAAAACCATCAAAAAAACTTAAAAAAAGAATTAAGCCTTTCCAATTAAAGAATTAAAGGAGCTTATTAGAAAGAAAGAACGAATTTTTTGTACTTTTTCTTTCCTTTTCTGAGTTGATTTGATTGATTGATTGATTGATATCACGAGGGAAGACTGACTGGAAAAAATGCGATGAAGAAGAAAAATAAGCAATGTGATTCGTGGCGAAATACGACCGCGAAAGTATTGGAGGCGGGCACAGATGGACACGTATCGATTTTGTCAAAGGCAAACGCGCGGGCGTACTTCTTTGTTATGCGACTTTGCTGTCTTTTTGCTTCGATCATTGCCAACGTATCACCCAATATTGTGACTCTGTTTATTCTTTTTTTTTAATGATCAGTGTTGAATTTGTTGATTGATTAAATTGGATTTTGTAGAAGTCTCCAAAATGGAAAATTACAGTGCCAGACAGCTAATCATAATTTTTATTTTCCTTGAGAGAATAAAATATGAATAATAACACACAAAGTCAAAACTTATAAAAAAAATTCACACGAATTTAAATATTAAATCACAATTACTCTAATATTTAGTCTCTACAAATTTTCAGCTCTGGTAATGTTATATACCACCTCAAGTCTCTCATTTTGAACAAAATATTTCATACATTAACTATACTTTTAATTTTTAATGCAATAAACTATATATATATACACACCGTTCTCTAATTATTTTTTATGATATTATGTTATATAATATGATGAATGCATGGAATATTTTCTTTAATATTTTGTGAATTCTTGAAGTTAAAAGTGTACAATGTTGGTATTGTAGGCCTTTATCTTATTTTTCACCAGGATCATTTCCATTAACTGATTTCCTTCCTCATTTCCATTATGTAATTTCCTTCCTTAGTGTCAATTAGACGACCTGTGCGAACTTTTATTGCTCTTCATATTGCTTTCAAAATGATAGGTTTTATTTAAGTCAGTTCAAATATTTATCTGTCCAATTTTTTCAGTGGTCACATTATAATGCAATGGCATTTTCTGTGTTAATTACCATTTTTGTTTCGTATAATTCTGATACACCCACTAGATGAGTGTGGTTAGTCTGGTTTTGACTGTAATTGTTTCCTCTCAAAGAATAGTAGAAATTCTAATGATCTAAACAAAGCTTGCAAGGGCACCAGTTAGTGAGCTCAAGCCTAATCAGAGAGCATCCATGCAAAGTCTCCATGGAACTATTGGGCAAGCTAGAGCTGCCAACTGACTCAAATGCATGTTAAAACAAACCCATATGAAAAGTAAGAAAATCCATCTGAGCCTCTGTCTTGAACTCAAATGGCTACTTTAGCACAAAACTTAACCGTGCCAGTTGGTGAGCTCAAGCCTAATTAGGAAGCATCCATGCAAAGTCTCCATGGTACTATTGGGCAAGCTAGAGCTGCCAACAGACTCAAATGCATGAGAAAAAAAGGAATATAAAACGCTAGGCAATCCATCAGCCTGTGTCTCGAACATAAGTAGCTTCCAACACAAAACTTAGCAGTGCCATGATGCCATTTGGTCCATTTTCTGTGATTTCAGGAATTCCATTGCTCGTGAACAATCAATGTGGGAAAAATTATATAAAGATGATTTTCCAAGGACAAAATTCTTGTTCTCTTCTCTGTATTGATAAATTGCTAAAAAAGAATCCAGCACGTAAGGGGAATTTGTAATGGAGATGCGGGGGATCGAACCCCGTGCCTCTCGCATGCAAAGCGAGCGCTCTACCATTTGAGCTACATCCCCATGTCGCCAGCTCGTGCGTTCTTTCTAATCAACTTTGGTTGCGACAGATTTGACGTTTCATATTGGTCAGTCCAGTCCCATGTCCTGGAGATTTGGCCTTTCATGCATTTTGCTGTTTCACAGTCAAATAGATATGGATTCATGAACCATTTCTAATAGCCATGCAAAGTTATATTCGTCCAATCAAAATCCTAAATTACAGAACTGATATGGTATTGATCATACCCATGTAAGAATCAACCCCTACCGCTTAAGATCAATTTGGCTAGTTGAATTACCACCTATATTTCAGATTTCCTGCTAATTTTCCATCCTTGGGCAAAACAATTTTTCTTTGGGAGCCAAAGTTTGGTTGCCTATCTCTGTTGCATACGTTAATTGTTGAATAAATTCCAGTCGAAACAACTACCAATATTATGGCCATCCGGGCAGTGATAAACCAATTCCGTGGATTGAATAAACTCCAAACGCAGCTAATAGCAGAACTAGATATTCCATTTCCAGCTTTCATTGCAATAATTTTCTCCTTTCTTTGCTTGAATTTCCAGGTGAATGCTGTTTGTCCATCGCCAAACCAATCTTTTAGCTCTTCAAGTACATCCACTTTTCTTCCTTGTCCAGGATACTGCTTTATTTTTTCGAGGAGGAGCAATCTGCTTGTTTCTAAACGGGCAAATGCTGCATTTTCATGTTCTCGCTTAATGAACTCCTTTGTCTGCACAGATTATAAGTACCAGGTTAATAGTCAATTGTGAATTCGTTATACTTGGAAGTAGCCTTACTCCAATTTTCACGGAAACACAATGAATCCCACAGTGAAATTGAGTGGCATTGAAAAGCACACTTAAAATTAGAGTTACAGGTTAATGGTTCATTAGAATTTGAATGGAATGAATGATAAATGTACCTGCAGAAACACAAGCATGTCCTGGACATCTTTTAGAGAATCTCTAATAGGAATCAGTCTATGCCTCTCCTCAACCTCCTCAACCTCCTCTGTGGTCTCAGCAATCCCACAAACAAGGCCATGTTGCTCGAAACAATGCTTACAGAAACTGACACTCTCATGACTGAATCTTTCATTAATCCTATCGTGTATTTGCCATGTTCTCTGAATGAGATCATTCAGGTTTTTATTCAGCTCCATGACAATTACTGGTGTCTCTTCCAGTGATTCTAAAATACTCAATATACTTCTTTTTGGATCGTGTTCTTCTTCGTTTCTGACATGTTCAGAACATCAGGAATGTAAAGTAGGCCCTTCCCCATTCCTTTTCTGCATTTGGTGTTTAAAGTCATAATTTGTTATTATTTCATTTTTGTGTGGTATTCCTTCAAATTAAAGTTAATGTTTGTGTTTGGAGCTGAAAAAGGCTTAGCTGTTCATGCCCTACAGTGGCACAATGACTTCCATATGACATGTACAGTGTACTACGTATGCTCGATTACGACAAAATTGTCTTCACCACAGATGTCCCATATATTAAATCTTTCCCTTATGGAATGACATTCAGGAACGAGAGCGAGCAGTGATCATAGTGTCGTGGAAGAGCTTGCACCCTTATAATATGGTCTGTACAAGGCCATTTGTTTCCCTAGTCACAACTTCTGCAATCCATTGCAGTGCAACAAGCGTCATCCTTTTTCGAAGGAACGGAATCTAGCTGCAATTTTTTAAAGGGAGGGGGCCTCAGCATTTGTAATTTAGCCCTCAAAATAAGGTTGTTTAGAGGATAAGATCTTCCTTTTTCCTTGCAGGCTGTTAACAGGTGGACCAGGTCATGATTTTTCAAACTTTAATCGGATAGAAAATGCATATTCTAAACTTAAAAAGCAGACACTAGATGGTAGATACCTTGCTTGATCTTCACACATAGATTGTTTTAGGAGTTATTGGCATTGCCTCCAACTTGAATGTCATTTTCTCCTGTTCTTCAAACGGTTTTATCCACAAGCAAAGAGAAAAGGGTCAATATGAATTTAAAAGAAGGAACAGGCAAATCATTCTGGCCCAGACAAAAACCTTAAGTCAAGCTAGCAAATCTTTGGTAATCATTGGGCAATCAACCAACAGAAAGACTAGAGAGGAACATATTCCTTCACATTTACCTAATTGATGGATTTACATTTTTTGCATTTCAATATATTTACTAAACATGTAGCTTCTGCTCACTCGATCACAAGTGTAAGTTAACAGTACACATTGCCGCCCTTTTAGTTCCTTGCAAATGGCTATAGTTCAAAATTTCTGCTTTACTATCAACTGTGACTTGCAAATAATTGGTTCGTGGAACAAAGATCAGCCTGAGTTCCAGTTCCGCTCCGATTTAAGGATTTTAAACACATTAGTATTGCAAATACAAGATAATTAAGCATGAAATCCATGTTCTTTATCAGGTGAGATCAAAGAGAACTTTGATCAGGAATTTTCTCAACAATAACTTAACATCTCAAGTCCCTACTCTCTGATCAGTTAATCAATAAAAGCTTAGGGCATTTGCTTCATTAGTACAGCTGAAGACATAAGCTGGTTGGTAATTGAAAGGACCTTGCTGGTCCTACCTGTTTTGTTTGCTACGTTTCTTGAATGGATAAAGATCAGAAGCCATAAATAAAGCACTTCCACAGAATTCCCTTTTGCCAAATTATGCATTTTAAATCTAGAAAAAGATCATTCATCAGAGCTTTTTCATGTTCAGTCACACCAGAAACAAAATGATGCTAATTTGATCCCCGCCCCCTCTCCCGTACCACTTTTGGACTTCAGTCAAAAAGTTGCCATTTTCACCTTGTTAGTCTTGATCGTTTAGGAAATAAAATTGCAGCAGCGCATATATCATTGATAAGTTACAACTGAGATGTGATGAAAATTTTGCAACATTTTTAACAGTCAAACATTAGATCATACAACTAGAAGAGATCTTTCTCTTTCTATGTATACGCCCAGCTACTATTGGATCGATTTAGTTTTTCACTAAAGCTTTTCTAACGGTAGTGCTAATCAGCACTGTAAACTGTAAAGGGGCTGTAAAGGGCCAAAAGGACCATGTCCTGCAAGTTGCATTTCACAACTCAGTCTCAGAAACGAAATAATGGTTTTTGTCTCCAGGGAATTAATGAAATGCTGGCTCTGCCCTACATTGATCTTCTGCGCGTTTGGGTTGCCCCAAAGGGCGGAAGAATTAACATTTAACAATTAACCACGAGAGGCAATGCCGACAGAGATCGACAAACATTTGTATCTCTTGCGTCTCAACTCTCATCATTCTACGTAGCCGAAAGTGGTACTTTCCGTACCTATCTGAGCCTGATCCATGGCATTTCCTCTGGACAATATTGATCCACACAATTATTTTCAAATCTAATTGCATATTGTAGTTTAGATGTCTAATTGTCCAGTCCAATCAAAGTTAACTGTCCAACATGCAAAATACTTTAAACTGCATATACAGGCATTAGTTAGGCTCACTAAAAACTCAAAGATGAAGCAGCAGAAATAAAATGACTGCTAAAATGCTTCATATAAAACGTTCATGGAATTCAATGACATGTTGCTTGTGCCTCGGATACTAGTACTAGATCTTGAATCTTTTGTTCTCCTGTCTTCTTCAAGCTATCACAGCATATCTCATCAACGATCCCCCTTCCACTGTTCAAATTCAGTTCTTGGAAAGTTCCCATTACGCACCACTACAATTCTTTGCTAGTAAAGCAACAGAAAACAAATAATTTCCACCCAACATGATAGGAGTCCATGGCAGGTTTTAGTTCTGGCTGCCACAGTCCTTAATTTGATTCGTTATTATATTTCTCAATATTTCAACATGAGAAGGAAAACATAAATACTATGTATTGCCAACGTATGTGAAGTACTAGTACTATTAGATTTAACTTTACAAGGGAAAAATTTAGTTGGGTTCAACCGACATCATTAATATGAAGCTGTATCCAGTCCATGTCTCACAGACAACCAACTTCTGGTTGGTGAATTTAATCTTACAAGAAAAATGACACTCCCTGTATCTTTGACCTTGTTAGTCTTTGGGGAAGTCAAGCCTGAAAAGCGACTGGATAATTTGCAGTAGTTGGCTAGTGATGAACTGTGAGGCATGTAAAAACTGAAAAAGGGACATTGGCAATTGGCCTCGTGGCCCTCGCTGCCCTTCTTTCTCTGCTCTACCAATGACCAATTTTTCCAAGGTGCAAGTTGTTTTGTCTATGTTGGGCGGATTTTGTCCACTTTTTCCCTAGAGCCCGGTGACGATTTTTGTCCTGCTGCCATTGCTTGCATATATACATGTGTATAGTGTATACAGGCTGTAGTCAATCACTATTAGATCTTGTTGGCGGGACCATTGTTTTCCAGAAATTGTCCACTGTCCCAATCTGAGCCTCTCAGCATTCAAACGCATGCTTTATGCCATCTTCGTCAATATTGTGTTTAAGAAATTAATCTCATTTGTTTTCGAATGTTTGCACTCGGAATCTAAGCCATATAACCACAGAAGTAGCAACAAAAAGATTTTTCTGGTACAAAGATCTAAGATCAATGTTGTTGTGGATAATAAGCCTTTACTTCTATCCACAATTCAAACACAGATTAGAAATTAAAAGCCTGAATCTACGCAGGAGAAATATCAAATATCTGTTCCATTCAATTAATATATTCCCAGGTGGACACTCTCTGCAGGGAGCAACAAATTTTCAAATGGTAATCTTATCCACAACCCAATGAAATAACTTACAGGAGCCATAAAAAGTGCTGCCATAAAATATTGAAATGAATGGAAAAACACCATACACTACATTACTCTGACAGCCTTTTAAAACCCCATGCTCATGCACCGCCCAAAAATGAACAAAGAAAATATCTTACCAAACACAAAAACAAAATTTAGCAGGCAAAATGGCATTCAGGATTCTCCAGAATCTCAGTCAGACTGGAATGCCAAACTGGTTCTGCAAATCCTTTGGGAAAGAAAGATGAGGGATTTCCCAAGTTTCCAACAAATCTGGATTGAAACAAAACCTTCATTAACTAAGCATTGATTTTGCAAAGAGGTTGGCTGGCAAATTATTCATGTAGAGTTCACATGCAAAAACTGTACAAATGATGTCCAATTCAGTTAGGTGATGTTCTTGAAACAAATCTCCCATTGACAAAACAAAATATCAACCCAAAGATCCTAAGGAACAATATTATTATCACTAGTTGAGTTCCAACTACTTTGTACAATTGTCTCATTTCCACCATTAACTAGCTACCAGAACCACCAAAGCATAGCCCAGATGAATTCTAGTACTACTAACGAATACTAGGTACCAAGACTCTCAAAATACCAACCATTGAAGCCCACAAAATCAAACTCAAATCAGAATCACGATGCTAACAACTGATCTTCCAAGAAATCGTCTATGTCCAACGCCCAACATGAACTCAAATCATCACAACTACCGAAATCTAACGAAATATCATCAAAATCCCAATTCCCATGTTGTGAATCAGCATCCCAGCCAACAGTTTCATCGTAAATCATGGGTGTCGGACTCCGAAGATTGAAATAGTCATCTAATAAACACTGATCCGTGAACAAACATTCATCCTCGTCTAATGAATTGCTAGAACCATTCACCGCCACTGGCTCAACCGGTCTCCAGTGAACTCCACACTTATTATCCTCTCTCAACACGACGTCGTCATCATTTTTATCTTGTTTACTGCCATCAAACCTTAAAACAGAGGTCGGAGAACAAAGGTTAGTCTCCGACGACTCCTTTCCGGAATCGTAGCCGGAAACTGACGTGGCAGTCGTCGTCGTCTCCACCAATTCAGGTTCTGGTTCCCTTCCAGGCGGCTTAATAAAATTAGTCAAAGCATCCGCCCCACGTATCTGAATTGCGGCTCTGTCGTAAACCATGGCAGCCTCCTCTGCAGTATCATAAGTCCCTAACCAAATCCTAGCCTTCCGGCCAGGGTCTCTAATCTCAGCAGCCCATTTACCCCAAGGACGCTGCCGTACACCGCGATACTTCTTAACATTTCCCTCAACTTGGGTGGCGCAATTCGACAGTGGTCTCTTTTTCTGTTCATTAGAAGTAACCGTCGAGTTCTTCTTCTTCTTCTTCTTCTTCTTCTCTGTTGTAGTCTTCTTCCCTGTCCTCTTCTCCTCAGAAACCGGTGCATTTGAGCAAGAACTGTTCTTTGTGTCAATAATGATCTCGTTCACGTGCTTCCTCGAACGAGGATGTCGAAAATGGAATCCGGGCTGAATCTGGAATCCATCCTCCTCGTCGCTGGACGAGTCGGTGGCATCACAATCAGTGAATTGTATTCTGACAACGCGGGGCATTTTAAAGTTCGGGTCTTTAGTAGTTCCTTGGGCTATGGAACGATGGAAAATTCGATGTTTAATGGGTTGGGAAGCTTTCCAGCTCATATCTAAGTAAAATTTGATCAGAGAGACAAGGGGCAATTACCCCCCTCCCTTTCTTTAATGGAAGTAAAACTGATGACAATATGAGCTATTGAAATGAGAATAAAGAAACAAAAATGGTAGGAAAAAGAGGGTGTGAGCGTGTGAGAGAGAGAAAAGGGGAAGGATGGGAGATTAAGAAGTAAGAGGAATCAACAAGAGAAGAGTTTTGAAGAGAAAAAAGTTGCAGAGAATCAGAGTGAGATATATAAAGAGCTGGAAGTAGGAAGGGGAAGATCCCTATTCTTGGGGGTCAATTAACATATTTTTCGATTTTCGTACGTAAATTTTGTTACTTTTCCTAAAATGGTTTTTGTTTAATTCGAGTTATTTTAGAATTCAAAATTCATTCTTGAATGATTTTATTGGGAATAATATATATATTTTTTTTGGTTTGGTTTTTAATTTGATTTTATCAGAAAAAATCGAGGAATCGAATCATGAATTACAACCAACGAGATTAGTCGTCCGGAGATTCTTCCAAGCGACCCGCCGCATCCCTTTTTATACGATTTGCATTTTAACACGTGGCAATGTGGAGACCCGGTAAACCAAACCCGTATCACTGACCACTCCTACAATTAAGTCCTCTCGATTTTGCTTTTTATTTTTATTATTATTATATATTAAGTCATTTTGCCATTCAATTTGCAGCTTTTTTTTTAAAAAAAAAAATAACAATTGGTGTTTAACAAATTTGATTTTTGAAGAAGAATTTCTAATTTGTACTACTAGCATAGATTTTTCCCCCTTTTTTTCTTTAAAAACTTTTAAATATTAAAAGATAAAAATAAAAATGTAAAATAAGAAACCGTAAAGGGAAAATAAAATGAAATTATAAGGATGTGCTAGAGTTTAAAGCTTATTTATTTTGACAAACAAATGAATTTAAAATTACATTTGTTTTCCACCAAAGTAACCATATTGATTATTTACATTTTTTTATTTGTGTTAATATTACGAATTAAAATTTATGTCCAATTACATTTTGCACAAAAGATTAATATTATCAATAACATAAAATGAAGTGTCGATGTTATAATATATTGTAATATGTCTACTAATTTCTAATGCGATGTTCAATTCTATCATTGATGATTTCCATGCTTTGTAGCTTGAAATTGTAATTTATTTAATTTGAACAAAAAAGTGTTTAAGAAATTTTTTTTAAAAAAAATAAAATCGTTTCGATCCAATGCATTGATTGAGTTCGGTTCTTACTTCTTATGATTCAACCCAATCCTAAAATTTTTTAGGACAAATAAAAAAGTTTAGGGGGTAAAATTTGGGTGGTAGATCCAATGCTTGGGGTCCAAGCAAATGGAAATTAAAGCATGCGGGAACTCCGAAGTACATTGGCAATAATTAGTCTTCTGTTTTCATTGTTTTATCCTATGTGATAATATACAGTAAGATATAATTAGGGGAACAACTCATAGATATAATAAGAGGTAAAAAAAAACGAAATTTTGTGATTAATTTACTATATTAAAGGTAAGAATGTAATAGATAAATACAATATTATTTTCTGGATGTCAATCCTTTTTTCATTGTTTTATCTTAATGTGAACCCTACACTTGTTGCGTGAGCTGCAAGGAAATACCGTATAATAGATGTGTTAGGAAAGAAACTCATAATCATACTCATAATCATATCACTCTTCAATATTTAGAACAAGAAAAGATTATAACTTTAATCGATTATAATTTTTTTTAGAAAGAAAAAGGGGTTCAGTACTCTTGAGTGACACTATAAATTTTATCCGTTTGGACAACGGCATTTTTATTTACAAATAAAAAAAGTTATATTGGAATGTGTGAAAATTTTGGTGGGTATTTTTTTGATAGAAAAAAAATTTTTGAAGGGAAAAATAAAAGGGAAAATTTTTTAAAATTATGTGAGATGAATTTGAGTGAGAAAATTTGAATTCTAAATTTTGAAATAAAAATGTATTTGGATAGTTTGTTTTTGTTTGAGAATTTTTTTATTTGCAAATGAGATTTTTCTTTCTAAACAGACCCTTACTTTCGAGTGAAATTCCCAAAGTTACACTTATTAATAATAATTACATAAATAGATGTGTATAGCCTGTAATTAAAAACTCAATATAAAAAATTTGTACACTCAAGTCAATAGTGTACCGATAGATGGACTATTTTTGTAAAAATATATATAGAGAGAGAGAATACAGGAACACATTTATCAATAAAAAAATACACAATATAAACTAATGCTAGCTAAACTTCACAATATATGATGACGTATTGGGACCGATGAGAAATGTTAATATTATTATTCATTAAATTTTAAATGATAATTGAATTGATTAATTTGATGAATTTTCTTCCTATAGTTGGTCAACCAAGCTGATGCCAATTAATTTTTGCCAAATGTATTAATTAATTGGCTTTGACCAAATGGCATAACATAGAAATAAAATATCAGTTTGACTGGTTGGTGTGGCGGGTGAGCGTTTAACCATAAGGTTACGAGTTCCAATCCCCTGCTGACACCTTATTGGTTTGTCTAGTACGGTTTACAGGGTTTACCCAATGCGCATCATTGGTAGCGTTACAAGGTTTACCCAATGCGTTACAGGGTTTATCCAATGCGCATCATTAGTAGCGGCTGCGAGTTTCTTGGCCAATAAAAAAAAATCAGTTTGACTGTTTGAAGATATTTGTTATTCTTGCACCCCAAGTCTCTAAATATAGGTAGAGTGGATCAATTCAGCCAAATGAATTAGTGTTTGATTAAGTTAATTAAGTATATACGTCACTTGCCATGCCTCTTCGAGTTTAATAGATTATATATCATCTCAATTATTAAATAATTAAGACAAAGAGAGGATTACTTTTAGACCCTAAACGCCACTTAGCTTGGAACCCAACGTCCCAAGTCTACAAACAAAGGCTAGTCTAGTAAATTAGAATTAGCGATCGAGGAATTTTTAGCCTTAGACAAAAATTCTATAACACTTATCATTGTAAAACGACGTAAGGTATTAAGAAATTTCGATTCCACTAAAATTTTGCACTATATCTCTCCACCGTAGTCTCTTAATTTACACTGCTAATTTAATTATGTGAAATGAAGGCATTTTGACATATTGGTGGTACCACCAAAACACACGTACTATTTATTGATACGGTGTTATTGTCAGGATACGCATGCACATGATCCATAGCCGTGCTGCTGTTAAAACTTGGGGTTCAAGCATCGGGATCTCATTGGTCAAAGCCACCGCCATGAGGATCATCCTGTCGAAAAAATTCTCGTCAGTTTACCAAATCAATTAAATAAGGCGTGAGCGAACTGTGAAGTACTAATGATCCTTTGAAAACAACACAAATCACCCAAGCATGTTGGGATTAAGTAGGTCACGGGTTCAATTCCCACTTCTGTCATTCCCTTTTCCTCATTCCCAAGACCACTTGATTCGGAAGCCTCACCCCGCATTGTGTGAGACACACATTTGTAATAGATACATTTGATTTGGGAACCTCACCCCGCATTGTGTCGCATTGTGTGAGACACATATTTGTAATAGATACATTAGTATGATGAGACCATTGTAATATAATAGGATACTTGTAATAAAATAAGGATGATTCAAAAAAAAAAATAAACACAAATCCATATCGGATTGCTTCTTTTTTTTTTTAATATTATTATTATTATTATTATTTTTAAAATCATTTATCACAACCCCAATCTTCAAACCTAGCAATTAGCAAAACGTGATTCCGCATCCGTATAGATTTTACACTATTTTGCATTTTATGTTTTGAAAAGTATACATTATAAAGTAAAGAGTGTCGTATGAAAACTCTCGCATATATAAAATCGAAAAAGAATCATGCATATAAAATATACAACCTTACCTTGTATAACTGTGACTTCATAATCTCGTAATAACAATTTTTACCAATACACCAAAACTTCCCTTGTATTGGAAGAAAAATATATTTTAAAAATAAAAAATATATATATGATATAAGATGACAAACAAAATACAACCTTAAACACCTAGTTCAGCTAAAAACTGCAGGGCTGGTTGATAAGGGCCACCAATGGCCTCTACAACTAGAAACCCTGCAACCTAGGGCAGTGTCTATACACATTTTGACGAAATATTTCGTTCACTTCACTTGCCAAAAGGCCGCATCACCTCCAGCCAAAATAATCAATTATATTGGTGCTGTCCTAGGTACAATGCATATTGCCAAAAAAAAGTTCTGCTTGACGAAACATTAAAGGAGTAGAGAAGTGGTACAGGTTAACATAGTTACTTTTGGAGCAAATTCAAGATGGAAGAGGAAGCATTTACCACTACCCTACATTTGTCCATTACAAGGGCACACAACACAAAACATACACTTCCATTTTTTACATCCACATGCGGCGCCCCTCCTACAGTACTAGCCCATTGCATATTTCTGCGTCCAGCTTCTTGCAGTTGCCTCATACTTGGCCCTGTCAGTCTTGTACATGTGAGCGATCTCTGGAACCAGAGGGTCATCTGGGTTTGGATCCGTCAAAAGTGAACAGATAGAGAGCAAAACCTGAAAAATAACACAACAATCATCCATCATTCCCTACCCGAGAAAAATATGAGGTCACAGATATAGCTATTAAATCGAGTTGTTATGCACTTTTGTACTCTCAAAAACTGGAAACTAGGAGAGTTTTTTCATTGTGATCTAATCAGTCCAAACATCTATCGCAGTCAGACGCTTGGGTGATCATTTAGAGTTTGGACAGGTGGCCTTGTGCAGCCATGCTATGCTGGTTCCAAAACTTGTTTGAAGTTGATTCATCAAGATATGGTATCATAAATGAAATCTGCCTATGTCACAACTCGAGATATTTGACAACAGTGAAAATGAAAGGCTAAAAACCTGTTTTAGAATACTTTTTGGTACTAATGGAAGAATCAATAGTTAATAACATGAATCCAATGATTTACATAAACTATTGCAAAATGAAACTCATTTCATTCTGAATGTAAAAAGATCTAAAGCATAAGTAAAGCTTACCTTAGAAATAGTCAAGGCAGGGCTCCACTGCTCCTTCAAGATATCAAGGCATATACTACCATTGCTATTTATATTTGGATGAAACACTTTTGTCCTGAATGCAACCTGTTATACCAGCACAATGAGAAATGAAAAAATATATATATGCCCTTCAGAGAAGTCTGAAAGTTTTGGGCCAAAAACTATTCTCCTGATCACATTTATCGTGACATGGCATGCATCATAGTGGTCAACCGATACCATGCTTTCACAAGAAAATATCAGTTTTGCATACTACTTTGTAGCTTATATAAGCTGTCAGATTATTACAATCATTTCAAAATATCCAAGAAGACAATGACTTCTATTGAGTACCAGATTGCAATAAGATGAAGTACAGGCCAAATATTTTTGCATGTCAAAGGTATGCATTCACAGTAGAAAGCCTAAACATTACCAACAACATAAGTTTCTGAATTTAACAGTAAAAAAGAATATATTTAACCTACTAATCACATTGCAATCAAACTGACACTTATGTTCCACATGTTCTGGCTCAAGAAGACAATATCAACACCCAGGTGTATTGCATGCTCATACTTCTAATAGCACGTAAACAAGGCAATTGCAGAGAATCCAACATATCAGCTTTTCTCATCTTTCTTTATTACCTAACCAAGTTTTCACTAGACCATAAATAACAATATATCTCAATCATGGGCTAAATTTCCAAGTTAGTGAAAGATTAAAGCTACCTGTGATTGGTATCGGATGCATACCCAACCAACAATATAATTAAAGATGGCATCACTGGAAGGAAAAAAAAAATTGACCTTAGAGACTTAGACACAGATATATCTTCCTGAAATAAAGTCATTGGTGTCTTAGGGAATGAACTGTGCATGGACACCACTATTTAACAGCTCAGGTTTCATTTCGCTGTAGTTGGTAGCAGAAATTGCAAAATGATGTGACCAAATACAGTTACAAAGGCCATCCAATGGATTTAGCAACAACCTTCATAAGTCCAAACGAACAGCAACTGAAACAATAAGAATTCAAGGCATACCTTGGGAGGCTTGAAGGGATAATCAGGAGGAAAATGAATAGTCACCAGAAATACTCCCCCAGCATAAGGACTATCTGGGGGCCCCATGATCGTTGCTTGCCAATGAAACATATCCTCAGCGACAGGACCTGTAAGCAAATGGAGATATATTAGTACTCTTCTATAGCAAAAGAGAATTTTTTTTTTCCCCCTATTAAGAGAGATTTTAAAATGACTTCTGAAAGAATTGCACACAATTAGGTTCTTGGAAAGAACCAAAACGTAGAAAGGGTTGTGAATCCTGCCAAGGGACTGCATATCCAATGAAAATGCCTTTGACATTGAAAACTTGAATTGCTTAATGACCACTATAGTAACTCCACACACATACTATATGCTTATTTTCGTCAAACAACAAAGTGTTGTGTAATAATGTGAATTGTCGGAGGGTGGGATCAAGAAGTCCATTCTTTGAATGCTAAAACTATTGTGTGCATGATTTAACTAATCTATGCAAAAATGTACAGCCATTTAGGCCCTCCAAAATGAGGGCCTGTATTCAGCGTGAGCAATGGCTGTTATGGACTTGATTTTCAAATTGCAAGATAACTTTAAAGTTACATAGTCATAAGCCGCAGAAGTCATTTGCTGAATTTAATCACGCATATGTCTCGTATGTTTATAATTTTGTTTGCAAAAACAATCTTCTAAATCATTAAGCAAAACACGAATATCTTCATCTTTATTTCCGCACAACTTTTCTGTATTATCCTGGTTAGATAGATTGCAACAAATTAGCCACTATCTCGCCCTTTACAACATAATAGCATACAAGCGTAAAACTTTACAACTTTGATCCGTATATTTACGTCAACGCATGCATGCGTGTAAAAAGCTTTTAACTTCAGAAGCCTTCTTTCTTCAAGAACAAACGGAAACACAAACAAGGATATATAACCATCAAACTTTCATAATTTCTTCATGAATGAACCTATCAAACAACAAATGGAACCCAACACAAAAATCAAACATACAAAACATGCAATAAAAACCAAACCTTTGTTCTCACCAAGATATGACATGTAAACAAATCTAAAAACACAGTATATACACAAGAAGGGTACCCGCGCTGCAAGAGGTCGGAGGATCTTTCTGAAGATCTTTCAGCTCCTTCAAGATCCGTTTGGAAGCCATCCTATAGATTCAATCCCACCAACCTACCTACAGATCTGATAACAAAGATAAAGAATAATAACAGAATCAAAGTTTAAAAAACAAGACAAACAGGAATTTTTGGATATGAAATTTCAAATCTTTGGCATAAAGATTGGTGCTTTATCATACCCAAATGTGATTGGGAGATGGGATTTGAGTGCTAAGATAAATTAGTCCTGTTTTTGGAATTCCTGTCCCAGCCGCGGATTATTGAAGGCTGTGAACATTAGTGCCAGCACCCATCTGACGTTTTTTAATTTATTTCTATATTTAAAAAAACAAAAACAAAACAAAAGGTGATGGCTGTGGTTTGATTGACATGACCTGGGTGCCTACTCAGACCCAGCTGGCCAGGTCTTACTGGTGGGATGGATTCCTTGTGTCGCCGGTTTGTGGGTCCATCTGAGTTTTATTCTTCAGATTTTTATCTCATATTCATATTTTTATTTGGAAATCATTACAAATTAAAAAGATGATGATCCCTCAAGTAAAATGCAACATTTTCTTGTCCCAAATGGCACCACGACACTGACGTATTATTTTGTTAAGGTAATACTTATTATGTATAAATTTTTAGTCTTTATTGTTCTTGCTTTTGATCAGTAAAATGGATAAAAAGAGCGCTCATTGGGAATCGTAGGTTCGTAGTCAATAGGAATCTTAGACTTTGTATCGACAAGAGTTTTATTGACATAACACCTAAATTGATCCTTCACATGTTATCGAATAATTTGTTTAGCCTCTTACTTTTAAAGTAAATAAATATTTCATCATATTTTATGAATATATCTTTTTAATTTTTCATTACTACTCCATTTATTTTTCTGTCAAAATAGTGACGAAAAATTAAAATAGTATATTCATAAAATATAAGAGATCATTTGTTCCTGTTTTAAAAGTGAGAGATTAAAAAGATCATTTACCAATATAGAATGAATCATTTTGGGGTTATCTCATTTTTATTTACAAAAAATTAACTTTTCTTAAATAAAAATAAAATATTCAAACATATTTTTATTTTAAAATTTAAATTTTCTCACTCAAATTCTTCTCACATAATTAAAAAAAAATTCTTTCTATTTTTCCCTCCAAAATTTTTCTCTATAAAAAAAATTTATCAAAAATTTCACACATTCTAATATAACTTTTTTTCAAATAAAACACAATCCAAACTAAGCCAAAAATTCAAACATGAGGGATGAAAGTTCAAAGCATTTGGTGAATCTGAGAATTTAAGAGGACCTGGCAATAGAAAAGATGTGAAGCTACTATTCATGATTGGATTTTCATTTAGTGATGGTATTGAATGTTGTTATATTTTTTGTGTGCCATTTTATATTTCACGAGTTAGCGTAAATTATATGATTTATTTTTATATTTATACTATTGGTATTTATTTTCATTTTAGTTAATTTTGATATTAAGTTTTCTTTTTTTTGTATTAAGCTGACATCTTGATAAAATTTTATATTTTTTATGTTAAAAATTTAAAATAAATATGATATAATAACAAAAAAGTGAATCTTTAATATTCAAATTTATTAAAATGAAAATGAATATCAATGGTATAAATATTAACACAAATTACAAAATTTATACTAAATTCTTATAGTGTGCAACATACAATTACATATAAAAAGTATAACAAGAGATTTATTGTGATTAATATAAATTAATATACTAAATTATTAGAATGTGTAATATACAATAACACACAAAAAGTGTAACAAGAGATCGATTGATGACAAGGTTGTACTATATAAATTAATATAGCAAAGCGTAAATTTTTTATACAAAATATGCACAATTTATGGGCAAGTTTATCTGCTTTTATTTTTATTGACTTATTGCATGGATTTTAAGATGTAACGATTGTGTACAATCTTTAGTCGAATTGTAGAACTGAAATGGTTGTTCTCTCACTTGGCACAAACCACGGCCTCAATTGGAGTTTTAAACAATTACTAAGGAAAATTGCAAAATCAAGCCTTATTTAGTCCTGATGATGCTAAGGGAACAGCATACTTCATTTCGAAACAACATACCATCAAACCTCAATTGGAGTCTTCAACAATTGCCAAGGAAAATTAATCCACAAACTATGAAAATCACATTCCCACCTGGTTGACAAATGAACAGTTTAACAGTTATTACTGAATAGATCAATATGTTAGCGTACAATAACTCATTCATTTGATGTTTTGTTCACACTGATATACAAAGAACACAGCCTAGATATGGTAGCCAAGGGTTATACCCTCCCTACCGTATGATGCTGAATTCTTGTAGTAACACAGTGGGATTGTAATTGTAGTAGTAGTATCAAGTATGTTCACATTGGGTTCAATAGGCTTCTGCAAGTCTGCAACCACTAGGATCTATAGTGAAGAGATTTACAAGGTTTTCAGCAAATAGTCTTGGGTGCTGACAAAGTGTGGCATCTTGAAATGGCATGATTAGGTCCTTGTTCAAGTTAATATACATCAACCCTGCAGACAGCCAAAAGAAAAGTGTTAATGATTGTATTACATTGACATGGTTAAAGACTGGTTGAAGCAATAAGCCTCCGCAGTTGTCTGATCAGAATGATAGCCTTTTTCTTCTTCAAAGCAATTCTGCATGTACCAAAGGTCAAAGTTGCTAAATCAAGCTGAGTAAACTGTTGGTTTTCTTAGTGGAAAATGGTCAAATAGAACAAAGATCAGTTTTATGCTTGAGGTCAGCAAGAATAGCTAGCCTTAAGTGATGAGAAAATACTTTGTTTGGGCATCTTTGATGTCCAAAATCCTAGGCAATTTTGCCAGGAGTCAAGGTTTCTTTAATTCAGAAGTGTTATCTGTAATTTCCTTGCTTTTACTACCCTTTCGTGATGAACAAATGCAGTAAGTGATCACTTGGAATTCAGAATGCAATGAGTTGGAAGAATGAGTACATACATGTCAAACACGATAACTTTGCATGTGGGCATGTCACCATTCTGAATCTCCTTCAAACTGGAAGCACCACAAACAACATTCACCGCAACAGGCCCAGTGCTCAATCCATTAAATTCGGCCCCAATTCCAGTTCTGAGCTCCACAGTCATCATCAAGCTCTTGGCCTTGAATTGCGCTTTCACCCTTTTAGCATCCTGATCATTCAACACCTGCTTTCCCTTCATTATGAACTTCACAACTGTCACATTGTTCCGCCCTTGAGTAAATCCTGGTACAGTTTCCTGACCCAGGTC
Source organism: Gynochthodes officinalis (assembly GCA_020080225.1). Taxonomy (NCBI): domain Eukaryota; kingdom Viridiplantae; phylum Streptophyta; class Magnoliopsida; order Gentianales; family Rubiaceae; genus Gynochthodes; species Gynochthodes officinalis. The sequence goes on from CM034616.1 coordinate 29,404,472, forward strand.
CAAATCACCACTTAGGCCATTGCCATTCAACAACATGGCTATCCTACCATAAACAAACTTGATGTTTTTGTTAGCATTCGTGAACTCAATGCTGGCATCTATTTGTGACTCCAATGCTGGGCCATTAGGGGTGTTGATGACATTGAATTTTTGGACCTTGAAAGATTTTAGGCCAAAATTCGGGACTTTTGGCTCACACCAGAGGTAGAAAAATCCACCAAATGAGATGAAGAAAAGCGTGAGGAGGATAGTGGAAATGGCAAAGCAGCAGCAGAACCTGCAGCAACAATTCCTGCTCTTCCTTTCTGGATAAAATGATGGCGGAAGGATCGGTTTTTGCAACGGTGGCGGCTTTTGAGGTGGGAAGCCTGGCTCTCTGTATCCTGGTGGTTTTTGCAAGGGTTTCGTCTCAGACATTTCCAGCTTCCACAAGTCCTCTGTTTCTCACCATATTTGAGACAAATTAAATTTCACTACAATACATGCTGAAGCTTCATTGTGATATGAAAACAACCAGAACCATAATGACGAGTCTGCAAAGGAAATGGGATTGGGACAAGACCATAAAATGCCATATATAAGCTAAATTAAGAAACTGGTTTTCATAAGTATTTTGGATGACATTGTTCAAGAATTCAATCGGGGTTTATAATTTATGTAGAGTTTCATCAAGCATAATCAATAACAAAGGTAACAAACGAAAGAGGGTGCGCATAAACACCAGTATCATGAATATTTACCTTGAAGAATATGAGAATGTTGTCTTAGAATTGGTTGACTACCAATTCCTATGGACCCTGATAATTTAAAAGTTCAAGAAGATATTTAATGTAATGCCGAGATAATGAATAAGAAAGAAACTCTACCCAGAAAGAAACATACAAAAACAGTGAGGTTGGAGGGGGAAGAAGGAGAAGGGGGAGGGGAAGCGGAAGGGGAAGGGGGGGAAAGAGGGAGGGGGAGGGAGGAATTTTTGACAGGAGTGTCTGTTTTGTGTTTTGTTAAGTTGCAGGGGATGGAGAAACGGGGGTATGCGATTAGTGGCAGGAATTGAGCTGCGATATTAACGCGCGGTTTTATTAGGTAAAAACAGCTTAGGCCCTCGGGGATTTAGGCTCTCACTATGGTGGAATTTTGCTCAAGGAGTTCAATTTTTTTTGAAGATTTTTACAAATCTTTAGACGGACCATGTCTAATTATTGTTAACATACAAGTTGTAAATTTTTTGTGATTTCTAGAAAAAGTCTTAGCAAATAAGATTTCTTGTCAACTCAAACTTTGCAGCCTAAGTGAAAATGGCTGGTTGTTTGTCAAATACTTGATGTGGCAAGGATTTCTACAACTTTTTGACTTTAGGCAATGGAGCTCCCTTAGCTGTTACGAACTGCCTTACTTTTTGACTTAGGCTATGGAGCTTGCTTTAGTTGTTATGAACTATGAAGTATTAGCCAGGATGGCTCAACATTTGGATTACATGAATTCTTGGCAAGGAAAATGATGATGCACCAGTACATGTATTCAGCCATATAGATCATACTTCTACTTCAACAAGATGCCTGGTCTATTTACTCGCCATCCCCATTTGCCCAATGTCAAAGCAATGCCGACTGCAACTAAATTTGGTTACTTCATCTCTTGCTTCAACTGGATGCCTTTGTGCTGTTTTAAGTAAATCCAACCATTCTAGCATCAAGGCTTTTGCTACTAAGCCAAATCCTGCTCTGATCTCTTCTTAGCCCTTTGATATGAGAAGGGTTCAAACATTTTTTATCTTACACCAGGTTTAGCCACATACACCTCCATCTTCTTTCGTTCTCTCTTTCCAACCAGCCCTACATGTTGAGGAATCATACAAATTTGACAGAAGAACAAAACTAGAACCCACCAAGCATCCAAAAAGAGTGTGAATGTGTAGCAAAGTACATCACATGCACCACAAAATCACAAGGTACAATACCAAAACTATGCAGAAATAAGTTTCATATCTTTGTATTCCAAGATATACCAAGGAATAGACAACTAAATACACAACCCAAAATCCAGCAGAGCCCAGTTTGATTCATGTTTCCAGCCAACCGCATAAAGTAGGCAATGCTGTGACTTAAATAACTCACTCTCAGACCAAAGTTTATCCAGAAAAATAACCTCCACCTACACTGAAAAATTAAAAAAGAGGGTGGCTGGGCAGGAGAAGAATATTAATGAAAAACAAAATCAGGGAAATTGTTTTGCTATTCTAAAATTTTATAGTCAGAAGTAAAAAATAGGGAAATTTGATTAGACATCTGTTTTTAGGGTACAAATTTGATGCCTACTTAGGGAATTGTCTAGAAGATTTGACATCAAGCACAAATTTCCTGTTTTTTTTGAAAACAAATCTGATCTGAGGCGTCTCTCAAGAAACTACTACGTCAATAATTTCCTGTTCCGTCTTCGGCTGAACTGGGAAGTATTGATAGTGCAGTTTCCCTCCTATGTGGCCTAGACCTTCTTCCACCATTTAGGTCCTCTATGATAGACTTTTTTAAATAAATAAAAACACACACACAACAAAACAAAGCCAAAAACAAAAACAAAAAAAAAAAAAAACTGTGCTCATCATAAAAATAGATGGACCAATTTCCGGATACAAATATGAAAGCAACAGGAGAGTGATACGAATTCTAAACTTAAAAAATAAAATTGGAAACAAATACCAGGTCCTAGTATAGTCTTATAAATTGAACTAATTCTTTCTTTAACAAGACACTAACTCCAAGTTTAAAGAAGAGTCTTGCTTTTGTCCACTGACACCCGAAGGATCAATCCAAAACTCGATTGTGAATTGGACTATTTCCTTGGAACCAAGAAACATGCTCAAATTGTTGAGGGAAAGAGACTCAACAAGATAGCTTAAACATGAACCTAAAAGCTATCCTTAAAAACTCAAAGCAAGTTCTGAAATTAGAACTCAAAGAAAAGTAAAAAACTCTTAAGTTTGTATTGATAAAAATTGTGGTTGTTTGTGTGGCTAATAGCCTTATTTATAGATTTAACAATGGTTTGGCCAAGGAGAACTCCATTCTTTAGAAGTATTAGAACTCCTTGCCTTTTAAGAAACTAACTACCTAAAGAAACAATTACTAAAAGAAATACTTCCTAAACTATAATCCAAATGTGGATTGGATTAGCTTGTTTTCGGCCATGGAGCTTTCTACTCTTGAATTGGATTTGGAAGTTTATCTAATCATCATGGCTATGGATTTGGAAGCTTCTCTAATCACCTTGGCTGTCCTATCGATCATGAAGTATGATTAGAAATACTTGGCTCATCATTTACAATACTAATCATAGTAATCATAGTGACATATTGAGAGCCGGTCTTCATTGCCTCATCCTTCGTTGTTTCCTTAGATTGAAATTCAGCTATAAGAGTTGTTAAGGCAGCTTGCATTCTCTTAGTTCTTGATCTAGTCAAAGGACCTCCAATGCTGTGTAATGGATCAAATTGTGGACGCCTTGTAGATGAAACTTTGGCAGCTTCATGTTGTGGAGTTGTCTCGGCTTGTGTAGTTGTCTCAGTACTTAGGTTTCCATCAGAGAGAATTAACATACCACTGACAACATCACCACTAGCACCACCTCTAAATGTAAATAGTGCATCTGGCTGATCTGCAGCGACAGTAAGCAAGTGAAGTTTCAGAAAACTAAAGGCGTTAAGACCCAAACATAAGTGAAGGAAATTAGAGAAGTTTAAAATGCATAGAACAGCCCAAGTATTGATTCAAATCAATTATAAGCCGTGCATTCGACAACCTTGTTCATGTGTTACAAATCAGAACCACTGAGTGATAAAACTATTTAAGTAATCATGTATAAAACCAGAACAGGGAAAAGGAGAGCATACACGCTTTCCAGGACACCATAAGCATATGATGAACCAGGACCAGCAGAGAGTCTGGTTCCTTTGTGCCGTTCCCCTTCACTGTCCACATAAGACCACACAAAGACATAAACCATGACTCATAAGATTAATAAGGCTGATGAAAAATCCCCTAAACCAAGCCAAGACTAATTCCATGTAAAAGAAGCAGTTAATAGTACCTTTTCAACCCCACCCAGCAATCATTCTTCTTGCCAGCAAACACATTCCACAGTAAGAATAAAGAATGTTGGCCAGCAACTTTGATGCCCCTGTACCAAAAATGTTTCTCCTGTTCACAAGTTCATGGAGGCTGAACTAGGATATACAAAGAAACTAATCAATCTTTGCACAGCCAGAAAAAACTTTGCTTTCTCTTCTTTGGGGGATTTACATACCTGACTGATGGTAAATGTCTGTACTATTTGCGTTTATGCAAGGATCACAGTCAGTTCAGTTCTCAAATACCAGTTCATCTGGACTCTATAATGCTCGACCCGGCAATGCTTTTCAAGCCTCTTCCTTCTGCAATGCCTCTTACAGTAGCTACTTCCTCCCATTTTTCTTGTTCAGCAAACAGATTTGACACTAAATTATATGCTCTTGGGTTCTGAGGCTCCAATTCCAGTAGCCTCCTTCCTGTTATTTCCACCATATTGGTATTTCCATAAATTCTGCAAGCAGCAAGTAGAGCACCAAGTGCAGAAGCATTTTGGATCGCTGGCAGACAGTTTAGCAAGCTATATGCTTCTTCAAGGCGCCCTGCACGGCATAATAAGTCCACCACACAACTGTAGTGCTCTTCTGAAGGAACTATGTGATATTCTTCTCTCATAGAGTTGAAAACATGTAGACCATCCTCTACCATTCCAGCATGACTGCAAGCAGAGAGTAGTGACGTCATTGTTAACTCATCAGGAACAACCTTATCCTTTTTCATCAGTTCAAACAACCTGAGTGCCTGAACACAGTCCCCATGCATCCCATATGCTGATATAATAGAATTCCATGTTGCCAAATGCCGTTCAGCCACAAGCTCAAACAAATTTCTAGCTAAGTTTAGTTTTCCACACTTACTATAAGCCATTATTAAACAATTGACAATAGATACGTCTTCATCCAAAGACACTCGATATACATGATTATGAGCTTCTCTTGCAAGACTTAGACATCCAATCTGAGCCAATGCCTGAAGAAGACAGACTAAAGTCACAGAATCAGGGTTTAGTTTTTCTTTCTGCATCAGACGGAAAAGAATCAGAGCTTCATCAGCAAGTCCACTGTTAACATGAGCCATTATAATCGATGTCCATGACACCAAATCCTTGTTTTCTATCCTGTGAAAGACTTGCCTTGCATGATTTACAGTGCAGCACTTTGAGTACATATTGATGAGTTGATTGGCTACTTCAATATTTGTTTCAAATCCATGCGTGATCACAAATCCATGGATACACTTACAGTCCCTCACACCTCGAAGATTAGACACCGCAGCAAGAACATTCAGGATTGTACTTGCATTTGGTCTCAAACCAGATCTCAGCATTTCACTAAATTCCTCTATGGCCTGACCTGAAAATCCATTTTCAAGATAACCACCTATCATCACATTGAAAGAAACATTATCTTTAGTGTCCATCCTGTTGAAGACTTCCTTGGCTTGAATTAGGCTATTACACTTGAAGTACATATCAACTAAGGCTGTGGTAGCCACAAGATCAAGCTCAACTCCATTTCTTAGGGAGTAGCCATGAATACTCTTGCCTCCTGCCAAATGCCCAAGATATCCACAGCTCAACAGAACATTTGCTAAAGTAATCAAATCAGGCACAAATTTATCTTGCACCATTTCGAGGAAAAGTTCCAAAGCCTTCAGCGGCTGCCCAAGTTGCAGATGACCAGTAATTAAAGCATTCCAGGAACCAATGGTTTTTCTGCTCATTTTACTTAAACAGAAGGCCGCCTTATCAGGAAGCCAGCACTTCAAATACATGTCCATTAAACTCGTTTCAAAGACTTCATCTGACAGACCAATACCTCTCCTGATAGCATAGCCATGAATTGAGTTCCCCACTTGTAATGCTCCGAGGAATGATGCGGCTCGCAGTAAACTAACCAGAGTGACACGATTTGGCTCAATTTCTTCCCTCTGCATGTACCGTGCCACTCTAAAAGCCTCACAAGCACGACCATCACCAATTTGAGCATATGCAGTAATCAATGAAGTATGAACAACAACATCCCTGTCAATTATTTCATCAAACACTTTATCTGCTTGGTCAATATCTTCAAGTTGACAATACAAACCGATTAACGACGATCCCACAAATTGGTCAACATTCAACCCAACTTTAAAAGCATCCGCATGAATACTTTTTCCCAAATTTAAACTTCCCAGCTCGAGGCAACTTTTCAACGCAAATGTAATTGCTGAACCACTAATCCCAATGTCTCTACGTCTTAATTCCGCGTAAAGCCCCCGGACTTCATCAAAATGACCGACTCTAAAGTAACCCACAATAACCGAATTCCAGAGATAGAGATTATTAGTAATGATTTTACCAAAAACCCATTTAGATTCTGTTAAAAGTCCCAATCTTGCGCAAGAATTAATAAGCTTTAAGCCCAAAAGGCTGTATTTCTCGAGGCCCTGAGTGAATATGCAAGCATGAATCTTTTTCAAGGAATCAACGTTGGGACAGTGGTCCAGTAAAGAAGCAAATTTTTCTGAAAGAAGAGAAGAATCGTAAGACCGTGAAGCTTGTATATTAAAGTTACAGAAGAACCGCGAATGAGCTTTGATACAGGCCAAAATCTCCGACTTTTCAATCAAGGAGGGAAGCATCCAAGAGAGAAGTTTTTTCATATTCACTACACTTAGCTGGCCAAAGAAACTCAGAAAAGGCAATCATCTTTTTCTGCTGGACTCGGAGTGATCATTGAATATTCCACTGACGGCGGTATAGTTCGTTGACAAATCATTGCTTGGGCAGTTGGACCATGCTATTGCAGAAATACAGAAATCCTGGCATTTAGAATGGAGATCTTAAAGAAATTAGTGTGTACCGATCTATTGCACTTTTAAAATATATTTTTTAAAATTTTTTAAAGATATTTTAAGTTTTTTAATATATTTTTTTATTTCACTCTTGCTATATCCACAACTATGAAATGTATTATGAAACACAAGTTATACATATCTTAGGTTACATGGATTTCAAAATGTATTTTTATATCTTTTAACATAATTTTTTATATTTTTAATATAATTTTTATCTTATAATCACTTTATCAGAAAGTTTAAAAATATATTTTGAAATGTAATTTAGTCTATATCAATGTTATTTTGTTCATTTTCTATTTTTACATTTTTGATACAAGATTGTGAAACAAAATTGGCTTTAAAAATATAAAATTTATGTCAAAAATATAAAAATACAAAACAAAATATGTATTTATGTACAAATCTAAAACAGACCCATCACAGGTTTCAATTTCGTCTTAGGACCTCTCTAATTTGGCACAATGGGATAGGGGTAGCAATAGGTCATGTTTCGGGTTCATGGGTCATGTTTTGATATGAGTATTACAAATTAATTATGAATTCAAATAGGACCTGCGAACCTTACTTGTTTTCATTTTCGTGTCATGTTTTCATGTTAGGTTCATGTCGCATTTTGTGTGATAATTTCGTATTGTGTCATAAATTGCCGCCCCTAATGGGATTGATATGAAATAAGCAATATTCCTCGTGACTAGTTATTAGTTCTTACTAAATAATCTGGATATGATGCAAAAGAGAAGTTATTTAATGTACAATGAATTTGTTTTTTAAAGTTTCGATTTTTATCGAAAAATTGAATACTATAACTCACGAAAATTTCAAAATTTTAAACTTTTTACCATTATTTAATAGTTCTTACTAAACCAAATGTATAAGATGTAGAATAGATGCCATGTAATTATCTATTAATATGATTTTCAAAGTTTCAATCTTCAACGAAAAATCAAAAACTATTTTCCATGAAAATGTCAAACTTTTAAAATTTTAATTTTTACACTTATCTCAATTATTTTCTATTTCTCATTAAATCAAGTGGATGGGATGTGAAATAGAGACTAATTATTTCACCATTAATTTGATTTTTAATTTTTTACCTTTAGTCATTAGTTCTCATTAAAGTAAGCAGACAGGACGCCAAATACAGATCATTTAATGTCATACAAATTTGTTTATCAAAATTTAAATTTTTATCGACAAATTGAAGGCTATAGAACACAAAAAAGTGAAATTTTTAATTTTTAATTTTTTCAATTTTTCATCTTTAGTTATTAGTTTTCATTAAATTATGCAGATGTGATGCAAAACAGAGGCCATTTAATGGTCAACAAATTTCTTTATCAAAGTTTCGATTTTTATCAAAAAATCGAAAGCTGTAACTTACGAAAATGTTAAATTTTTTAAACTTTAGTTTTTTAAATTTTTTTAACTTTAGTTATTAATTCTCATTGAAACAAATGTATGGGATGAAAAATAGAGACCATTTAATATTCAATGATATTGTTTATCAAATCATCAATTTTTATCAAAAAATCGATAGCTATAACCCACGAAAACGTCAGATTTTTGAAATTTCAATTTTTTCTATTTCTCACATTTAGTTATTAGTTCTCACTAAACTAAATGGATGGGATGAAGAATAGAGACCATTTGATGTTCAACAAATTTGTTTTTCAAAGTTTCAATTTTTATTGAAAAATTGGAATTTATAACCCACAAAAATGTTAAATTATCAAAACTTCAATTTTTTTCAATTTTAACCTTTATTTATTAGTTCTCCTTAACATAAGTGGATGTGATTCAAAATAGAGACCATTTAACATTCAACAAATTGGTTTCTCAAAATTTTTATTTTCCAGGAAAACGAAGGCCAAAACCCATGAAAATTTAAAATTTTCAATATTTCAATTTTTTTCAATTTCTCACCTATTGTTTTTAGTTATAATTAAACCAACTATATGGGATACAAATTAGATTCCATTAAATGTGCATGGAATTTTTTTCATCGAAAAATTGAAAGTTATAGGCCACGAAAAACTCAAATTCCTAAAACTTCAATTTCTTCAAATTTTCAATTTTAGTTATTAGTTCTCATTAAACAAAGTAGATGGAATGCAAAATAGAGACTATTTGATGTTCCATGAAATTATATCTCACAGTTTCGGGTCTTATCGAAAAATTGAAGGTTATAACTCACAAAAACATCAAATTTTCCAATTTTTAATTTTTAAAAATTTTCAACTTTAGCTATTAGTTCTCATTGAACTAAATGGATGAGAGCAAAATAGAGACTATTTAATGAAAAACCGAAGGTAATAACTAACGATAATTTAAAATTCTCAATATTTTAATTTTTTAAATTTTCACCTTTAGTTTTTAGTTCTCATTAAATTAAGTAAAAGGGATGCAAAATAGAGACTATGTAATGTTCAACAAAATGATTTCTCAAATTTTTGATTTTTATTGAAAAATCAAATGCTATAACCCATGAAAATTTGAAATTTTCAATATTTCACTATTTCAATTTCTCTCTTTTAGTTATTAGTTTCACTATTTCAATTTCTCTCCCTTAGTTATTAGTTCTCATTAAACTATGTGGATAGGATACAAAATAGATACCATTTAATGTTCAATGAATTTTTTTTCTCAAAGTTTTGGTTTTTATCAAAAAAATCAAAAACTATAAACCATGAAAATGTCAATTTTGTAAAATTTAAAATTTTTCAATTTTTTACCTTTAGTTATTAGTTTTCATTAAAATATGTATATGGGATGCAAAATAGAGACCATTTAATGTTCAATGAATTTCTTCTTTAAAGTTTCTATTTTTCTCGAAAAATCGAAGGTTATATCCCACAAAAACATTAAATTTTTGAAAGTTCAATTTTTTCAAATTTTTAACTTTAGTTATTAGTTCTCATTAAACTAAGTGTATAGGATGTAAAATAGAGGTCATTTAATTTTCAACGCAATTATTTTCAAAGTATTAATTTTTATCGAAAAATCGAAGGGTATAACCCACGAAAATGTCAAATTTTCAATTTTTCAATTTTTCACCTTTAGTTATTAGCTCTCATTAAACTACGTGGCTAGGACGAAAAATATTGACCTTTTAATGTTCAACAAAATTATTTCTCAAAGTTTAGATTTTTATCAAAAATCCCAAGGCTATATAACCCATGAAAATTTCAAATTTTCATTATTACAATTTTTTATATTTTTCATCTTTGGTTATTAATTTTTATTAAACTATGAAGATGGAATACAAAATAGAGAGCATTTACTACCCGTGGAAACTTTTCTCAAAATTTTGTTTTTTATTGAAAAATATAAAATTATAACCTACGAAAATGCCAAATTCTTAAATTTTTTATTTTTTCAATTGTTCAACTTTAGTTATTAGTTCTCATTCAACTAAGCGGAAGAGATTCAAAATAGAGACTAGTTAATGTTCCATGAAATTATTTCTCAAAGTTGTAATTTTTATTGAAAAATTAAAGCTTGTAGTCCACAAAAATGTCAAATTTTAAAAATTTCTAATTTTTTTACCTTTAGTTATTAGTTCTCATTAAAATAATTAGACCAGACACAAAATAAAGTCCATTTAATTTTTAATGAATTTGTTTATCAAATTTTCAATTTTTATTGGAAAATTGAAGATTACAACCCAAAAAAAGGTCAAAATTTTAAAATCTCAATTTTTTCAATTTTTCATCTTTAGTTATTAGTTCTCATTAAACTAAGTAGATGGGATACAAAATCGGCACCATTTAATGTTCAACAAATTTTTTTCTTAGAGTACTGATTTTTATTGAAAAATCAAAAGCTATAGCCCATGAAAATATCAAAATTTCAATTTGTCACCTTTAGTTAGTTGTTCTCATAAAACTATGTGGATGAGATACAAAATAGAGACTATTTAGTGTTCAAAAAATTTGTTTCTCAAAAATTTGAAGGTTATACCCCAAGAAAATATCAGATTTTTAATTTTTCAATTTTTTACTTTTAGTTATTAGTTCTCATTTAACTAAGTGGATGGGATGCAAAATGGCGACCATTTAATGTTCAACGAATTTTTTTTCAAAATTTCGATTTTGAATGAAAAATCGAAGGCTATAATCCACGAAAATGTAAAATTTTTGAAATTTTCAAATTTTCGCCTTTAGTTATTAATTCTCATTAAACTAAGTGGATGAGATGCAAAATAGAAACTACTGATGTTCCATGAAATTATTTCTCAAAGTTTAGATTTTTATCAAAAAATCGAAGCCTATAATCCACAAAAATGTCAAATTTTCAGCATTTCTACTTTTTCAAATTTTCAACTTTAGTCATTAGCTCTCATAAAAATAAGTGAACGAGATGAAAAATAGGGTCCATTTAATTTTTAATGAATTTAATTATGAAACTCTCAATTTTTATCGAGAAATCAAAGCTTATAGTCCATGAAAATGTCAAATTTCAATATTTCTAATCTTTAAAATTTTCAAATTTGCACATTAGTTCTCATTAAAATAAATGAATGGGATGAAAATAGAGTCCATTTAATGTTCAACAAACTTTATTGTCAAAGTCACAATTTTTCTCGAAAAAACACAGGCTATAGCTCACGAAAATGTGAACTTTTTAAATTTTCAATTTTTTCAAAATTTCACATTTTGTCATTAGATCTCATTAAACTATCTGGATGGGATGAAAAATAAAGGGCATTTAATGCTCAATGAATTTGTTCCTCAAAGTTTAGATTTTGATTGAAAAATCAAAGGCTATAACCCACAAAATTAGCAAATTTTCAAAACCTCAATTTTTTCAATTTCTCACATTTAGTTATTAGTTCTTATCAAATTAACTAAATATGACACAAAATAATGGCCATTTAATGTACATGGAATTTATTTCTCAAAATTTTGATTTTTATGAAAAAATCACAGGCTATAGCCACAAAAAAAAAATCAAATTTTCAAAATTTTAATTTTTTCAATTTTGCACCTTTAGTTATTACTCATTAAACTTGGTGGATGGGATGCAAAATAGAGACCATTTAATGTTTAGCAAAATTATTTCTTAAGGTTTTCAATTTTTATCGAAAAATCAAAGTTATAGTTCACGAATGTCAAAATTTAAAATTTTCTAATTTTTCAAATTTTCAGCTTTAGTTATTAGTTCCCTTAAAATAAGTGGATAGGATGTGAAAGAGAGACCATTTAATGTTCAATGAATTTGTTTTTCAAAATTTAGATTTTTACGAAAAAGTTGAAGAGCCCATGAAAATGTCAAATTTTTTTATTTTCTATTTTTCATCTTTACTTATTAGTTCTCATTAAACTAAGTGGATGGGATGAAAAATTGAGACCATTTAATATTCAACAAATTTGTTTGTCAAAATTTCAATTTTGATGGAAAAATTTGAAGGCTATAACCAAGGAAAATGTCAAATTTTTTAAATTTTAATTTTTAAAATTTTTCACTTGTAGTTTTTAGTTGTAATTAAACTAAGTGGATGAAATACAAAATAGAGACTATTTAATGTTCCACAAAATTATTTTTAATGTTTGATTTGTATCAAAAAATTGAAACATAAAGTCCATGAAAATGTAAAATTTTTAGGGTTTCTTATTTTTCAATTTTTCAGCTTTAGTTATTATTTCTCATTAAAATATGTGGACGGGATGAAAAATAGGGTCTATTTAATGTTCAATAAATTTGTTTTTCAAAGTCTAAATTTTTATTGAAAATTTTGTGGTTATAGCTCATGAAAATGTCAAATTTTTAAATTTTCAATTTTTCAGCTTTAGTTATTAGCTCTCATTAAACTAAATGGAAAGGATGCAAAATAGATGCCATTTAATGTTCAATGAAATAATTTCTCAAAATTCCAATTTCTATAGAAAAATCAAAGGCTATACCTCATGAAGATTTGAAATTTTTAATATTTTAATTTTTTCAATTTGTCACCTTTAGTTATTAGTTGTCATTAAACTAAGTGGATGAGATACAAAATAAAGGCCATTTAGTATACATCGATTTTTTTTCCTCAAGATTTCCATTTTTATCTAAAAATCAAAGGCTTTAGCAAACGAAAACGTCAATTCTCAAACTTTTATTACTTTAGTTATTAGTTCTAATTAAACTAAATGGATGGGATACAAAATAAAGACCATTTAATGTTCCATGAAATTATTTCTCAAAGTTTCAATCTTTATAAAAAAATAGAAGGTTATAGCACACGAAAATGTCAAATTTTCAATTTCTCACCTTTAGTTATTAGTTCTCATTAAACTATGTAGACAAGATGCAAAATAGAGACTATTTAATATTCAATGAAATTATTCCTTAAATTTTCGATTTTTATCAAAAAAATCAAAGCTACAACCCACAAAAATTTCAAATTTTCATTATTTCAAAATTTTCAAATTTTCACAATTGGTTTTTAGTTCTCATTAAACAAAGTGGATAGGACACGAAATAGAGACCATTTAATGTACATGAAATTTATTTCTCAAAATTTTAAATTTTATTGAGAAATCAAAAACTGTAGCCCACAAAAATGTCAAATTTTCAAAATTTTAATTTTTCAATTTTGTACCATTAGTTATTAGTTCTCATTAAACTAAGTGGGTGAGATGCAAAATTGAAACCATTTAACGCTCTACAAAATTATTTCGGAAGGTTTTCGATTTTTATCAAAAGAAATAAAAGCTACAGTCCATGAAATGTCAAATTTTTAAAATTTCTAATTTTTCAATTTTTTAGCTTTGGTTATTAGTTCCCTTACAATAAGTAGATAGGATGTGAAACGGAGACTATTTAATGTTCAATGAATTTGTTTCTAAGAGTTTCGATTTTAATGAAAAGGTCGAACGCCATATATAGTCCACAAAAATGTCAAATTTTTTAAATTTTCACCTTTACTTATTAGTTCTTATTAAACTAAGTGGATAGGATCATTTAATGTTCAATGAATTTGTTTTTCAAAATTTTGATCTTGATGGAAAAATCGAAGCTTATAACCCACGAAAACGTCAAATTTTAGAAATTTTAATTCTTTCAATTTTTTATCTTTATTTATTAGTTCTAGTTAAACTAAGTGGATGACATGCAAAATAGAGACTATTTAATATTCCACGAAATTATTTATCAAAGTTTTTATTTTTATCGAAAAATCAAAGCTTATAGTCCACGAAAATGTCAAATTTTCATGATTTCTAATCTTTCAATTTTTAACCTTTAGTCATTCGTTCTCATTAAAATGTGTGGATGAGATGAAAAATAGAGTCCATTTAATTTTCAGTGAAATTGTTTCACAAAATCTCAATTTTTATTGAAATTGAAGGTTATATAGTCCATGAAAATTTCAAATTTTTTAAATTTTAATTTTTTCAAATTTTCACCTTTAGCTATTAATTCTCATTAAATTAAGTGGATCAAATGCAAAATGGAGACCATTTAATGTTCAACAAAATTATTTCTCAAAATTTCGACTTTTATTGAAAAAACAAAGGATGCAACCCACGCAAATTTGAAACTTTCAATATTTTAATTTTTTTTATTTCTCATATTTTGTTTTTAGTTCTCAATAAACTAAGTGGATAGGATAAAAAATAAAGACCATTTAGTATGAATAGAATTATTTCTCAAAATTTCAATTTTTATTAAAAATATCAAAGGCTATAGCCCAAGAAATGTCAAAAAAATTTCTCAAAATTTCAATTTCAATTTTTTAAAATTTATAACTTTAGTTATTAGTTCTTATTAAACTAATTTGATGGAATACAAAATAGAGACCATTTCATGTCCATGAAATTATTTCTCAAAGTTTCAATTTTTATCAAAAAAATTAAGGTTATAATCTACAAAAATGACAAATTTTGAAAAAAATACAATTTCTTAAATTTCTCACCTTTAGTTATTATTTCTCATTAAACTATGTGAATGAGATGCAAAATAAAGACCATGTAATGGTCAACAAAATTATTTCTCAATGTTTCAATTTTTATCAAAAAGCCACAGGTTATAACCTACGAAAATTTCAAATTTTCATTGTTTCAATTTTTTCAATTTTTCACTTTTAATTATTAGTTCTCATCAAAATAAGAATATGAGATACAAAATAGAGACCATTTAATATACAAGGATTTTTTTTCCTCAAAATTTCGCTTTTTACCGAAAAATCGAATGCTATAGCCAACGAAATGTCAAATTCTCAAAGTTTTTATTTTTTAAATTTCATATCTGTAGTTATTAGTTCTCATTAAACTAAGTGGATAGGATGAAAAACAAAGACCATTTAATGTTCCATGAAATAATATCTCAAAGTTTCGGTTTTTATCCAAAAATCGAATGTCTCACGAAAATGTCAAATTATGAAAAATACAATTTTGTAAATTTCTCACCTAGTTATTAGTTTCGATTAAACTGTGTGAATTGAATGTAAAATAAAGACCATTAAATGTTCAATGAAATTATTTATTAGTGTTTTGATTTTCATCAAAAAACCAAAGGTTATATAACCCACGTAAATTTCAAATTTTTATTGTTTCAATTTTTTCAACTTTTGACCTTTAGTCATTAGTTGTCATCAAACTAAGTAGATCAATTACAAAATAGAGGCTTTTAATGTATATCGAATTTTTTCCTCAAAATTTCAATTTTTATCAAAAAACCAATGGCTATAGCCCACAAAATGTCAAACTCTCAAAATTTTTATTTTTTAAATTCTATAACTTTAGTTATTAGTTCTCATTAAACTAAGTGAATGGGATGTGAAATAGAGATAATTTAATGTTCCATGAATTATTTCTCAAAGTTTTGATTTTTATTGAGAAATCGAAGGTTTAAACCACAAAAATGTCAAATTTTGAAAAGTATATTTTTTTAAATTTCTCACATTTAGTTATTAGTTCTTATTAAACTATGTGAATAGGATACAAAATAGAGACCATTTAATGTTCAATGAAATTATTTCTAAATGTTTCAATTTTTATTGAAAAACCAAAAGTTATATACCCACAAAAATATCAAATCTTTATTGTTTCAAGTTTTTTCAATTTTTCACTTTTAATTATTAGTTCTCATCAAACTAAGTATATGGGGTACAAAATAGAGACCATTTAATGAACATGGAATTTTTTTCTCAGAATTTTGATTTTTATCGAAAAATCAAAGGCTATAGTCACAAAAACGTCAAATGCTCAAATCTTCAATTTTTTAAATTTAACAACTTTAGTTATAATTTCTGATTAATCTAAGTGGATGGGATGCAAAATAGATACCATTTAATGTTCCAAGAAATTGTTTCTCAAAGGTTTTATTTTTGTCAAAAAATTGAAGGCTATAACTCATGAAAATTTAAAATTTTCAATATTTTAATTTTTTCAATTTATCACCTTTAGTCATTAGTTCTCATTAAACTAAGTGGATGTGATGCAAAATAGAGACCATTTAGTGTACATCGTATTTTTTTCTCAAAATTTTGATTTTTATCGAAAAATCAAAAGCTATACACAATAACATCAAATTCTCAAAAATTTAATTTTTAAAATTTTATAACTTTAATTATTAATTCTCATTAAACTAAGTTGATGGGATTCAAAATAGTGACCACTTAATGTTGCTTGAAATTATTTCTCAAAGTTTTGATTTTCATTGAAAATTTGAAGGTTACAACCCGCGAAAATGTCAACTTGAATTTTTTTAATTTCTCACCTTTAGTTATTAGTTATCACTAAACAATGGTAGATGGGAGGCAAAATAGATGCTATTTAATGTTCAACAAATTGTCCGTCAAAATATCCATTTTTAGCAAAAAAACTGAAGGCTATAGTACATGAATACGTCAAATTTTTAAAATTTCAATTTTTTCAATTTTTCACCTTTAGTTATTAGCCCTTATTAAGCTAAGTAGACTGGATGCAAAATAGAGACAATTTAATGTTCAACAAAATTACTTCTCAAAATTTTAATTTTTATCGAAAAACCAAAGGCTATAACCCATGAAAGCTCCAAACTTTCATTATATCAATTTTTTAAAAATTTTCTCCCTTAGTTATTTGTTCTTCTTAAATTAAGTAGATGAGATACAAAATAGAGACCATTCAATATACATGGAATTTTTCTTCGAAATTTTGATTTCTATCGACAAATAAAAAAACTATAGCTCACGAAAAAAATGTCAAATTTTTAGAATTTCAATTTTTAAGTTTTATAACTTTAGTTATTAGTTCTCATTAATCTAAGTAGATACGATGCAAAATAGAGATCATTTAATGTTCCATGAAAATATTACTCAAAGTTTCGATTTTTATCAAAAAAAACTAAAGGCTACAACCCATGACAATTTGAAATTTTCAATATTTAAATTTTCTCAATTTCTCACACTTAGTTAATAGTTCTCATTAAACTAAGTTGATGGAATACAAAATAGAGACCATTTAGTGTACATCAATTTTTTTCTCAAAATTTCAATTTTTATCGTAAAGTCAAAGGTTATCGCCCACAAAAATGTCAAATTCTCAAAATTCTTATTTTTTAAATTTTATAACCATAGTCATTGGTTCTCATTAAACTATGTGCATGGACTACAAAATAGAGACCATTTAGTGTTCCATGAAATTATTTTTCAAAATTTCGATTTTTTATCAAAAATATCGAAGGCTATAACCTACGAAAATATCAAATTTTCAAATTTTCAATTTCTTGCCTTTAGTTATTAGGTCTCAATAAACTATGTGGATAAGAGGCAAAATTGAGACTATTTAATATAAATGGAACTTTTTTCTCAAAATTTCAACTTTTATAGAAAAATCAAAGGCTATAGGCCACGAAAACGTCAAATTCTCAAAATTTTTAAAATTTAAAATTTTATAACTTAGTTATTAGTTCTCACTAAACTAAGTGGATTGGACCCAAAATAGACACCACTTAATGTTCCATGAAATTATATCTCAAAGTTTACCTTTTTCTCTCAAAATTTTAAAATTTCAATTTGTTACCTTTAGTTATTAGTTTTATTAAACTACATGGATAGGATGCAACATAGAGATCATTTAATGTTCAATGAAACAATTTTTCAAAGTTTCAAATTTTATTAAAATACTAAGGGCTATAACCCACGAAATTTTTAAATTTTCATTTTTTCAATTTTTCACAATTAGTTATTAGTTCCCATTAAACTAAGCAGACGGGATACAAAATAGAAACCATTTAATAGACATGGAAGAATTTTTTCTCAAAATTTCAATTTTTATTTAAAAATCAAAAGTTACAGCCCACGAAAACGTCAAAATCTCAAAATTTTCAATTTGTTAAATTTTATAGCTTTAGTTTTAATTTCTCATTAATCTAGGTGGATGGGTTGCAAAATAAAGACCATCTAATGTTCCACGAAATTATTCTCGAAGATTTGATTTTCAATTATTCAATTTTAGTTATTAGTTCTCATTAAACTAGGTTGACACGATGCAAAATAGAGACAATTTAATATTTAATGAATTTGTTTATCAAAGTTTTTATATTTCATAAAAATTTAAACACTGTTGCCCACGAAAATGTCAAATTTTTAAAATTTTAATTTCCTCAATTTTTTACCTTTAGCTATTAGCTCTCATTAAACTAGGTTAATGGGATGCAAAATAGATGCCATTTAATATTCAATGAATTTGCTTCTCAAAGTTTTGATTTTCATCGAAAAATTAAAGACTAGCCCCAAAAATGTTATATTTTAAAATTTTCAGTTTTTCCAATTTTTTAGCTTTAGTTATTTGTTATCATTAACCTATGTGGTTGGGATGCAAAATATAGGCAAGTTAATGTACAACGAATTTGTTTTTCAAAGTTTCAATTTTTATCGAAATATCAAAAATTATAACCCATGAAACTATCACATTTTCAAAATTTCTAATTTATCAATTTTTTGCCTTTAGTTATTAGTTCTAATTAAACTAAGTGGATGGGATACAAAATAGCGGCCAATTATTAATTTGATTCTAAAAGTTCCAAATTTCATCAATAAAACAAAGGCGGTTACCAACGAAAATGTCAAAATTTCAAATTTTATATTTCTTTTTATTTTTACAATTATTAATTGCTTCTCATTAAACCAAATAGATGGGATACAAAATATTGGCCAATTAATGTACTGTGAATTTGTTTCCCATTGTTTCAATTTTCATTAAAAAATAAAAAATTATAACTCACGAAGATATTAAATTTTTAAAATTTCTGTTTTTTTCTATTTTTTTACCAATATGTTTTAGTGCTTATTAAATTATGTAGATGGGATGAAAAATAGATGCTATTTAATATATAATGAATTTATTTCTCAAAGTTTCAATCTTTATCAAAAAAACCAAAGACTATAACTCATGAAAAATGTCAAAAATTTCAAAATGTCAAAATTTCTAATTCTTTGCCTTTATTTGTTAGCTCTCACTAAACGAAGTGGATAAGATAGAATGTAGGGCATGCAGTGCTGTATTAATATAATTCTCAAAGTTGAAGACTATCCCGCACAACTGTCACATTTTCAAAATTTTAATGTTCACACTTTTTTTCCATTACTTTTTATTTCTCTTTAAACCAAGTAGATGGGAAGCAAAGTAGTAGCCAACTATTTCACTCTTAATTTGATTATCCAAGTTTTGGATTTTTGTCAATAAATTGAAGATATTGCTTATGAAAATATCAATTTTTCAAAATTTCTATTCATTAAATCAAATGGATGGGATGCAAAATATAGGCCAATTAATGTACTATAAATTTCTTTTTCAAAATTTCAATTTTCACCGAAAATTTGAAGACTATCACCTACAAGAATGTCAAATTTTCAAAATTTATGTTTTTTTTCTATTTTTTTACCAATTTTTTTTTTCAACATTTAGTTCACATAACTAGAAATAAAAATAGATTCCCGGCTGTTTGGTTTCTAGTTAGAATTGGAATTAGCTTAAAATTAAATATATTTTATATAGATATTAGTTTGAATTTTATAGAAAATTTCAACACTTTGAAAATGTTATAAAATAAACATTATGAATAAGTTAAACAAGGAAAAAATTATAAAATTCAACTAAATATAATAAAAAAATTCAACAATATAAATCAATTATATTTCTAATAAGGAACCAAATGCACCCTTAGGGACTCCTCATTTACATTTATATTAAGTTTTCATAGGAATTTATAATTTTTCCATGTCAAAGCATTTTGTGAATTACTAAAATATTTCATGTATATCATCAATCACTTTTTCATCACAATGTCTTTCATATTTTGTTTCGGAAGTATTGCATTTGTGATCTCAAACTTAATTTCTTTGGGGAGGTCAAACTCATTCATTCTTCAATTTAAAAGAGTATAACAGTAACCCGTAGGGAAATTTTTTAATAAATTTTAAACTTTTTTTGATGTAATATGGGATTTACATAGTTGAAATTGCAAAGGAAAAAATGATTATAAATGTTCTCTAATTTATTTATTTTTTAACATTTCCTATTGTGAATATTATTGCTCGGAATAAATTAATAAAAAAATTTGATTTAATCTCCAAAAATCTGAAACTATAATTCCATCCAATTTTAAGCCCACGTCAAATAGCCCATCTCTTTGAAATGCCAAACCAAAAATCCAACAACTTGGACAGTGCAAATGAGGCCGCCATAAGAAATTATCAAACTTTCGTAAAGCCCATCGTCTGTAGCTCCCCTCAAATAAATCGAGCTTCACCCTTAGCAGCAATGTCGTTCCCCCTCCATGGTGACAAGCTGCAAAAGGCAAAATAAATTCCGAGAAGGGATCTCCTTGGAGTTGTGAATAACTGAGATGGAGTTCGTGAACCCAGAAGGCCTTCGCTTAGATGGCCGTCGTCCTTTGGAGGTTTCTTCCTCAATATTTTAATTTTTATCTTTTGTGCCACTGTCTTTACTCTTTAGTCGTTTTTGTAACTCCATTGTAAAATTGCTTCGTTTATTTGGTGTATTTCTGTTCATTTTTTTCTTGTAATGCCAGATGAGACAGCTTCGGGCAGAAATAGGAGTCGTTTCTAGAGCTGATGGGTACTTTCATTTTTTTCCCCTTTCTTTGACATTGATGCTTCAGTAGTTTTCTCTGTGTGTGTGTGTGGAAAGTGTAGGTGTAAGTTTATGTTTTGAAAAAGAGTTTAAATTTGTAGTAAAGAATGCGTTTTCAGAACTTTTTGGACCTAAAAGCAAGTGGGCTTGGCCTGATATGTGCTATATAAATGCAGCTCTGCTGTTTTCGAGATGGGCAACACTAAAGTGATTGCTGCCGTTTATGGTCCTAGAGAGGTAAATAACCTTTGTCAAGCTCATGTTTCTTGTTCTTATTTTGGTCTAGCTTTATGGATTTATGATCATTTTGCGACTATTGGGTTTTATAGATTTTGAGGAAATCCCCCTAATTACCCGTAGGTTGAACAACAATGAACGAACGCGAGTGTCTTATTTCTTCAGCTATATCTCAATGTGGCAGTCCATATAGAGGTTTTTTTTTAAAAAAAAAAGAATATCAAGCTTGAGAACTAGTAAGCTGGTTCATGTGAAAGCCACAAGAAGAATCGTAGTGCTCTCTTAATGCTAAGAGATATGATATATTCTTTCTACATTTTTTGTTTCATTGTAGAGAGAATTGTGCTACATGTTTTGATTTTTGCTCTCCTCTTTTCAGGTCCAAATTAGAAGCCAACAAATAAATGATCAGGCTGTGGTATTTTTCTTACATCATTAATTCTTAGATGCTGGGGTACATCTGTTTTTTCACTATTCTCTTGATTCCATAATGTAGTGTTGAAATTTGTTTAGGTGCGCTGTGAGTACAGCATGGCTAACTTCAGTACTGGTGATCGCGTGAGGAAACCAAAGGGTGACAGGTAATGTGCTTCATCTCTCCAGAACTCACCCAAACCCCCCAGTTTCATCCATTATGTCTTTACTTGTTACATTGTCATGATGTGATTTGTCTTGTGTGAAGTTGACTTTTGAAGCTTTCAGCTTGCATGTATGCTTTTGTGGATAATATAAGGTGTTCTTGTGATTATTTTATTTTCTAAAGGGAACTACATCTAAAAACTTTTTTGGCATTTTCGTTGTTTCTTAGTTGATATATGTTGTTGCAATTGATGTAGTAGTTATGAATATGGAAATTGAAAAGTTAATCAAATTTTTGAACTTCATGGTATGCTTTCAACAATGGGAAAAAAAGGGTAGATATCTAAACTTGCTTCGACATCTTTATATAATTTCTTACAAATTTAGAATGACTATCAATTGTTCTTTTCTTATTAAACCTGTATTCCTGTGGCATGCAGGAGATCCACAGAGATTTCACTTGTTATCCGCCAAACAATGGAAGCTTGCATAATGACCCATCTTATGCCGCGTTCTCAGGTTCTACATCTACAACTCATAAAAACAGATTTGAATTGAGTCAATGTCATTTTTTTTTCTCAAACCATGTAAGCTGCTTTGCAGATAGATATATTTGTCCAAGTTCTCCAGGCAGATGGAGGTAAGCTGAATCTAGTTGGGTATCCATTTGTTTTTTTAAGTTGTTTGACACAATTTACTTCCTTTGTGGTATTGTACTCCAGAGCTCGACTCCAATATCCATTTAGAGTAATATCTTGGTCCATCTTCCACAGTCATACATGTGTTTAGTTGTTTGATATGCTTTAGGAACAAGGTCAGCTTGTATAAATGCTGCAACATTGGCACTCGCTGATGCTGGTATTCCAATGCGCGATCTTGTTACTTCCTGCAGTGCTGGGTATCTTAATGGCACTCCTCTTCTTGGTAGTCATCAGTCAGTTAGCGCACTTTTCTGAATTGAATTCTTTCAATGTGTTAAAACAACATAATTTACTGGAAGCTTCTTAAATGGACAGATCTTAACTATGTTGAAGATAGTGCTGGAGGCCCTGATGTCACGGTTGGAATTCTCCCAAAGTTGGACAAAGTGACCCTACTTCAGGTTTGTTCGAATTCTAAGTAATAGTACCATAAGTAAACACAAGAAATATCTAGATTGCTTTTTCAATTGCTATAGTGTGCTCTCAACCAGCAATAGCTAAAGTACACAATCGGGAAATGGTGTGAACCTTCCACATTGCTGTACTTAATATATAAATTTTGTTCTCAGTATGTTTCAATAAGCTGCTTGTTAATACTCATTTTACTGACTTAAACATAGTTCTTGAGCTGGAATATCTCTTTTGCTAGAATTTTTTTACATCCTATGTAGCCTTTATCTGGGACCCTCAAATTGTTTAGTATGCCTATTTGAAATTTTCCAAAAAAAACAATCTTGGGTAAACAATCCAATTAATCCTCACAAAAGGGTAAAAGCATTAAACTTTGTTCAGTTTCTCATTTGCCGAGTGCAGTTCATTTCATCCTTTAAACTTATGGGTGGCTCTAATCCCACATAAAAAGCGGCAGTTGCTTCTTTTTCAACCTGGACTGTCTAGCAAATTATTGTAATTTATTTTTTTAAATGTAGATGGATGCCAAATTGTCAATGGATACATTTGAAACTGTGATGCAACTTGCTGTAGAAGGCTGTAAAGCTGTGGCCAACTACATTCGGGAAGTAAGAGCAATTCACCATACATCATCTTTTTCTTGCTACTTTCTTGTCTGTTTCCTGCACCTTTTGCACTGATGTTTTCTTTTTGTTTTTTTTTCTCCAGATATTATTAGAACACACCAAGCAATTAGAATGCCGCCGGGGTGCATAGTTGCAGCCATGGGAAGGAAATTTGTCGAAGGATCAGAGACACCTAACACAAAATTGTAGAGTATGTACTCATGGACTTTCAAGAACAAAAGCAAGCCTTGGTTGTTCATCTGATGCCGGAAGAGGGATGGAGCTCAGTTTGTAATATCCTGAGAGATTGTCTAGAAGTTGTAAATTGGTATGCGGGCCTCCTGATGGGAGTTTCTTTTTTTTGGTTACAATTTTCTTTTTCTGCCAGTATAGGAGTCAAATTTAATTCTAGTGGTTCAACAAGCATCTGTTGACTTGAAATTTATGAGTTGTTTTTAGCTTAAGAATTTTGATTGACTGTAATTTTCTGAACAAAGCAGATTCTTCAGTCAAATATTGTATCATGAAAGCAGATTTCAAAGTCAAATATTGTTTTTGTTTCCCTAAAAGTGAGATTCTCTAGTCTGTCTCCTTTTTCATCTTTGGGTTTCTCTGTAGCTTGGGATAGGACAACAAAGTGAAAAGCAATCCATTTTGTATCATGCACGCATAACACAGATAAATCTGCATGTATCATTTGTTGGATACCAATGGCCCAACAATCAAGATTGAAAAATAAATAAGGCAGAGACATTAAGAAAGAGTCTCAACTCCCAGCGTTGGTTGCAAGAGAAGCCTTTTCATTACTGAAAATCTGAAAGCAATTATGTGGAAGAGAAGCCAACTTTACAAAATATTGGCCATGGGAGGAGCACATCCTAATAGCCTAGTCGGATATACAGTAATATTGCACCCAGCTACATCTCAGACTAATATTCGAGCAAACCAAAAAGCCCCACTTAATTTCTTGGCCACTGCTTTGATTATTTCGCCCACGCACTAAATCTGGAATCAAGGTCATCACTGCAAAAGCTTGATGGTACAACTGCAAGCTCCACACGTCCAGTCCATTCCTCTCCTGGCTTCAAAGTGATGGGTTTCTCTATGGCTGCAGCATCTACACATAGCATATGTTTGAACTCATCATCACCAAAATCCGCCATTGCTTTGGATTTCTTTTCCCAGGGATTCCACACAACTGATAAGCACAGAAGACATACAAATTTTAAGGACAAGAACCTAGAATTACAAGTGTAAAGTAGTAACCATTGTCTCAAGCATCGCTCATGGATTTTAACAAAGATTGTGGCCTACCAAAAGATTTAACATTAACTGTGGAAGTTCGATAATTAAGAATTCAGAACCCAACTATTCTTTCCAGTCACTATTGAATGAGGAAGCAGCAAAGTATGATTCTCAGTTTTCCATCTTTGGTGAAAGAATATTTACCAATATCTGGCAGCCCCTCCTTTCTTATGACGAATGTCCGCTTTCTTTCATGATCAAGAACTGCAATGCAATTGGGGGAACTAAGATAAATGCGATCCACCTGCAAGAGAGTCAATTTCAGATATAATTTTGTGAAAGCTGTTAAGACCTCTCTCAGAACACTGAATATTATGTACAGATGGAGATGCAACTAATGAATGACATACCCTTCCTCCCAACTGAAAAATACCACTGATAAAAGCTCTCATATTAACAAAATATGCTCTATAAACAAGATCACTCCCTTTCCACAAGGCTTTCATCCAAAATCAATGAATAACAAAATACAGATGCATAGGGATAAAATACACAAACGACAATTAATAAAGTAATGACAAGCCCAAAGTTTCAGGAAAAAACAAGAGAACTTTCATCATCCAACCTTAAAGGCAACTAGCAAGCAACAATAACTCATCTGTCCATGAATTTAAAACACCTCAGGTCATTACACAAGTTAAAGGCCAGAAAAATTTTAGGAAATTAGAACATTTACTGTTGTTTGTTGGATTATACACCCTGCCATGTTTGTGCCATTCAGATATTCTGTTCTATCCACAAACATACAGGGGAATGAAAACCATATTCCATGCAATGTAGGCTGAGGAAAGTTCACCTCAGATTCAAAAGTTAATGCATCTCCTTGCTCAGTAAAGCGTTCTCTTTGGCAAAGGTTGTCTAGATAGTCCAGAGTTTCCAACCCTTCTATCCTTACTTCACTGTGGGCACAGTTCAAGTGGAAAATTTATACAAGAATGGGTTAAAAAATAAAAGTAACCAAGTATCAAATTCAGTGTTTGACAATGGTAGAAAATTTTAGTGGAGAGTTACAAGAGATAAAAATTGCACACCTTATGTCAGAGATGGAAAAATAAGTATGGTAAGCAAATGAGAAGCTGTATGGTTTTCCATTGATGTTTCTAATACGTGATATCAAGGATAAATTCCCATCAGATGCAAGAGAGACCCGAAGACGAAACTCGAAGCTGGAGACAAAGAAAACTCTCATTTAGCAATATTATATATTACCTGGCAAGGATAATAGATCTTAATAGTCAAAGGCACCAACATCCTAATTGAAATAGATAATAAAAGACCATCTAATTTGGATAATAAAAGAGCCAATATATTGCCAGTTGAGAGAATCACATTAAAGCATATTACTTGAATATCTCAGTCACAAGAGTTTATTAATCAGTTGGATGACACGACATATTCTGAAAGCAAAGACATGTTTCAACTTCTTTTAAATTACTCTAAACCAACTCCAAAATATACATTTTTATAGTACTCATTCAGGTTGCTAAACGAGTTCAAGAATTGTGTTTCACAATTTCAGAAGCTGTCAGACACATAACTCATCTCCAAATCATACCTGTGAGGCCAGCACTTAAGATCATCTTCTGATGGTTTAAGTAGCAAGTCTATAAATGATTTCCCATGAGAAACACTTGGGTGCAGAGGTGGAGGGTCATAGTCAATGCTCCAAACTTTGTTCCTTGCGAATCCATGTTGCTCAAGTGAACCACAGCTTCCAAACTGAAAGACCATTGAAAAATCTGAAAAACTAAGTTGCTAATACTAACTCCAAGTGATCCATCACATTCATACTTACAACACTACATACCTGGGGGAAACAAATGGGAATCCCTCCACGCATTGCCTTTGGAGGTTTAAATATGGCCTGCACCATTATGTTACAAGGATATTCTTTAACATCTAGCTATGACAAATGAGATAGACAAAGAGGTGAAGTTTCAATTGATACATAAGCTGAAAGAAAGGAAAAAACACTTGCTATTTGAAGCTTAGTCTCAGACCCAACCACACAACTGATGATTATGGGACTCAATTACAGTGTTCCCACTTTCCAGGCCACTATAATGAATACCTCATCCATTTGAAGCTTAGTCTCAGGTCCATAAAAGGAAAAAGAGTTAACTCCTAAAGCTTTTATCATTGAAGCTGGAATTTTCTAATTATGCTGAATGTGGAACTCTTTGGCAGTATTCCACCTTTTGCACGCCAGACATGGTTGTTTAATTAGCAAATATAACCAAACTATCTTAATCTCCAAGGGGCTAGAATAATTACAGATATCCTTTTTTGCCCTTCTGCTTAAGGTATAAAGCAACGATGTTCTCCAAATTGCACCTTAAGTATGTCGTATTCATACTCGAGGACTTGAATGGAGAGTAAAAAAACTCAACAATGGCATATAATGAATGACAAGCATGTTGTTACCACCTTGCTGCTGGTGAAGAGGAGCTCTTCACCTCGATCATTCCGCCATGAAGCAACCTGTCCTCCGTGCAAGCTAACCTGGATGATTATCATTGCAAAGATAAACAGGGCATTTCAGTATCTGCCAAGCAGCATGAATTACTACATATACAATTCAGTGTGAATTACTAAATAAACCATTCTTTTTCAGTAGATGAACTAATACTGGAAAGAAGTTCAATAAGAACAGGAATCAATCATATGATCTAACCCGAGCACAGGCGCCTTGAGGGTTTCGAAGCACTATCTGATCAATCCCATTCCAATCTTTCGTTACTTCAATTCCAGCTTTGGGATCCCAAACTGATGCATGCCCCATTTCCTTGAGCACAAGGACTAAAACTCAACCTATATGGTTATCTTCCTTTGACAATCCGCTCTTTTATAGCAATCGCTCCAAATCAAACTTTTCCAACGAGCGAAAACTTGGTCAAACAGGATTATGGGGGACAAATGTCTATAGGACAGTCCAACTTCAACTACATTTATCTACTTTCTTGTGAAAAGCTTTGCAAACTCGTGAGCCAAATGAAAAGGCCACAACGTTATTTAGCTCTGACAACGACCATAACCCCTCAGATCCCGCGAATCTAGCACCTCCAATGCATTAATGACAAGGGAGTAAATCCCACTCTCAAAACCTACCAAATAAGAATCCTACGGAATGCCAGATGTGGAAACCCGAAGCATTGCTTCAACTTGTTCCCAGATTCACTCCAACGCATGCCCAATGGAATTGTCACATTTACAAGTAAAAAGAAAAGGGCAATCCAATGCTTTAAAAACAATTGACAAGCAAACAAATATTAAATTGGAAACTTTGAATTCACTCTAAAAAAGTTTTTCAAATGTTAAGAAAAAAATAAAAGCTCAGAACTTTCAGAGCAAATGAACAAAACCTTAATTCCAATCACAAAGAAAACAAATCTCTAACATAAGAACACAAAGCCAAACAGAACAAAACCCCGAAGTCCTACAATTACATTAAATCAAGCCTTCACAGAGCACCCATTATAACAAAAACAAGCAATCCCTGAACTGTGACTACAAATTCAGAAGCCATTCAGGTTAAGCATTAAAATTTGCTGAAGCCCATCACAGGAAACGTTGATACGTAGTATTTAAACACAAGCACAATGAAGTAGGCACAGGAAAAATCTCGACTTTGTGCAATGCATGGAGTAAAAAATTGGACTATAACTGAAGTGTGACAAGCAACTTGTGTTGTGTAGAGAGTGAGTTAATAATTATGCATTGAATTAACCGCGGATGGGATTTTAAAATCTAAATGGAACAATAAAACAGATAACTGAACCTGGGTTTTAGCAGTGAAGAATGTGGGTACATGATTGTTTATGAGATAATAATGCTTGTTTTAATTACAGTAAATTTGGTTTCAAACTGGGGGTGGATTGTGAGGGGGTGGATGAACGGGAGGGAATACGTGGAGATACGTGAATGAAGCACAACCCAGATGTACAAAGCGGTCAAGATTTGGAAAAAGGTAATTCTCTGAGATTCAGACAAATCTTTTTAAAATTCTTGATCGCGACATGGGCGCTCTCTCTCCCTGTCTGGGAACAGGACAGAGTTTTCCTTTGTTTTTTTTTTTGGTTGGTTCCCTTTCCCGCTTTTTATTCTTAAATATGATTGTGCTATTTAATAACATCTTGTTTAAAATTGGCATGAGATATAGTAAAAAAATGAACTTTCTATGTAATTTTTTCACAAAATTCAACTATCAGCTTCTCTATTATATGATTTTACAACATTTGGCTATGACGAGATTCGACTTGGGGGTAGTTTTTCTTTTTTCTTTTCTAGAATTTGAACTTTTACTTATGTAAAAAGTTTATTAAAATTGAGTGGGTAGTAATCCTTGAATTAAAACCAATGGAAAAAAAAAATTAATTCCTAGTGAATTCCATACACACACACACATATATATATATATATATTTCTTGTACAATTTTGAACGAAAAAAATGGGGTTGGTCACACTGAATTTTGACTATTTCTTTATTTGAAAATCAGAATGACATTATTAATGCTGGTGAATGGTAATTAACACTTTCAAATTAATACTACGAAATACATCTAACCAAGTTTATGCACATTTTTGTTCAATGTACTTTAAGGTTGTTGGGGAAGAAGATGCATCTTATTAATTATCTCTCATTAGCTCTTGATTCTTGGCATCCCCCCTTTAAACGCGCTACCAATGTATGTATTATGAATGAATGTTTTTTCACGAAATCATTGCTCTGCATTTTTTCTGAAAAAAATTATTTATTTTATTTTTTCCCTCATTAATATCGTTACATCAAAGTTAGATTGTAATCTAACAATATACAACAATCACAACTAAACATTCATTTCATTACGTGGGATCGATTATACGGATCATATATGGCTGTCGTTCTTTTTATTGAAATATATAATTTTATTTGATTTTAAATAATTTATGTCATTTTTTAATCTAACAATAAAAGGACAATTAATTTCCACGAATTTCATTCATCCTTATCCTATGGCTTTTCTTTGAAGTCATTATAATTAAATCACCTCTTCTGACCATTACAAATCCACGTTCAAAAAAATTTCCTTGAAAAGGTATCCATT
Organism: Gynochthodes officinalis; assembly: GCA_020080225.1. Taxonomy (NCBI): domain Eukaryota; kingdom Viridiplantae; phylum Streptophyta; class Magnoliopsida; order Gentianales; family Rubiaceae; genus Gynochthodes; species Gynochthodes officinalis. The sequence continues at coordinate 29,434,422 of CM034616.1, forward strand.
TCAAACCCGCAATCTTATACAAATGTTTATGCTTGATAAGCTTTAGTTTATTTTCCCACAACGCTACTTTCTTTCCTTTCCAAGCTAGATAGAGTAGCATGTTTCGGAATCTAACAATGGTTTAATATTAATAATGCATGAATGCATGCATGGGGGCTTGAATTGTGGTTTAAGATAGAGTTGGCTGAATTATTGTTTGACTTATTTGAGGTGTGCAGTTGAATTTTAGGGCCGCCTTAATATCCTCCAACTAAGGCTATATAATACTATACTACTATTGTAATAGACTAATATTTTGTCACCTAGAATACAGTTGACTAGTTGACATTAATTGCCCAAGTTGCTTGATGGACAAAATAGGCTAGGGGTACTAAGGGTTTGTTTGGAAGTTGATGTATTTGGAAAAAGTTGTATTAGAATGTGTAAAAATTTTTGTGGGTATTTTTTTTTTATCAAAAAAAAGTATTTTGGAGGGAAAAATAAGAATAAAAAGTTTTTAAAATTATGTGAAATGAATTTGAGTGGAAAAATTTAAATTTTAAATTTTGAAATAAAAAAAGTGTTGGGATAATTTATTTTTGTTTGAGAATTTACTTATTTACAAATAAAAATAGGCTATACAAAACCTTATATTTTGTTACATAGAACACAGTTGGCTAGTCGACAGTAATTACCCAAGTTGTGATGGACAAAATGGGGCCCTCAGTAGAGGAGTGTTTATAAATTATCTTTTAAAAATATATTTTTATATTTTTTTATATAAAAATTATAGGATAAAAGTTGTGTTAAAAATATAAAAAGTTATATTAAAAAACTTAAAAATGTGTTTTAAAATACAACTTTAAAACCAAAAACACTAATATCTTGTTGTCATTTCGAATAACTCTCCAATCTAGAATTCATTGGAGGAAAAAAAAGTCACGATAGCTATTGATTTAAATTTTTTTTAGAAAAATAAAGAGTTAGGGTAGTAACTAAACCTTTTACCTGTTCATGGATAACTATACAAATGGATTGATTTACCAATTTGATCGTGGCAATACTAGCACATCAAATCAGTTCTTAGGGGAAAAAAAGTTCTATGTACTAGTTTTGCAACTTATCCATTAAATCCTTTTGAAAAAAAGTTCCTTTATTAGCCCCGGGACTTGGATCAAATGGCAAGTGCGAAGGGTTTACTTTCTCCTAATGAGGGTTTGAGTTCCATGAAGTGCAGGCTACCAAGTTTACTAGCAGGTTACCAAATTTCTTGACATGAGAAATTATGTATGAAAAATAGTGAATGTGAGAATAACTTCTATTAAAAAAAATTTTCTCTTATTAACATATTTACTTTTACTGTAGTTAATATATTTGGTTTCAAAACTTAAACGCTTTTGACTTTGTCTTTCCAAGATTATGTACCAAGGATCTTGACTCTGTCTTTGTAGTTTACGAAGTTTCTGCACCCATTAATGAATTGAAAAGGTTGTGAGGACGTGAACACAGTTGGAGGCTCGACAAGTTAACGTAGGGAGATTTGTCTAATGACTCTGCAGCAGAATATGTTGGATGGTTCACGTGAGCTCAGTTTACCACTGGTCTACTGTTGATGAGATTCGTAAGACCAAAACGAAACATCCGCCCGGCATCCTTCTGACTTTAACGACGAGCGCCTCCCCCCCCCCCCCTGTTCAATGTCAAATTATCAATTCGGAGTCTTACATAGGATATGTATGAAATGTTCTGTATATTGTTTGGATAAAAAATTAATAATTATATCATGCGATTATGCGAATATAAAAATATAAAAATATAAAATAAAATGACCATTTTACGTTAAGAAAATTTGCAAATTAAGACAATTAGTGAGTAGAAATTGTGGGAGTGAATTTTTTAAAAATGAGTTTTTTTAAGTTAGTAAAAGATAGATATGAGTAATAAGATTTTTTAAAAAATGTATCCAAACTTTTGATTATTAGTTCTAAGTGGCCATACACAGCAACCCACAACCACAAGGTTTCACTTGTGGAAACATTCATGTTGTTATTATTAAATTAGGAAATGCTCAAAAGCTAAATAAAAGAAAAGAAATCAACTAATTATACATCAAAATTTCATCTATTCAATAATCTGAATTAAACAATGATAAATAACTCAAAAACGTAGGATAAAAATTCGTTCATTCGTGTTAAACTTTTGGAAGACATATCCAAGATTTACTCAAACTATTAATCAATACCAATAAAAACTTTAGTTTAAGTTTTGTTAATACCGCATTAAGCGAACAATGCTGGTCCTCTTAGCACTAATTTTAAGCAAATGTTACATAAACAGCTTAATTCTAATATCATTAGCTTCAAAAGCTAAATTAACTACCTTGCATTTTCTTTTGGTTGACTCATTATCTAGGTACTCTAATTTGATTCTTCATTTATTCCAAAATAAAATCAGATTATTTTATACGAGTACCAGTGTACCACTAACTAATTAGAAAAACGACAGAAAAACCTCTCATTGTTCTTCATTGGGCCGTTCTCGTGCAACCACAAAAATACAAAATCCCTTTTACTATTAGGCTTTGGGCAACTTTGATGAGTCTGGGCTCTACTTTCTTCATATGGGTACAACCCAACGATATCCAACTAAAGCATTATGACTCCAAATTGACCGGCGGGCTGGGCCGTAGCTAATTGCTATATATATTTTTTCCTTTTTTTTGGAAGTTATATTTAGTGGCTAATTTAGTTAAATCTGTAAGGAAAATTAAGAAACTTCCAAATTTGGTTCCATAACTTTAGTATATAAGAAGTATAATTTGGTTGCCTTTCTGAAAGTTTCCAAATGCACCAACTAGAACTGCAGCAACCTTTTCTTCTGAATTTAATTAAGGAGATTTCTGTGGCGTTTTTTAGTTTCTCATCTTCTTGCTTGCCCACTCTGCCAAGTTAAATTTCCATTGATTTTTCACATTAAAAGTGTCAGATTTTCGATTCTTCGAATATGGGTGATAAACCGAAAGAAATACGACATTTATTAGACGCAATAGGATTGGAAGATCTCTCCTGGAGTGCTCCTGTTCTTGATGATAATCAAATGCATGATCATGACGACCCAAAGATCCCAGCAGAATTTTATGGTGATATTCAGCTTCAAGAAGCAATCTTTTCTTCAATGCAAGTCTATAGAAGAACATCAAATTCCAGCCAATATCTTGAACTTGAAGATGATGGTGCTGGTGCTTCTCGGAAATCCCCTGATATGAAGCAGAAAGGTACTGAGAGTTTCTGTTACGTACCATGCAAGGCATGAAACGTAATCCTAATAGTATTACTAATAAAGCATCCACCTTTCACTTCAATAATGATTTCTATTCGTGGGTTTTCAAGTACTTCACTCAGAGTAGAACCTTGAAAGACTTGATTTTGATTTTCACAGGTATCTCTTCTTGCAAGCTGGAGCCTCTTGTTGATGAATCCTGGATTTGGTCAAGAACCCGGCAGAAGGGCGAGGCTTCTTGGTCCGTGTGTGTGATTTGTGGTGATGATCAACCTACTGGAAAAATGAAAAGGCTGTTTCAATGTGGCCACTTTACGTGCGAGGATTGTATGAGGGCTTATGTTGGGAAAATCATTCAGAAAAATATTCACGAGGAGTTGAAATGCCCAGGGGAAAAATGCAAGAAAACCTGGAGTGAGTTGCAATGTCTCCGTTATCTCCCACGAGAAGTGGCTAACCAATATTTTGAGGCCAGACGTGAGGCCAAGGTTCTTGCAAGGCATAAATATATTCAGTGCCCTTTTGAAGATTGTCGTCGTCTGTTCTTGGATGACAGAAGGGGTTTCTTGATCCGGGCTTGTCCAGTTTGCTGGAGGATCTTCTGCATGGAGTGTAGGACGGGGTGGCATATGGGTTTGAGTTGCTACGAGTTTCAGATGTTACCAGGGTCCCCATTGCCCCTATTGCCGGAAACCTGGGATTATGCTATGATGTGATGAAGACGGAATATATAGGCCCTAAACTGATTCCTTATTGTTTGGGCACTGGCGTTAGTAGATTCCTTGAATTTGAATTTGTCATCACAATTTTACAAAGTTTAGACTGCAGGTGCGGACTCACAGTGAAGCTGACTCGCACGGTCCAACTTCATTCATGGTGTAGATCAATTCATTCATGTTTCATCAGTTCTCTGATGTCTTTCCTAATATTCTGACTGCTATCGTGACAATTGGAAGACATATATTACTGCTGCATTATGGAACAATTGGTAGTCCAAATTCTTGATTTATAGAGAGCTATTTTGTTTAGAATTTTCTGTTTCTCAGAGGAGCCCTGTTTTTACATTGTTCAGAACTTTCTTTTCTCTGTGAATGGATCTTTTCCCTGCATCAATAATATTCTAGTACTGTTCCTTTCTTAGCATTAGTAAAGAAGTGTAGTTGCAAATTTCTGTTTCACTTTTGTGGAACTTCCCTCCAGTATTGACCCTCTTCTGTCTACGATCGAGTGAAAAACTTGAATCATAAAAAAATAATACCCACAAATTCTAAATCTTTGACTCACAATTTAAGTTAAACAAAGGTTCCATATTACATGCCCAACCAAGGACTTCAGAAATTAATGATTTACATCAACTACCAGTTGTAGCGGCCATACCAGCATTCTGAAATCAAAAATACATCTCAATGCTGTCAACAGCTCTGTTACATAAAGGTAAATTTCAAATTTAGTTCTTAATATTATGTGCGACTATCTTTTCTCCTTACTACGTCAGTAGTGATAATCTTGGACTTAAATTATGCCAAAATTAACAGTTTACTCATTATAAATTTGAGGCGGAAGCCACATGAAGTCGCTGTATTCAGCCAGCAGCCACAGCATCTGCGCGACGGCTGGCATCAAGCAACTGGTGAAGCTTGGCTCCAGAAGATGAATTCTCAAACACATCACCCTCCTCGTCATTTCTATCAGAAGAGCCTGAGTTGTTTACTCTAGCAAGTAGGTTTGCAGTACCAACTGGTTGCAGACGCCTCTCATCTAACTTATTTAAACTCAAGTCCCCATTCTGCCCTCGTCGTGCACTTTTCAGTTTCTCCTGTCAAGGTTTATCAAAATATTATAACTACATGAAGGCAAGGAAAACAATCAGTGTGACACGTGAAATCAAGCACTAGGAAGAAAAGGCAATACCATCATAGCAGCATTTTCAAGCTTCAGTTGCTCAGCACTCTCCGTTAATTTATTAAATTCAGATTTGAGAGTCAGGTTCTCAGCAGTCAATGCTTGCACTTTCTTGGCTAGTTCTTCAGTCTCAGCCTGGCGAAAAAACATAAAGGTTAAATAATAAATGGCAAAGGAGGAACATCACCAGGCAAGTATACCAATCAAGCCAGAAAAGTCAAATCCCATGATTAAACTCCACAATGTTACCTGTTTCCTCAATCTTGACCTCCTGGCAGATTCCCGGTTTGACTGTTTCCTCCTCTCCCGCTTAAGCTCTCGCTCATTCTGAAAATATCCAGCATGCTAGTGAAAAGGCAATACAAACTACAAAACCAAGGAGCAAAAAAGGAAAGACAACTGACAAGTAAATAGTTGATGGTTCCATTAGGGAAAAAAAGGCACCACCAAAAGACAACAAATCCCTAACAAATTGGACAACAAATCCTCAAACAGCATGGTCACCATCTTACCATAGAGAAACAACAATCATCGTAGGAAAGAGAGTTATAAAGAACACAAGATCAAAGTTAAGACTAACCTGCAGCCACACTTCACCAACTGGACTTGATTTCAAATTTCCACCAGAAGAGTTCCTTAGTTCAAGTGTTGTAGTCATATTAGGAGAAAGTACAGCCCCTGTTGATTTGTCTGTATCACTTGCAGGAGCAACTACCACGTTCATCACTTTGGAAGAAGTTCCATTCAGATCCCTCGTGTGGTTTGGACTCTTTGGTGTCAACGACTTGCCTTCTCGGGCTGACATATATCGGAGGAAAAAATATTACTTAAGGAAACAAAAAATTACTGAACATTGGCCCAAGTCCAAACCACTTTACTAAATCAAAGTAACTGAACCTCAGCTCATTGTAGTTGTGACCAGAGAGTGGGGTGGCAACAGTGCTTACCATCGTTAGGGCTTCCCTCACGGTTTCTTTTCTTAGCATTTTGACCCACCTAGAGAACGAGAAGACATCAGTAGACCATACGCTATACTTCACAATCAAACTAATGTTACCAAATCACTTGACATGAACTACAAGTTTTTTCCAAAGTACTTACCCTTGTTGTGTTGCTGTCACTTCCATCACTCGAACCTTCAGTATCCTCACTGTATGCAAATACATGGACATAATGGTCAATTTAAAGGATTGAAAATAGAATTAGAACTAAGAAGCTCACCTTATCTATCGGTGGTGCTAGTTTCTCAGGGAATTTAGCAAATTCCAATATGTTAGTCCACAAACCTTTGTGAAATATCATTGTCAGCTGCTGCATCGGCCCTGTCACCGTTGCCATTGCCTATTGACATTGCCAGCCCATCAAAACTTTTCAACTTATTCACAAAACCTTGGTCTGTATTTGCTGTTGACGACTTGGCAGGTGTATCCATGCTCAAGGGAACCACAGCCTAAGTCACAAGAAAGAATCAATTCCAACTTGCTACACTTATAATCCCTTAAACATTTAGATCTGAAGATGATCAGTTTAAAGCATAACTAATTTACCATAGCTTCACTCACAGCAGGAGATGGCGGAATCACATGACCATTTGCATGTGAACCCTACGGATTGAAGACAAAAACCAAACGAAACTTATTAGACTTCATTCCAGTCTCAAGGTATATTGATTAGCCATTAGATTCATAACAAAAGAAGTATAATTATCCGGAAGATATCCTATCCCAACGGTGACATACGGTACCGATGATGGGAATTATAACTAACTAATTTTCACATTTTATTCCATTCATTCTAAATCCAGATATTCATCTGAAAACAACATGAATTCTGCAAACCAAGGACTTACTAGGGGAACTCCAGGATGAGCATAAACACCTCCAGGAGCATACAGTGCTGCATAAGGTGTTCCATAAGGTGGCACCATAGTCTGGAAAAATAAATGGCTAAAATTAATTGTCATTGTAGAATGAAATTACTTATGCTGAAAGGAGTAAATAACTGTGGAAATGGCGATACAGACCCCAGAAAGAACTTCCGAACAGCATAAAATTTTCTTTAAAAAAAATAAAAAATAAAGTACCTGTGGTGGCCCCCACATATAAGGATGAGGGGGATGACCAGAAGCAACAGCAGAGTTGTAGTATGGCGGTACAGCAACTCGAGGACCATAGTATGCCTAAAAAACAAAAACCCAAACTATAACCAGTCATAACTTGAGAAGGACAAGTTCATAAACGGAAATTTGTATCAAAGCCAGATGAAGAAATTAAAAGCACAAGGATTAACCTGCATTGCTGCCCAATCTGGATATAAATGAATATTAGTCTGGTCCTGCCAAATTAGAACACAGAAAATCACAATCAACTCCCAGCAAATATTCAAGTGAAATGAAGAAAGTTCTGTCATGTCAATATTGGTACACATCCCTGAATTTTACCTTGCAGTGGTATAAAGCTAATTGAGTCCATCCAGACAAGTCTAAAAATCTATTTTCCTCAAAGGAAAAGCATATCAAGTTAATACAACCTACCGGTGCTGGGGAAGAGGATTTCTCAGACTTGGATGACTTTGTTTCTTCACTGTTTCCCATCACTACACACCAAAACACCTCAAGCAACTTTTGCGAAGAAGTAAGGAACTTATTTGGAGTTATCAACTCAAAATATCCAAAAAAGTAACAAGAGAACAGAGATTGTTGACAGGAAAGGACAACCTGCATAAACAAAACAATGGTTGTCATACTGGATAATAAGATAGCTACAGTGAGATGCAAACTCAAACAGAAGTCTCTATCAAAGATGCATGAAAAGCATGGTTTCCCAACGACAGGGGAGCAACATAATGTGATCCAAAAATTGAAAAATCTCCACAAAAGATGGCACCTTTTTGAATTAACCTGGTGATCATCCTTCCCGCTCTAGCCTACATGTTACAGTTCCACACAGAGCAATGTTCCTACTGTAAAATACAGGCAATTATCCACCTTCCCATCTCATACCTCGAAGGGCAAACATGTAGTAATTCATTCTCTAAGAATTAGACAGTCAACACAGTTTCATGCACTGAGCTCCCTCGGTAGTTTCCAAAGGAGATCCAAAACATTCATAACTCTTTTTCATGACCCTAGCTGCTAAACAGGTTAAAAAATGCCAATCAACATTTAAAAAGCATGGCAGAATCAAAAACTGAAAAGTCAGTGTATTTATGCTTAAATATATCTTCACACAACCGTTGCTTTTCCACCCAAGTAAGAACCAAGAAAGCAAGGAGGATTTCTCGCAAATCTCAACTTAAACAGCATTTGAAATACAAAGTAGTAGTACATAAGCATACAAAAAAGCCAACCAGCCGCTGAAAACCAAGGGGAATCAAGGGATAGATAAGACCCGGTGGCCCGGTGGGTCATTACTGAGATTTCACCTCCTACGGACCTCAAAGGAACAACAAAATAAATCAATTTTAACAGACAATCCAGTAAAGCCAGCGATACAATTACAGTATCATCCCAGTATCCGTATGCATTTCCCAACCAATACTCCATACAGAACTATAAATTTCAGCTTTACTCTAACAAATTAACTTTTTCCTAAATTTTTTATTTTTTTCCCAAAAAAAAATAAAAAATACTCCGGGGCTTAGGAATGGGCGTGGCGTTCAGCCCATAACAAAAAATCTACTCAAAATTTTCCTTTTCCTTCCAAAAAAAAGTAAGAAAATTTCCATCCCTGATGAATTACCAAGTCAAATAAAAAAACACAAACACAAACACAAACACAAAATTCCTTAGCCCAAACCTTATAAAAACAAGTAATTCAAAGAGATCAGCAGAAAACACCATCCCACGAAACAATTACACTTGGCAACGAAAACATTCCCCATAACATTCAAAGAAACAAGGGAAAAAAAAACTCAAATATTATACGTACCTCAAAGCGAAGAGAATTCAACAAAAACTAAAACCAAAACGACTTCCGCTTACGCCAAAATTGCAACCTTTCGTTTCAAAACTCCCGCATTTTCTTCCCTAAAGAGAAACACTCGCGAGGTGGAGATGGGGCAGACCAAGAAGGAGAAAGTTTTAAGGAAAAGAAATTCAAAGAGAGAAAACAAACCAAGCAGACTACACTGTAAAAAAGGCAGAGAAAGAGAGAGAGAAGAAAAAAAAAATGAAGGGAGAGAGAGACAGAGAGAGAGAATGGGGCGCCATTCCACGTCACTCGAACACGTGTCCGCAAATGAGCAGATTCTGAAGCATACGTATTCGTATGAGAATTCTAATACGGATACAGATGGATTTAACAAAAGGGAGGGAGAGGGGAGGGGAGGAGCGGGATGAGCTGGAGCACGGGTGATCGTGTTGGCCAATATATTTATAGCAACGTCACACACAGCTCACCCTGTCTGACGGACACGTGTCGTCTCAGGAATAGATGTACGCGTCGTGGCGCCAGAGGTCCTGCTGCCCCAACTAATGCCAGTTGCCATCAGTCATGTGGCTGACGTGGTGTGTTCTGGGGATTATTTTTTATTTTATTATTATTATCATATAGTATATTTTTTTAATGTGTGTGTACCTTAAAGTAATTGGAAAAAAGAAATTAATCGTATTGGATAGGGCCTTTCAGATCCGCCGTGGCCCACTCACACCATCCCATCCATGATGACTCACCAATGAGTTTTTTACTCTTTTGATTTGGAGGCTCCCATTCGGTCAGATATTTTATCTGCCTCTCCATCTGTATTTCCTGTTTTTTACCTTTTACTCGAATATCAATTTTTTTTTTTGTGTAGGTGGCATAATATTGATGTGATAAAAATAGTATTTTAATTATTTAATATATTTTTGCCACGTTAGTATCAATATTAAGAGTGGTCACAAAAAATATTTTATAAAATTTAAATTTAAGTGTATTTAATTTTAATCTATAACTAGACGAAGCCTTTCATTTTTTTTTAAAAACCGATCATTATATTTATAAACAAAATTGCCATATATACAACATCACCCATTAAAGATAAAAGGGTGGTCAAATAAATAAAAAACGAAATAAGAAAAGAGAGCATTCCAGAAATGTATAAAAATCGATATAAAAATAATTGAGCAAACTTGTTATTTTGATATTATTGTCACGATTATAGAAGAGTTTTTAGGGGTTTGTTTTTTTTTCTTTCGTACCTAAGATACGGTTAGTCTTTGATTTAAAATTTTTTAAAAAATAAAACCTTCTACTCCGTTTATGTTCTAATAGTTTTTTAGTGTTTTTATTTGAGTTATATGAGATGAATGTCTCGTATGAAATTTTAAAAATGTATATAAATTACATTTTAAAATATATTTTTTATATTTTTAAATATAATAATTATAAAATATATGATATATTTTAAAATAACAATTTATACATACTCAAAATCTCAATAGTTTTATTGGATTTATTATATCAATCCAAAATACCAATTAAAAAGGGGGTTACTGGACTAAGCAATAGTAGATCATTACATGAGAATCCAGCTAGCCAGCAATGGCGGACGGCCGCCAGCCACCACCTTATTTAGTGGAAGGTTTTAATAATATCTCAATAGAAACTAAGAAATTTTGATTCCATCTAAACTCATTCTTATCTAATTCAAAATTTTAAGGGAAATTGATTATTCAATCACAATTATATTTTACCCATTTATTCATTAGCCCTTCCAATTGCCACCCTAATCACTATAAATTATTGAAAATTTTTATCGTGAATGTTACTATTCGTAAATTTAAAATAGTACTCCAATCATAAAAGGAAATTGTTTGTTCATTTTGGTCCTTTATATGTGCATAACTTTGGGGACAAATTAAGATTTTTATTCTAAATGAATCAAATTAGATTATTTTAGACCGTGCATTTATTACATAGAATATTTCCTATATTGTAAAATTGTCCAATATATTAGCAATTATTTCTCCTTCCCTTCTTTTTTCTAAATAGTATATAGGAATTATTTCCTCTTTTTTCCTTTTGGTCCCCTTGCAACTTTGACCAAATTTTAAGAATTTTATCCTAAATTAGTCAAGTTGAATCATTCCATGCAGTAATTATATGGAATATTTCCTCTATCGTAAGAGCATTCTATATATTATTAAATTATTTATATTTCCCTTGTTATAGTATAAGATTTTTTTTTCCTCATTTTCTAAATATCTAATGTGGGATCATTGATTCATTGTATTGATATTCCTAACACGTGGTGCTTCGAATTTTATTAATTGCATATTATGTAAGTTATTTATTTCTTAATGGCCAGAATAAGAGTATAAAAAAATTATTATAATATTATAAAAGTTTAAAATAAAAACCTTTCCAAAGAGAAAGAAGAATCTCTATGAGTTTTGACGGGCCAATGGTTGTGGCACTAACAACCATTGCCCCCTGTTTGATATCCGGTGGGCTTTTGTATCCTTTTCTTCTTTCTTAGTTTTGAATAGAAAAATTTGGTGGGCCAGTTGTTTTCTTCTTCACACGCTTTGTCCAAGTATGCCAACTTTGTTTGGTTCTACCACGAAGACCATAACCAGTAAAATGACAAAAATTGCTGCATCATTTGGATAAATCATTTTTTTAAAAAATTAAAAAAAAATTTTTTTTTAAAAAAAAAAAAATAATATAAAAATTAATTTTATTTTAAAATTAAAAATTAAAATTTAAAAATTCTCTTTCTCTTTATAAAAAAAAAAAATTTAAAATTTTTTTTTAAAAAAATATTTTTTATCAAAAAAAAAACCAAAAAAAAATTTCACATTCAATACAACTTTTCTCAAATATATCACACTCCAAATGCAGCCTAAAATTAATAAATAGACAGCACATATACGGCAATAAGATTTCAATATATATATATATATATAGATATATATTGAGTAATGATATGTGATTTTTTATAGTAATTAATATGTTAAGTATACAAAGATAAGATTCATCTATCACCCTCTTTAAAAAATATAAACTAATAAGAGATGATTTTATTTTTTCATACTTATCACATCAGTCACTATAAAAAATCATTATAAATATCATTACTCATATATCTTTTGCATTAGAAGATAAGTATATACTTTCAAATTGCATTTTTTACTTTTCCATATAAAGATTGCGCCATCAACAAAGAACACTTGTTTGAAAGCATGATTATTTTCTTAATTTGTTTTTTTTACACTTTAGTAATAAGATGCATGCATAAGGATATTTGTATAAATGCATGTCATTTCACATATTTGATTTTTCATATTGATTGATGGGGGTTTATGATGAACTTGTAAATAAAATTTTCTAATGATGTTAATGTGAATGGAATAAAATTTTGAGTGAACAACCCAGTGCAAATGTACTGCGCGTCTCGAATTGTTCAAGCCATATAAGAAATTGAGTCTACCATTATGCTTAGATGCCCCGATTGCATAGATCAACTAAAATACTCCTTCTAAAATAGTGTATTTTGGGTTTACGTAGTTATAAGATATAGTGATAATTGCCCCCAGGGACAAAAGCGAGTTGGTAAGCTTGAGGTGATATGAGGAGAAATTCTCCGGCAACGCAGGTTCAAACCTCGCGTGGGGCAATTTTTCGCTGAAATATTGTGAGAGTCTGTCTTGGGGTTTGGTCTGTTGGTTCTTTCCAGGTCGTGCACATCCTCGATTTACGGGGTTTGGCTCTCGCTTGCGCCTCGCCAATTCGTGCCTCGGATTTACAAGGAGGACTTTCTCCAAATCAAAAGATATAGTGATAATAGTTATAAGATATTGGGATAAGTACTAAATCTTAGTTTAGAATGTAAAAATCTATAAATTTACATGCATGAAAGAGTTTGTAAGTATAGTGATGATGATGTTAGAATTTGTGTGAAATTTGATAATTTATTCATTCAAAGACACATTTATATAATTTTGGAAAATCATATATAAATACATTTTAACCATGTTAGGTAAGAGTGGCTTCAAACATCATTAATTTTTGGTAACTTAAAAAAATGATAATACTAACTTAAGTATAAAGTGTTTACCTCTGAAACCAATTCCAAAACTGTTTTATAAGAAGCACGTTGAGTATAAAATCAGTTGGACATTAATCTGAAATGGGCCGACGAATATTGGTTTCATCCCACAGCATATTTGATACAATATTAGATACATAATTTTTTCATTTTATCATTACCTTTTTTTTAAGTGTGAGTCATATTCAATCATTATCATTAAAATAATGTAGAAACTTACTTAAAAAATAAACTTAGGCTATGTTTGGTTTGTGTTTTTATTTGTAAAAAGTTAACTTTTTCCAACTACAAAAATAAAACATTCAAACAATTTTTTATTTCAAATTTTAAAATTTAAACTCTTGTTAAAATTCTTCTCACGTTATTTTTTAAAAATAATTCTTTATAATATACTTTTTCATATAAAAAACTCACATCAAAACTTTTACACATTTCAACACAAAATTTTCAAATAACAATACAATCCAAACATAACAAACTCCTACTTTCAATAGAAGTAAATTACATATTTACAAAGAAGATATTATTGTTTATTTATGGTACATGCATAGTCAGGCGACTCAGGCCAACTTGCCAAGTTCAACATTGGATTCAGTTGCTTAAAGTGAGATAAGGTCATTTGTCTTCTTATTATGCGTTAATGGTGTTTATCTTATTAAAATAATAACATTGTTTTATTTAAAATATTACTGCAATGATATCGTTTTAATTAAACAAAATCTTATTATACATGATATTCCAATAGAAAAATACGGTATCATTCAAAGTGTATTTCTAGTGATAATTGGGATGAATTTGCCATAGTCGGATTAAATCCTAGATGCAACGTGGGTTAATGTTTAAGGAAGGCAAATGAATCGAATTTGAACAACGTGGGCTAATGTGTTTTGTTTTTTTTTATAAAAGTAACTGATTGTATTAACTGATGAATAACAAATTAATATAGTATATTGAAGAATCATTTAAGATCTTACCTTTAATTTATCTAATCTAAATTCAGTAAATTAATTATTAAGGCCTCTAACACTAAAATTTATAATGATTAACAAACTATTAATACATTCGTTAAATAATACTAAATGACTACCGGATATGTTATGGGCTAATGTTCGAGGAAGGTAAACGAACCAAGGTTAAGGTGATTGATTGGATGATACACGAGGAGATAAGGTAAGTCAGAGATGACACCCCACTACGTGTTCCAAAGGTTCCAACGAGGAAACCACTCCATGTCTGACGCACACCTGTTGGTTTGACTGGACACTCATAAGTGCCGCCACGTCGAATCACCACCGTTGGTTGTTGATTCGGGATCGAACTACGAAGAAGAATCCCGCGCTCTTTTTCCTAATGTTTATTAAGTCACGTCTTCCGGACCACGTGTGAACGCAGGGATCCCATCCCATGCCAAGCTGAAAATACCACTATCCATCAAATCCAACCAAGCCCCACCACCCATAGTTTGTCGATTTGGATTATCTAATTTTTTAAGAAAAAGTAATTACATTTTCAATGAAAATTTATAATAAAAAGATTGTTGCGTGGACATCGCATTTTTGTATTTTTTAAATTATAATTATAAGATAAAAGTTACATTAGAAATTAAAAAAATATTTTTTAAAAAAATACAAAAGTATGTTTTTGAAAGCAAAACATATGAAAAGGCAAATTTTTTTGTTATTTAATATATTTTTTAATAAGTATGATAAATAATTTTTTTATTAATGTTATATTAATCACTACTGACTTCTGATAAAAAAATAATCTACTTTAAATTTTAAGTTACAAAATATTTCACCTGTCACAAAAAAAAAGAGTCAATTTTTTATTTTATATAATTTTTTTGAAATTACAAGATACATTACATTTAATACATAATTAAATATATAATTTTATATTTTTATCTTTATTTTTAATTTAATTTATATATTGTTATCATTAGTAAGGGTAATATAAAAATTTCACCTCAAAATTATACTATGTTTTTAGAACAAAGAAAAATTTTCAAATTAGATTCTTTTTTTTTTTAAACAAAAGAAGTATAACATACATAATGCATCATTAAATATATAATTTTATATTTTATATTTTTTTAAATTTACATTATATATTGTCATTATTAATAAAGACTATTCGAGAATTCATATTAAAATTGGATTTTCTTTTAGAGTAAACAAAATTTTTGAAACCCAAATCCTTTTTAGGGACAAAAAGAGTATTATTTTTATTATAATTTTTTACTAAAAATATCATGATTATTTCTAAAAAAAGTTAAAGTTTTGTAGATTGTAGTAACATGTGAATTACCCAAAAAGAAAAATGCTTATAAAACATATTGAAAAAATAAAATTATTTATCATTCTCTTTAAAAAGTATAAAATAATAAAAACTAATTTTATTTTTTTAACACATCACATCAATTATTATAATTTTTTATTATAAAAAATTACTAAAAGTATAATTACTTTTTAATAAATAACTTAGACAAAAAAAAAAGCTTAAAATATTACTACTATAACAGGGCTGGAATAATAGTTAATTCCTATTGTCAAAAAGGCAACTTCTCATGTTAATAATTAATTAATAATATTATATGTTTTGTATTTAAATTATATTTTAAAACATATTTTTATAATATTTAATATTATTTTTTACTTCATAATTATTATATATATATAAAAAAATGTCATTTATAACTCAATCTACGCATATCTTTTCCCGCAAATATTTTGAATTTAAGAAATCACTCGAATCTCTAATCCCCATAATCATTTTTTGGTTCTCAAAGGGTTGTTGACACTTGACACCGTAGACAGGAATGTGATTTGAATCAATAATTGATATACAGCCTAGGAAAGTACCTCTGCCAACGAGGCCCGGAAAGCATCTTCACACACACGCACACACACGTACTGTCCTGAAATTTTTTTTTAAAAAAAAAAAAATCGAGAGAGCCCAAAATGGCTTTTTCTCCTCCTTTGGCTGATGTCGGTGTAATTGCAGGTCCACCGACTGACGTGTCCCGTGCACAATCGTTTTTGATCGGGTCGGACCAATGTCTTTGTTTGCGTAGGCCAGCTCACCTTTCACTACCTTCTAGATTGATGTTGTGTGGTGGCCCCACGTGTCACCATCTACCTCCACGTGGGCTGCTCCGCGTGCTGTCATATTACTGGCTGCTCTTCCTACGGATAGGACAGTACTATTTAGTTCAAAACTCCCTATGTTATACGCTATTGCGTAACATACGCTGTTAAGAAAATAAGCAATCGAATTTATTTATACATATTAATTTATGGTACTGAAAATAAAAATTCCAGTTAATAGATAAAATACTTTTTCTATATGGTATACCTTAGAATGACCATCAAGACAAATATAACAAATCTTATGTACATTAATTTCTTTCCAGTTTGCAACTAATGTCATCTAAACTAACATATGCCAATGTAGGTGACCAACTAGAAAACACAGTGTTGTTACATTTAATTTTATCTTTTTTTTAATTAATTTTTTATTTTTATTTTCTCTTGGCTTCATGATTATCCTACAAGATAAATGGACTTTTTATTGTGTTATATCATCAAAGTAATAATCTATCGACTTGCCCGTTATTTTATGAGATACAAATAGAATAATTTATTCTGAAAGAGAAATAATTACTTAAATTACGTGAAACCCTCGTATTTTCTCACAAAGGGAGTTGCAATAATAAAACCTTAGCAACTGCTTACTAAAAACATAGATTTTCACAAAAATTGTAAAATTATATATAATAATTACAATGCAAACAACTAACTAAAAAACGCAGTGTTAAGATCAAGTAGCATTGCAACTATGCAATATCAACATTAACAAAAACATCACTTCCAAAAACATACAAATAGATTTTCATAATTTTCGTAAGTCCACCACAACAATTCTAAATTTTATTCTTTTACTGATCTCTTTTATTCACTACTAATTCGAGTATCGGAAAGTTTTTTTTCCAATACTTTTTTTAAAGCATTTTCTCATTATTTCTTCATTGCATATCATAACTCGACTATATTCTCCTTGTTGCTTATCACTAGACTATCATATATCTTATAAAGTTTTATTTAATTTTTCAATAAAATGTTAACATGGTTTCAATGGAATGGTACAAGATGAACATGTACACCAGGGACATCACATGTGGCACATTTTGTGTCAAACTTGTGGTATGTTAACCAAAGTTTACATGTCCCTGCGATCCATTCGTACAAAACGGTACTTCTTTTGTTCCCCAAATGGCATTGGCATTTTCATTTTCATTTTTTTTATCTAAAAAATAACTTTTGCACATTGAAAATCCAGATTACATAGCCCGTCCTTTGTCCAAAACAAAAAGGGCTCACTTTCCACATTTTTATTTATTCCAAAAAGAAAACTCAATTTTGAATGAAACTTTTAAAATATATATTATAAATAATGATTATTAATGTTAAACTATAAAAAAAAGGTATAAATTAAAGAGAACTTGAGTATTTTATGGAGAACTATGTTAATATTTTAGATTAGCTAAGTTTGTCACAAGAAAAAGAGGTTTAGCACTTCATATCTAAATCAATTCTAAAAGTGAAGATAAGTTTAAAAGTTAATAAAGTACGTTACATAACATTTTTTGATTTGGAAATTATGCTTTTAATCTCTTTAATAATTCAATTGGACTTTTTATTTTTTTGAATAAATTCTCAATAATCTCTCGTCTTTAGTGAAAGTTTGAAGAAAATAATTCAATTGGACTTCCTAAGAATCTCTCGCCATTAGTGGAAGTTTTCGATTAAAAAAAATTTAAAAATTAAAATATTTTTTAAGATAATTTTGGGGGATGCATACGTAAGGTAGGTGGGGGGATGACGTCGGAGAAGACGCCGCTTTGGAAAGATTAATTGTGGCCGTTGGATGGTGGGATCAGAATAGAGGGAGATGCGCCATTTACGGTGGATTGAGAAAGAGACATGTGAAATGAACGTCTGACGTGGTTGCATGTTGATCGAGTCCGACAGGTCGACGTGTCCTACAATCACATGGGTTTACTAGGTAGGCTGGGCCGTGGGCCTCTTGTTGACGTGGACTACAAGCAAATGTTGAGATCCGATCTTGATATTGTTCAGCACTCAGCAGCAGAAATTTTTTTTTTTTTTTTTGGGTTATGGTTAGTAATTTGTTTTGGTTTGGGAAAAAATTGACATTGAGAATCATTGGGTTTTACTATTTCAAATCCATTTTTATGTTATAAGAACTTGTTTTGAATTCTTATAATTATACCATCTGTTTTAAAATAAGAATTTATTTTTAATTTAATACATTTTCTTTAAATTATAAAGTATTATATATATATTAATATATTATTAAATATATAATTTTTTATTATTTTAATTTAATTTATACAATATTATTATTAATTGGAATAATAAAGAAAGTATTTTTATAGAGACAAAATTGTTTCTTAGAACAAATAGACTACAAGGAATACCAAAATCTTAAAGTAGTGCCTTTGATTTGTCGGCTATCTGGGCAAAAGTAGTGCCTCCTCCTTCGGCTGCAATCACTGCGATACTAAAGGGGCTTTTTTTTTTTTTTTTCAGTCGATAAAAAAAACTTTTGAGTGTAAATAAGTTGAATTTTTAAAATGTATTTTCAGATATTTATATATAGTGATTAAAAAATAAAAAATATAATAAAAATATAAATCAAACACACGTGTTTTAATTTTGTACAATTATTGTTGTTAAAATTTTAATTCTTTATTTATATAGAGCTATTTTTTTTTTCAACAGGAGGTATTTTCACATTCACTATTCTCCACATAGTACATAATCCCTACCAAACTCCTTCGTTATATACGAGCGTCTTATAAATTCCGGCTAAGGATCATCTAGCACATACCACGAGTTGACTAAGCGTGGGACTAATCTTTTTGGGTCACCAGCACTTTGCCCCAAGCGCTGACAGTCAGTTATCAGAAACTTAGTGACAATGCTCATTATGGGATTCGATCTCTCGTGTTGAGGAAAAGAAGCCTCCGTGCTTGCCATTGATCTAAGGCCCTGGGGCTATATCGAGCTATTATTATATACTAATCTAATAAAATTTAGCTCATTGTAAAGACGTACTAAAACGGTACGCATCCAAGACTCCATATTACCAGGAAAAAAAAAAAGTTGATGATATCTAAGCGTATTTTTGCTCAAAATTTTTGTTCCTCTAATATCATGGTCAATGTCAACCGGTTCACCCGGGTGCAAAGTTACGTCATCGAGGTACAATCCTTTGGTGGAGGGTGACGTCATTGATGACCCATCCACCCCGGGCCATGTCTTAGAGAATTAAGCTCAGAGCCCATTTCATAGATCAGCCTTAGAGCATTGACTGCAGGCCAGGTAATAGAACTATAATAAGGAAGTTGGGCCTCGTTAGGCCTTACGATGTGGGCTTGGTGTACAGCTAGCTATGTGGAGTTATTCACAGTATTCCAAAGTTTCTGAGTTAGAAAAATCAAATGAGCAAATGGCGCAATGATTTTTTGATGAAAACCAATGCTATGTAATGCGTTTAGTAGTGTAGCATAATTTTTTCAATGTATTTTGCTTAT
Source organism: Gynochthodes officinalis (assembly GCA_020080225.1). NCBI lineage: Eukaryota > Viridiplantae > Streptophyta > Magnoliopsida > Gentianales > Rubiaceae > Gynochthodes > Gynochthodes officinalis. The sequence continues at coordinate 29,454,232 of CM034616.1, forward strand.
CATTTTTCACTCGAAAAATATTTAGGTAATCGGAAATTGATTAATTAAGTTGACGATGATATATAAATTTATTACTACTCTAATTTGAATATGTATAATTATCATTTTTCAATATGTTTAGTAGGTTTTACATTGCCCTAAATGATTCAATGAGAATAAACTCCATTTGGATTCCCAATTATAAGGTTGTTGATGAATTGTAATTGTAAAAGTTATTTTTGAGTTTTTATCATGATGTCGAAAAGTGTAAAATACACAAAAGTAGATGCATATTCATTTGATCCCATATCAAAATGTGCGTTGAAACTCAAATGTATCCTTAAGCGTGGATCCAGAGTCTATTTATTGAACAGAATGTTACTCATTTCGTAAGGAATATGCAGTAGCCATTTTTATCATTTCAAATTTCTGTCCTGGAGCCGGAGAAGCATATCTTGCAAGTGGATGGATTATGGATATGTATTATATAGTCATGGTTTTGGTCATTTTAATTTGGCGGTGAAGAAAAATCCATTTCTGCAGTGTCACACTTTTCCTTTTTTGGATTTCCCATTTCTAGTCCAGAAAAACTACAAGTCATTCGGTGACTTTGGCAGACATTTATGTCAGCTTGGGATCACCTCTTTGGCTTTTATTGCTCCTATAAAATCCATCATTGTATGTTGAACTTCCCTTTTTTTTTTTTCCCTCATATGTTGTAACAGAAAAAAGGGGTTTTTTTTTTTTTTCTTTTTTGGGTCCAACAAAATTGAATTGGATGTTGCATGCTAGTTGGTATTCTATCCTAATTGATGAACTTACGAGCATAATTAATTTTAAGAAAGGGAAAATTCACAGCCGAATTAATAAAAATTATGCCCTCTTTATAAATATTACAAAAAAAAAAAAGTTTTCCAATAAAAATAAAGGTGCTATTTTTAATTTTTTTTAAATTCTTGAATTTATATTAACAGAGAGAACAAAAGAATGACTAAGAGGGAGAAAAAGGCAACTTAATTTCTGGCTTTCATGACATGTACATATGTATCTTTTAAGTCCGATGTTTATCCTGGATTTCTGGAAGCTAGGAAGGTACTCATATATACTTTTGCTTGTTTAATTTCTCATCTATATAAGGACCATGATTCAGCCATGCTATGCAGTTAAATGGGGCCTTCATTGAATTTGCTAGATTAAGATAATATGACTGGTGAAAGAGTATACGTTCCCGGAGGGTCAAAAATGAGCAAAATCATGTTGATGTTGGTGGTGTTACTTGCATTGCTCATTGCAAAGAATGATGGCAAATGTGCATTTGAGGCTATCTTCAACTTTGGAGATTCAAACTCTGATACAGGCGGGTTTTATGCTGCTTTTCCACCACAACCATCCCCCAATGGCATGACCTACTTTAAGAGACCAGTTGGTCGCCCTTCTGATGGAAGGCTGTACATTGATTTTCTTGGTATGTAGCCTTTTATGAACTCCAGCTCCTTTTCATCTTAATTGCTGTTTAGTTTGTATTACTTGAGTTCTTGTTGGTTGCTATAGTTTTTTTGTTGGTAATTTCGCATGCAGCTCAGGCTTTGGGATTGCCATTTCTCAGCCCTTACCTTCAGTCAATTGGATCTGATTACAAACATGGTGTAAACTTTGCAACATCAGCTTCTACACTTCTCAGCCAAGTACCTCCTTATTTGTTAATGGGACCAGTCCTTTTTATCTCACCGTTCAGCTCAATCAAATGAAGCAATTCAAGGCTAAAGTGAATGAACTTCACTCTTCTGGTAATATAGGCACCAAAGCAAAAAGAACACTACTAAATTTCCAAACAACGCAACATCTCGGTTGCAATTTGTGTTCCTTTTCAGGACAGGCTAATCTTCCACAACAAGACATATTTGGTAAATCCCTTTACACAATCTATATTGTCCAGAATGATTTTACCTCCAACTCAGCATCTCTTGGTATAGAAGGAGTAAAGCAGTATCTGCCACTAGTGGTTTCCCAGATTGCTAGCGCCATTCAGGTTGCATCATCTCAAGTCTTACTAAGCTTGATGAGTATTCGCAATTTGCATTCCTAGAAATGAGAATTCTTTTTCTTGCTATATGGAATTTCCAGGAACTTTATGCATTAGGAGGGCGCACATTTCTGGTGCTTAACCTTGCACCGATAGGTTGCTACCCTAGGTTTCTGGTAGAGCTCCCTCATGGGAGTTCTGATATCGATGCTTATGGATGCATGAAGTCCTACAATAAAGCCGTACAGGAGTACAACAAGATGCTGAAAGAAGCATTGCGCAAAACAAGACAAGACCTTCAGGAAACCAATGTTGTGTATGCTGACACTTATTCAGTAATTCTAGACATCTTCCATCACCCCAAATCTCACGGTATGCCTCTTCTAGTCTATTTACAATGTTATCTTTGCGAAAGATGGCATTGGTTTCTGATATTTTTTAAGTTTCATGTTCGATCAGGTCTGCTGTATGGGACCAAAGCTTGTTGTGGAAATGGTGGAGGTGCCTACAATTTCAACCTACAAGTTTTCTGCGGGTACATCAAGGTCATAGATGGACAGAAAGTCGCTGCTACTGCTTGTAGTGACCCTCAGAACTACGTAAGCTGGGATGAAGTACATACCCCAGAAGCTGCAAGGAACTAAGGTCATAGATGGACAGAAAGTCACTGCTACTGCTTGTAGTGACCCTCAGAACTACGTAAGCTGGGATGGAGTACATACCCCAGAAGCTGCAAGGAGCTAAGGTCATAGATGGACAGAAAGTCACTGCTACTGCTTGTAGTGACCCTCAGAACTACGTAAGCTGGGATGGAGTACATACCACAGAAGCTGCAAATAAGCTCCTTGTTTACGCAATCCTCAATGGATCATATGTTGATCCTCCCTTTACATTTCACCAATTTTGTGATATCCAGCCTATAGATTGAGATAATCTCTATTACCGCCATTTCCAACTCGTGCTAAAATAAAGCAGAGCCATCCTATTCTGTTTCGTACTAAAAAGAAAAAAAAGAAGAAGAAAGTTTTGCCTACTATTTTCAGGGACCGAAGCTCATTAATCATTATGATGGCATCAATAATTGTGAATGAGATTGTAATTCATGAATGAAAGCTTATACCTATATCCTCGTCCAAAACGAAAACGAAAATCAAAACGAAAACTAAAAGATGTGTGGATTCAAACATTAAATTTTTGGGCTCTTCTTTTTTTTTTTGAAAATTGTGAATAACATTTGGATTAAAAAATTAAATAATCGATCCAATTTATGATGTTGATTAAAAAAAAAGGGTGTAATAAATTAGAATTTGGATTAAAAATTACTAAAAAGAAACTTGAAAGTGTTGAAAATATTGAAATGCTTAAAACTTGGACCAAAAAATTAATGAAAATTGTAGAATATTGTTTGTAATATGAAAAATTATTGAACTTGTGAATAATATGCAATAATTAAATGTAGTTTATTTATTAAAAATAGGCTACATTTTAAATTTGTAATTCATAATTCTTGATTTAAAAATATGACGCAGCGTTCAGCGTAGAGAGATATTTGGGGAAAATTAATTCTGAAAAAAACTGAATAATAATAATGAATATCGACCTTTAATTTAAAGTCGTTACCTTCATAATTTGTCGGGCTCCATCGTTCGTTTCTTTCATCACGTCCTCTTTGAAATCCTCCATGACGATTTCTGTCACCATTATTGTCATCGGAAAATTCGCTTTCTTTATCTTCTGAACTCTCTGAAAAGAGAGGGTTGTTCCGCTTGCGATCAGGAACAAGCCTATTGACAAGTTCACCGCGAGCAACATATGCACCCTGTTTTCTGCCGTTCCGCCAATTCTAGTTCACATCAACGCCAAGATCCTCGAACCGATCTATTATTTCACCGAACCGATCTATTATTTCACCGAGTCGATCAGTTCGAGAATTTTGGCATTGATGTGAACCGGAATCGGCGAAATGGTAGAAGACCGGGTGCATATATTGCTCGCGGTGAACTTATCGATAGGCTTGTTCCTGATCGTAGGCAGAACAACCCTCTCTTTTCAGAGAGTTTGGAAGAAGAAGAAAGCGATTTTTCCAATGACAATAGTGGCGATAGAAATTATCATGGAGGATTTCAAAGGGGACGTGATGGAAAAAACGAACGATGGCGCCCGAGAGATTATGAAGGTAATGACTTTAAGTTAAAGGTTGATATTCATTATTATTATTCAGTTTTTTAGGAATTAATTTTCTCCAAATATCTCTCTACGCTGAACGCTGCGTCAAGTGAGATCAGAGCCCATGGCGACTGGCGGTGGTCTTCGTGACGATGTTCAGGGGACTGGAGTCCTAATCCTTGGGGATGATGACGCACTGCAACGATTGGAGCAGCATTTAATGGAACACATTGATCAGCGAATTGATCAGGGCCTTCATCGTATCGAAGAACGACTCGGTGAAATAACAGATCAGTTCGAGGATCTTGGGGTTGATGTGAACCGGAATCGGCGGAACGGCAAAAATCGGGTGCATATGTTGCTCGCGGTGAACTTGTCGATAGGCCTGTTCTTGATCGCAAGCAGAACAACCCTCTCTTTTTAGAGAGTTCAGAAGAGGAAGAAAGCGAATTTTTCGATGACAATAGTAGCGACAGAAATCGTCATGGAGGATTTCAAAGGGGACGTGATGGAAGAAACGAACGATAGCGCCCGAGAGATTATAAAGGTAACGACTTTACGTTAAAGGTTGATATTCATTATTATTATTCAGTTTTTTCGGAATTAATTTTTCCCAAATATCTCTCTACGCTGAACGCTGCGTCAAAATAGTTTACATCCTAAATTTGCAATTCCAAATTCCTAATTCCTAAATTTCATCTCTTTTGAAATAATAATAATAACTTGTCCAAATTTGTAATAATAATAAATTGTTTTACTATCCTAATTTTCTAGAACTAAAAATAATTAAAATTGTGTCTAATTTGAAAACAATAAATCAAAAGTATAACTTCATAAATTCTCTAGATGATTAGACTTACAATTGTAAATATTTCTAAACATCTAATATTGATATAATTAATAGAGTTATTCGATAGTTTTTACAATTTTTTTGATATCATAGTTTTTATTAATTTATAGTAATTATATTAGAACTCTCATACTTTAATAGAGGTATTCTAAAAAAAGTAAGTTTACTCCTATTATAATTTGCTTTTCTAATATAATTTCGCCTGATCTAAAGTATTAGACCAATACTAAGAGTTATAAAAAGAGTCTTATAAGTATATAATGCAATACTTTAATACTCTATCTGTCCCGAAAAAATAGTCAACTTTCAAAAAAAGAATTCACCTTCAAATCAAATTCCTAAAATATTTTCATTCATAATAATGGTGTATAATTACAATTAAAAAATATAAATAAAAATATAAAATTATATATTTAGTTAGTGCATTAAATATATTGTACTTAATAACTAATAAAAAGTTGTATTTAAACCAAAGTAGACTCTTTTTTTAGCATCCCATTTTTCAAACCTTTCAATAAATTTAAAATCATCTTCATCATTTTCTCAAATAAGTTTTGAAATTTCACCCGTTACCATTCGCCATAGAAGTCTACATTTGAGAAAATTATACATCGCTTAGGACCACATATTATAATTGGATCAATAAAAAATTATTGGAATAGATTTGAAAATTGGTTAAGCAATTTTCATAATAAGTAATAAAAATTGACTATAATAATCGAACCACTAATATGAATAAAAAAATAAACAAAATAAACTGACCAAAATTAGCTAACAACAATGACAAACACTAATAATAAATGATGAGACTCAAAAAAAAACAAAAATATCGATGACAACTTACGTTATTAATTTCAATACGAAAACTTTTTCGTTCTATCAATGGAAAGAAAGCCACGTGCCAATGCACAATCGGCCAACAAAAAAACAAAAGCAATGATTTGGCTGCAAAAAGTCAAACCCAAACAAAGAGTAACAACATGCAAGGATTTGGCTGCAAAACCTCGTATCTAAACAAAATTTCGCAATTGAACAAAAGCAGCTAAAGAGGAAAATTTGGGAACCAAAGAAGAAGTCGTGTGTTTTTGTTGATTTTGACCAAAGCTCTTATACAAATCAGAATTTAGTAAAAAAATAAATAATTATGTTTGTGTATAATATAATTTAGTATAAGTGTCTTATAAATTTAATAATGAAATATGTATATTAATAAATTTAATATTACTTAATTATAATTAAATATTAGTTAATATATCAAGTTTTGTCCTGATCCAGTGGTACCATAAATGGGAAATTGTTTACAGCGTCACGTAAGCGTCCTTTATTGAACTCTAGTATATAAGAGGACACAAGTGCAAGTAACACCATGAGTTTTCTTTCTTGGGGACATGACATTAAAGAAGTTGAAAATGAGTCTCCAGCACCCATCAAGAGCACCCTCAGTTCTGAGGCAAACTTTGCTGGCTTGGTTAATTCTGATGGCATTAACAGGAGTACAATTTAGTGAGGCCAAATGTGCATTTAAGGGCATCTTCAATTTTGGAGATTCCAACACTGATACTGGAGGTTATTTTGCTGCTTTTCCACCACTGAATCCCCCTTACGGAATGACTTACTTCAAGAAACCAGTCGGTCGAGCTGCGGATGGAAGGCTTATTATTGATTTCCTTGGTAAGCTTTCAAAAACTTTAAAAGCTTCTTCTGTGCCTTGCAAATTAGCAGAACTTCTTGCGTTTTCAAGCTTGAAAATAGTGGGATAAGCCTCATATTGAAAACCATCAGCATATTATCCAGTTGTGAATAATATGTTAAGTCTATCGTATTTCTGCCACAAAAAATGCATGTCTCGGTGGGATTTTTGTCTTAAGAGACTGTGCAGAAGGGATTATATGCAGATGTGAACAGAGGAATACCACTGTAATTTTTTCTCTATAATTCTGCATTATCACATTGTGTTGGTTGAGCGAAAGTCAAGTCTCTGGCTGGAAAGAGTGAACCCATATATTTCCTTTTCCTGACCTTGACTATTCTGAGAGAAACTTTAGTGGACAGGTCCAGTTCTTAGTTCTCACCGAATGGCTTACGTTGCACAAACCTGTATTTTTCTGTCCCCCATGTTTTAGGCCATCAAACTATCAATGCTTATAAGTTATAAACTCTTAATTTCCTAAAATAATTTTGCATTAAGATTTCAATGGTCATTCAGGCTTATTCCAAGAAATGATAGTGTCTTACGTTTTCACTGTTCTTGCTTGATATGAAATCAACCAGAAACAAGTAACAAGTTCGGTGTTTGTGATGCATTTGGCATGCAGCTCAGGCTTTAGGGCTGCCTTTCCTGAGCCCATATCTGAGATCGACGGGATCTGATTTTACACATGGTGCCAACTTTGCTACATTTGCATCCACAGTGCTCCCGCGAAATTTTTTCGTGTCAAACAGGGGACTTAGTCCCTTTTCTCTTGCCATTCAGCTCAATCAAATTAAACAATTCAAGGTTGAAGTAGATCAGCATCACTCAACTCTCTTCAGATCCAAAGGTAAAATGTGAGGCAGCAACAGATTTCACTTGTTTTTCTTGATTTCAGATGATATCCAATCCTACATTTATATATTTGTCAAATAGGCATAATGATATTCCCACAACTGATTGCCTGGATTCTCACAACTTGATTCTTGTTCCAGGATCCAAACTTCCTGCACCTAGCATATTTGGAAAATCACTTTATATATTCTATATTGGCCAGAACGACTTTACTTCTGATTTAGGATCTCTTGGTATCAATGGAGTAAAAAGTTTTTTGCCTCGGGTGGTTTCCCAAATTGCTTCTACAATCAAGGTAAGATCATCGGTTTATGTCTTTCAGGAATAAAGTGTACTCAGTGGTTTCAACTAAATGTAATACCATCCTCTGCATTTTAAGATCTGTAATCTGTACTGTTATTCTTTTTTCTTGCTCTGTTGAACATCCAGGATCTTTACGGCTTAGGGGGACGAACATTCTTAGTGCTGAATCTTGCGCCTATAGGATGTTACCCATCTTATTTGGCGCAACTCCCTCACAATAGTTCTGACATTGATGAATTTGGATGCTTGATCTCCTACAACAATGCAGTTGTAGACTATAATAACATGTTAAAGGAAGCAGTGTCAAATATTAGGCAAGATCTCCCAGAAGCATTTGTCGTATATGTTGATACTCATGCTGTACTGCTAGAGTTCTTTCAGCACCCCACATCTCATGGTAATTTCTTTCGCCTTTTCATGTCAGTTTCTATGAGCATTATATATCACTGACCTATACAACATTCTGCCTAATTTCATAATTTATCTATTACTTACTACCAGGGTTTAAGTATGGTACTAAAGCATGTTGTGGATATGGGGGAGGTGCCTACAATATTAACTCGCAGGTTAGCTGTGGCGGCAGCAGAGTGATTAATGGAAAGAACGTTACTGCCACGGCTTGTAGTGATCCACAGAATTATGTGATCTGGGATGGAGTTCATGCAACAGAAGCCGCTAACAAGCTCATTGCTTATGCAATACTAAATGGTTCTTATTTTGATCCTCCCTTTGCACTCCATAGGTTCTGTGACATACAGCCCATAGGTTGACCTACCGCCGCTTGCCCTGAAATGCAATGAAGGGTAAGGGGGCGCTTGGTTCATTGAAGGGTACGGGGAAAGAGAATAGAAATAATAATAGTAGGGAATAATAGTGCGTTGTTTTATTATAAGTATATTGGTTGGTTTGTGCTGAAAAATGAGTACAATTACTAATTATAATTATAAATTAATTGTAATAATTAGTATTAATTAATTGTTAATAAAAATATTATCGATTGAATTAATCTTAAGTAATTAATTAATATTAATAAATGAGATTAATTAATTATTAATTATAATATTAAATTACAATATTAAGTAATTGAATAATTAATTAAATTAATCTTAATTAATTAATTAATTATTACTTAATGATAATAAGTTAATTATAAATTAATTATAATAACTAATTAGTTAATATTAGTTAATTATTTATTACAATATTAAATTAATTTATTTTTAATTAAAATCATTATTAATTATAAAAAGGGGAAAGAAATTTTTTTTTTTTGTATTTAATAGCTTCCATCCCTTCCCCCTCGTCAAACCCCAAACTAAGTAGAGGGAATATTTTCATTCTTATTCCCTCACTCCAAAATTTCCAAACCAAGCGCCGCCTAAGAGTTAATCTTAACGGGTTACTGATCAAGCTTTATGATATGTTACTACATGCTTGTTAGGCAAACATCATATTTACACAGCGACATAAAATAATAGCATGATTTCCACCAGGATCGTTTTGACAATTTAAAATAACATAACATAACATACTAAATTGTGCCACTCGTGAGGTAATGAAATTGATAGGGTTGAACACCTTTTTGAAATTTTCACTAAAATTGACTAATATCTTGACCAATATTAGGTTAATATGTTAATTTTTTTTACTCAAAACTCACGTTATGAGCACTCTTTATATTTTAGTGAGTATTGGAAAGACAAAATATTTTTCTTTCTGCCAATTCTAACATATGTAAATCAAGGACAAAATAGACAAAATATTTTTCTATTTGCCAATTTTAACGTATGTAAATCAAAACCCAACGTTGTGACTCTTTATAGATAATTTAGTCATTTCATAAACTTTCGTAAACTGAAAATCTTGTCATACAAGAATTCTAACGTTCAAAACCCAATATTTTAACTCTTTATGGACAACTTTAGTCGTTTTATAAATTGAAAGTTTTATCATACAAGAACTGCTAATTCAGAGTACATATTATTTAGGAGATATTTTCTCTGACTATCAATTCTATCAACAAGAGATTATAGTTATCACAAATTATTTTTATGGTTAAAGAACTTTTAGGATTAATTACTTAAAACCAATCCAATAATTATCTCATAATTATTCTAATCATTCTCACCCAAAAATTTATTCATAGTGTTGTGACCCTTTAAATTGCTAATCACTAGACAATAAATATAAATTTAATCGGTTTTAGTATACAACCCAACAATGGTAATGCTAGATCCATCTGTTCATTCACAGCAGCGACTACTGTCCCACCCTCCATGAAAATGGACGTTTGATTGATTTCAAAATTGTTAGTTATAAGCTTTGAATAGTTCTTGGTGTCATTAATCCGAAAAAAAGAAAGAGGGAGATTAGCCTACTATTTTCAGGGATCGTAACTCAATAATCATCATGACTGCATCAAGAAGTGTGAATGAGATTGTAATTCATCAATAAAAACAGAACTATGTTTTCAAGTTTTTGGTGTTAAGAAAGTCGAAAATGAGTTGTACGCATAAAGTGGTAGAGACTTTTTTTTGTCCAAATGCAAATATGAAGGATTACAAATTATCAAAACCACTCTCTGACTTTGCTTCATCAATTGTCAATATTTCAGAATGATTACAAAAAATTGCAACTATAGTTCATTTCATAAAACGTCAAGAAATAATTGTAACACCACATGTGAGCACTGTATTTATAATCGAACATTGTAAATATCAAATAAATATCTAACACCATATATGAGCACTTAATTCATTTATCATCGAGCATTGTGAGTATCAAATAAATATCTACAGGGTTGTCTTTTTGTCAAATCAGGAGACTTGAAAGAAATGAAAGTATAAGGTACACTACAACCTGAAATTGGACAGTAATCCATGGTGTACGATAATGAAAGGGTTAAATTACCAAAATCCTCATGAAATTTAGATTTATTACCCATGCCCAATTCTCCCCTGGTTTAGATTTTTATAACATATATGTCCAGTTTAACAGTTTTCGTTATAATTATAGAAAAAATAAAAATTTTTAAACGAAATTACCCTTATTCCTCTAGTTTTTGTATTTTTTTGAGATAAAATTAAGACGAAATTTCAAAAGTAAAATTTTTTTATATTATCTAAAAGAGTGTATGATTATAAAAATTTACTTATTTTTAATATAAAATTATTATATTATTCATATTAACAATAATAATGTATGAATTAAATTAATAAAATAAAATATAAAATATAAAATATACCTATAATAATTTATTAATTATACAAGATATTAAGACAAAATTTTACAAACTATTAGGATAATTTTAAATTTTTTTTTTGTATTTTATTTGCTGCATTTACATATGTTTTGTATGAGGTATTTTTATCATTTTGCTCATTAAAACAGTTAAATATAATAACAAGGGGATATCAGTAATTTCGCCAAACCACGAGAAGCCATTAGTAATAAACCCAAACTTTAGGGGTTTTGGTAATTTATCCATAATGAAATTCAGTCAGAAGGGTTATAAACTATGTCTTCATGTTTTTGGCAAAACTTTGTCCATAATCCCTTTACGTTACTTGTGTATGTACTTCGATAACTATTTCGTATGGGAACGATAAACTATTTTAGAACATTTTGTCCTGATCCAATGCGACCATAAAGGGGAAATTGTTTACAGCGTCACGTACGCTGCTTTATTCCACTGACTGTTCTTTTTTTAACATTAGTATATAAAAGGACATGAGTGCAAGTACACCATGAGTTTTCTTTCTGGGGATAACTTTAAAGAAGTAAAAAATGAGTCTCCAGCATCCATCAAGAGCAGCCTCAGTGCTGAGGCAAACTTGGCTGGTTTGGTTAATTCTGATGGCATTGGCAGGAGTGCAATTTAGTGAGGCCAAATGTGCATTTAAGGGTATCTTCAATTTTGGAGATTCCAACTCTGACACTGGAGGTTTTTCTGCTGCTTTTCCAGCACAGAGTCCTCCTTTTGGAATGACTTACTTCAAGAAGCCAGTCGGTCGAGCTACGGATGGAAGGCTCATTATTGATTTCCTTGGTAAGCTTTCAAAAACTTTAAAAGCTTCTTCTGTGCATTGCAAATTAGCAGAACTTCTAGCATTTTCAAGCCTGTAAATAGTGGGATAAGCCTCATGTTGAAAACCATCAGCATATTATCCAATATGCATGTCCGTTGATTCCAGTTGTGAGTAATATGTTAAGTCTACTTCGTATTTTCTTCCCAAAAAAAAAATGCATGTCGGTGGGTTTTTGGTCTTAAGAGACTCTGCAGAAGGGATTGTATGCAGATGTAAACAGAGGAATACCACTGTAATTTGTTCTCCATAATTTTGCATTATCATATTGTGTCGGTTGAACAAAAGACCAAGTCCGTAGCTGGAAAAGTATGGCGTGAGTGTTGTCTATGACCTCATATAGGAGGCGTGTAACGATTTTCTTATCCTGACCTTGACTCCTTTGAGACAAACTTTAGCCGACAGGTCCAGTTCTCAGTTCTCACCTTATGGCTTATGTTGCGCACACCTTTATTTCTCGGTCCCCCATTTTTTTGGGCCATCAAGCTATCAGTGCTTATAAGTTTTAAACTCTTAGTTTCCTTGAATTCTTTATGGACCTTAATTTCATGAAAATAATTCTACATTAAGATTTCAATGGTCATTCAGGCTTGTTCCAAGAAATGATAATGTCTTACATTTTCACTGTTCTTGCTAGTTATGAAATCATCCAGAAACGAGTAACAAGTTCTGTGTTTGTTTATGCATTTGGCATGCAGCTCAGGCTTTAGGGCTGCCATTCCTGAGCCCATATCTGAAATCAATAGGATCTGATTTTAGACATGGTGCCAACTTTGCTACATTGGCATCCACAGTGCTCCTGCCAAATACTTCCTTGTTTGTCACGGGAATTAGCCCCTTTTCTCTTGCCATTCAGCTCAATCAAATTAAACAATTCAAGGTTGAAGTTGATCAGCATCACTCAACGCATTCCAAATACAAAGGTAAAATGTGAAGCAGCAACGCATTTCACTTGTTTTTCTTGATTTCAGATGATATCTAATCCTACATTTATACATTTGCGAGATAGACATAATGATAATCCCATAACTGATTGCCTGAATTCTCACAACTTGAATCTTGTTCCAGGATCCAAACTTCCTGCACCTAGCATATTTCGAAAATCACTTTATATATTCTATGTTGGCCAGAACGACTTTACCTCTGATTTAGCATCTCTTGGTATAAATGGAGTAAAAAGTTTTTGGCCTCAGGTGGTTTCCCAAATTGCTTCTACAATCAAGGTAAGATCATCCGTTTATGTCTTTCAGGAATAAAGTGTACTCAGTGGTTTCAACTAGATGTAATACCATCCTCTCCATTTTAAGATCTGTAATTTGTACTGTTTTTCTTTTTCTTGTTCTGTTGAACATCCAGGATCTTTACGGCTTAGGGGGACGAACATTCTTAGTGCTGAATCTTGCGCCTATAGGATGTTACCCATCTTTTTTGGTGCAACTTCCTCACAATAGTTCTGACATTGATGAATTTGGATGCTTGATCTCTTACAACAGTGCAGTTGTAGACTACAATAACATGCTAAAGGCAGCATTGTCAAATATTAGGCAAGATCTCCCAGAAGCATCTGTCGTATATGTTGATACTCATGCTGTACTGCTAGAGCTCTTTCAGCACCCCACATCTCATGGTAATTTCTTTGGCCTTTTCATGTCAGTTTCTATAAGCATTATGTATCACTGACCTATACAACATTCTGCCTAATTTCATAACTAATATATTACTTACTTTCAGGGTTTAAGTATGGTACTAAAGCATGTTGTGGATATGGGGGTGGTGCCTACAATTTTAACTCGCAGGTTTACTGTGGCAACAGCAAAGTGATTAATGGAAACAAGGTTACTGCCACGGCTTGTAGTGATCCACAGAATTATGTGAGCTGGGATGGAGTTCATGCAACAGAAGCCGCCAACAAGCTCACTGCTTATGCAATACTCAATGGTTCTTACTCTGATCCTCCCTTTGCACTCCATAAATTCTGTGACATACAGCCCATAGGTTGACCGCCTCTTGCCCTTGCCCTCAAATGCAATGAAGTATAAGAATCAATCCTAAGGGATTGCTGATCAAGCTTCGTGATTTGTTACTACACGCTAATGCTAGATCTATCTGTTCATTGACTGCAGCGACTACTGTCCCACCTTTCAGGAAAATGGGCATTTGATTGATTTCAAAATTGTCAATTACAAGCTTTGAATAGTTCTTGGAGTCATTAATAAACAGCCCAACAAAATTAACGTTTGACTGATATCCCAAATGGACTTAAAAGGGACATCTTATTTCCTAGTGTCTAAGAGGCCAACTCAGTTCTCCCAGTCCCTCAAGTACAAAGTCATAAACTGATAAATTATCACTAATAGCACAGTAAAATCACTGAGGTGAGGTTCTGTTAGCATAACCAATGCATTTCCTAATCTCTTATTCTGAAAGTATCAATAGAGATAGAGCTATGATGGAAACATCCAACCATACAGCATCGACGGAGACAATACCTCTAAAGCAATTAAAATTTGACAATCATGTTTGGGTTGAGTGGATGAGCCAATATGTTGACGTTGGCCTTAGAGAATTGCAAGTTACATTCTCTACAATAATGTATAAAATAGGCATGAAGACTTGATCTATAAGGTGAAGCTTGAGCATTTCAATTTTGATAATACATTTGCTATTCGGTTCTACCCATTGGCCATATTTTCTACAAGCTAGTGCCCGCAAAGACAGAGGACTATGCTGTCCATACCCAAATTGGGAAACCCAACAACAAAAGCCGAAAGTTTTGATGACTTGACTTGCACTGTGCCTGACTGAAGCAATTAGTTCCTGCTCCATGGTTAGATTGCCTCATGGAGATCACTGGAATTGCTCAAACTTCCAGGCGAATCGAAAAACTTTGGAAACCTTTTGGCGCTGTAAACTACGCTATAAGATCAGACGTTGTAGTTTAAGTGGGGAATATTCTCATGTTTGTTTATGTTAATGAAACATCACGTTGCAATAGATAGTTTGAGTGGGGAATCTTCTCATATTTATTCATGTTGCCTTTGTATCTTTTCTTGGAGAAAGCAATGGCTTAACTACCCCATTGGGTGCTTGATGAAGACTTGAAATTAATGAGACAATTTTCTATACATGCCAATACGTTTTTCCCTTTTAGGCTGCTTAAGTTTTCTAGTCAATTAGGTACATGATTGATTGAGCTCAAGAAGCACAATAATGCTATCTTTCTCTTAAACAAGTATCAAAAAGTAGACTCTAGCCCATCTCTTAACAACCACAGGATTCTCAAGCATGTAGTGATCCCAACTCAAGAGCATAGTTCTTGCTTATCAATAACAGTTGTTAATTGAACAAAATGAAACAGAGATCAAAATTTGCTCTTATGAAATAGTAAAACTTGAACTTCATGAACAAATGAATATTCACTTGTAAAAATTCACATAACGAGGGAAAAAAATGGAAGAATGATCAAGAAAACCTGTCAAGGCACATAACTATTCTCAAGGACTGGCTGGGTTCTGATAGCTGAAGCTGAAGGCATTCTACTTGATCCAACCCCAATTGTATCTAAAGCCTCACTTTTTTCAGATTGTCTTTCCATCTTTCCAATCCTCTTCATCCTAACCAATTTACACAAAAGAATCCCGCACACAACCAACAGAATTATTCCACCAATTCCTACTCCAAATCCTACCACCCACCATTTCCAGTACCTAATTTTCTTCTTGCTTGATGGAGAAGGAACTGGTGGCAGAGATGGAATGATAATGGAGAAATGGCCTTGACCATGTGCAATACATTTATTTGTCATGGTCACATTGCTAAATTCCACTTCTCCTTTCGTCCCAAATCTAACACATTTCATGCTTGTGTTCGTCGTCTCTTCTACCCTTGAAAACTGAGGAAAATGGACCAGAATAGGATCCTTGGTGATAAATTCAACATTGGCAGAATTCTTTAGGCTGGTATTTGCATCATATGCCAAAAAGCCTACAACAGGAGTGACAAATGTATAATTTGGCACATTATAGTAAAGAGCTGACCAGTTTCCGAGATTTTGAAAGACTAGATTGAGTCTTTGGGAATGGGGCAGTGGTAATATCCGTGGTGGGATGTCAAAGTAACTAAAGTTGGCTCCTCTCCTCCATAGATTGCCACTTCTGAGTCGAACAATTGAAACTTCTATGCCTGAATAATTTGCAGGTAAAGAGACATTATACAGGATACCTGTTCTAATCCTCCCCCTCGTCGCCAATGCATAATCATGAATAAAAGAATCTAAAGAATCAGCGTTGTAGCTACTCTGCCCTTGAACGCTAGGGATGAACAACGTGTGTACAGTCACCCAGATGAGGTACCAAATTTTGTTAGACCCCATCAAACATCCCCTGATTGCCTCTACATGTCATCGATCATGCACAATTCACGTGAAATCTTCCAAGAAATCGTCGTAAAACAGGATGGAAAGAGAGCAAAAACACCCAAACATCAATCTTGCTGGCCAGTCATGACATCTCAGGATTATCTATTGATATGTCAGCAATGCCAAGGCTGATCAGACCCGTCAAAACTAATTGTCAAACAACAAGTTCCGCCTTGATATTTGCCTGAGAAACACACGAGGCCTGAGATACGTGTTTTAGAGAAAGAAATCATATAACACATGAAATATGATCAAACTATGATCACAATTCAGAAGTCACACCCGGGAATGTTTCAAATATTAAAGATATGATGGTCTAGACCTTCTTGGCATTGTTAAATCCAAAAGGGATAAATATGAGTTGTATGAGAGAGACTCAAAATGGTTTGAGGATTTGGCAATGGAATCTTTTGGTGGCGTATATATCTAGTCTAGGAAGAGAAAAGAAAGGTGGTGGGGTGCAATCTGAAAGAACTCAAAGTGTAGCTCCACAAAAGGGAAAAGGAACCCTTTTGAGTTGTTTTATGGTGTAAACAAATTTGTTTAATCAAATAACGTCAGTTGGATTAGCTGGACAATTGTAGGTGTGCACAAAACAAAATATGTTCACTTATATTTCCATTTGGCACAAGTACATGTTCACACATATTTATGCATACAAATGTAGGAAAATTTGGTGTAGGACAGAGGATGACAACTAGGTCTTAGCTTTCTAAGTTGGGATAAAATTAACCAGGATGACCAAGCCGTGCCCTCCAAAATAGTACACATAAATTGCTCAACTCAGGCTGTTGGTTTTTGGAGAACCCTTTTGGCCTTTCGTTTGCTGTTGGTGCCTTGGATTGGATGGGCGTTTAATTAGTCTATTATAGTTTGTATACTACTTTTGGTTTCGGCACAACAGTAGGGGAATAAAGGAATAAATTTAAGGCTTTCTGTTTTTGAAGTCCCATCTCTTTGAAAGGATGAAACCTTTTTTCACTTTCAGCCAACGTGAGAACAATCTTTATCAAAGTAGTCAGCCAACCAAAAAACCAAAAAGAAAAAAAGAAATAAAGGCAAAGAAAGGCATTTTTCAGAATGCATTACTCCCTCAAAACAAGAAGAAAAAATCCATGCAATTTGCATATCAACTTGTATATTCTAGAGTAAGCAGTGATAAGAATCTTTCTTGATGAAGCCCTTCTGAGATTTTCATTTTCTTCTACATGTAGGTACTATAAGGATGGCATCCCCAACAATCTCTAATATGACACACAAGAATATTTGCAGTGCAGTATCAAGAATGATATACTGTTATAGCCTTTAGTGTTGGTAATGAGAATACTGCATTTTGAGATCACTTCCTGAAATTATATGAACAAAGCAATAAGTACATGTCAGTTACTTTTCTACCTTAATCAAGAAAAGGATGCAATTCTCCTTGCTAGAGAGCAGTTCCAAATACTATATCTTGTGGTGGTTTGCAGATGTGATTAGGGATCTGTGTTTTCCCTTTTCGTGATGATCCACGAATGATTGGTTGTGGAGTATTTTAGATGGTAGGTCTCAATCGACAAGGCTGGCATTAGAGTTTACACCTGGAAGATTTTTGTCACTTAATTAGATAATCAAAAACTAATACCACCAAGTCATGCTATCATTTTAGAATACAAAAAAGCAGGGATAAGAAGGGAAGAAAGGAGGATAAAAAGCATATACAGATGACTCCAATCAAAGGTTTGCTCTATGGATTCACATGCAGCAATCCCTTTTCAAACTTGCTGATCATTCCTCCCAATGAACAGTTTCATGATCAGATTTGGAGGAATCCTTCGAATTTCTTATTGATAGTGGTGATAGTACTATTTCTTTTTCCAGCTGTGGGTGCAAACAAGTTGAGAAATCATCTTGGTACAACTAATATTGAGAATAAAGTTTCCTTGTTGAGTTATTTATGTAGCACTTAGACAATGATCAAATCAAATTTGAGTGGCTTAATTGATTGATTTGATTCCTTTATTCATTATGGATATTGCACTATTTTAGAGCTGATTTTATATATAAAATCGTTAAGTTTGATCATTAATAACCTAAATAAATTACAATTTTTTAGTATTTATTCATTGACAACAATCAAAGAGTTTCAACATCAAATCTTCAAAATGGACAATCAGAGCATAGAAATTGAGAATTAAAAATTTCTAAATATAATTTGTTTGCCTGTATGGATCTACTATGCCATTTTACAAAAGGGAAAAATGTTCACATAGTAAATTCCCATGATGATTTACATAGGTACCCATTTTGGTGTCAAAATATAAGCAAATACGAAACTATTCAGTTGTTTAGTAATTACGTGCTTTGATTTTTGAATACTAAAGCCGTGTCAGTTCAATCATTTTGATGAATAAGCCACTTAAATATTACGTCAATCATTTAGGTTATTTATCGATATTTTTCCCAAAATTTTTACGTCTCTTTTAAATATACTAGTGTGGGTTTCTGTGCATGGGTTGTCCATTGTTTTGTTTTTTTTTTTAATTATTATTTTTTGATCTTTTAATACGTTAAGGCATTTCGAATTTTTATATGAAATGATTTTATATGAAATAATAATTAAGTAATAATATCTAATTATATTAATATATTTTGGAATGTTAACTTATTTTATGAAAGATGTGTGGATTCTAACATTAAAATTTTGAGCTTTTTTTTTGAAAATTGTGAATAAAATTTGGATTAAAAAATTACATAGTGGATCCAATTTATGATGTTGATTAAAAAAAATATGGGTGTAATAGATTAGAATTTGGATTAAAAATTACTAAAAAGAAACTTGAAAGTGTTGAAAATATTGAAATGCTTAAAATTTGGACCAAAAAATTAATAAAAATTGTGGAATATTGTTTGTAATATGAAAAATTATTGAATTTGTGAATAATATGCAATAATTAAGTGTAGTTTATTTATTAAAAATATGCTACATTTTAAATTTGTAATTCATAATTCTTGATTTAAAAATACCTTACATCCTAAATTTGCAATTCAAAATTCCCAATTCCTAAATTTCATCTCTTTAAAACTAATAATAATAACTTGTCCAAATTTGTAATAATAATAAGTTGTTTTACTGTCCTAATTTTCTAGAACTAAAAATAATTAAAGTTGTGTCTAACTTGAAAATAATAAATCAAAAGTATAACGTTATAAATTCCCTAGATTATTAGACTTACAATTGTAAATATTTCTGAACATCTAATATCGACATAAGTATTAGAGTTATTTGATAGTTTTTAGAAATTTTTTGATGATGCTCAAGCTGATGCTGAATAGTTTTTATTAATTTATATTAATTCTATTAAAATTCTAATATTTTAATAGAGATATTCTATTCTAAAAAAATAAGTTTACTCCTATTATAATTCACTTTTCTAATATAATTTTGTCTGATCTAAAGTATTAGACCAATTCTAAGAGTTATAGAAATAGTCTCATAAGTAATGCAATACATTAATACTCCATCTGTCCCGAAAAAATAGTTAACTTTCAAAAAATTTTATTGTCCAAAAAAATAGTTTACTTTCAAGCTAAATTCTTAAAATATCTTTACTGATAATAATGGTGTATATTCACAATTAAAAAATAAGGATAAAAATATAAAATTATATATTTAGTTAGTACATTAAATGTATTGTACCTAATAACTAATAAAAAATTATATTTAAATCAAAGTGGACTCTTTCTTTGAGACTGAAGAGTATATAAAATTCCTTCAAAATATAAAATTACTGAAAAGATAATATAAGTCACATTAATCATTATAATTATATTAAAACTGACTGACAAATTTTTTTTCTTTTAAATAATAGTGATAATATGATTTCAATGCATTATAGTTAAAGTTTTACATTCGTTGGAATAAATCATCTTTTCCAATAAAAAATAAATCTTTACCTCCGAGAAAAAAAAGTACTTCTTATTACTCTTTAGGAATTTAATGATTTCAATAAAACATTCACCTTATTAGTTTATTTAGAACTAGATTAGAATTGGTATATCTATGAATCCTTTGGTATGTACTATAGATGAAAGACTGCATATGAATTACAATTTTGAAATATATTTTTACATTTTATAAAAAATATTTGTGCTTTTAATCTCATAATTACTATATCAAAAAACATAAAAACATATTTTATCTCACAATTTCTATATCAAAAAAAAATATAAAAACGCATTCTATCTCATATTTTGACCATTACTACATCAAAAAGTGTACAAACACATTTTATCTCAAAATCATCGTATCAAAAGTTGTAAAAATGCATTTTATCTTATATCTTATAATTACTATATCAAAAAGTATAATTTATCTCACAATTATTATTTCGATCCTTTTCGAATGTAATTTATATTCGCTCAAAAAAGTAAAAAATGGAAAAACCATTTTGGTCAAACCAATTTAACCTACTGACGAACCCGGTTCTGGCTCTGCGAAAATTATTTCTGCAATATCCAACCAAACACATGGGAAAACGTAAAGGAGAGTGGAAAAACTACAAACGATGGATTTTGTAGATAGGGAATGAACCAATCAAATTGTAGAGCCACACCACGTGGCGACTAATGAAATCAGTTCCTCTCCATTAAAAGGAAGAGCAAATATTGTGGATAGAATTTGAAGCAACCAACGAAGAACCCAGAAATCTTTTTGGTATCTGTTTGGGTTCTCTGGGATCCAAAAGCATTCTAAAAATTGAGTGACAGTAGCGAGGGATAAAGAAACAAAGGCTAAAATACTTCTTGTTTGGGCAGCCAAATGGCAGCAGCAGTAGCCTCCACTTCAATGTCCGCAACAGCCGTCCTCAGTCCAAGATTCCCAGTACGCTCCAACACTAACTGCTCTGCTTTGCCCTATTTTCTCCCGCGCTTGACCACTTCAGTAGCTTTTTCCACTTCACTTAAGAAGGTTTCAGGTATTTTTGTTTCTTTTCTGAAGTGGGATTTTGTCAAAATCGATTCTTTATGTGGTTAGCTGCCGTTGAGGTGCATTGATGTTTTTTTCTCAGTGCTCTCTTCTGCTTTTATGTTCTGATAGTGTTATGTACTCTGTCTGGTGAATGGTCACTCACATTTATTACATCACTGTGGTAGCAAAATTGAATCTTTTGCTAATTCCCTAGTTCGACATTGACGACCTCTTATCTTGGTATTGTATTTGGATATCATAATTGGCTTAGATGAAAAATCACCAGCAACCTAAACTAGTAAAACCATCTTCGAATTGGGTTGGGGGTCTGTCTTCCTATTACCCAAGTATATACATTTTGTTTTAGGAACCATAACCTGTTAGAAGCTTTGTAGGGCGATTCTTACTTGAATGATAGAGACACTTAATTTTAACGTGATATTTTTGTTCAATGTGTGGAAGTAGCTTCGGCACATGCAGGCTAAGAGCCTAAGACGCACTCCCTGAACCTGATGTTGCACGTGTCTTGTATTATTAGCCATGGACGTTACCTGATTAGAAACCCTTTTTAAGTAGCCTTGAGCTCAGAATACCACTAGTGTAGCATTTTAGCAGCCTTGAGTTCATTCACATGGAAATCTTATACTATATTTTTTCCGTGCTCCATTCTAAGAAGTTTGAGAATTGTTGCTTCTACTGGTTATGTATACTGATTTTCTTAGTGTTAGTAGGATAGCTGGCATGACAATTTATTTAGACATGCATGCTTTTCAATGCTCGTATTTGAACTTTAAAATGCTCTCACTATACAAGGAGAAGACATTTAGCATGTTAGAGTAGCAATCTTAATTATGTGATTTGTCTTTAGGATGTCTTCAGTTTCTTACCACCGTTGGTTTTGGTGTAGAATTTGAATTTGTATCTTTCAGAAAGGTCACCTGTTTTTCATAGGATACAATTTAATCCAATCTGATTCTAATTTTGATAAAGTACCAAGTGAAGCTATAATGAGCTTATGTGCATTCTCATATCTTCTTCTTCAGACTTCATGTCTTTTGCAGTTCAGATGAAGGCTTCAAAGGCCATTATTCTAATTTATGAGTTCTTTGGTTCCTCACTTAAAACAAGTAAATTAGAGGAAAAAAAAATTCTGTACTGGAAACTAGTTTAAGCCCAAAATCATGTTTCCGTATTGAGCAGAAACAACATTTAACTTCTGGTATGATGATCGTTTGAGATTGTGTAGGATTCTCTGTCTGTATCCTGTACTATGCTTAGAACACTTTGACTTATGTTGTAATATGCAAAGTTGAAACTTTGAATATTTTTTTGACTTTGAATTGCCAAAGAATGCATAATTTTTTCCAAAAGATATCATGAATTGAATGAGATGTATATAGTGAGTTGCATTTACTCAGGGTGAAAATTTAAATGGTTTATTATTTCGGTCAAAGCTGGATAAGGTGATAACCTAAAATTGCATTCCAACAAATTGTGTGCTTTCCATTATTTTGTCCCTTACATTCTTTGTTTATAATATGAAACAGAGACGAAGAGGACTTCTTTGGTCCAAATCAACGCTTCTTCTGAGGAGACATCTGCTTTTGACACTAATGAATTAATATCAGATCTCAAAGAAAAGGTTAGCTTGGTGCTAAAGTTTCACACCAGGAGGGCAAGCAGCCAAACAAGACTGTTTTATATTTTCTGTTTATCCCTTTAGTCTTGCTTTTCAACGTAGATTTTCATAGACATGAATTGCATTTTATCATGAGTTTTCTCCTTTTGCAACAGCTATCCAATTTTTTTAAAATGCTGTAAATAGTTAGCTTTTGTAAGTCTCATACTGTTCCTAGTCACTTAGGCGTCCATCTTTAAGTTACATCAGATTTCGTCTGACTTCAGTTGTTTGTATTTCAAAGTGGGATACAGTTGAAAACAAGTCAACAGTAATTATTTATGGAGGTGGTGCAATTGTTGCAATTTGGCTGGCTTCAATTGTCGTTGGTGCAATCAACTCTGTGCCTTTGGTATGTGCTTTCAAATGATGAAACTTGCTTCTTTTTCTTTTATTGGATTTTGGTTTATTTCTCAACTATTTTTCCCTCTAAAAGCGAGGACCTTTAATATCCATTCACATACTTGATGTCTTTCAAAATTGCCCTGAATCCCCTCCCTCCCTTCCCCAAGTTTGAAAGAAACCGAAATTTAATGTAATTTAATTCATTCAACCTGAATTTGGCGCATATGTGCTTGACAGCTTCCTAAGATACTGGAGTTGGTAGGGCTTGGATATACTGGATGGTTTGTTTATCGCTACCTGCTCTTCAAGGTCTGTTTCACTTTTATAATTCATTATTTTACTTACTGCAAAAAGAATGTTACATTGTTGAAGCATGGCTGAAGAGAGTTTTTCCAGAGAGTATCATATATTTAGTGCCTCCATCACCAAGTCTTACTGAATATGCTTTGCTTCTCTTTCAATATAGTTGAGTTTTTCAGCAAAATCAGCTAAAATTAATGCAATTTTTTTTCAAAATTAGCACTCAGACAATTTTACTCTCTTAAAAGTTTGTGGAAATTATGATATTTCCTGTTTAAGATGCACAAGAGCTGAACAACTTGATAGTTGTGACAAAATTTTCACATGCATAACTCCATTTTTAGATGTTTTCTCGTTGACTCTCAACAATATGTAATGTTGTTCAGATGTGATGATGGACAGACAATCAATAGTATTGGTAGTACAGTAGACATGGTTTCCAAAAAGATGACTGAAAATTTACTGATATTTGCCCGAAGAAATTCCAAGATCAACACTTTTAAGAGATTATTGAAGATGAAAAACTTGGCCCCATATCAGTCCAATGATGATCAGTGCGACTGAGTTGAGCATAGGTTTTCTTATCCAACATAAATATCTTCTGCAACTTGCATGTAACGATGACCTGATCAGCATGCACATTTTGCAATGCGGTTGTTGTGATACTTGATGAACTATTTGCTAAAAATCTTTCTGTTCTTTGCCCCTTTAACAGTCAAGTAGAAAAGAGCTGGCATCGGATATTGAAGCTTTGAAGAAGAAGATTGCTGGAACTGAATAAATCCATGAGATTGGCACTGGAACAGGCCCTCGCTTGCTTAACATTTGTTCCAGCAAAATGGGTCCAAATTGGTTTTATAAGTTTTCTGTCTATGAGGCGGTTGTTGTAACCATATAGAATAGATATACATTTGATGTATTTTAACTCGTGCTTCTCTTTGCAGAACCTGGTATAACTTGTATATTTATTGCCCTGGAAGATTATTTGCAGATATGCTGTTCAAAAGCTGTTACACCTTCTTTACTTAACCTTCTATCTAAGAGAGCTAACAAAGTTGAAGCTAATTTGTAATGGCACTCATAGAAACGAGTACGAAAGATAATAATCCACCAACAGCAGTGGCACACCAAGGTATCCTACAGAAATAAGCCTTGCTTGCGGGTTATCAACATTTCCATTAGGTCATCTCAACAGGCTCAGTAATGAAAACCAACAAATACTTCCTTTAACAATGTTATAATTAGCTTGGTGGTTTGGAATCCTCTTTCATTGTAATAATAAATTGGAAGCTCCCTATCCCCCTTACCCAGTACCCACCAACGAAGAAGTAAGCCAAGACACCCACAAATAGTAAGCACCTCAGCACATTGTTACTTGCGTAAGTACAACTAACTATTTTCAAATCCACCAGTATGCTGTTGGATAAACACTTGTGCACGCCACCCATGGCCCTAAGAAATTCTCAATGAGAATGCGCCGACATAGTTCCACCTGATAAGCTGTGTACCCACCCTAATCATACAATGACTAAAGGGAAAAGGAAAGAAAAACGCTAGCAGAACCAACTAGCCTGAGCTCCTGTTCAATACAGGTATAAGACTAAGGGGCGCCTGGTGGGAGGAGGAATGGAAAGGTAATGGAAATGATAGTAGTGGGAATGATAGTGGGGTCTTCATTATAATTTTGGTTGGTTTGTGTTGGGGAATGGGAATGATTACTAATAATGGTGGTTGGTTTGTGTTAGGGAATGGAAATGATTATAAATTAATTATAATAATTAGTATTAATTAATTAATTATTATTAGTTAATTATTTATTATAATATTAAATTAAATTAATTATTAATAAAAATATTATTGATTAAATTAATCTTAAGTAATTAATTAATATTAATTGTAATAATTAATATTAGTAAATGAGATTAATTCATATTAATTATAAGCAAATGAATGATTAATTAAATTAATCTTAATTAGTTAATTTATTATTACTTAATCATAATAAGTTAATAATAAATTAATTTATATTGATTATAATAATTAATATTAACTACTTAATTAATATTAGTTAATTAATTATAATAACTAATATGAATTAAGTAATTAGTATTAGTTACTTAATTAGTTAGTAATAATTAGCAATTAATTAATATTATCAATTAAATATTTATAAATTAATTATACATTAATTATAATAATTACTATTAGTAAAATGAGATTAATTAATTATTAATTAATTAATAATATTGAGTAAATGAATGATTAATTAAATTAATATTGATTAATTAATTTATTATTACTTTTAATAATAATAAGTTAATAATAAATTAATTTATATTAATTATAATAATTAATAATAATTAATTAATTATAATTAATTAAGTAGTATTAATTAATTATTAAATTAATTAAAATAATTATTAACGAACCCATATCTTTCAAATCCACCAGTATGCTGTTGGATAAACACTTGTGCACGCCACCCATGGCCCTAAGAAATTCTCAATGAGAATGCGCCGACATAGTTCCACCTGATAAGCTGTGTACCCACCCTAATCATACAATGACTAAAGGGAAAAGGAAAGAAAAACGCTAGCAGAACCAACTAGCCTGAACTCCTGTTCAATACAGGTATAAGACTAAGGCTTTTGGACAATCCATTTCTATTCTCAAATAAAAAAAAATAAACCCTTTTCTTAAATGAAAACATTACACTCCAAACAAATTTTTATTTCAAAATTTAAAATTTAAATTTTCCCACTTAAATTCTTCTCACATAATTTAAAAATACTTTCCCTTTCATTTTTCCCTCTAAAATACTTTTTCTATCAAAAAATACCCACAAAAATTTTCACACATTTCAATACAACTTTTCTCAAATACATCACACTCCAGATGGAGCCTAATTTGTGATAAAGAAATTCCTGAACACAACTAAATACAAACACCTCAGAACAGAGGCAGAAGTTGATGACTGGAACCAGGGTAAAGCGCAATCAAAACACCATCGCAAACTCTCTTCATCCGGCCTAAAATATAGCCGGCTAAACTTACCTCAGCACCATGTAACGGCAGAAAGGTATACGTTGCCAAATAATAAAAAATAGCGAAAGTTGTATGTTGCAAAATAATTAAAAAGCAATCCTGTCTAAACACAACCATATGGCAAAGGATTAAACATCTCTGAGAAGAAATCATCTCATTGTCTTAAACAAGACTCAAAACAACTAAACTCCAATAGCCCATACACCAAGCTAAGCCCTTGGCACCAACCAACTTCTTCCTCAAAGTAAAAACATCGAGAAAAAGAATAATATGCTTGCCCACTATCATACAGCAACTTAAACGTGTAAATTGACCATAATGTTTCAATAGAAGAGACAATCAGCCTTTTGCACAGAAATGGCTATACGCAATATAACTTCTTATTTATGCGTCCAGGCTGCCAAAGTATTACTCTTCATATAAACTTCCATGCAAAGGCATGTAACTTCAATATTTCAAACATTACAAAATTAATAACTCTCTCTCATGCTGTTTCTACCAAATAAAAATATTAGAACCTCACGTAAAGTATAATGCAAAGTAGATGAAGACCTCAACATAGAAATTGATACAAGTTTTAGATTTTGTCAATGTCCTCATCCTCAAACTCAATATAATCATCACCAGCACCTTCATCCTCCTCATCAAGTCCACCAGCAATACCCTCGTTGAGCCGAGTGTTCTCAGGCAACTCACCATAGGCCTTCAACAACCTTGCCTCATCTGGCATGTACTTAAGGATCACATCAGCCTTGTCATCCTGATAACATCAACAATATTAATGAGACTCGGAAGACCATCAATGACAACATAGAAACAAAAACAAAGCATGACAAGATAATTTTCTGCGGGCATGAGATTCAAAGAGGACAAAAATGAAGTAAAAAGAGAACATTCTCAGTACAAAAATTCACTTCATCATAATTTGATTTTTGGGAAGATCACTTATTAACACTGACAACAACATAATCATTATTAAGATAACACATCACAGAGTATTGCAAATTTGATATAATTTGTAATTCTTCATGTTTGCCCAAAGATTTCCGTTTTGAAGGTGTTAAAAAGTTCGAGTTGATTACTACTTAATTCCACATATTTTGGTGCATTCAAAGAATTCTTTTCCTTCCAAGACAAACTGTGAATAGAAACACAAAAATAATCAGAGAAATATAAATTAACTTCTCTAGTCAAAGTATCGCAAAAGTTCACACACAAAAATTGAGCAAATTTCTGCAGACAAACTCCTAATTGCAACACAAGAGAAAATAGATACACGAATTCATCAGAATATCACGAAACAAAAAAATAAAAAAAGGAATTGTTAAGATCTGAGAAGGAAAAGCTTCAGAAACAAAAAAAAATCACAATCAGCGTATAATTATTTTGGGGAGAAAAAGGTTAAAATAAAATTAAAAAAAAAAAGGCACCTGGTAGTCACGGAGGCCGACGAGGATGATATCACCGGCGGCGATCCAGACCTTCTTATGCATCTTACCACGGATATGACAGAGGCGTTTGGTACCGTCGATGCACATAGCCTCACAACGGCCGTTGCCGAGCATCCTGAGCACCTGAGCATATTCCTGTCCATCTTCCTTAAAAACGAGCTCTCTCTTCTCATCATCGGCCTCGTTCTTTCCTCTCTTCCTGTTCTTACCTCCCTTACCCTTGTTCTTCGGCATCTTGTCTTCTCCTTCTTCGAAAACCCTAGAAACGTACGGCGGCTGTTCTCTGAGCGATTGAGTGATTAGAAATGGATACGATACGGAGGAAACCCTAAGCCAAGGCTGGGGTTGCGATTCCGCGAAAGAACTTTTTCTCTCTCCCCCTTATCTCTCTCTCTATTTATAATTTTTATTTCCGCCGCCTTAGGATGGGTATATCCTTATGCGCTTTTGGACTTAGAAACGAGTCCGATGATTTGTACCTCGTGCATCAAAATATGCACTCATAATCTCCAAAAAAAACAAAAAAGGAATGGTATTTTATTTTATTTTATTTTATTTTGAGATAAATGCTATATTTCTATGTTAAAAATTACATTGAAAATGTAAAATATATATATAAAAAGGAAATATGGTGTGAGTTTCATTAACGGACTCTATACACATTTTGCTATTTTTCAAAACATTTTGCTGTATCTCACAAACACAAATACATATTTTTAAACTATTTCTAAAAGCAATTAAACTATTTTTAATAAAAGATTATACTGATTAATATAACGAGGAAAAAATATAAAAGCATTTACTATATTTTTTGAAAATTGTGTAACAATAGGAAATAATTTTGCCAATATCCATACCCTGGCTAAAAAGTGAACACGAACAGACTGTCTGTTCCAGCTGCTTTGAGAGAGATGACTTGTTAATCGAGCAATGGTTGATCAAGAAAGAATAAAGCATCTTATCAGGTAAAAAGGAAACGAATGCCTGCATCAGCATATCACGCACAACATATTTCCATGGTTAGCCGTGTATATTAGTCAAAAGCATCCTTAACAGGTCAGGACATCATAAATTCCTTAACCATAAGATACCATTTACACCTTAACAAGTTGATAGAGCACAACCCAAAAACCGACTAACAAAGGTTAGTGGTGCCATTTTGACACAATCTTTTATTGCCCTCTTCAACCCTAAGGATAAATGAAAGGTAGGCCTAATTCCGAATCAGAATTACAGGTTTTTCAAATGAAAGAGACTATGAGTCATTGCCTCATGGTAAGCTCAGCCCTGAGATGGAGCGTACCATTGATGAAATAGAGACTGTCCTCAGCCATGAAAGATGCCCATGGCACGCCAAATAAATTTCGATACCCAACAGCTTTTCCCCCAGTGAACGTGTAATTACCCTTGTATTTGCTCAAATACTCCTCTGTTGGCTTCAATCTCGCAGAAAATTCATAGTCTACTGCAAATGTCACTGAACCCTTTTCTTGCATCCCCAGGAAGAGACCAAAACAATGGAAAGAACTCTGTTGATCCATGTTGCAATGTGCAGACAGAAAAAAACCTTGCCCACCCAAGTGAAATGCCTGTGAATAAACTCGGCCAGAAGGATACAAGTTAGCACACTCTTCCCGCTTGAGATCCAAGTAAACCACACACTGCTGGCGTGGAAGTTCAAACTCAACCACCTTAACAGGGCGATACTTGTAAGTCCGCTCCACATATCGATGACTGGAGGAGGTAGAATCCTCTGCTGCAAGAATTCGTTGACGGTGGGGAGCCTCGGCCTTGAAAAAAAGGGCCTCAAGAACATTTTTGGAAGCAAGCTCGTGGTCAAAGTCGCTGCAAGTTAAAACCTTCCTAAGCTTCCGGCAGGTCATAAAAGGGAAGCGGATGTAACGACTGAGACGAGAGGCAATAATTTCCTGCCGCTCCTCAAGTTTTGGGTAGTGGGATCTGGCCCATTTTAACACAAAGTCATATACAGCATCCTCAGATGCCACCTGGAGATCATCACTGGCCAAAATCGCCTCAATTCCAGCCAGGGGTAAGTTCATAACCTCATCTTGGAACCTAACAAAAGTACAACATGTCAAAGAATAAATTAACGGCGGAAGACCGACTTTTTCTGTTCAGTTGTGCAATCTATTAATAGGAAAAAGCAATAACTATATTTAGCAACATAAAAGTAAACCCTTATTTCTGACTTTCAGATAATGGGGGAAAATGGCTGCAATGGCAAAATGAAAGTTCTTGTTACTATGACCAAATCATGAAACAACAAAAGACATACAGCACAGAGCCCAAAAAGAGACCACAGGAATACTGGGAAAATAAACTACACTGAACCTAACACCTTAGAAATCGAGATAAATGCCAAGAACAAAATGGTGATGGATCACTGTTTCTTTCTCTTTTTAAATTTTTCCCTGGTGGATTGTGTTGGGGGATTGCAAGGGTGGGGAAGAAGCAGGGCATTGCAGGTAGTATTGATCAGGCAACTTACTTTGTTATATCTTTGTAACGAGCAGCTAAAAACTCTTTTGCTGCATCAGTCAAGGGCTGAACTGCTTCAGCCATCAGGACACCAGATGGGAGCTCGAGATATAACAATGCAGATTCAGGAGTCATGGGCAGATTACGTAAAGCACGCCCACAATACCTCATACATGAGGCAACTTCAAACTTGTCTGCAGCCATTAGCACATCCAGAAAAGCAGATTGTGTAGTCGTAGTTAAGCTATTGCTATACATAAAATTCAGAAGCTCCATAAGAGCGGCTTCCTCTGCTCCACAGAAAGGAAAAGAAAAAACATTGGTATCAACTAGGGCATACAATAGTTACAATCTACAAAATTTCCACCACGAAATGGAGATACCAAAAGCACACAACATATTTCGAAAAATACCACAGAGAATTGACTAAATAAACCAAAAATATGATGATATTTACCCGAGGCATTAATTCGTAGAGTTACATGTCTCTGCTCTGACTCCCTCATTCCATTTGAAAAAAGCTGTATGAACATTAAAAGCAAACTATAAATCATCCACCAATTCTACAAGTCATAACCATATACGATTAAGAACAAAGACAATTATTACCTTATAAAAGAAAGGGCTCTTTGCTGCTAAAATAGGAGAGCTAATATGTAGCGTCCTAACTTTTAGAACTCTTGAAGAACCCGTGTCACAATTTGAATCATCACTATTTGCAGCCTCATCTCCTATAAGAAAAACATGAAGATTTACAATTGACAAACAAAAGAACCAGTTTACAGTACAGAACTTAACATTAGCCACACTTTATTCAGTATAAGAGCAGACTAAAATTTTGCGTTATCAAACAAACTATCCTACCAAAGTGAACCCACTAAATCTTCTTCAGGCTTAACTTATTCTCATAAAGGTCATACATGAATAGCAAAGTTCATGACCATTTTCTGGCAACGCAATAACTCATCTGGCAATTTTTTCCACACTGTAAAATAAAAATGTAAACTTCACATACTTTACTTCTTCACAATTCACCTGCTACAATTGCCAGATTTCTATTTGCTTGAGCAATAAACAAACTCAATTATATCAAGCTACAACACTCCTTACACTATCTCATGATGTAATGCAAAGCCTCAAATTTCTTTTTCTTCCCTTTTCACTCAAAGTTTCCAATTTAAAAAGCCCCTTCTATATGATTTTTTTCGTATTACATAAAGAAATTTCTTAGCAGGTAAAGTCATGAATATTTTCTAGGGAAGATACGTATAAGTTCTCGTTTATGATCATATTTACATGTTCAGTTCAGGCATTACCCACAAGATAGTGAACAGGTTCTACTTGAACTTATTTGTTTACAGAATCTGCCTTTCAAACAATGCAAGAAGCAAATACAGTTTAGAGCACACTGACCACAACAGAGAGACAAAATACTATTTGACTTATTTTTTCAAACAAGCAGCCTTTGAAAAATTGCAAGAAGCAAGTATAGTTTCCAAGATATATCCTCAACTACAGTGAAGCAGGTAATAATAGCCATCTGCATAGATATCTTCATGTAAATGGATGCTTAAACAAAGTCAAACTCTTATAAATGTCTAGATCTCTTCCAATATCTGGATTCAAAACATATATCTAAATCAATACAGGCTATTCATGCCTCCCGATGGGAGGAAATCCAGCTGGAAAACAATAAATAAACATCAAAAGCTCATAAACCAATACAGAAACTAAATGTCAAAAGATGATCAAAGGAAAAGAAAAAGGAAAAGTTCACACACAGCAAATACCTGAGGGGGCTTCTTCAATCATAGCAAATTCTTCCTCATCCTGATTTTCGCCTCTCAGTAAATCATCAGTACCGGGCTGATCACAGTCTAGAACCTGCTCCTCAGGACACACGGTGATATCCAAAGCTGCAAATGAGTGGCATATGTCTGGTTAAATCAGCAAAACCCATAAGAAATTGCAGAAAGACTAATCAACGATCAAATTCTTCAGCAACAAAATCAACCAGAGACAACTTCTAATCCTACAATAATGGCTAATAATCAAAGTCAACACCAAAAATCCTAGCAACTAAAAATAGAAAGAAAAGAAGAAAGGAGAATACCATGTTGCTTCCTGAAGTCTTCTCTAGGGCGCTTGCGATAGCGGGCCCAATCAGCGAGGCTTTGGCAGCCGTCGGTGGCGGAGTGAGAATCGGGTAAATCGTCGGCTAAGACCTCGATGACGAGAACCCGGTCGGAGAAGTTGCTATCGTCAAAGGCGAAACCGAAATCCGGGTCGCCGCCGCTGGTCGGAGAAGAAACGGAGCTGTCCATCACGGCAGTCCTGGGGTCAAACAAATCTAAATTGGCATCCCTCATATTCAAAGATTCCAAATTTCTTTTTTTCGGGGGATTTGGGGGCTAATTTCAAACCCTAGGTTCAGATTTAGAAGATAATTTCTTGACGGGTGGGAAGGGAGAGGATACAACAACAGTGGGGCTGCTATAAAAATTCGGATTATATAGTCCTACTATGAATTATGAGTTGGAAAATTACAGAGAAAAAACCAAAAAGAGAAGAAGTCAAGAGAGAAGACTGGGTGATTTTTTGGCTGCTATTCCTCAACCTTGTTGAAGATGCTGAAACGAGGAACATGACATTAAAAACACAAACTTTAAAACGTGTTTTTTTTTTTTTTTTTACTTTCCTTATTCTTTGCAAGTGACAACCTTTATCTTTTTCTAATGGTAATGATAAAAAAGTGATGATATAGATATTGAAAAATCTCAATGAAATCTTTCGTTGACGGAAGTTATTAAATAATAATTATATTTATTATTTACGTGATACTTATATGACAAAATTTATTAAGTAATAATTATTATTTCTATTATCTCATGTTACGTAAATATCATATTAATTATTATGACAATTTATTTACGACTTATCTGTTAGGATTAGTTTACTAAAAAGTTGTTTGGTTGAGTAAAATCTCAAAATGTTATTTAAATTGATAATTTGGAATTATACTTCAGATGATGAATTATATTTTTGATTATCTAGTATTATTCTAGTAAGGAAATGTCACATTAGTGATTATTAGAATTTATTTAAAATTTTCATTATAAATATTATTATTCCCATACATTATTTAACCAAATCAAATTCTCTTCTTATATGTTCGGCTAAAAAAATTTGCTTGGTGCAAATTTTTTCTCCAACTAATGAAGAATTTTTGGATATCATACTAAGCACAATCTTACAAAGAAATAGCTTACATATTTTCGAAAAGAGATTGGAATCGTATTCAATATTATTTTTTTGTTGTTTGAAAAAAATCCTCCATTTCAATTGATTTTTTTTTTTTAATAAAAAGACAACATAATTTACAGATGGTGAGAGATATAAATCACGGATGTCAAGAACAGATCTCGAAATTACAACTCAAAAATTATAACATGTTCTTACCACTGAGTCACTCACGCGGGAACTGGCGTTTGTTATTATAGTAACTATAAATAAATAATGAGAGTAGTTTAGGGAACGGTGATGTTTAGTTGTAAAAGAATCCATATTTGACATCTCTACTTGTTTACCGACTTTTGAATGCCAGGATCAATCATAGCTTAAAGAAAAGGAGCA
The DNA here is from genome assembly GCA_020080225.1 of Gynochthodes officinalis. Classification (NCBI taxonomy): domain Eukaryota; kingdom Viridiplantae; phylum Streptophyta; class Magnoliopsida; order Gentianales; family Rubiaceae; genus Gynochthodes; species Gynochthodes officinalis. Next base: position 29,488,502 of record CM034616.1, read on the forward strand.
AAGATCAAGTACAACATAATTTTGTATTTCTACATTTTCGATTAAAGTTGTGTGATAAAATTTATTCGATATTGTAAAATGCAAACAAGACGACAAAGTAAACTATGCATTTGGTTCGTGAAATAAACTAAAAACGTTATTCAAGATAAAAGTTACATAAAAAATATAAAAAGTTATATAAAAAAAACGTAAAAAATAAATTTTGAACAATGCTTGTAATTCCAACATATAGACAATAATAACATAATGGGATGGTTCGAATAATGCAAAAATGTGGTCAGACGTGACTTTGATGCCTCAATCTTGTGCCATTTCGCACCACACAAGTTTTGTAGTCGTCTTCTCTTTGGCTGTATCATCATATTTCTTAGTTGTTGTCTCATTGGTGATTATGATTATAGTCTAATAGCGATACATTTTCAAAGTTTCATATTTCCTAGTTGTTATCTCAATGAATTATACTTCTAATTGTCTAATAGTCAATATCTTCTTGTTTTTCTTGCCAGTTGTTGTCAATTTAGCAGCCAATCTTGAGTTCTTAATCAAGGTTTGGATTGTTGACTGGATTATGATTTCCTTAAAATGAATCTAAAGGACGCAGAAAGCACAAGAAGGGGCAGAGGATTCACTGATACAAACTTTGCATTAATTTTTACCGCGTTGATACAAATTTGGTGTTATTTTACTTCTTGGCTAAATCAAATAGACCAGGAAGATACCAGATCAATTGACTCCATGTAAATTTTTTGTATACATGCAATATAAGCTTAACTTTTGAAAAAAATACAGATTTGGTGACTTGTCAAAGGCAGATGTCATATCAATCATTAAAATTTTTCACTTTGTAGAAGTAGGTAGGTCAACATTATTTGAGACATATAATAAGTACTGTTTTTAAAGCATTTTCCTATTGTCAGGGCAACACATATGTACCAGTTATGAATACTACATGCGTGTTGCATTCTTCAAAGTATTGGTCCATCCTTCTTTATGCCAGCCCAATAAATTTGAAAGAGATCTATGAAGCTGACATCTGCAACCTCTCTCCTTGCTCAATCTGGAAAACCCATTTGCAAATGGATATTTACGCATAGTTATGGTTTGGACACCAAAATAACAACAGCAACAATAATGATTAGGTTCTTTTAGTTTCTGAAAGGATCCCTAATAACATGATCATCAGAAAGGTTGTTTTTGCTTTCTGAAAGGTATACTGCTGTTACATTATCAGCAAAGCATTTCAATAGCTTTCTAAAACAAGAATCATTTCACTAAGCTTTCTACAACAAAATCTCTTAAGGACTATACCACTGTGGTATACACTGTCAGTAGTCCCTTCCCCCAACCTGTCTACACAATCTAGTATTTTGACTCCTGCAACCGAGGAATGACTAAACGGGACATGGAAGTGAACTAGGAAATAATAGATCCAATGCTTTTACTGCAAAGAAAACTTTTATTTACATGATTAAGATAAAATAGGATAAACTGACATCTTAAATTGGCTTGAATTAAAATTTCATGAACCGATCCCAAAATCAGAAGAAACTTCAAGCTAATCAGTAGAACTTGCACCTAGCCATTGAAAGCCATATATTGCTAATTTACAGCGCAGCAAATCCCAAGTTAACAAACGTTAAAGCAAAATACCAAAAAGGTATGATAAGGATTGAGCACATTATCAACAAGTAAATTCTGCATCAGAGTTCAATGCTGACCTTCCACTAAGTTTATGAGCTAAATTACCTTGGAAGTTCTAGAGCGAGAATGTTGACTCTCAAGTCTTGCTTCAAGAAGCTTTGCCTTCAAAGTATTTTCTTTTACACCTTGATGCCATCTTGAAGAAGATTCAGATGCTTCAAAATGTGGAGCTAGTGCTTTGGACGTCCACTTTTCCACAGGGTAGGCAGTACCACTGAATGATGATGGATCAAAACAATTTTCTGCACGATTGTTCTCATGGTGTTGCTTACACTCAGAGGAGAATGGATCCCTTATTCTGTTATTAGGCAAATCATCATGGTTTTCTTTTTCCTTGTACTCTTTCCTAGGTGAATTCTTCCCTAAAACTTCATCCACTTCTGTAGTCTGAAAAACTGTCAACTCTGCTGGATTCCCTCCCCTTGTCTGTGCTGGTTCCATGTTCATAAGATGGCTCTCATTCCCATTGTGAGAGACATCACCTAAAAACTGTTCTTCAGACTGCATTTGCTGGACTAAAAGATCAGAATCTTTTTCATCTTCTCCTGATTGAAATTTTTTCTTTGTATGATTTGATTTTGCAATCTTTGCAACATGATCATTTGGAGCATATTCATTCTGTTGCTTTACAGAACCATTGCTCTGTTTTGGAGTTGAACTCCTTTTCACTTCAGAAGAATATAAAGCACTACCAACAAAATCTTCTTCATCAATCCCATTTTGAGGAGCACTTCCAGGCTCATTCAAGTGAAAGGACTCTAAAGAACACCTGCGCAAGTTACTTCCAGTAGGTATCCTTGCCGATAACATGTCATCAACAGATGATACAGACTTTCTCGTTTTAAGGAAGGTTTCTATTTCAAAGCTTAACTTGTCCACAATTGTTTTCCTATCAGCAAAACCAGAGTGAGTTTCAGCCAGCTTCATCTGCATCCGCTCATCTAGCCAAGCTTCAGAAAGATGAATAATCAAGCGATCCCGTGTGGTCCAATCCTTTTCAAATCTGTTTTTTCTGAGACGTATCTCTTGTTCGTAATCCCTTATTCCCTTTGCAAACTCATCACACAAGTCTTCTAGCAGCATCCGTGCTTTCCTCTCTCTTTCAAGTTCTTTCAAAGCATTTGAAAATGAAGACTTGACATCTGAGAGTTCTCGAGCTAACTTACGATGAAGCCTTTCAGAATGTTTTCTCAATTTCCTTTCATCTTCTACTTCATTTCTCATAGACCAGATAACATCTTTCACTTGACTATCCTCGATTTGCTTCCTAACAACTTTGTCTTCAGCTAAATGCCTCATCATATCATCCATTTCCTGAAAGTGTCTTTTCTTCTCTTGTAGTAATTCTCTAATTTGTCCTCGTGCATGATCTAGTTCCTTCTTCATTGCTTTTACAAGTGATATGTTAGACGTATGTTGTTCTTCAAGACTCCAAATCCTATTGAGTATTTTAACTAACTCAGTGGATGTTTTGAGGTTATAACTTGAATCCCTTGATCTACCTTTAAGGTACGGAGAACCATTTGGGGTGATTGATGGTCTATAAGGAGTCATCTGGCCAAACAAAAGAAGAAAAGCAAAACAAGTTCAGTAGGATCAAAACCATGTGAGGAAAGTCATACTTTCATTCTTTGAAAATTCCCTTCCTTCTCCTATTCACATAGAGGAATGAGTCCACTGGATTTAGCTCTCTACACAACCAACAACTGCATGTAAACATGCAGGAAAATGCAAAGAGGTGCAAGAAAAAGTTACCTCCATTGTGCTACTACTTCCAGGAGATACTGGCGGTATGGCATCATCATTTCTTTCAACTAAGCCATGGTGTTGCATCGTTGGCTGCACAAAATGCTTCCTTAAATCAGTTGCAGTTGTTGCCTGCCAAAATACATGTAACGATTAGTTTTTGAGATAAAATCCAGTATCAAATCATGCTCTTATATCCAGAAAAAGGCCAAATATCTTTCCTTGATTGCCTCCTCAGTAGGTATTCAACAGGGATAAGTATCCTAAAGAAGTGTTAAACTAGTATACATATCTTGCACTCAGCAAAGTTCATCATAGACCAGGAATTTTTAACTACCTGACTTCAACTAAGCTGGCAATGAACCCCACTGCTGTCAAAGGCACAATCCTTCAGAATTAATGGCGGTTTGGCGTATAGCCTAGTTAGATGCTACCGGACACAGTAGCAAACACATGTGCAAAACACATCAAAAGGCAAACCAAAAACTAATTGCAAGACAAGAATGGAGCCCGCTCAAATAAACAAATCCAGAAGAAGCAAAGAATCAATCTTTCCTTAGGAAAAGCCTATTCTGAACAAACCAACAACAAAATAGACACCACGACATTCAAAACTACCACATGCCCATCAACCCAAGAACATCATAAACATCATAGCTGACATTAAAAGAATATTCTTAGAAACTCAAAACAAAAATGTGAGCGTTTCACTTTTACCTGTTTTTGGGGTTTTTGAGTATCAGAAGGCTGACCAAATTGGTTGGGAAGCTCAGAATCACGGCCCTTGCTCTTGGATTTTCTATGTTGAGACCTAGGAAGAGGTACACCCGTGCTAGTCTCAAGATGGGGCTGAACTTCCCACAGGTTGGCACCAAGCTTTCTGGCAGAAATCGTGGCGGTGGTGATATGTTGAGGTCTAGAAACATCAGCCTGACTCAACCCATATCTCCACGTAGGTGAAGGAGTAGTATTACCCCCCCTTTTCCCCACCAATACCCCGAGTTTCAACTTTACCCCTAAAAATTCTTGCTTTTCCACATCCTTCTCTTTCACTTTTTCTTCTTTCTCCATTGTGCACTCTGTTTCCCTCTCTCTCTCTCCCAAATTTTCAACTTGTTTGTCTTGTTTCCCTCAATTCAAAACTCAATTTCAAACTCGTTCAATGCTCTGGCTGGAACCCACATATCCTGTTTGTTTCGCAGCCTTTCTTTTCAGCAAAGCTCTCCCTTTGGTCATCCATCTACTACAACTTCTATCAGTACATCTTCTCTTCTCTGTCCATATCTATCGTCAGGGTCACAGTCTGTTACTTAATAAGTACCAGGAGTTTGCTTTGATGGGGATCACGGATCTCTTCCATGCAGTTCAGGTATTAACTATTACTACTTTATACTACTTGCAACTGTGATTTTTTTATTAGCCCTCAAAAGAATGAGCTAGAGAGGACTAGCATGTACTACTGTTACTACTATACAAAGAAAGATGGATGAAAAGGAAGGATTCTCAAAGTTGCCACTGTATATTTGGGGAATAAAAATCTAAACAAGATTAACCTTTTTAATCATGCGGTTTATAGAAGTGTGTGGCATCGTACCCCTCCAACGGTTGAGGAAACCATCTGTCTCTGCATGTCAGAGCATGTTCTGCTTAAAAGAACTCTGCAAATTTGATTCTTAGATTTATTCTATATATGTATGTCAAAGACTCACATTTTTCAAAATTTTGAATGTACATATAGAAGAAGATTAAGTCATCAAGTCACGTTGCCACATAACACATGAAAGGTTGAAATTTTAGGTTTGTTTAGATTGTTATCTTAAATTGTATTTTTATATTTTTAAGATAAATTTTTATATATTTAATATAGATTTTCTTTTACAATTTTTAACTCGTAAATGTGAATACGCAAAATGAAATACAATCCGAACAAGATAATTCTCACTTACCTTATAAGCATTTTAGGAAAAAAGAAAGGTCTACATAGATGACCAAATAAAAGTAAGAATAACAATTGGCATAAAGTTTATGCATGCCACTAATTTAGCACTTCTTGGTCTAAATAGCAATATTGGCTCTTACATTTCCATTTCTGGCAACGTCTCAGTCAGTCCTTGGCATTATTGGAGAAAGCAGGGAGAAGGTAGGACCAGTGAGCTTAGCTGGAATGGTATGGAACAGTAACAGCCCACCATGGCTTCAAATGGCCCTTTTAATGACTAATGAGATGCTGAAGGGGATGAATCTTTGTCTCTCCTGCATCCAACCTTTATTCTTAGCCTCTTTGTGGGTTTTGAAGTCATGGGAAGCTGAATTCTTTTGAGTTTAAAGCCAAAAAACTTGCATGGAAGGATCCAAAAAGCTCAAAAAATAATGGTTTGTGGTCCACAGGCTAACATGGTAGCTGCAGTGTGGTGAACATCATTTTTGTCCCCTGGAAAAAAATTGTGGTCTTTAACGGATGATGGTTCAATGCTATTACCTCCTTAACGGTTTGGTCCAAGGAAAGGTGAGGGTGATGATTATGATCATTTTTTATTGGTGTGGTGTGAGTAAACTTTGAAGGGGGGGAGAGAGGAAGGAGATGAGGAATGGGAAAAAGAGTTTTAGTGAATTTTATGTCCCATTTAATTAAGTTAACAACATGAGTAAATTCCTCCATTTTGAATATTTATTAATTTTACAGAATCGTTCAGAATAATTTTGATATTGTTCATGACCATTTGAAAGTAAGAGGCGCTTTAGTGGGATTTGTACAAATAAAAGGAAATTGTAATTACATATCACTTATAACATAAAGTTTTTATTTGGACAATTCAAATGCTGGAGAAAGTTTTTTACTAATAAATCGATATTCAAAATTATTCCATTCGGGATCGTTTACTCTATCAAAACATCGTAGATAGAATTCATTATTTCATTTGTTCTTTCAAAAAAAATTACTTTTAAGTAAAACTCTTACTAAACAATGAATATGTATTTTTTTAAAATCAAAAAATGAGAATAAAATTTAAAAAATTATATATTTAATAATACATTAAGTGTGTTTTACTTCATCATTAATGAAAAAAAGTGTATTCAATTAAAAGTAATTTTTTATTTTTTATTTTTTAAAGGGTAGAGAATAATATAACTTTATGGTTGAACAAGAAGAAGGCCCAAGTAGGTAGTTGATGCTCTGTGAACCTCTTGCAACTCCATTTATGTGGAATCAAATTGGGCCAAAGGTGGTCCATAATGCAATTCTTTACTCTTTCTCTCTATATCTTATGTGCTTAAAAATGTGTCCATAACAATTCCATATGAAGGCCCAATTGTAGTGGGCTTAAAAGCACATTCCATAAATGATCTAATACGACGCTATTTTGACGCCCGAAAAGACCCAAAATTGCGACTTCTTAGACCGAAAATAAATACTAAAATAATTTGGAAAATAATTATAATTTTATTTTTTTCCCAAGAGTTAAATTATCTTGAGAATTTTGACCTAATCTCATATGAGATATTTTATAATTTTGAAAATTTTTAAACATTTTAAAGTAATATCTCATATCCCTAATATAGAATTAGAACTAAAATTTTCATGTTTTGATAATGTCAAAAATCGTTGTGTTATGTTATTTTATCTTGTTTCTAATTGCTAAAGCAATATATGTATGTATGTTTTGCTGAAGTTTGAAATCCTTAGTTCACCATGCACAGTAAATAAGTATAAATTTCTTTAACATTTTATTCACTATAATATGTCACTAAATCATGATTACATATTTTAATCAACTTTGACTTAAGCTTGATGATTCCCCAATGATTTGTACAAAGTATATGGGAAAAAACGAGGCCGATTGTAGCATCAATCTCCAAAAAAGCCGGCCATTGGAGGAAATTCAAGGAACAAAATGAGAGAACTTCATCCACTCTTTTACATTGTTATTGGTTGCAAAAATTCACTATATAGTACTTATTTTGTAATGATACAAGGGAGGGAACATTCTTTTTGTGCAAAGTTTAGATTCCATATCCCTTTCAAACTCCCATGGTTTCCTTCCAAAATATGGCAATTGCAATGCATTTCTCAATTTGTTTAATCTTCCTCCATCTCTATTTGTTTGTCATTTAGAAGAAAACCCCCCTTGAGATTGTAGTTGGTGATTTGTATAACCATCAAACTAGGAAGCCCCTTTTGTTTGAATTCTCTTAAAATAAATGTATCTTTCTTCCAACCTGTGTATTGGTTTAATATTCTAATCCTCACGAAGGCACATTCATGGAAGATAAATCCAGCATTGTGAGGCAATGAAATGGACATTGGAACCTGTGGATTTTTGTCATGTTGTTAGGATGGACTAGACTGGGGAGAGTGATACATTTGCATGGAGAAGAAAACGCATGGTTTGCAGAAAACATGATTGGGAGAAATTTCTATGTTGTCTTGGTAGGGGGTGAAAAACAATTCAACAAAAGAAGAAAACATGTTCAAATCAAAACTTGTTAGCAACCTTGTCGACTTCATGAAATGTATGTAAACATTGTTCATGAAAAAATCCAACAACATTGTATGAATGCTCCAAACACAAACTTATCTTTCGTATTACATAACTTTTTCCCTTTCTCTCTTCAAAAGGAAAAAAACACTTTTTTCCTTTCATAAGCCGATTAAATATCGAGTGCAATCGCTTCTCATCCAAGATAATCTGCATTTACCCTTTACCCTTTACCCTTTACTATCATGCCTTGAATTCTTGACGTCAATAATCCACTTTCTATTTTCACGAAGCCAATTTCAGAAATTACAACTTAAAGAAAGATGACTCATTGATAGTGTGGTGAAAATGAACAACCTTGCAATGAGTTAAAAGGTGAAGTGAATAAGACAGAGAAGTAGATGTTTCGTGATGCTGATTCGGCGTGACTGTATGAGTCTGCAATGAATAGCACAGGCTATCCATAATGCAATAGAAGTACACAAAAAAATGCCATCACACTGCCAAAGTCACTATGATACATGAAACAAAAGAATCTGACACTCCAATGGAAAAATTAATGCCCTCTTCAAGAAACACTATGGCAACAACTCAAAACTATTCAATTCCCATGTGGAATTTGTGCTGGCATGGAATGGAAGATTATCTCTGTTCATTTCAATTATAGCTGTGGTCCAAAAGCAAGTTCAAAAGCAAGGCAATCATGGGCTACCTAATTTTATAAGGCCAGAAGGGAAGAAAAGGTCCTGATTAAAGGAAATTTGGAGATGGTTAAAGGAAATCTTGTCCTGATCTCACAAGCATGGATCGCTATATTCTAACATTGACATGGGGCAGAGTTTGCTAAATACGTCCTCGCATAGGGAAAGAGAAATGCATCCATCTCCAGATTTTGGTTTAATAACAGCAAGAGCTGCTAAATCAAGGAAAGGAACGGGATAATTATCATCCCAAAATTTTCCTGAATAATGAAAGAGGCATCTATCCCCATGGGGAAATCACATTCATACATGTGGAAGTGGAATACCATAAATTTTTTACATCATAAAACCAGAGAATCCGGCAACCTTAGACTAAGAAGAATTACATATAGTTCCTGAACAACACCAAACATCAGACATATGCTGCATATAAATAGAGTTAAACCCGGCACCATCTCCCAAGAGTTTGCTTTCAACTACAGAAAACTTAGTGGTAGTAATTCTCATGCACTGCAAAAATGCATCAAGCCAGAAGAAGGAAACTTTTTAAGCAGGGAAGTCACCCATTATAAAATTTGTCACCATCACAGAATACAGTATCAGACTCCTGCTGCGGTACGACTGACTACCATGATAGAAGTCAATTTTTGATGAACCAAAAAAGTATACAGCTATATATTGATTACCAGGATAAAGAATAAGGATATTCCATTTCAATGGACAGCCACACTGGCTGGTACATCTATATGAACCTTTCCAGACAAAGAAATATAAGAATTGAAAGGAAGGCTGGGATGGCTTAGACTAAATAAAGGGAAGGAAAAACCAATATGAATGGCAAATGAACAAAGCATTGCCCAAGACACCAGATCACGCTGTCAGCAACAACAAAATTAAGGCATAATTTCAAGCCTTGGTTCGAAACAAAAACCAGTGAATAGCTGCAGAGGAAACTTTTTCGTCACTGGGCATTTCTGAGCCCATCTCCATTGTTTCTGATTCATATCAAACACAAGAAGAGAAGGGGCACCATAACTCTGGATGTATATGAGGTCATCCGTACCACTACTGGCAAAAACATCATCAAGCTCACCAAAGCCTTGAAAGAACTTGTGTGGCATACGAGCAATCTCTTGCCAACCCTTCCCCTCAAGTGCCCATATGCCAATTCCCTTAATGATATCTGAACGATCTTGTTTCCCAATCCCACCCACCATTATCAACTTTTCCCTAAGGTTCATGAGCCGGCCACATGTAAGAGAACAAGGTGCTGGGATGAAACTCTTCATAAGCAAACCATGAGATGACCGGCTAAAGAGATTATAAGTTACTAAGCCATGACGATTTTCAGGAGCACCACCTCCAGTGGAGTAAATCAAAAAGTACAAAACCCCATCACATATCACACTCTCATCACCACCTCTCCAACCTGTCAAAACCTCTTTCAAGGGGGTAGTCCACATCATTGTCTCTGAATCATATATGTGGATTGAGAGATCCCACTGGAAGAAGTTTCCTGGCACTTGCTTAGACTTAGCAATTGAGACATTGTAACTATGAGAAACCCGGTTCATTGAAATAGCCAATGCACTATAATCTGAGAATTTCAGCCCTGGAGGCTCTTGAAGCCTCTTGCATTGCTTGGTTATAGGGTTACAGACATATAATTCACTTCTACTGTCATTGTCCATGAAACAAACCAAGCCACATGACGAAGCAATAAACCAATTCGATGTCTCAATGCAGGGGAGTTCAATGCCATACCACTTTCGAAGAATAGGATCAAAAGCAAATCCAACAGGTTCATCAGAGCTTGTAAACATGAAATACCAAGGCTTTTGTGTCAAGATTTGTGATAAATTCCACACAAACCTTCTTGAACTTACTATTTCGTTCCATCTTCTACACACACATCCTGCCCTGAAAATGCTAGCAATAGGTAGGTAGGATAATATTCGTTCTAACAGATCATCAGGAAGGATCAAATCCAAAGAAACTGTTGCAGCTTCCTTATTGCCATCGTCAGTTGTCTCAGAAAATGTGTCCAGCTCGATGTCTTTTTTGATGTTATTGAAGCAATGACTGACCCATGATGTTTCCCCTTCCATGAAAAGTTACCTCAAACCTGTGTAAAAAAATATCTAATAAATTCACATCACACTAGAGGTACAGAATTTAATCCCTAGAATAATATAATATGCTTTTGATGAAAATATCAGAGGAAACTCATTAATCTACAATATATTTCTTGCAAACAATCAAAGTAATAGAGAAGCTAAAGCTTTGTGTATAACCCGCCACAAAAAAAGCAGTCCGAAAAAGAGAAGGAAAGTGGATAAAGGGAAGGAAGGACATGCATCATCTATTCCGTTCCTCGTTCTAGTCCATCGATGGTTTTCAACAAATTCTTATCAAGTGAATTCTACAGTCCCTTCTCTCCTGATTCCAAAAGGCAAGCTCAACACAATTTTTGGGAGCAAAATGAGTATATAACCTATAAACTCAGTAACAACCACATCTCAACACCACCAATCAACTCCCCCCCCCCCCCCCCCCCCCCCAAAACAAAAGACATCCAAAATTCCACATACAAATAAACTTCAGATCATATTCAGAAGTAACATACTAATAGAACAAAAATAGTGAGATTCAAAGGGAAGTTCTATTAAATTCTAAAGCTTAAATTAAAGGAAATCATCAGACAACATTATCAATGTATCTCAAACCAAAATTGAAGCAAAGATCCAAACTTCAGAAATTGAACAACAAGTCACTGTCCAGAAGGAGAACCATAGATTTGAAAGCATATACTCATTGATGATTGAGGGACTCCACCTTAAAGAAAAATCACATTGACACACCTTCAGAACAAAAGAGGAAAATGCAAACCATCTGTTCCTTAACTCAAAAGGCCAAAAAGCATTTAAGAAAATATATGTAGTTTCGCACACAACGCATAAGCATAAAGCATTTCCCAAAATACAAACTTATTGTCAAAGAAGAACTTCATTTCTTTCCCCTTTTCCATAGAAAATAACCACTTGCATCTATTGGCACATCAAGCCTGTCTGAAGAAAGAATTATAAAATTGAAATGTTAGGTAAGAACACAATTTACAAGCATTAAAAAGGCCAGAAATAGTTGTCAATCAAACATCAAAGAACTCCGACAGGTGACATACATCAATAGCAATAACAACACCACCCCACATCACAAATTGAGACACAAGTAGATCTTCAGCACCCAAAATTCACATTCCAAAGAATAATCTTTGAACAAAATAGACCATAAAAATCCCACCTTTGGTACAAAATCCCCTTCTACACTGTCAGAGAACAAAAGGGTCCGTCCCAAATTGCTCAAAATTCTAAGATTTAGCTGCAAAATGGTGAAAAGATGAAATGGAGCATTTAAAGAGAAGGGTTATTGCAACTGAACAAAAGGGATATAATAAATGGGGATTCTTGTAACAGAGGAATACTTTAATGGGCTTATGCCAAATGTCTTTTCGGCATAGGATTTGGGTAATAAACAAGGCGTACGTTAACAAAGGCAGAAGCCAAGAAGAAGCATAAAAATAGAGAGTGACAGATGGGGGATTGAGGGGATGCTTTGGCTTTTGAAGGGAGGGAGGTGTTGGGGGGGTTTCTTTACCTTGACGTTCCCTTGATGCCACCAAAATCGACAGGCAGAGGAATGAAGGAGAAGAGGGGCGGTTTTCAATAGGGCTTTGTCATATTGTGAGTACAACCATAGTAGCTACCAGTACGACTAAAATATATACTATGGTAGTAGTGCTGCGGTGCTGCGTTTGGTTGGGAAGAGACAGAGAAAGGGTGGATTTTGATATTTGAAGGGTGCGGATGAAGGAATTTCGATGGGGGATTCCGGATTTTAATGTGGGGGAGAAATAATAAACATTGGCATTTTGATTTTGGCCACATTCAAAAAGGACATAATGCTGTCTTCCTCATCAGATGGAGCTTTCAAGGGATTTTTCTTTTTATTATTTTGTTTTTCGATCTGAATTTAATGATTAGAATATAAACATTTAAAAAAAAAAAAGTTGTTTTGGGCCTTTGGAGTGGCACTTCCCTTTTTTCCGTGGCTTGAAATTCATGGAAGAAAAGATTTGTCCTTTTTCCATGGTTTTCTTTCTTGTTCATACATTTCAAATTTGTCGGCCTTCTTTCTATTTCCTTATATGCAACTCATGTTGCAATGATTTAGAACCAATCCATTCATCTATAGTTAGGATTTGATTATCACACCCTTCTATAATCATTTTTGGTTATAATTACAAAAGTATCATCTCAAGAAGACTCATAAGAAGCATGAATGTTGTTGCTTTTTGGAATTAGGACAGTTAGAATGACACGATTGTTTATCCTTTTAATTCCAGTTGGCCATTTAGAAGTATCATGAAATAGTCATGTGCATTCATCTGATTCTAAGAGCATATGATGGCATGAAAGGACGATATAGTCTCAGTGCATGCATCACTGTTCTGAAAATCAGCCCTCTTGTTACAAAGAGTTTAGATAAGTTACATATAAGTATATTAAATTGATTGATGGGAAAGAAAATGTTTTAAAAGATTTTGAAGCAACCCTTAAAGGCACCAAACAAAATCCCTGATAATTAGAACCAGCCAATTAGTCAATTACCACCATTATAGTACAAGTTCTATGTTTAGAGTTTGTCATAACACTAATATTTAGCCAAACATTAAATCTAAAGTTATATTAAAAAAACACCTAAACGCATGGACGTATTATACATATACAGGATTTGAGGAAGTATCGGCCATTAAATTTTAATATAAATTTTATAAAAAATAATTTTTGTAATTTAAACCTATAACTTAAGATCATATGATAGTAGTTCTATTTTGTAGTGATAAAGTTTTCCGATATTTAGCCAAATGTGATTAGGAGGTGCACTATCACCTTACTTCCTCTAAATTTTACTTTCATGTTTTTGCAAACAATTCAAAATATATGCTGCTAAGAGTAATGATATTTTTAATGATTAATTATAATAACTTTTCATAATAACTGATAGATTAAATATAAAAAGATAAAATTCATTCAATCACCCTCTTTATAAAATATAAAATAATAAGGAATGATTTTTTCTTCTCATAATCTAGAAGATTCATAATGCAAAATCCAACTTTCCTAACAAAAAAAAAAAAAAAAAGTTGGAAGAACATGAAATTGGAGGGGTCCATTTATTTGTTGGTTAAAAGCATTTCGTCCAATAGGGCTGCTTTACCTAACTTTTATGTGATTTCATATTTAAGTTGGATGGACTTTTAGAGAGAGTTGATTCCATATTTTATTCTAAGTAACGTGTCACAAATTAAAAATTTTAGACCTTATTAAAAAAAATCGAAAACGGTTTCCCTAAGGAAACTAACTCTAATCATATTCAAAGACTAAAAAGGAAGATTAAAAAATAATCATCTTTAAATCTCCCAAACTCTTACCAAATTTGTGCATGCATCCTCCTCCACTGCTATAGTAAGTGCATGCTTCTCTCAATAAATCTCAAATACTAGTTTATAATAGTTATGAATGTTTAAATCCTCGTAGGATTATTTGTAACGCTTTCATATATCATTTTCTGTAACGTATACATTTATTATAAGGAATAATACATGAAAATATTATAGAATTTTTAATAGGATGTGAGCTGTAGGATCATAAATGTTCTTTTTTACAAAAACAGTCACGAATTTGATCAATCACTATGTATTTCAAATCTCAAAACTTTAATTTATATTTCTTTTTCTTTTTTCACGCACTTAACAAAAAGAGAGAAAGTTCTTAAAAGGGATGCAAAAATTCATACCATATACATAAAATTAACTCTAAATTAATCACCCAAGAATTAGAAGTTAATTCTAGTTCTTTAATTTCTTTTATGAAGTTTTCTTATAAGTTAGTTAATTCAACATGTATCATACTCCTATTCCTATATACCTTCTCCAATTCCAATGCAAATCGAGAATAGGAGTTGTCTCATTCAATACGACAACAATTAATGAATAGTCCCATCTTTAACTTTTGTAAGTTGGTTACTTAGCAAATAGAAAATGTCCAATTCCAGCTGAAAATTTTGTACTTTATGTACGTACCATAGACACAGAAAAACAGCAGTACTGCTACTGCTACTGCTACTACTACTATTAATTATAATTGGCTATGTTCTTCCCGATGGAGAACAAGGAAACTTCAAGCACATGTATAGTTTTTATCACTTGTTCTTGTTGTGGTTTCTTTTCCTTGCTCCCCTTCTGAATGCCTTGACAAATAATAAAAAGAAAATATATACTACTACTCTGTAACTCTTGCCGTACGTCTTAAAAAAAGTTACTCACAAGAATCTACGGCTCAATTATTCATCATCTGGGATTCCATCATCAGCTGATTCTCTTCTGCATGCAGAAATCTTTAGGGTTGAGAAGGGTCGTACCTAGCATGCTTCCTACTCATTAAATATGTTGTTATATTTTATTTCTGATCAGCGTTCAGTTGATCAAATGATTTTGACAATATGCATGACAACATCTAAGTCTCCAACAAGAGATGAAGTTAAGATGGGAACTAAAAAAATACTGAGATTAACACGATTGTTTTGTCAAGATCGTTTCGATTTTATGAGGTAAATATTTACAATGTAATGTGATGATTAAAAAATTTTATTTTTGGAAATTTTCTGAGATTTATTTTAAAACGAAACTAACATGCATCGAAACCACAGCATCATGGATCATCTGTATCCACACAAACAAGAACCGCGAACAAAAAATGGAAGTAATCGTACTGTGACATGCATTGGTGAAAACTAGAAGTACTTTGATAGTATTTAGGAATATGCTGCGCAAGGACTCCTTCCTAGAATTTGCTCAAGAACTAGATGCATGCATGTAATCCACTCATACTACGTTGTTTGCACTTTGAAAATATTTGATGTGGACTCCATATATCGATCCTCATGTCCTAATAGGGATTTATGCATATAGATAATAATACCTAACCAAATGCATGCATGTATCCAAGATTTGTGTGTGCCCTACCTTAGAACTATCACAAAATATTATATTAGTAAAATGACATAATTTTATCAATAAATATTAAATTTTAATATAAAATATATAAATTCTAACTTTAAAAATATATCATTTTATTAACAAGACACAATTGATATATATCAGTAACTACAGAGAATCTCAACTAAGAGTATTGCGCAGATCACGTTGGTATCATACTGTGTAATCACATGATAAGTTGAAGTCCTGTTAACTTGATGGTGTGTTTAGCTTCTTACAAGAATTAGAATTATAATTGAATAATTCTTTCTTAGAATTTGATTTGCTAATTTCGTAAAAGCTATAGTTGTTAATAATTAATGAAACCATTTTATTGAAATAGTATTAAAAATAAGAGCTAGGATCCTAGAGAAAATCCGTAAAAATTCAAGCTAAATTTTATTGAGTATGCGAATAATTTTAAGACAATTCTAATATCTATAAAGAATCGAACACACCCTAATTAATAAATCATCAAGAAAAATAATACATCAGTCATTAAAGTAATGTCGATTCACATGCAACTAGTAAATAAATTGAATTTAGTGAAATAATTACTGTTTAAATCACTACTAAGATGGACAACAATCATTTGATTGACACGAAAATGACACAACTTATCATCATAATAATTGATCATGTCAAATGAAAGGGTCCAAATGTAATGTCTACGCAACTCAACATTATACTTTTCTTTCTTTAATTTAGTATTTTGAGTATCACATTCTCAACTTCTTCTTTTTTTCTCTCTTTTTTTAACACCTGTCTTTGCTGTGTTCTTTCTCTTTTGTCTAACGTAGGAAGGAAGGAAGGAATGAAGAAGAATCCTCATCAGAAATGAGTCGATAACAAGGATAAGGAAGGAATATTACATATAATGTTTGTGGCTAGAATATGCGATCCAATGCAAACGTCGGTAAAAATAACCTACATATATAATAGAGAAAAGAATTTGCAGAGTTACATATGCTTTGTAGAACGCCATCAGAACAGGACAATTTGAAATCCATTTTTCCTCCAAAAAGCATTTCCCAAAAGTCAGTTACATGCACAAATGTTGCAACATTTGTCATAAGCTTTTGTTGTGGACAAGAACAGATCATTGGTTTATGCTCACTACATCACTTGTGCAGGTGAGTTTAATCACAGACTGGAGGGTCCATGTTTGATGGGAAAAGGGGCAAATTTTTAAGATCAAATATCATGTAATTGAGCCCACAATATTCTTCCTCACGCCTTCAATGAACCTCGTATATAAGGTTTTCTTATGTTACTTGACAACAAGCAATTTCACTAAATAATTTCATACTATATGACAATAAAGTATATACATAATTGAACATTATTGTAGCTCGTATTTCTCGTATTATTTTCTATTTCACTGTCTGTGATGTTGTTAATTATTATCTTTTTAACTTAGATAATGTGTTTGTCGATTGTGATTATCACTAATCAAGAAGATGAAATGCATCAACACATAACATAAAAATGAGACTACCATTAGTTAATTAAATAGGGTTCTTATGCTGATGGCTGGATGGCATTGACTTTGGGAACTTTCTTAGCATCAAAGTGGTTATCTATGCACAAAAAAGGAAGAGAGAAGTTCTGAAAGAAAAAGAAAGTTTAATTCGAGAGCAGCAGTGAGTGGTAACCCCACTAGCTAAAACAGTACCACCACAATACTTCTTTGTTCTTTCCAGCCAGGCCATGCATCTCCTGCACTGCACGTCAACTCGTGACTCGTGTCTCACGTCTCACTTTTAATTATTTATTACATTGTTTTACAGTTTATATCCTTCCTAACCAGCTTCAAATTTGCACCAAGCTTTGTCTTATTATGCCCGACTATGTTATTATGTTCAACTGAAACCCCTTTTTCCTATATTCAACGTAACAATAATGTGCATGTCGCATCTCCGCATTATAGAGATTTTCTTTTTTAACCATAGTAAATTTTGTTTCATACAATCTATGATAAAGTTCACAAGATACAAATGTTTCTTCTTTAATTCAAAGGGTTTTTTGTTTTTTTTGTGATGGATTTGGAAGAGGGGTACATGTCAAGTATCGGTTTGAAATCATATCTTTTTAGGATTATTCTAAATTTGCAATTCAATTTTGATAGTAATATTTCATTTCAATTGGAAAATGCAGTAGTATGTTTGGGACAATATAAGTGATCAAGGTTCTTAGTAGCTGCTAGTTTAAATTTCGAAGATTTGCATTGTAGAGTTGAACATGAATTCATACGAGATTAGTACATGACATCTAACAATAGTGCAGATTGCAAGATTGTATAACTAAAAAACCTTTTCTGCGATAGATCATTTCTTTTTATTTGATAGGTGATCATATGAACTTGATTTCATCATGGATTCCATATCTAGTGCATGCTGGTATACGTTCCTATTGACGTATGTTCGATACTCTTGAATGATGACACCCTTTAAATATATTTTTTCCCCTCAATGATGGAATTGTAAATTGTAAATTGTAAATTACTTACGGCTTTTCGCGTGCAATTTGGTTAGCTTCATATATAAAGAAATAGACCAGCCAAATGACAAGGTTTGACGTTTGTTCTGGATTCGATCAGTTTCATTTAACAATAAATTATGTTGAAGTTGAATCATATTCTACACCCATTTGCTAATCACCAAAATAAATGCGTTTAAATTATATTTTAAAATACATTTTTTCTGTTACAATCATCACATCACAAAATAAAAAAAACGTATTTTAAAATATAATTTATAGTAGTTTGAATGGCTCATTCTCAGTATATATGATCAATTTGATTAAAAAACAAAAGGGATTCATTAAAAACGTTGTTTAACCTAAAATTATTGACATATAATTCACCAAGTACCGATCGACAGAATGAACTTTTTGCAATAATTTACCATCAATCTCTTTCATGAGTGATTGAACTATATATTTTCTCCATTAAAATACTCAATACATTAATCATCTCCTCTCTATTTAACGTAAGTACATAGCCAACCGTCCCATGCCTGTCCAAATTATTTTGCCTATTTCTTAATTACTTCAAATCGCCATCAAGCTTAATTAATCAACAAATTTTTTAACGTGGCTTCTTCTTTTAATAAATAAATAAATAAATAAACAATTCAGTCCATGTCCATCTTCGTTAAAGTATACATCATTGGACAACTGAATAGGTTTTTAATACATAATTGTATGTAAGTTCTCATTGGATCATACGTAATTAATTCAGATGAGTTCAAGCAGATATGTGAACCCTAGTGTGCTGGCATTATTCTACATCATTGGATTAAAAAAGCATGCTATTAATTAATTACACTAGTTATTTATATGTAAAATTCAAACTAAATAAATGAGCGGAGATATTGATGCTCTATTACATATTATTTATACTTTTATCTTGTCATAAAAAAAAAATTATGACAGGATTTTATAACTTTAACGATACATAAGAGAGATGCCAATATCATTATTCTGAACCAAATTAATTGTAGCATTATAATTTAGGTATATATGTGTTTAAGATTTTAATTATGTATGCATTTACTTATATTAAGGTTAGGTAAGATTTTCTGGGAAGAGTCGTGTTAATAATAATACTTAAATCGTAAGACCAACACACACAAAAGTTTTAGAGAGTTGGTGGTTGCGATTTGCGGGGTCTATGTAAAGATTCACCACCTCCAAATTAACAATATTAATTTCTCTATTTTTTTGTTTTTTGCTTCCAAGAATATATACTTAATTATTTGAAATCAATTAATTGCTCGATATCTATTCTTTCTTGATCTTCATATTCTCATATTATCCTTGACGTGAGAAGAGAAAATATGCTATAATGCAATTAATAAATATTTTGAATGTAATTAATATGAAATTCTTGCTTACAAATTTGAAAAGAAATGCTCATTCCGTCTCATAAAAATTAGTATGATATATATATATTGGACTCATAAAGATTGTGACACTTGAATTTTTTTTTTATAATACTATTTAAAAAGGTAAATTTTTCTAGATTTTAATACACATTTAATTAATAAATATTTTGAATAATGCAAATGATAAACTTGCATATATATTTCCAATAATTTTATCTATATCTAACATATTATAATTACATGTTTTTGTTAAAATATACGTTCTCCTACAATTGACAAAACAAAAGGAGCAAAGGTAGTATAATAAATTATTTTTAAAAAAAGGTTTTGGAAAAGAAAATACTACTGGAGAAGCTGGATTAACAAGTTGAATATGGGAAGTGGCAGGCTGCCAAATAATGCAATCAAAGCAATTACAACACCAGGGCCCAGGGGTCAACTCTTTTGAAATAGACCAACAAATGACTCCACTCCACAAATTATTTATACACTCAAACAAAAGTAAATAAAAGAAAACTCAAAATAGCGATATCATTATTTTAAAAGATATTTTTATTTTTTAAAAATAATTATTTTATATTTTTAACATAAAATAATGATGTTTTAAAACGCACATTACAATACGACGTACGAGTTTGGTTTCCTGTTTTTTGTGTGTCAATTATGACTCCATTTTGCCCCACCAAATTAGTGCACACAATCACTGTGGCTTATTATTAATTTACACAGGTTTCCACAATTCAGGCAGAGCCGCCCTCAAGTTAAAGTCATTGGGATTCTGACATCTTCCAACCCAAAATTTTATTTACTGTTTTTCCATTAATTGCCAAATTTTGGAATTATAAATGTTTAATTTTGAAATAATGGTCATGTCAAATGTCACAAACTACCCACTATTTTTAACTTGTGCTGCTGTGTGGAACTGAGCTTCACTGTCATTAACAGTACTAAATGGATGAGAAGAAGAAGAAATGGAGAGCACAAGGCGGATTTCCCAGTCGTTGAGCAAATTAATTATATTTTAAAATACTTTTCTATACTTTTTAAAACATTAATTACGCAATAAAATTTTAAAATTAGATCTTTAATATCTAAATGAATTTAGAACATACCATTGAAAGACGATTTCGTAATTAAAAATATATGAATGTATTTTGATTTTTTCAATATAAGTAACACCTCATTGAAATATCAACTTGTGAAGAAAAAACAATATTAGACAATTCATCTCTTTTCTTTTTTTTTTATAAAAATATTTTAAAAAATATAAAATTTATTTTTAATGTTTAATCCATACATATTCTTTTACTAGGGGGAAAAACCAGAAAGCGAGCTATGAATGCCCCTAGACACTCACACATATGTATTTCATTTACATTTTTATATTTTTAGGAAAAATTTTATATTCTTGATAAAGTTTTTGTCTTACAACTTATGTTGATTGAGGTTTGATATTTTATTGAAATGTTTAGACCAATTAATCCAAAATAAATATCAATATTAGACAGTCTGTTGTAGCAAATTACTACAACTACAATGTTGTCGATCTCAAGAATTTATTTTCAGCAACTTTAGCTGTTGCGAGACAAAACATTTTATCCCCCAAAAGTGAATAGTACCATGCTTCTGGGATTTACCTTCAAAAAGAACAATTCCAGTTTAAAAATGAAGAGTTATAAATGCAGTTCGTTTTCAAAGGCATGCTGCTGCCATTTTGGTAAGTTGGAGGGTTTCAATCTTATCTGTAGTTATCAATCAATCACAGTCCCCAGAATTGAAATGAATTGAATTGAAGTTGGCATTAATTTTCTGTTTCGGAATCAAGAGACTTCTTCTGCCACAGTCATTTCCAACACTCCCAACTTTCTTTTCAAAACCTGCAATGGCTCAATGAAGTAAGCCTGCTTAATTCTCCCCAGCTGGACTCAGATTGAAATGCTCTGAGTGTCACTGAGAGTTGGGCTTCTTCACGCTTACTGAAGTAAATAAACAACAGAGGACTTGGGTATCTCAAGGCATAGGTAGAAGAACTGCAAGATTGGGCCATGCACATTAAACAAGAGTTTCCTTGTGCTCAATACAATATTGATCATCCTTCTAGCGTGGTGTAATTCTGAGTGAAGCCCAATAGCTCATTCTAGTCAGATAAGCAGTAAACCTAAGATCAATCAACTTGGTACCAACCCATTCTAGGATTCTACCATAAGTTTAACCTTAAAACTGTTCTCATTTTAGCCCAAGAAGATCAGAAGACTAGTTCTTTCTGAGGTTGGTAATATGTTTCTTCCTTTCTGATATAAGAACTAAACTGTTTTTAGTAATCTACAAAGATTGAAGTAATGAATTACAAACAAAACACTCCTTATCTTTCAGCATTTCTATTTTGCCTGCACAAATGCACCATTCAAACCAACGGCTACCATATTTCAAAAAGTTTACAGTCAAATCATCTTCCAAAAATCCGACCAAATAATTCTTTGCAAATTGGGCAGCGCAGAAGATAATATCTTCTGCTAAAATCAATCATCTGCTATCAAAACTCATCAGATAAGACAGCCAAACAGAAACTAAGCATCAAGGATTGTTAGTTGTTATCTTCCCAGAATTGGAGATTCTGGTTGGATGGAATCCTCCTCTGCAGAATCAATCCGCACAGCATTCCTCCTCCTACACCCTCCGAGTTCAATTCCTTCAATGCGCCCGCCATACGTGACGACACCCCGTTCCATTCTTTCAGAGCATTTGATGCTGACGGAGATGTCGTCGACGACGTCGTTGTGCAGGTGGACTCAGTACCATCGGATAAATCCAACGATGAAAAATCCAAGTCACAAGATTCCGCACCGGACGACAGCTCGCTTCCCCTCGACCCAATTCGGCTCAGCCTTCGCCCTCGGCGACCTTTTTCTTTCTCTTGCTTAACCGAGTCACCGGCAAGATCACCAAAACTAATACCGGAAGAACCGTGGAAGATTTCAAGATCGGCGCTTTTACAGCTGGAAACCGCGGCGGCAATGTTGAGGACTCCATGGAATCGGCCAGAGGGACGCCGAATTTGAACGGCGGTGAATGCAGGAGTTCCAATTTCTTCTGCTGAGGGGGTGGGTTTCCCAATACAGCTGCTGAGAAGGAACCGTACTGTTCCGACGAGGTAGTCCCTAATGTAGCCGACGGCGTAAATTTCGACCACCACGCCCGAAGTTTCGCTGGCGATGAAATCGGAAGAAACTCGGAAGAGGAACTTGTCGTTCCAAGTAGGGTTTTCGGCTCCGACACGATCGACCCGTGTTCGGAGCTTGGTTGATGGGTCAACCCAAGCAACTGCGTAAGTGTGCATCCGGCGAAGATTCCCCGACGGCGTCTTTAACCCCTGAGCTGAGATCAAGTTGATCTCAAGAATCTGTTCCTCCTCCTCCCTCATTGAACCCCTCTTTTGCCTCTCTCTAAACATTGTCACTTCCTCCCTCTAAAATCAATCTTGGCCTAATTCTTCCATTTCCGGCGACCAAATTTGATTGCTCTGAGGATCAAATCAACTCTCAAACAAGAATCAATTGGGTCGAGGTCCAATCGCTGATGTGGTCAATTAAGTAATGGGATTCTTTAATCAAGTTTGAGGGCTGAATTGGAAGAGATATCAAAAGAGGCGGCGGCCGGGGAGTGGCGGAGAGAGAGTGTAGGTGCGGGCGGTGATTGGGGATTTTTCTTTTTCAAAAAATTTGGGACGCGGGATTTTTCTTCATTTATAGGAATGCTCGACTGGGGAGGATTCTTTGAAAAGACAGTTGTAACCTTTTTGTATAAATTGCTTTGGATTGTGATTTATTTGAAAAAAAATTATATTGAAATATGTGAAAATGTTAATAGATATTTTTTTTATAAAAAAATATTTTTGAGAAAAGAATATATAGAATTTTTTTTAAAATTATGTGAAAGGAATTTGAGTAGAAAATTTTAAATATTAAATTTTGAAATAAAAATGTGTTTTGATATTTTATTTTTGTTTAAAAAATATTATTTTTTTGTAAATAAAAATTCTGTCCAGACGAAGCCTAAGTGTTTTTGTTAATTCTATTGCAATTACATTTGGATCCCATGGATTTCCATGTAATTGTAGTACAAAGCATAATTTCAAAAGAAAATGTGTTTCCAATTTTTGATACTATTATAGCAACTTTACTGAAATTCTAGGAATTATGATATCAAATGGGTTTGATTTCGATTTTAGTATAAATTTTAACAAATAAATTTAATTTGAAAGTTGGAATTTAAAACTTGAAAAAATAAATACAAGTGAAACTGTTTTGATTATGGAATTTCTTTTTTAAAAAATACTTCTTCTGTTCCACATTATTAAATGCACAATTCTTCTTTTTCATTCTTACTTTTTTTAAGTGTAGACTTTATATAATTATTATTAGTGAAAATAAAATATAAATTTGCTTCAAAATACATTATTAGTAAGAATAAAATAAAAATTTACTCGTACTTTTATATGTATAATATATAATTATTATTAATAAAGATAAAATAAAAAAAATAACATTGCACGGCTTGATACATATATATTTTGCATACAATCCTATTTGCTGCATTAATTTTCATGTGTCAATGTTAGTGTCGAATTTTACAGTTTTGATTTATATATTCATAATGATAACATGAGAATCATAACTTTCTATTTATTCAATTTATATGTATATAACAAATAGAAACAATTTAAGAAATTGAATATGGACACAAGTAGTTAATAAATGAAAACTACATTTAGCCCCGATTCATATTTTATATGTTTCTATATATTATCTATTTTCTAATATACTATTTTTAAAATAATTATCTTATATAAATTTTTCCAACTAATATTCGAGGTTGACTCAGTTACATTCTTGTACCTTTATAGTTTACCGTCATGCTAATATTTCTCCACAAATTACATGATTTTAGTTATTCTATTAAAATATCATCGTCATTATTATTATTGTTTATAATTCATAAGCATATTTGCTTGTTTACCATGGTAAACTTCAACTTATCATTATCATTATTATTAACTTATAATTACAATTATCATCATTAATTATAATTTTTCATAAGCATCCTTTTGTGTTTGCCATGGTAAACTTCACCTTATCATTATCGTTATTTTTAACTTAAATTATGATTATCATCATTATTATTTTTGATAATTCAAGTACATTCAAAGTTAAAATGGGTGCCAACATTCAAATTCAAACTTCATTTAAAAAAAAAAAATCTTGTCAAACATTGATTTTGTTTTTTAAGTAGGAGTAAACCCACAATTTCCATAGAAAGAGAAATAAAATTAAAATCCCATCTTGAGAATCGTGGGAGAATTACCAAGTCTTCAACAAACTAAGTGGATAATACCAACGGATTATGCTAACTAATCCTGTTAAGATGAGACTGTCACAGTTTACTCATCACTAGATTCTATTACGAGAGAAACCTCAAATTCTCAAACAACAATTAAGAAAAAACAACAAACTAAGATTAATTCTTAAACCTCATACAAATCAAACGTTTGATAAGCAATCATGATCTAAATCACGCTAATTATTTTCAATCCTAGGCAAGTTATTTACACTTTATAGGAGAAAAAAACAGAAAGAAAGAAATCACACACGAAATTGCTGAATGAATGAATGAATTCTAAGACGAAAAGCAAAGTGTGGATTTTTTTGGCTGTTGCTGCTGCTTCTCAATCTCCCTCTGCTTCATGAATTCTTCGAGTTCCATAGCCAAATTTCTGAACTTGACGTCGCCAACCATCCACAAACACTTGTTCTGTGATGATGCCCTCTGCATGATCAATCTCCCCACCTTATCTGACCCTTTGATTATCGGATATGTCTTCTTCAACCTTCCATTCAAATTCAGCTCGTAAGGAAAATACTTCTCCCATGCACACAACGACACGTTCAACCTCCCCATCTCAGACTCACCTTTCAGGATCGGAACTCCCACCACAGCCCTCACTTCAAACGCCTCCCTTTCTTGAATCTCCGGCTCATTATAATACTCACCACCGTCGTCGTCCGTGTGATAACTGTTGCTCTCGTCTTTCATGCATTCGTCCACCGGGAACATGGCTCCCACCTCGCACACGGCCTGTCCAATGGCCAAATCCGGTATGTACCTCCTTGCTCTGAAAACAGTGAAACAAACCATGGATTTCTTGTCGGAAATGAAATCCCGGGCTACTGAGAAAACGAACTTTTGGTTCCATGAAGGGTTGTAATCGTTTGAACAATTCACCGGCTTCGTCCGCAGCCCCTGATCTTCGCTGACCGATATTTTTACGTAGAAGTTTCCTTTCTGCTCAGTGGATAGTGCGGCGGATTTGACTTCGATTTCTACTAGCCTAGCAAGTAATTTTCCCGAGGAAGATTTGGCCATGGTGAATGCGATTGTGGAGGAAGAAAAATAATGGATGAATGCAATTGCAAATTGCAAAATTGGCATTTAAAAGAGATTGGGTTCAAACTATAACAATGTCCATCTCCTTCACAAACTCAATTTCCTCTCCTAAGAAAAATGAACCCAAGCTGTAACTATTAAATTGCACCAAAGGCTCTTATGAGTGTTATTAATTAATGAAAGCATCACTATTTCTTTAAATAACTCCAAATCCCAACAACCAAAAAAATATTACTTATAAATTTAAATAATTTCATTGATCAAACATTATAATAGTGAAAAGTTAAAATGACAGATGTGAAAAATATAAAATATAAAATTATTTCTTATTATTTTTATTTTTATTGAACCTAATGTGTAAATTTTGTCTTTTCCAGTAATTGTAATTTGTCACTATGAAAAATCACATGTCAATAGTCATTATGATTTATGATAAAATATGCGTCAAAATACTTCAAAATTTTCTTATGGATCTTTTCCCAAAAAAATAAAAATAAAATTACTATCTCTGCTTAAATATTAATTGCTTGATCCTATGAGGGTTCATTGTATAAATTGATTAATCTAACATACAAACCAAATACGATGAACGAACTTCTGTCATGCTTATCTTTTACTAGAACTCAATTTTCGCGGCAGGCCTTATCCGATAAATGTTGTTACCGTGATTCTTTCTTTGGGCTAAGGTTGCAGATTAGGGGTACTTTGTTCGTTAACTAAGACTGCACATGAAAGCCTTCTTTGGTTACGCCCACTCGCCTTTCTGCGCAGTAGTGTTTATGGATTGAATTTTAAAGGGATAATATATTAAAATGTCCCGAACTTAAGCGCTTATAACTGTTCTGATCCCACCTTTTAATTTTAACAACATAATATTTAAACTTTAGAATTTGTAACAATAATAATATCTGGCTGAAAAAGCGACGAAAATACCCTCCTTAATAAAACATATGGTTTAAAATTCTAAAATAAATTTTTAAAAAGACAAAAAAGATAAAATTTAAAGACAAAAATTTAATAAAATTATTTACACTATATAATAAATTTTTTTAAACTACAAAATAAAATTTAAATATGAAAATTTAATAAAATATAGAGACAAAATGACAAAAAAATTGAGGTTAAAAAACAAAGTATCTGTAAAAAAATTTTGAGATTAAAAAGTAAAGTATCATATAATAATTTTTTGTCTTTTTGCATTAAAAATTTTAACAAAAACTTACATAATTTTATTAAATTTTTATCTTTAAATTTTCTTTTAAAAAGTTAATTAAAAAATTAAATTATCAATTTTTTGTCATCTCTATCTTTAAGGAGGGTATTTTTGTCTTTTTCAATCAGAGGCCACTATTGTTACAAATTGTAAAGTTTAAATATCGTATTGTTAAAATTGAAAAACTGGGTCAAAACGGTTAGAAATGCCTAAGTTTATGACATTTTAATATATTATCCCAATTTTAAAAGTGTTTTTGGATAGTATAATAGTTGTAAAATAAAATATATTTTAAAATACAAAAGTATTTTAAAAATTATCAAAACATATCTAGATAGTGTAATTTATACACACTTGATCATCAATTTATGTTTATGATGAAAGATAAAAGAAGATAACCTTCAAAATAATCAATTTTACTATTCACATATTGGCCAATGAACTTTTTAACAATTTATTTTTAAAACGGGAAAAAAATATTCCCACATTTCATGAGTGTACTATTTTAGTCAGCCGTCACTATTCCATTTATTTTTTTGTTGAAATAATGACGAAATAGTAACGAAAAATCAAAATAGCACATTCATAAGATATGAATGACTATTTTTTTCCATTTTAAAAATAAGAGATTAAAAAATTCATTAACCAATATGTGAGGGACTATTTTAGAAATTATCTCAAGATAAAAGGTAACAGAGGAATCGTGTGTTGATTCTTCTCAAAATTTGAGTTGAGAATAAAATCAATTAAATTACGAGAGATTTCAAAAAGTGTTTCTTTTGAAATTAAACTTCCTTTTGTACATATGTCGATTATATCTTGGAGCAGCAAATTAATGAAATTGGATATAATTCTGGCCAATAAACTTAAATTTGCAAGTGGAGTATCATGCTCAAAATTCATCTAATTTTTTGCTAAAAAATGCCACATAAGATCATATGCACTTTAATCTCATATGGAATAGTTGCAATTGGCACAAGGAGAAAATTTTTGTGCTACTATCTTCCTTGACAATAGTATTAATTTTGCTCATGAATATCTCAAAATAGTTAAGTACCACAGTGATGATACAAAAGATAAAAAATTAATATAAAACTTTTAAATAACTGATATAAAATTTTCATAATAAAAACTATTTAATAACAACTAATCTCGTAATTCAATATTCTTCTGCTTCGTAAATATCACGTCAATCACTTAAAAAATTACTAAAAAATTTTACAATATCATTACTTTAAATGTTACTATCTGGTTGTTGATGTTAAGCCTCCATTATACCGGGAAAAATAAAAGAAAAATTATAGTTTTTTCTTTTTTTAAAAGCCTTAATTGCCCAGATGAAGGCGCAAGTATAGTTGAGCGTGTGAATCAACGCTTTCGATGACTCTCCCCATTCTTTATAAATTACACATCATCGAGGGAGTCTGCCAAATCCAAACCCTGCAACTGAAAAAAGGTTTGGTCTTTGGGACCTTCAATGGCGTTCTCATTCCCACCCTTTCTCTGCATCTCTCTTTCTCATGTCTTCAATTCAAATTCTTCGTAGACCCACCGCAATCATCCTCCATCCCAGCTCTTTAAAATTTAATCTTCCAAACTCAATCGAGTAGGCCAAAGTTTTGAGCTTTGCTGTTAACTGATTAAAGATCTGAATCATTTCAAATTCGGCCAAATAGCACAGCTGAAGATTTCTTCAATTTGGGCTTGAGGTTGAAACCCTTTAGACCCTGTTTCGTAAGCTGCCAGTTGGTGCATTTAGGTAACTTGTTTTTCCTTTTCCCTGGCACTGCATGCTTCTTAAGTTTATATACTGTGGAGGTAGTTTTAGCCAGTGTTTCTGAGCTGCATTTTCTGATTCGGGAGGTCCATTTTTAACAATTGTAAGGATGAGATAAACTTCTAGTAAGGCGATATAAGGAGCTGGGGAGAAGGAAAATTGGTGGCATAAGAAGAAAACTACTAAGTTAAGAGCAAGACGTTTTACGCCTCAGAATAATATCTTCTTTTCACTTGAAATGCAAAGCAGAAATGTTATTACTTTGAAGATTCAGACTCTGAATTATGAACTTGATGCGCTTGATTTCAGATACTAATCTGCTGCTCTGAACCGTGTGTAAAGGCTTATTTGATTCTTATAAAGATGTGGTATTTCATTATTTTCTTTGTTCTGTTAGATTAGATTTATATGTTAATTTGAGTTCTAGGAATTTAATTCCCAATCTATGGTTATATATTAAAAGAGCTTGCACTGTGGGCTCTATTCATTGAGTGGCAATTGTTTAAATTGCATAGGTAGCAGCTTCCATTATTGGCAACCACGATATAGACTCTTTTTATTTTCTAGAGATTGTTCTCATGAGAAATAATGGCCCAGATCTGAAAATTTTGGGATTTGGCTGCTACAAGCGTAGCCAAGGATTCGAGTGAACCGCTTTGTACCTAACCAACCAAGATTCAGGATTGAATTGTTATTTAGGTTGGACTTCTGACGCCACAAATATTGGTGACTTGTTAGCTGATTCAGGACTGTGGAGAACTTAATTCAGTTTATGCACATCTGAAAATTAATGGCCTTAACAGGATATAGGGGTGTCACCTGTCTGTTTTCCGATGAGAAGAAAATCACATTGACAAAGACTTTTCTTATTAAGTTAGCCCCATGACCTTTTACTCCTCAAGATCTAGTGCTTCTTTGTGTGCAGACTCTGGACAGTTATGCAAATGGCTTCATTAACTAATCTGCAAGGCTGAACCATTTAGAGACTTGCTTGTGATTTTTATGATATGGTGTTTCGGTACTTCTAGTGTTAATTTACCTTTTTGTGATTTTTATGATATGGTGTTTCAGTATTTCTAGTGTTTTGAATGGTGATAAATTACCTTTTAGTGTTTTTCGTGTTTCAGTATTTCCAATAGGGGATGCCTATATCTCTCGTCTTTTCTTTCCATTCTGTCGGTAGATTGTTTTTTCCTCTTATTCCTTCCCTCAAAATTTAGCCCTTTTTTTGGGATTACGTTAGCTCCATGTGCTAGAATCAAAATTGAACTTTGTTGTACCTTGTCTCTTAATTTAATTAAGATTCTCCTCGTAGATCCTACTGGCTAGAATTTGAGCTCAGAATTGTACCTTTAATGATTAAGTTTCAGGTCACGAATTGGGATGGACATCATATCCCAGTTGCAAGAACAGGTCAATACAATTGCTGGACTAGCCTTCAATACTTTTGGGACACTGCAGAGGGATGCTCCTCCAGTTAGGTTGTCTCCTAATTATCCAGAACCACCTGCTAATCCTACTGGTGCTGCAGAAGATGCAGCCAATCTTGCTGAGCAACCAAAGCTGATGAGTGCTGCACTAGTCAAGGCTGCCAAACAGTTTGATTCATTGGTTGCTACCCTTCCATTAGCTGAGGGAGGTGAAGAAGCTCAATTGAAAAGAATTGCAGAACTTCAGGCTGAAAATGATGCTGTGGGCCAAGAACTTCAAAAACAACTAGAAGAAGCCAAAAAGGAGTTAAAGCAAGTGCAAGAACTGTTCAACCAAGCAACTGACAACTGCTTGAACTTTAAGAAACCAGATTGAAGGGCAGGCAAATTTCTAGTAGTCTATACTTCTATATAGCATTACCCTTAGATCAAATGGCTTTGGCCTGGTGAGTCCCTTTTGGAGATCATACCCAAGCTAAAGTCTTCTATTATCTTCTGATCTTGTCCTTGGTTAGGAGGTTCAAATGATGTTGAACTGTTACTTCTTGTACGAAATATAAGATGTAGTTATTGCTGCTATTTCAACTTGATAATTAATGCTAAGCAGTCTGTTAATGGCCTTCTAACATCATCAATTGTACGTAGAAGTTTGTTCGCTGAATTGTATGTAGTTTTAATTGCATGGCTTAATGATGGAGAATAAAACAAAAGTAGCATATAATACAGATAAGAGATTTTTGGCTGGATAAAATTAAGAGTTAGACAAAGAAACAATTGAAAACAAAGGTCCAAACCAACTGATGTACTAGCCGGTGTTGTGATACCCGAAAGTTGAAGCAGCCAGCGCAAAATATAAACAATTGTACGAGATGAAATGAGGCGAAGATCAGAAGCATGCAACATCATCTGGAAGAGCTAACAAAAGCAAAACTCATTAACTACCATTGGTGCACCCCCGCAGACAATTAACCCAGTGAAGAGAAAGCCAAAAGGAATGGAAACATGAAAAGTAACTGTAAACGATAATTAGGAAAATGGCAAGGACAGAAAAAAAAAAGAAAAAGGAACCAAAACACCTGCTAACAAAATCTTAGCTTAAAAACTCCAAACAATCAACAAACAATTGTGGAGTAAGCAGAGCAGTATGAAAACAACAAAAAAGCTCTTTATTGAACAGAAATGAACTTTACATTTGGTTCAAAAGTACAGCACCATTGACATAAACATGAAGCAGAAACCAACATAGCTTTCTACATTGCTAATGGCATAACTTTCCTTGGCAAAGTGTCATTTGGTGGTTTCATACAGGACATTCTGGACGCATACGAGATGTGCCATACCCTCTCATCTTCAATTTCTTTTTCCTCCGTAATTTCTTCTCCAGATCTTTGACTCTCCCAGAGAGGTTAGATATGGCAGCTAGTTGTTCATTTCCAGCTTCAATTAGTTTCTGCATTATCTCCCTCAACTTTTCATTTTCTTCAATGACCTTCCTGTCGAATTCGGTTGAACCATCATTCCCAAGAAAAGATTGACAAGCAAGCTCTCCTTCCTTTGTATCTTTCCATCCAATACAGCAGAATTCATCTGAAAAGCAGTATCTTCCTCCCCAGCTGCAAAGCCACAAGGATGTGCCAACAATTTGTCATCTTTAGGAGCTAATTCTGATGGCTGCATTTCAATAATCTTGTCTAGGAGCTTTTGATCATTTTCCAGTTCACTGCACTTGATTACTTCAACAGGAGCATCAGATTCCGATATCAAGGCTGTTTCATCTTTGCAGCATGGAGAGATCTTAACATCACTAGGAGCACTCTCCCTCTTGGATGCACTTTGAGCTTCACTACTCGTGATAGAAAGCTCTGGCGAAAGTTGTTCTCCATTCAGAATTTGTGCAGAGCAATTATCCAACTGATAATCATGACCATCAAGAGCATTTGCTTCCATCTCTACTACAAATTTGTCCCGCACCTCAGAGTCATCCCTTGTCTCCTCTTCTTCCAAAGCTTCCACAGGAATTTCACAAGAACCAGCATCCACCTTTACAGAGTTTTCCACACTGTTTTCTGTAGTTTCCTGACTCACCAAATTGTCATTCATTTCTGATCTCTGTGGTGCTGCGACCTTTACCTCTTGCGTCTCCTCTGTTTGATTTACGTCAAGAACCTCATCATTTGATTGTTCCGCGCAGAAGCCCAAGTTCACCACATCTTTTACGACATTGCCATCATTTCGTTGAACGTATGCATCGTTGTTGGAGTCCTCAACATCGTAATCATCATCAGGCTTCTGTGTCAAATCCTCTACTTTTGAATCATTCTCCATCGCTATTTCACCTGGCAGGGACTTGTCATTTCCTGCTCCAGACGGCAGAAGGTGAATATCCTGCAGGTTTCAATGACCTTCTGGTGATTCTGCTACTTCCTTCCGATCAGAGACCTCATCCATCATTGAGGAAGCTGTTTCATCATCCCCACTATGAATGAGCTCTCCAAAAACCTGTGGAAGAACAAATTCAGTGGGATGCCCTTGATCCCCACGATCCATAAAAAGGATATCTGAAGCATTTGTGGACTCATTTTCCGATTGCAATCCTGTTTCATTATTTTCTACAGGACTAGCTCCCAGGGATTCTGCCACTGGTTCCAATGAACTAGTAACTTTATCTTCATCATTTCTAACCTGTGCAAGTGAAACGTCAGTGCTAACCCCTTGATCACCAACGATGAGGTGATTTGCAACATTTCTCGCCTCATTTTCAGATTGCGATGCTGTCTCATTTCTTTCTATAATACTTGCTCCCAAGGATTCTGCCACCGGTTCCAATGAACTAGCACCTGTATCTTCATCATCACTAACCTGTGGAACTGAAGATTCAGTAGACTGCTCTTGATCAGCATTCATTATAAGGTTCTGAGAAGCATTTCCGGCCTCAATTTCCAATTGCAAACCTTTTTCACTTGTTTCTTTATTTGTCGCTGCCAAGGCTTCTGTCACAGGCAGTGTTGAAGCAGCACATATATCTTCATCATCCGTGACCATTTTTGGGATCTCCAAACTACTGGAGTTGGAATGACTACCCATCACCGTAGAAGTCACGCGCTCCTTTGGATAAATTCCATGGACATTTTCAGTTATTGATGGGCTACTTTCCCCGGAAACCTCTTCCTCTCCTCGATCTTTGTCAAATTTATCACCTGAATCTAGCTCATGTACAATTTCAGATTTCTTACGAGCTATGCAATCAATCTTCTCCTGCAGGCTCACAAGCTCCCTCGCCACAGATTTTCGGATATCTCTTATACCTGGGTGCAAGCCCTGAAATACAAGAGACAGGGTCAGTCGCCTTTGTCCTCAATAACAAATGACGTGCCTCGTATGAAGCGAGGTAGTCACCAAAATAGAAACATAAGAACAACCAGCAACCAGGTCTTAAAACCAAAAATAAACCTTGTACTTGAATGAACGAAGCTTCAGTAGAAAAACAAAAATTTATGATTCACTTATCCTACAAAATATCAGTATAGACCTCTCGTAGTAAATCATAAACGGCGTGTCACGCTTACCTGAATAGTATCCAGCTTCAGCAGAAGGTTCATTATACTTTCCTCTATGGCAATTCTCCACTTGTCATCCTTATCCTTTTGGGTATCGGAAGACAGCTTCATCGCCTCAATGCGGTCGCTTAATTTGACCACCTCATTACGTACATCAGCAATTTGCTTCAATTTTTTCAGTTGTTCCCATCTACGCACTTCATAACCCCGATAAGTTGACTGAATGATGATAGCCGCTTCATTTTCAGACACGTTTAATCTTCCACTTTCCTTTGCTTTGTCGGCAGGACTTCCATGTACCTTGGGATTTTTTACGTCTACGTCCATTGGAAATCTGGAATCAGTCGAATCAATTGATTTACCCACCATTGTTCCTCGACAATGGTTGCTTTCACGGGCATTCATGTTCACCTCCAGAGCAGCTACAACAGGGTAGGCCTCTTCGGACTTATCATTAGTTTTTCTCTCAACAGCTACGGCATGCGACTCAACAGGTAGACTTTCCGAACCAAGAGCAGAAGCCAAATTTGGATCTTTAATTCCTTCTGGACTGGTTGTTCCTTCAGAAACCTCAATCGTTTTTACTTTTCTTCCACGCTGCCCCGCCTCCTTGGAAGAATCTTGTACGCATTTTCCTGATGTCATATCTCGTTCAGCAGCTTCTTTTGCATTTGATGTGGCAGGTGACTGAACTCCACTCCAAGTCGACTCGTGCAGTTTTTTCTTGTCACCAGGAGGACTTGGGGATCTTGACCCTCCATGACCATTTTTCTTCTTATGCACTGGATCAACTCTGAGACAGATAGGGGGTAATTTTGTAGACTTCGGGGATGAAGAAGACTTGCTCGTGGCAGGACCTTGAGATGATTCTGTTTCTTCAGTACCGTTAACATGCTTTGATGAAGAACTTTTCATTTTATCCTCATTATTTTCAAGGATTTTCCTTTCCTCACTAGATTCCACTGACTTCACCGGGACAGTCTTTTGAACATTGTTTTTCTCCGAAGGTTTTAGAGATTCATGGTTCATAGCCTCATTAACATTAGGTGCATTTCCCTCGTCCTCGCCATCATGAACCACAACTTTAGGATTTTCTTTCATGCATTCTTCACCAGCATTTGTTTTTGCATTGTCCTTCTTCCCCATAGAATCATCAAGATTGTATGGCATCCAAAGCAAAGGAAATTGAAACTGCCGCCTATCTTCATCTTGATGTTCTTGCTTCCTTGCTGAATCACTCCCTTGCTTAGTAGATCCAGAGTTATCTATGATCAAAGGGGGCCATCTATTGAGAAAACTTTTCTGCTCCTCAGAAGGTTTAGACCTCTCATTCGCCTGTGAAGCACCACGATGCTTATCCTTCTCTGCAGGTTGTGAGTCATTTGAGGTAACATCTGGTGTATTCATCACAAAACCTGGTGGGATCCACAAAACTGGAGATGGACAGCTCTTGGAGTCGAAAGAAGCCACAGAGTCGTCCCCTCTTTTCACTGAATCAGAATTCCCTTCTTCAGTCTTCAAATTATTACCATCCTTCCTGTTATAGTATGAATGATTTGGACAACCACAGCAGTGACCATATCCAGACATGCCCCCAGGATGACTGTGATGCGGCATCTCAGTGGCATAATGAGGACAACTGTAGCAAACAGGATACGTTGCTGTAGGTCCGGGATAACTACCAGGGTAATATAGAGGTGGAACGGGTGTATAAGGAGGCCTCGGCGCAAAGTAGCCCGGACAATAGATAGGATCAGAGCAGCTGTGAAAATATGCAGGATGAGGCCAAGACTGATAGTACCCCGGATGAGGATGAGGATGATGATGGGGTGTGGAATGCATTTGATTCATATGACGAGGGAATGAGTCCATGAATTGATAAACAGGATACATCGTCAATTACCCAAATAAAACCACCTGGTAGCCTAGTTCAGAGAACGTATCTCTAAATCTAGACTTAGTCAATGGGCTTGCTTTTAAAACCTGCGAGGATGAGGATGATCACAAGAATCAGAGATCTACAACGAGAAGGGAACATCAATAAGAAACAAAATAATGTTCACAGAGGGAAATCATCAAATACAATACGCTAAAACAGAGGAAAATAACCGTTACAAGAGGCAAAAGGACGGAGAATTTGCTAAACAGGGAATAAAATTCACGACCAATTCAAAAACAGTGATAATGCAATACCACAAATGATCAGGAAAAGAAGAAATTCACACAGAACCATTAACGGGAGCTCCCCAGACTCAGAAAATCAAGTTCAAACAGAATCATTTTATCAGAAACATAAGAAATGAACTTACAGTTCCCGGAAGACAAGAAGGAAGCAAAAATGAACACAAAAAACTCTCTACAATCGGTTCCCCAAAACCCAAATGTATGAATTACCAGAACAAATCGATCCACCAACCCAAACAAAACAAAAAAAAAAAGGAAAGAAAAGAGATTTGAAGAGCTTAAGGTAGTTTGATGGCTTCTTCTTGAACTCTGTTATCTGAGTTTCGAACGTTAAAAATCAGGTTGGTTTATAAAGGGCAGGTGGGACTTCGGAGAATTATGGTTAGACGATTCTACGGAGTTCGAGATGTTTCGCGCGTTTCTCAACGGTTGACGATCCGAAATTTCTTGTCCACGTGTCTGTTCAGGAGGCAACGGTGGCCCCCCACAGTCTGAGTGATATTTACTAGATTTTACTAGTATTATCCAGATTTTTTCCAAGCTTCCACAATTTTTTTCTTTTTTTTTTTGGCAATTTTATTTTTAAACTTTCATTTACATTACACTTTAAAATATATTTTTTACATTTTTGAAAATAATTTTTAATATTTTTATTACTTTATTTGTATAATTTTTTTTAAAAAAAAATACATTCTCATTACACCCTTCATCTCACAACTTTTATTTAAAAAATATATGAAATAGTGTTATGAAAATCAATTCATACAGTTAGTTGAAGTTCTAATCCATTTGCACTTAAATGTAATCCATAAAAATATTTATCAACATTTTTTTTCTTTATTCAATAATTGATTATAATTGTTTTTAGTACAAACTATTAAAATTCTACAACATTTTGATTTTTAGTTTTAAAATTTAAACAAATTAGTTTTCTAAATCCCTACAACGTTTGAGTGATAAAATATTTTTCTGAAACATTTAAGTAATTCATAAGTGGTGAATAATAAAATAATATTATATCCATCTAAAAAATTAATTGGATTTCAAAACCCTTTTTTCCTTAAAAAATTTTTACTTTTAATAATATTTTTATAATATTCTTACAAATAATAATTATTTATAATTAAAAATTTAAAAATAAAAAAAATTATACATATAATAACATATTAAATATGTTTTGTTTAATAATTAAAAAATAATACTTTTTTTTTTACTGAAAAAGTAATAATAAATAATTAAATTTTTATTCCAATCCGATAATTAGAGGTCCAACAGAAACAAGGGTACATAGTCCAATAAGGCTGAGAAGCCCATGAAAGAGCCCAACAAGAGAATAGTCGGCGAGGCGAGGCCAATCTGAAATTCTAATTTTACCGGCTGCCTCCCCAGCTAGAATATCATATCAGTGATTCAGTATTGAGGCTTTGGTAGGGTTTTACAGAAAAAAAAAAAAACAAAGGAAAGAAACGATCTTTTCGGTTTCTTGGTGTGGAGAGATCTCTGCCATAAAAGAGAGAGCTCCTAGCCCTTTTTCTGCAGATCAAAGAGCGACGTAATTCCCCATTCATCCGAAATAGTTTAGTATAGAACAGAGGCATTCTCGGGCAGTGGCTTGGAAGCAAGCTACCTTGACCATCTTCCGAAGTTATAAATAATAGACTGATCGAAGGCTGTAAGGGCGGACTGGTCTACATTAAGCCACACCACAGCGACCCCCGAAGCGATCTTCTTGGTTCAATCGATCAATCCTCCAAATTCACAATGGGGAAAGCGAAAAAATCCCGCAAATTCGCCGTAATGAAGAAGATGATCACCGCCAAAGCAATCAAACAGTAAGCTCTTTTTAATTCAGTTGACATAAACTCTACATTCGTTTTAATGTTTGCGTTTTGAGCTGGGATTTTGTTCGCAGGCACAAAGAAGAGGTCTTGAACCCTGACAAGAAAGATTTGACTAAAGAGAAGCTTCCCAGAAACGTGTATGTATGCAAACTTTGTTATTGTTCTGTTTTTCGTATGGGAATTTTTAATTTTGACGTAAATTTGTGTATAATTAACTGGGATTCGTTGTCTATGCGTTTTTGTTATGTTTTTTGGGTTGGCGTTTTTGTGAATTTTGTCCTAATTTTGTGCGTAATTGACTGGAACTCGTTTTTTGTGTGGTACAGTCCCAATGTTTCCTCTGCGCTTTTCTTCAAGCACAATACTGCATTGGGTCCTCCATACAGGGTTTTGGTTGATACTAATTTTATCAATTTTTCCATTCAAAATAAGGTGAGTACTCTTCTATTTCTTTCATTTTAATCATTTTTATTTGAGTGTCAAGTTTTTTCAATCTTTTTATGCTCCTTTATACTGATTTATTTTAACTTTTTTTCCTGTAGTTGGATTTGGAGAAAGGAATGATGGATTGCTTGTATGCAAAATGTAAGTTTGGGTTGCCTGTTGCCAATATGGTTGTTTTGTTATTCTGGTTATACTTCGTCTTATTGGTCGCTGATGTATATAATTCATTCATGTATTTATACCCCTAATAGTTAATTTTTTGGTGCAAAGTTTTAAAAAAGGATTCTTTTTGCATCCTATTGCTGTGTAAAATGGGAAAATTATGAGATGAGAATCTGTCTGATGGTAGTATGCTGCAACATAAGCATTGCAGGGGCACCGTCATTTTCCTCTGAAAGAGTTCACAAGTTACAGGGAATAGTCTCTATTTTTTCTTGACAGCAAACTTTTTGCTGTCAATTACCTATGTACTCCATTTTCTTGTTATCCAGTGTATGTGTTTAGATGTATCTATTGAATCATATGAAGGCTTCCCCGCGCCCCCCCCCCCCCCCCCCCCAAAACCTCAAAAAAAAAAAAAGGATGATACAGCACTTCTACGTCTTGTTTCAGTTATGCTGCCCCCTTTCTTCAATTTTTATGTTAACTGTTAATGCTTTTTGTTAAATCTAATTTGCCTCTTTGCCTCCTTGTCTCTTTGTAAAGGCACTCCTTGTATCACAGACTGCGTAATGGCTGAGCTTGAGAAGTTGGGTCAAAAATACCGTGTTGCATTAAGGTAAATTCTTGTCTAATTATTTTTTAAGTGAACCTACTTTCTGGTAATATGCTTTGTCTGTTATCAGTTACCGAAATCTCATTCTTTCTTTTATATTTCATTATACTTGTTCATGTTTAATGATTCATATTGCTTTCGTAACCTGCTCTGTTTCCTTTTCAACTTCAAAAGAATTGCAAAGGATCCTCGATTTGAAAGGCTTCCCTGTACACATAAAGGAACCTATGCGGATGATTGCATAGTAGATAGGGTCACTCAGGTATGATTTGAATCACATAATTTCTTTTGTTCTGTCTTTATAGAGGCCATAGAGGTTCTGAATATGTTTTTCACGCATGAAATTTTGCCGAAAAGGACTTGTCTTTTTTGCATCTGCTGTCTAATTGTGTTTTCACATGATATGTTGTGGAACCAGCAGCGTGAATATCAAATGGAAATTAGTTATTAAACTGTTGACCTCCTGTTATTTCCATGCTTTAACCTATTGTTCTGTAAACAGCATAAATGCTACATGGTTGCAACATGTGATCGAGATTTAAAGAGAAGGATACGGAAGGTATGATGAATTTTAAAAACATGATTTGTGTCTCTCTAATGTTTCCTACAGATGGAATGCTACTAATCATCTTTGATTTATGAACAGGTCCCTGGTGTACCAATCATGTATATTACAAAACACAAATACTCTATTGAGCGGTTGCCTGAAGCTACAATTGGTGGAGGTAAGCTAATTTACATGTTATGAACGTCAGCTTTAAGTTACACGACTTATTGATGATCTTTGCATTTTTGGTATGCTTTATCTTAATATTTGAAACCATTGATGGTGGTGCAGCTCCAAGAATGTGAGTCAGAAGAAGTTGATTGTTGAATTCTTCTTCGCTTAGTGCTTGTTTTGTCCATCATAGCTATGGAACATGGTTCGATGACAAGCACTCTCATTCCCCTCTATTAGGTGATTCCATTTTTGGCGGAAAGTTAGTTTTCTGTGGGAAATTTTGTTGCAATGTTTGACCTGTATAATTATAATTTCTTTGACATATTGTCGGATCAGTTCAAACAAACTTATTTCTGATGCAAAGCTTGTGTATAACTTCATCTGATGTCAGACCAACGGGCAAGCAATCCCACCTCCTTGGGACTCCTTGATTTGCCCGTAGCCTCCAATAAAAGAGTGAATAGGACTATGAGGTTTCCATACATCAGAATTTGGGTTGTGAATGTGTAGAAAGTTCAAATAGAAATTGCTAATGAATAGGCACATTTTGCAGGCAGAGTCGACAGTTTCCTGGTATTTACAGAGGGAATGCTCACCCTCTCATACAACGTTTACGGGCTAAGAAAATGTTGATTAGATTTTGTTTTTCAAAAAAAGAAATGGGGAAATTGCAGTATTGAATTCTACGTCAAATTAATCCACCTATCTCTTATTGCAACTACCATCCTGTCATCCTAGCTTGCAAGTTGTCACGAGGGCAGCAAATAAAGTTGCTACGGAAAAATTATGGCAGGCCTTGTTCTCTCATTGATTTGCAGGATTTGTTTCCTAACTCCAGTAGGTGCAATGACTTACCCTGGGATGTTGGTATAAGCGTTGATGCAAACAAGTTTTATAATCAACCATTACAGAAAAAGCCAACTTTACTATTTGTAATAGTCTTTCATTGCAAGATTCTATAAATCTATCTGCATCCTTTCTTCATGCGGCCTCGCATAGCTTATGAAAGGTCCAAATTATCATTTGGTTCTTCAACTGAACACGGTACGAGAAAGAGAGATG
This sequence comes from Gynochthodes officinalis, assembly GCA_020080225.1. Taxonomy (NCBI): domain Eukaryota; kingdom Viridiplantae; phylum Streptophyta; class Magnoliopsida; order Gentianales; family Rubiaceae; genus Gynochthodes; species Gynochthodes officinalis. Next base: position 29,529,556 of record CM034616.1, read on the forward strand.
CAAAACAAGACAAGGATTTCTTTACCATTGCATCAATGTGCCAAAGTCATTGCGGATGTTCTTCTGAAGTTGCAACAAATTCATTCACAAATGATCAGCGTGTTTTGGTAAATTAGATTACAAATATGTGTAACTCCTACCCTATTGAGGCAAAGTAAGAAGCCCGAAAGAACACCAAAAGTTGCAGGTGGCGAAAAAAAAAAACACTCGTATACACTTCGGGGGGACCTCAGCGGCACTGTCAGAAAAGATGCAATTTACAGACAAGACCTTGACTAAAATACAGGAACCTGGGCATCCTCTCTGAACAAGAATGAAACAATAATGGGGTAAATTTGAGGGAAAAGAATTAGATTCTATCTAACTAGACTAGTTTTATGGATTTCAGATGTAATAAATAAATAAGGTAATGTTATCTGGAAAACTTGGTTGCATTTCCTGCTGAGTTTGATGACTCCATTTCCTCCAGTGGAGGCTTCACATACTTCCCCAATGTTTTCTGCCTAGCCCTTCTCCTAATTCGAGAAATTTTATCCTTACTTTCTTTCCTTCTCTTCTCTTTCTGTCGATTTCTCAAATTCTTCTCCTTCTCATATACACCTTGCCAGAAAACCTCACCCGTTGATGGCCAGAGCCAGTGTCTCTTTGGCTGGTCCAAATCTGCCTCCTCAGCTAGGTCCTCATCCATGCTCTTCAGAGTACTAAATTGGAACCAATTTACCCACATTTGACCCCTTCGTAGCTTCAGCTTATGCTGCTCTTGCATCAGGCCTGTCTTTGGATTCACATAAACCATTCGTCTTCCACTGTGATAGGCCCAAACATTTACAAGTAACTCAAGCACCCGAGAATAGCAACGTTTATCCTGCCAAAAGGGTGTCATACTTTTGATTCCTAAATCACTGGATAGAGGAACTAACCAAAGAAGAGACTATAACAGTCTACAATCACATAAAAACAAGACAAATGTACAAAAGAAATCCAATAAACATGACACAAGCTAGAGTTCATCCACACCCTTTTCCAAGAGAAGAGGTAAATAGGGAAGAAGGGTGAAATTCAGATTGCCTTTTAACTGATTTTTATTCCCTGAAACATCTTTTGTTGTGTTGTGATGACATAAAGCTAAAGAATAGCAACTTAAATGGAATGATGTTACTTGATCTCTAGATTTATGGTCTCCTCCTTTAGCCACACGAAGTTTCACCCTATCAATAAATACTTAATGGGCTTTTTAGATTGTGCTCAGGAACAAATCTACGGTTTCCAATCATTGTTCAGTGACTAGAGATTTATATCTTAATATTCCTGATTCACTAATACAGTAGAATCAATGTTTGATGACGAACATTTGCCTCTTTATGCTCCTAACCTCAAGCCTCTTTCTTCAAAGAATTTATGTTAAAGTTGTCAACCACTCCCCCTGAAAGAAATCAATGTCCAGTAAAAGATTAAAGTGGCTATTTTGGGACTAGTGTTTGAAGTGCTGAAATTACTGTTATTATCATGTCTACTAAGAAGTACACAGAACTACGACTTTTTACTACACACCACTTAACCCACAAAAATCCCAACTTTCTGTATTGGAGCAAGTGACAAATATATATATATATATATAACAGGGTAGTAGCTCCATCAATGGCTAGCAGAAAGAATTACCTTGACTAAGCTTAAATAACAATGACCACTTTTATGGTGCTCCTCATAAAAACAATTATCAAGCGAATCTACAAACATTCTGCACATGAAAAGCAAAAATTATTAAAATATAAAGTGGGGAATATGGAGAAGAAAAAAGGGGGGAAAAGGAAATAAGAAAGATATGGAAAATTGAGGAAGAAAATAGATAAATAGATTTAAACACTCAAACCTTGAGAACATGACAAACTCCAAAAAGGACCTAGTTGGCAAAATCCAACTATGCATGACAGACCATGTATCTCCATCCACAGGCATTGGAGGTAGAGAACTTAAATTATGCTTTAGGCCATACATCTTCTGAAGAGCCTCAGAGAACGCAAACCTTCCAATTATTAATCAAGTGAGATCAGTTCATAATGCAGAAAATCAAGGTTAAAAAAAAAAAGATTGGAAAACTGGCAACGAGTCCTAGATTTCACAAATAATTTCAGCCCTTCATTTATGAGGAAGAGAAAAAACTATATTAACATTTTGCATGCATAAACTATAGATAGATGGCTTAGGAACCCTTAGTTTTATATGCTAAAAATGTCATGGAAAAACAATTCGAAGAGGACTTTAATAAATTATTCCAAAAAAGCTATTTTTGCTAATTTTCCTTTGATTGATGTAGTATTCAATTATCAAAAATCAAAAGAAAGAAAAGGAAAAGAGCAATTGAACTGACTTTAAAGAGCTTCAGAAAACATGTACAAAAATGATGATGAGTTTGCACATGTGGATGTGTATAATGTAGATCCATAAATATATGCATGTATGTCTGTATCAACAAGAAAATCTACCAAGAAAGAAGCCTTACTGACAATTGCCAGCATTTATGGCATCACAAAACGTCCAAAAATTCTGTTTTAGTGGATTTCGTGGGTCCTTATCCATAGAAGCCCAAAAGTAAAGGGTGTCACCATGTCTTCGTGATTGGATGGCATCCAACACTGATATTTCGGCAGTCCTTGACAAAGATTCCTGTTAAAGTCCCTCGTTAGTTTCTCAAGGACAATACTAAAGCATAAAATAAATGCCATTTTCTATATAATCAAAACTATAAGATACTACGAGGCAAACACACAGAGTACAAGACACAACCATAATCCATCACATACCTTTCTTGCTGTTCCTCTCCAAGACTGGAAGCCTATCCAAGCATTTTTGTGCATACGATCAATCCGGTTTGCAATTGCAAAGAAGGCACCATATTCACCAAGGACATCTCGATAATAGGGGTTACTTAAGAGAGGAAGTCGAGACGGTCCATCAACATCATCAGCTCCAGGTCGTCGACCTCTAGTAGACTACAAAATTAATTTCATGTGTCCACATCAGACAGAAGATCTCAGTTCTTTTGAATGACAAATTTTGCTATACAACAGTCACAGCAGTTGCTTAGCTCCAAACCAACTAAAATGAATCTAGAAGCGACACTTAAATAATTGCACCTCATGCAGAAATGTTGTTCTCAAGTTAGGTGAACAATGTGACACCTATCCTGTCCATGAAAATTCATTCACCATCTACTAAAAACCAGGAAAAAGTAGTTGCATATACATATATAAAAGTAAATGATTGCATACAGATAAAAATTGCATAAGCAAGTACTGATTTGCTAACCACATTAAAATAGCTCCTAAGGAATGCATCATGGAAGGTATAGCTGCTACACTTCACAAAAATGAAAAAAAGATTCCAAAAAATAAAAAGAACTCTTACAAAACATTAGGTTTTCATTATATAATTAAAAAGTGAATAAAATGGAGAAAAAACAAAAGATAGACGTAATTTTATCAGATAGGTAACCATGAATACCCACCAGTCTCAGTCCTCGATAGAGTGAAGTATGATGCAGAAATGGCCAAGTTCCTTCCCCAAAATATGGTTCATAAATAGTCAATGGCTGTCCGGTCCTTTCAAGCTCTCCTTCATCTCTTTCATGCAATTCATTCTTAATCCTGTCAGCCCTCTTAGCATTACGATATACGTCCTCCCACGTTCCCCGTGTTTGATCCGTTCTGTCCTTCAACTGCATCAAATTCCAAAGGGAATATCCTTGCAGAAGTAAGCAGCTGAAAAAATTCCAAAATATGCAAAGGCCAGTTCATGTGAAGGAAAAACACCACCTAAGGCTTACCTCGTCATCTTCCCTCCTCTTCCTCAGGTAAGCCATCTGAAAAAGTTTCTCTTCTTCCCATATACTGTAGAAGAAATTTTCACTTGTTGCAAATGGAGGCACAGAGCCCTCATTCTGAGTATGATTCCACAGCTTCTCATACTCATCTAAATACTTATTGATTCTCCTTGTTCCATTCTGCAAAGCTGAATCTCTAGATGCTTCAAAAGGATGCCATAACCATGCAGCTTTAAGATTGGCAGGTATCTCTTTGACAGACTGTATGTCTGCTACTTCAGATGGAAATCTGAGAACATTTTCCAATAGTAAAGCATATCCCTCAACATTCTCTGAAACCATAAGGTTCTTTGCAGTACGTTTTCCAATTGCAGCAGCATTACTTGCTAGCAGAGACAATTTTCCATTTGAGATCACTTGCTTCATTATCTGTGATAGTACTCTGATATTCTCTTTGGGAAATAAATAGCCATTCACTCTGTCATCAACCTTGATAAGTTTTCCAAATCCAAAAAGCACATCAATACAGAAGCAAAACAAACCCATGATAAACTAAAGCTCAATAAAGATGTCCTAAGCGATCGCAAATGAAATTTACACAAGAGCGCAATAAAGGGGGCAAAGAAAGGGATTCCAAAACTCTGCCGGTAAGAACTTTCCAATAGTCCAATTACATAACCTGCTGTGCACCCATGGATAAGAAAATTTCAAGTCACACGATATGGAAGGAACTAGACAATTTGCTGATGAAGTTTTACATATCCTTTCTATTGCTTATGTTTTAACTTAAAATATTTATATTTACAAATGAATTCGCAAACATATCTCCAAATTTCTCCAAACCAAATTTCTACTGAAAATATGTAACAAGCAGTTTCCTGTCACTTTCTTAACCTGAAGCTGGAAACAAGAATGCTGTCTAATGAACTTACCAAGGGAAAAAAAAATCTAAAACACTAACTTTCAAGAATTTGAAACTCATTACAGATCATTGAGTATCAGAATACAAGAATGCTCTCAATGGATCCAGGTATAGCGTGAACTCAGTGACCTAAAGATATTAGCATAAGAAGAGTTCAATTAATCAATCACAGAGAAGCTTTATGCTGCACTCTATGACATCTCGAGTTATCACAGCCACTAGGGTGCAACTTTTCAATGTAGAAGCATGCAAGTGTGAAAAGAACTTTAGAGTTTGGGATGCATACATATTTTCTGACGATTGATATGTCTGGGGCTATTACAGGCTTCTCAAGGCACATAGCTTTTAGCAACATGTTTGGAAAAGATGGCTCTTCTCGGAAGGATGAATATATCACAAGGTCAGATGAACCAAGAATGTTGTCCACATTTTCATCAACAGCACTATGTGCCACCATCCCAACAGGATAAGTCAAGTTTACCGCAATAGCCTGTAGAAGAAATGGAGTAGGCATGTTTATTAAAAAAACAAATGCACCAGAAATCTAACCAACTATGTAATGACCTGCAACAATAATGTCAGATATCATACTTTGAGGTTGAGGCTTGTTTTTAAGAAAATAACAGGAATACAAGGCACGTTGATCATATTACCTCCACAGCCACACTGTAGTTACTATTTGAATCCCCAGCTAAGACAATGATCTTGAGATGAGTATTTGTAATGTCATCACCTTGAAAGTGCTTAAGTACAGGTAATAAAGCCTTTAAAACAAGGGCATGCTCCAGCCAAAGACCTTTGTAAAGAAGTTGACTTCCCACAAGCACAATAACGAAGTCCTTGGGGTCATTTTCCATCTTCACATGCAGACTACTTTTGCCTAAAGCCACGATATTATCAGCTTCCCATGCTTCTGCAGGAGAACCCGGAATCACGAAGTAGTTTCCAGTGTCACAAGCTGAATAAATCATCTACAGGACCAAACCACACAAAACTAGTGCTCAGACAGTGCATTAAACATTTAGTAGCAAATACCAAGCAAAATATGGCATTTAGAATGTGATTTGGAGTTTAAACTAGTTCAAAATCCCTGCACAAAGGATAAAAATAACATCCAAACCCCCCACCAACACCCAACCTTCTTTTCCTTAGAAGATGAGAAGAAAAACAAATCAAGGTAGAAGAACATACAGCTTATTACCTACATAGTCCCAAAGAAAGAGGAAGGGAGGGGGGGAAAACCTCAAAAGCTGCAACTGATATCACCTTTCAAATTTACTAATATCTAATCATTCTCTTATGGAGGAGTCCAATGAGGAGTGTTGAAACATACAAGAACTATGTAGTACATCATTTACACAAATAAATCATTTACTGTTTCAGCATGATTTTACAAAATATAGATCCATAAAGCATATATATTTGTCAAAAAGTTACATTAAACATCTGCATCTATTGACATTACGTCATGGACACTCTGTTACAAGAATTTTAAAAACAATGAATTGGCAGGTAGGTTCACCCATGTTAGAATAAAATGATCCAAGATATAGGCAAAAGTTTCAGTGTTATAGTTATTTAGTTCTACTACTGTTAAAATGGTGAGTATGTATCATTTACTCTCCATTAGCATTCCACCCAATTTGTTCTGTCTATGTGTCACAGAAGACAACATTTATAAATGTTAACATGAAAATTTTAACCTTTTGGACATGCTAGAGAGAGCAAGCCAGAAGAAGAAGGAACGAGAAGTAAAAATAATATAATACCGGAAGAACATGGTTATGGAAGACAACCACAGTGGCACGACTAAAGACTTTTTTCCAACTTTCAACCAGCTCATTCTGGCCACTTAGAGCATAATGCCTCATACGAGCAGCAAGTGCTTGTTCATGGATGGTCCATATAACAGGTACATTTTTAAAAGGTTCCTGCATTAAACTGGAAAAGTAAAATAATTCATTTCACTTCCAGAGAAGATTTTAAGCGGTAAACACTACAAGAGAAGGCTTAAAGCAATGTATCCTCCACAAGAGGAAGAACAAATTACAGAGGATACTCAGAAATTAAAAACTCAAGGAATTTCATCTGCTTACAAGATTATGAAGCTTACCAAGAGATAACAGCTGTAGATTCAAGGGAGTTCACCAGTATGCCATCATAGCTGCAGCAAAAGGCAAAAGTTCAGGGGAGGGAAATTTGACTTTCATTGCATAAGATTGTAATATTTGCTTCTCAAGCTAGTAAGGAAATTCTTTTATCTTGCTGGCACTAAATTTGCCATGCTATCTGAATCTAAGCAATAAATGCCAATAATCAAAGACTAATTTAATCAAAAGTACCAGAGAAAAATGTGAAAAAAGGGATAAAATTAAAGATGATTACTGTCCCCAAAACATTGGAGCACATCAAAGCTTAGAGCAATGTAAGATTGTAGCCACATCATGAGTAACAGAAGAACAATAAAAAGAAAATACTTATTGTGCTAACCAAGAGGAAAATGCTATATATTCAATGATGTAAAAAGCTCATGCTTATATTATTCTATAACCAACATTGTATAAGAGAAAAACTAAGAACCGACATACTTTAGCCAATCTATAGCTATCTTCTTGCTGTCATCAGATTCCATGTCACGGAGTGGAAATCCAGAAGCTCTCCAAATAGCATTTGCAGGACCATCTTTAAGAGAAAGTACCTGCAGATTTTTAAAGCAAACACCATGAAGGAAATATAGATGTGTCATTAAAGTATATCACCAAGCAAATTTAAATGTGCATCTGACAACCAGAAAATAAACACCAACAAAGGATGCAGAAACCATCAAGACTACACATTTTTATAATAAATGGATGGAGGGAGTTATCCTTGAAGATATTTTCAAACTGCCTAGGACTTGAGCTTGAGAGATATGAGATAAACATGAATGGCCCTACTCAGCTCTTTACATGCAGACCAGATGAAGGTAAAAAACTGGTGATTAGGATCAACATATTTAAAGGGATTTAATGGACTGTTTCTAATGATTCTTGTTTTCTGTCTATACACGAAAATAACAGCTCATATTGAGATTATAAAATGAAGATGACATACTAATAAGCTTGGGAGAGGTGCTTCAATTAGTTCATTGCCTGTGAGAAGGTTATTAACCTTTGGATTAATACCTAATCTTTAGCCGGATGGACAGCACAACTCAGATATTGTCTAGCTTTATAAGAATCCACGATATGTGGATGCCTTCTGTGAAGTCTTCAGTCCTTTAGGGTTATACAGGATGTTTTATATTACTAGGATGTAATTATTCATAGAATTGGTAATGATCCATGCTACATTTGCCACCATTTGAAAATAGCTTTTATGAAAAGTCTGCAACTAATTCTGTGTGAAAGTGTCAAAGGAGAACAAATTTATCAATGCTCAAGTGTTTCGCAACTAGGATTATGATTCATACTTAATATCAGAACACCATTTAGCGGGAAACATTCTTATTTTCACAGGCAAACTTATTTCCTAATGGTGAGAGTGACAGCCAACTTAAACTCAACTATATAATGTCAAACATGATGCAGGAGTTTTCTACTATTCTAGTAAGAGCTCAGAAGTATCTGATGCAGAGCTTTCAAGGGAAAGCAAGTTGATGAATAAGAAGACCAGTAAGGGGATTACAAATTTTAATAGAAATCACATTCAGATATTCAAGCATCTCAGTTAGCTGTTATTAATAAACAACCCAATTTCAAGGGATTAAATCAAACCGGTTAGTTTTCCTTAAAACTAAATGACAATCTGAACATGGTAAGCATCACAATTACCTCAATTTCATATCCTATCTTCCGCAATGCAGCTGAAACAGTAGCCATTTGTATTTGATAAGCATCAAACAACAGATTGGCGAAGACCTATAAGCGCAAGAACATAGTAAATGCAACTAAATAGAGCCGAGACAAAGCACCGCCAACTAACTACCATTTAAGAAAACAGAAACAAAATACATAAACCTGACAAAAAGACGTCAAAAGAGGAAAAGATACAGAAAATCTGAAACTAAAAGTTACTAACAGCATAACCAAATGTATGCTAAAGCAAACTGGAATCAAAAGCTACTAGTACACTGCTACTCCAGAATGCAAGAAACAGCTCTCACCACAGCAAGCCTGGGTTTCCTGTGGCCAAATCTCTGGACACGCCTCGAAGCAATGGAGCCATTAACTTGAATAGCGTCATTACGAAACTTGGCCAAGAGTTTTGATGGTTCAAACTCAATATCTTCACCAAAATCTAATCCACCAAACTCTTTCACGATTGCCAAATCTACATAATCAACCGCCGCATTTATTTTCAATAAATCCTCAGATTTATCCATAATTGAACCAGGCAAGAGCATTTGAAAGAGAACGAGAAAGAAAAGAAACGCAGCCACTGTACAAATCCATATTAGATAATCAATCTTCTTCAGAAAAACCAATCTCGCTAATCTTGATCTAATGTGCCTTTGACCATATGTAGCTTGCTGCCTCTCGTTGAAGCTCCTGCCAGTTCCTGACGATGAACGTACTAAACGGTGATCCCTCTTGAATGAAAACCCATTGTCAAGAGAACCCATTTACAATCCCATCAATTTAACCACTTAGAAAGTAAAGTTGTAAACTTTGACTTCCATAGAAGCAAGCATTGATGAAAAGGAGGAAAGACGATAACTTTATTGAGATGTTTAAATTTCCTGGTTAGTACTAATACTCAAATCCACTTTGAACAGAACCCATATAAAATCCCTTCAGCTTAATCCCAAAAATCACTTGAAAATTCAACTTTCAAAGCCACAGAAGCAAACACCGACAAAGGTGGAAGAGTAAAAAAGAAAGCTTTTTGAGATGTCTAAGGGGATGGGATTTCTCTTTTCTGGTTATTACTTCCACTTAATGCCCGACTTCTAGTACTCCTACACAAACACGATGATAATGGAACAAGTGGGATTGATTAGCTTAGCAGAGTTTGTCTGTTTCTTGCACCATTAAAGAAATCAAGATAGCTTGCTTGTCCACAAAACTTTTCTTCCTATTTGAAACCACAAAGAGCTCAATATCTTTCGGTACTTATACAGAGAGGACAGCCAAAAATAAGAGGGAAGAGTTAAAATATAGGATGAGAACATTAGGATGCGGATCCTGTTATGAGGTGGCACTGGTCGCCATCCAGTGTCAATCAATACGTTAATTTACAGGGTCACGTATTGTGTGACTACGTGAAAATTTTAGGGAAGAAAGGATTGGACTTTGAAAAGACCCACGGAATTAGTAGTTGGATTGGAGGATTATAAGAGGGTTTTCCAATTTAGTTGGATTATAACTCGGATTATAATTGTATTGCTTCCATACTTTGTTTTGAGTGTGAAGAACAAAGTAATAATGACAGCTAAATTTGGGGGATGTGATTAAGAGAGAATCTAATGCTAATATCTGTTTGTGTGTGAATGGTTTGTGTGTGGGGTAAGTAAATTTCCTTCCATTATTACATAATTTACCATGACTTTCCTATTTGCAAAATTATTGCTATTTTTGTTGTGATTTTAACAATTTACATATGGCAATAAAAAGTGATGAGATGGTAACTTTTTCTTTACCATCTTGGCAAAATCTTGTCCTTTGTTTGTGTCTGTTTTTGTCAATGAAAAAAAATAGTAAAACCTAATTCTTTGCCCTCCTTCAAAGTAATTGTAGTATTTTTTTTAAAACAAAATTTATAAATTTTTTTTTAAAAAAAGTCAACAATTGAGTGCCAAAATAGATTACACTTTGAACGGCTTGAGATTCTTTGAATTTTAAAACCCTTTTTTAATTGGTTACATGAGATAACATTTTAAATAAATCAAATACTCTATTTATCTAAAAAAAAAGATTACTTTCAATTGAATATAATTTTTTTTAGTTAATGAAATATAATACATTTAATGCGTGCTTAAATTATGAAAATTTTATTTTTTCGGTATTTTTAAATAGTAAATTTTGGATAGTCATTATTAGTAAAAATAATGTAGAAATTTCATTCAGTTTTATTTAGAAGTATTTTTTTTTGTACAAATAAAAGTTATGAAAGTTTTCCTTTTTTTTGAAACGAAAAAAATATTAAACATTGTTTTGATTATTTTTCTTTTAGGAAAAAAAAGCATTATCATGTTGATGGGCAAGCTACATCATTGAATAATTATTTTGCAATGGATTCAACAAATGTCATACCCTACATGCAAGGGTATCAATGCAACATTTGGAATGGTGCCCTGTACTTGTCAATTTATCACTCTCTTATTGAATTGAAAATACAAATAATATCTATTATCTAAAAGAACGAGTTGAAATAAACTTTTATCATCAAATTTTATATAAATTTTCTCTCTTTAAGCGGCCATTAAATACTAATTATTCCAAACTAAAGGAATCAATACTAAATGAATAATGCAAATTAGAGAATAATGGGATGTTCATTTTATTTTTCTTTTTGAAAAATAGTGTGATGACGGATACAAATATTTTAACTTCATGTACAAAATGAAAGTCATCATGATTCCTCGTTTTTTTTTTTGTCACGGGAAATGGTAGATATCGACTTAGATCACATGACAAACGAAGAAGATGATCTATTGGATCTCTCTTTGATTTTTTTTTTTTTCAAATCCATACCATATGAATGAAATTTGGGAAAGGTAAAGGGCTAATTAGAAAGTATGAAAGACTTTATCTCTCTCTTTTTTCTTTTTCTTTTTCTTTTTTTGTTTGAGAAGATACATGATTATATACACTAATGTAAAGCAATTATACTGTGTAAAATGATATAGTTTGCATAACTTTGTCTGATCAAAACCTGAATAAAATGCAAGAGGTGATATTTATGCTACACGCAATATCTAAATGAACCTATGCAAAAAATAGTTAATCATGATTTTGGGAAAAAATTTTAATCAACATTATAGGATGTTCATGTCTTGAACATTTTTTGATTTTTTTTTAAATGTTAAGTTTATATATTATAGCCTTTTTTTAAATCTATATTCTAACATGATATAATTAATTTTATTTTTTTTGGTTTCAAAAAGAAAGTAAATTATTATGATGATTATGAAAATTTAAGTTAAAAAAATGTATTCAATTCACCAAACTCGCCCAACAACGAACAAGAAGACACTTTTACTAGGATACAGGGGGAGCATTTATTTAGTTAGGACAAGCATTTATGAACAACTCAAGTTATGTGATTTCTCTTTCTGCCGACACATTAATTACATCAACTCAGATGAAAAGATATTTGCTTCGTCAACAAAGCGTTTGTAGTCCAACGGTTAGGATAATTGCCTTCCAAGCAATAGACCCGGGTTCGACTCCCGGCAGACGCAATCCCTGCTATGCATAATATCAGCATTGGTTTGGCGTTCCAAATTTTTGTTTCTTTCATTTCACTTGATTCTGCTAATGAGTGTGACTTTCACAGGTTTTGATTTTGCATTGGATTCTTAGTTGGAGATGCACATTTTTGTTTCCGCCTTCTGCATAATGCAATGCCCTAGATATTTCAGGTTTAACATATCTGATAATCTGATGTTAAACTGCAAGAGACGGTTTTGGAGAGCTATAAGGATCAAGAACAACCAAACTGGCTACAAATGTGCAAGGAAAAACAACACTAATACAATTTCTCTGAAGAGCAAAACAAATTGCCACTGCATACAGGATGGAATAACGTAGCTCAGCATGGTTTGTGAGCCCATGAGAGCCAAGTACAAAAAATGATTATGGACCCGAAGGTTAGAGGCTGAGCCTGTGGTGCTTTGCTATTTCTCCAACTTTCATCTATAACAACCTGATGATAGCTGTGAATATGTTTACAGTACTCTATTATCATTGCTGAGCCTCCAAAATGGTGGCAAAGGAGATGTTGAAAATGTACCAACCAATTCATACATCATTAGAATTATCCCAATTATGTCACAATCGTCCCAAGGGGGATTCCAAGCCATGATCCTCCACCAACCAGAGGCCATATTCGCGAAATCTCTTGATCTTCTTTTCAAAACCAGTAATATAATTGTTGTGGATAATGACATGCAATCCCTTAGTCTCCTCTACCCATGTTGGGTTCTTGAAGTACAAACCACCTGTTGGGAATGCCACCTGAGGAAGCAGATACAAGTCTACCTGCAGTCATTTGAAACCTAAATTAATTGTTTCCTCAACGATAAGTATTGGCAGAGGCAGGACCTGTCAAAGTTATCATTTCACAGCCCCCAAAAAGCTTTGGCCAAAAATGCCAGAGACTTGAAGCTTGCGGAGGATAAAACAAAAATTGGGAGTGAAAGCCAAAGCAGCACACAGTCTAAGCTGTTTCTCTAGCTAATAAGACAAAGCACCATGCAAAGGTCTCTAACAATGAAAATCCAAGTAATTAATTGAAAAGATAGCTGAGAAAACTAAACCAAGTAGTATTTTCTATTATCCAAACAGAACTGAACACTGATTGATTGAATTAGGAGACAGGTTGCTCCTTTGAAAGGCAACTACAAATTTTGTCTTCTGAAAAACAGCAGTTCTTCCATCATGTTAGTATTTGAGACTATGGTTACATAAAAGCAGCTTAAACTTGTCAGACGTGGCTCTTTGACACTTTTATAAGGCCAGGGAAGTGGGCCAAGTTGGAACACTCTTGGCCAACTATTGTGTCTCTTGCCTAATGACATGTATTACAATCACAATAGCCATTATATGATTAAGGAGGTCTCAGTAGCAATTGAATGTAGAGACTTTTGCTAATAGGTCTGTAGTGGAATGGAAATCATAATTATACACATTCTCATTATTGTCATTGTGGTGTCTGATGCATATGAAAGAATTGAAAATGTACACAATGCGAAAAAGGCACACCTGTCCAGCAGTTTTGTTCAGAGCCCAGTTAAAAGCAGGTTGATCATTGGCTTTTTTTGCTTTGGTCCATGGCTGAGCCTGAAGTTCTTCAGTCCATTTCTTCATAACTAGTTTTGCTCCATTAGTCGGTCTCAGATAAATCATGCAGCTGCAAATGTAAGTACGACCCTTCTTCCCTGGAGGTGGCAAATCATGAGAATGGTTCAGCGGTTTCACCTGGTCAACCAGAAGGAGAAAAGCAGGAAGCAGCAATGCCGTCATTGAAAGTAAAGAAAGCAAATGCAAAGTATAAAAAATTCGAGCAAGCATCAATTGGTGCATAGCTATTGACAACTTGTCAGAGGGACAAAGTTTTGGGCAAATAAATTCGATATTGTATGTCAAAAGACTATGCTAGAAACTCATCCCACAATCCTCACAGCAGATTCTCTGGTGAATCAACTGTTGCCATGCCCTTTGACAAAAAAAATGAAGGCATGCTTCCCGCATTCATGATACTTACAGCAGCCATGTCATCAGTGAAGTACACATCGTGCTCCCCTTGCAGATAAGGAAATGGATCGGCTAACCAGACCATATCAACATCATTGTACATAACATTGTAACCAAGCTCCAAAATTTGTAAAAGATGTCGGGGCCTTCTGGATGTGAAATTGAAGAAACCCTGTAAAATAAGTGATCTCATTGTTACTTCAAAATGAAAATTAGATAATGGCAACGCCAAAATTTATCTGCTAGCGCCTCGCAAGGAACATATCAGCAAAATTAAACTAGTATCTCCATCCAAACAAGTGCACTAGTGAATAACTTCACTAGCAAATGAATTTCAGAGGTATCAAAATGTGTCACCTTAGAATATCTTTTTAATTGGTCCTATTTAACATTTCCTTGATTAATATATTTATGCTACTCTAGTAAACAGTTGAAATTCCAAAGCTCTCACGCAATAGCATTTCACCTGAGCCTTACAACCAATGGACATAAAGGCAGAGAGGGCAAGATGTATAAAAAATGCAGTCTTTGAGTACAGTTTACACACACCAGAACAATTACTGCGAGTCATTGGAACTGAGACAATCACCATTCAAACTTCCCTGATTCACTGGGCTGATTCAAATTGAAATCAAACTAACTAAAAATTTCAAGTGGCATAACAGCTTTTATAATACACCAAAACAAGGTCCTAAAAACATCACAATGACAAAGAGATTATGTCTGCCAAACCAACAAGAGGAACAACCAGTGAACTTTGAACCACAAATAACAATTACAAGATTCTTATGTCCTCGTCAATCACAAGCATCAGTAGGCAAAGGTTTTTTTTTTTGTTTTTTTTAACAGCAAATATGAACCTCAGTGATCAAAATAAACAAGCTCCAACTGCAATCCCGTTCAAAATTGGAAGTTAATAATAATCCTTTTTCCATGTTAACATCAACAGAGCGAGCCTTCCTAATGATCAAAAGTTGACAGCTTTATATAAAACCTTATGACTCAAAAGTAAGAAAAGTAATTTAGGGAAAAAAATCCCAATAGTAAATAGTACAGAGATTCATACCTGAGAACCAAACTTGTGAGCAGCCTGAGAGTCCAATGCTGGAGGGATCAGCACAGCATGGCCAGGCCACTTCTGATTAACCTTAAACAAAGTGGGATAATCCTCTGCAATCACCAGAACTTTATCATGATGCTTCTGCCTAACAATACTGATCAACCAGTTGTTCAAGAAGGGCAAATAAGGCTCACTGACAGCACACACAATGAGGGTGTTATTCTTTGCAACATTGGCAGCTGCTTCAGCGAGCGTGTAGGCACGCCACTTGGATTCAGAGAGTTTACTACTAGTATTACTACTGAAACTGAAAAGACTACCTTGTGGGATTTGAATCCATGGGAAGATAATACCAAGAACGACAAGGAGAGTGACGAGGAGTGTAAGGGAAGTCCGGTTGAAGAGGAAGCTTGACTTTTGGTAATTCTGGGTTGATCGAGGGGACAATGGATATGGGTCTGTCAGGACATTATGGAGTGGCCTTTGGTGCAGAAAAGATGACATTTTTGCGCATTTGTTCTAGAATTCAATTGCAGTTAACTGCTTAATAAGGATTCCATTTCAATTGTAATGGTGGAAGATTAGTAAGAAAGATTGAATTTTGGGTTCTCTTTTTCCCTTTCAAGAATGCAGAGATCAAAGCTCAGATCTCAGCAAAGCTAACGACAATGGAGTCCTTTGCATTTTGGTATTTATACTTTGTATTACCAAAGGCTGCGGCCTGTTTTTGAAGTTAATGGGCTGCCTTGATTTCTACTCGAACAAAAGACCTTTCAATGGGCCTGCCCTGATTTTTTATCCTTTGAGTTTCGAATGCGAAATGTTTTTGTACGGATTAAATTTTCAAATCAAAATCATTTTTGCGATATTTAAATATTTTATTTCATAACTACCATATCTAAAACCTTAAAAATATATTTTAAAATACAATATACACTCTATTATTTATTTGAGATTTTTTTTTTTTCAAGTCCTCCCCCTAGTTCGATAGTTTGGACCACTAATTTTATCACAATATAAAATATCGACTATTTAAGTGATAAACTAAATAATGTAAATATCGACAGTTTAGAATGATAATTGTTTGGCCAGAATTATTACTACATCAATTATGAACACATTTTACATTTTACTAATTTTATTCATTGTGTGTATTATCCCTCTCATTGGGATTGAAATATTTGTAGACTAATGAGACACAACATGAAAAATCATCCATAATTGTCAGTATAATGATACAAAATGATGAAAATGAAGTTTGTAGTTCCTAATTTATAAAGAAGATCATTTACAGCCGCAATTTGTCATCACCAACACATAATGACTACAGATTAACAGGATATTTGTAACAAGGACACTTTTCTATTATTTCGCATTTTGCTAGTTCCCTATCCATTTGGCTAGACTTTTCAATTCCTGTCACTAATCACTATAGCTTTATGCCTTTTCCTGTACAATGTCAGCTGTATAGCATCGGCCCATCAACTGATCTCCATTCTGAACAAAAATGTGCGTGGGAAGGACACATTTTTTGAGCATCTATTTGCTCCTTCCACAGCATTTGTTCTCAAAGACTTGATGCCACTGATCTTCCAACTGAACAATCCAGTTGTCAGATTTGCTGAGGCCGAAGAATTATTATCAAGAAAATGAAATGGATTCGTTCAACTCGTAGTAACCTCCTTGAAAGGACCAGAATCATTTAACAACTTTATAGCAAGGTTTACCTGGAGAAGGGTTTGAAGAAACGTGTTAAATTGTGCATAGAACCATTTAAATTTCAAGAAAACTGAATAGTACTGCACATAAGTATCATACATCAACTGCTATTGGAGTCAGTATTGATATATCATTTTGATTGACAAACAATTAACATATTATCACCTGAGCTGCTTCTCGTACCAAAAAATCTGCAATCACTTTTCTGAACTCTTCATCCTGTATGTAGTGACAGCTGTAAGTAGTCACTGGCAGGTAACCTCTCTGAATTTTATGTTCACCCTGAGCTCCAGCCTCTACTCTGTCAAGTTTCAACTCAATGGCTGCTTCTATTGCCTGAGATCGTTTAAACAAATAACGACATAAACAATCTTCATCAGTACACATCTATATACTTGCTATATTATCAAAACCATTTCTCTTGACTGTGCAAGATTTGATTTGTTTAAGCATAAAATTAACAGCCCAAGGATCTATATTTTGGTTTTACACAACCCAAAGTTCTGTCTCTACCAATAAGATCACATAATAATCCCAAACCTGGTAATAGCATGCTTCGAAGTGCAAGCTTGGGTAGTAAACTTCTGGACGACAACCCCATAGGCGCCCGTACAATGTGTTGCCTCCTATTAAATTCAGTGCTCCAGCCACAAGTTCACCGGCTTCTTCAGCTATGATGAGTAAAACATGATCACCCAACTTTGAAGCCATATTGTGAAAGAAATCTCTAGTTAGATAAGCACTACCCCACCTGAGGCACAAAAAAATTAGCACCAAATTTAGGGACTAAATCTCTTTAAAACTACAGTGACCATCAGGCACAACCTATCAAATGCTAGCAGCATTTAACTATAAAGCAAGCAATTTCTTTCACAAAATACTAGAAGAGCATGTCCAGAGAACTGAAACTAACTTGTTATCTGTTGTGTTGCGATAGAACTTGTAGAATGTATCCCAATGCTCAGCCTGCCAATATTTGATGTAGCAGCAAAAGTTGGAAAGATGAAAAAGGCAGTAAATGATGATAAAACAACAAAGAAGACCAAAAACTTCATAGGATTTGGATTTGGAATGTTTCTTCCTGTTTATTTCATTTTGCTAGTATGCATATTTAATGTCAATATGAACCAAATATGACAAACTAACAGAAAATATATGGATTCTATACCTTAATTTCATATCCTCTTAGCCTTTTCATGGTCAAATTTTGAGCTGAAATCTGCAAGGAGGAAAATTTATAAGATTGAACAGGTTTACCACGTTTCCCAAAGAGACAAAAGGGCAGCAAATATGAAGGGAAAAGGCCAACCTTCTTCCGCTCTTGACGAATATTTTTCCTTTTTCCTTGCTTCATATCCATCAAGAACTCATCGAAACTAGGAAACATTCAAGACCATAAAATCAAAGATCATGATATATTCTGAGGCTTTTGCAACTTCAACATCTGTTGTTAAACTTTGATATATGAGTTGCGATGTGGAAAAGCTACATTTGAAAACATTCAAGGGCCAGAGAACACCAACAATTAAAAATAGAAGAATCAGTTTATTAAAGCTTGTTCAATGGAATCACAAGGCTGATAGGTTTACTTGTGTCCCTGAGAAGAGAGTTTTGGCTAGGAAGAAGGAAAGTTAAGTTGTAGAATCCAAACATAAAATCTGAGATTAAAACCACTTAATAGTACATGCACTATAAATTTAAGAAGGAACAGAGACAAGAAGTTTCATGACCATCTTTCAGAAAAAAATAAAGCTGCCCATTAAATTTTTCCCTGAGAAGCAATAGTTTCAACGTTGGGCTCTAATTTTACCAACCGAATGCAGCATCCAATTGCAAAAGAGATAAAAATGCATGAAACTAAACATTTACATCAATTCCACATCAATTCCAAAATTATGCACATAAAATTTGTTCAAGAATGTGAGTAAACACTTGCCTTCTGTAATTACGATTTCTCCAGTGGTACTGCATACCAATCCTCTGAAGAAAGCCCTCTTCCTTCAACTTGTCCCACTCACTAGCGGAAGGAAAAGTAATGTGCAGTGAAGATACCTGGAACTGTCCACATATCTAACCATGATTACTACTACAAACAGCAAACAGGACAGAAACAACTTACTAATTTTCAATAAGTTGTAAATATGCTCTTCATTAAATCCTTCTCCATAAGCATGAACATTCAGCTACTGATTATTCCTCTTAAATACCTTGGCAGTCAGATCCTTCATTGCAGATACTAAAATGTCAAAGATTTTATCCTTGTATTCTGTGTCACGAACTAAGATCCTCTGGCCAGTAACTGGAGTGAATGGAACGCAGCATTGCAGTTTTGGATAGTATCTTGCGCCATAGTGATAATATGCATTTGCCCAAGAATGATCAAATACATATTCACCATAAGAATGGCTGCAGAGAATGACTATAAGGATAAGCCCACCAGAAACATGTTTAGCAACTAAAAAGAACTTGTACCTCTGAAACTAATGTTTGAATCGCAAGACCTTTTCAGATAGAGGGGAACAACACCTAATAAATTATTGCACTCATCTCGTGCAACAATATGTTGTGGTATCCAACCTGTCTCCTGAAATAGCAACAAACAAAGCTTGAGGACCTCAATGGTTGCTTCTAATACAACGTGAATGTGAAAGTAAAAGACCATTACTGTCCATGGCAATTTCTGATTCAAAACACTCATGTTATGCACCTGGCAAAGGAAACATTATAGTGAAAATTTGAATGAAGTAATCGATGCTAACCTTAACAGCACAATTTGACTCCTCCAAGCTTGACAGAAAACCATGGGAAATGAATGGGTCAAATTGTTCAGGACCTGTAGAATCACAACTACAGTCATCCCATTCACGTGATGAAACCTCTGAGATTGAGGAAACTACTGAAACTGATATGGTTTTGACTTTTTTAAAGTCTGATTCATCTCCCTGAACGAGCAACACAATAAGAAACTATTTTACAGAAACATTGATGAACTAAAAAGTTAACACTCTACAACTTCTACAGAACTCAGAGAAGAAAATACCTTTGAACCTGACTTTGTTAATGTGAAACTTCCCAGTGAGGCATCCATTTTAGCATGCTCCAAGGACTTATTTGGTCGCCAAAATAGACAATATATTCTCAATGAAGGAAGTGAATTTTGGGTACTTCGTCCAGATGATTGATTGCGCTGCAGGTGCACAACCACATCCCTTGAAACAAAATCTTCAAAGTACATGATAAAATGCACTTCAAACAAACGAGTTCATTACACTTCACATGAACAGGACAGCATTGTTTCTATCGATAATATCTCAAGAAACAGTCATGTTACTTCCCAAAAAAAAAAGGGAAAAGAGGGAGAAAAACTGGCAGCATGGTCATTATTCACTACTGGGACAGACTTATTGAAATCAAGATGCAAGATAATCAATGAAGTTCTTCCTGCCTTACCTTCGTTAATACGATAACTAAGATACATCAAACCAGTTACACTAAAGATAATAAAATCATTTAAACCGTGCATACATAACATCCATCATTTGAGGGTTCCTTAGACCATTAAAGAGTTCAACTTTGAAAAGAAATAAATAATCCAGTCACGAGTAGTTCGAGTACTCCAGGGTTGTCGAGGTTGAATGGAGGACACAATGCATTTATTACATACCCACATGAATTAATACCGAATTATACTGCATACGCCTATTTGCAAGAGCAAATAACAGACTTACCTAAGATACCAGTGAATCCCTCCTTGGCTTTAATCAACATAATCAAGAAAATAGTAATTCTGATAGTAGAATTCAGTTCGCAACATGTGAAAATTACAAAAATTACAAAGAGACATGGATCGAGAGGCTTACACGATGAAATGGGTTGTGGCCAAGAAATGTTGAAGCAGCAGCCACCATGGCCATCCCAAAGCCCAGAGAGCTACACAACGTTTGAAGTTTTTCCTTTTATTATTATATCGTTCCGGGGCAGTAAAATGTAGGTTGTGGATGAGAATCCGGCGTAGAATCTCCCATGTTTGGTACCAACTGTCAGGTATAATTAGTTGCTAGATTTTTTTCCCCCTTTTCTGGGGGGTTAAATTTTAATTTTTTATATTGTATTGTGGGTTAATAAATTTACAATAAATATTTTTTTCTGGTGATAATTCGTGTTTTCTTAAACACTTTATAGTCCTGGTGCAGATAATTAATGGGCTAATAATTTTTTCTGCAAATAATGATACACAATCAAAACTAGAATAGCTAGAAAGACGAATCAAGTGTGCTAAAACAACTGCATAACCAGTGCCCATAGCTACAAAGACTTGCAAAGAAAAGTAGTATGAATTGTATTGTATTTGAGAATTTTGTATTGCGACTTATCAAAATTTTAGTAACAATTTCTTGTAAGAAAAAATAATATAAAAAAGTAGATTAGAGGGTTTTTTTTTTTTTGGAAATAAAGTGAAAAAATGTTTGAAAAATAATTAAATTTTAAATTTTGAAATAAAAAATTATTTGAATGTTTTATTTTTGTAACTTTCGTAAATAAAACTACTTATCCAAACAAACCTTAAATTAAATAATAAAAGAGAAGAAGAAGGGAATCCAGGAACAAAAGAACAGGGGAGATACAATCCAGCTGAGAATTATTCACAAAATCTAGAAATGACGGCTATATCATAGTTACAGGTTAATGCACAGGAAGCAAATGCTTATAGTTTGTATCCCACAATTTGTCAAGTGAAACAGAAAATCGGATCAGAAATACAAGCCCAAGAATTGGTATTGAATTAATCAGCTGCTACGTTGGACAGATGGAATATCAAGTTAGGAAGTTGCTCAATCTTCACGAATATAGAAGAAACCGTGGCCATTTAGAAGCCACCCATAAAGCATTCGGCACCAGGCTTCGTTCCAGTGTAGAACAGCTGAAGGTAGTTTATACAAAGATTGTTCCACGCCATTTGCTTGATAAGCATATGCTAGCAGTAAGCATCTTCCCACTCAACAAATTCACAACTTCCAGCTTCTTATTGATGCACGAAACAAAGTATTGGATGACAAAATAATTGTCACTGATTAGTCGAAGAATAGTCAGGCAAAAATCCAATATTGGTCATTTCTAATTCATAGAGCTTTTGGGATTGTTTTTAACTCCTTGGACAAGTACTCACGATGTGGCCCTGCTCTTCAGTTTTGGTGTTTTCTGTTTGACAAAAAAGGCCGATAGTACACTCTTGCTCCGAGCAGGCACACCAACAATTTCACGCCGAGTCGTGTTATCAAAAGATCTAAATGGCGTCATGGGTCTCCTTACCTCTAGAGCATCCTGCAAGAAAAAACTACTCAGCAAACCTACACCATTTCTCACCCCCACCCATCCTGGAGGGGCCACATTGAATAGGAAAACGACACATTTCTCAGTAGGCAGACAGCATAACAGTGGATATCTAAATATGCAAACTGAAACCACACCCGAAAACAGAAAGAGGATGCAGGCAGCTAGCAGTCTTTAATGTTTCAAACAGGTAAATAGACAATCATCTAAGGAGTCAGTACTGTTCAAATGCCTCTTGAATGTTATCCCTAACAGTTACTTCAGTCCTCAATGATGGAACAAC
Organism: Gynochthodes officinalis; assembly: GCA_020080225.1. Lineage (NCBI taxonomy): Eukaryota > Viridiplantae > Streptophyta > Magnoliopsida > Gentianales > Rubiaceae > Gynochthodes > Gynochthodes officinalis. Next base: position 29,552,089 of record CM034616.1, read on the forward strand.
AGACTATCCATAACCAAGGCTCCATCATTGGAAATAGTAGTTTCACACTGCCATCAGCAAATTTCCCAAGGCCACAACACCTATGCAACAACACACAGAGGAAGTGGTGCTGGGGGGTTGTTCGAGGGTCTATGCATAAAATACTAGGGAAGACCTAATTACCAACAGAGTCACAAGAATTGAGATTAACCTTAGTTAAGAGATTTGTCACCATAACAATTATATACTAATAGCATAGGTCTACAAATGAACAAATCATAATAGACAACAATTACTGGAACATGAATAACTTGCTCAATAATAAGAAAAAATGCACAAAATGATGAAAATTTAGTAAAGCACTTCAAAATTTCAAAAGATAACCCCGCAGATGATTTGTTCCAGAGCATTTCCACATTACCCGCTGGGAGATGCCTAATGTTTGTATGGCTACAGTTGAAGCAGGCCCAACACTAGGCAACTGAGATTGAGCTGCTAAGGATTTTATCTGTTCAGCATCTGCTTAAACGAAAGGAAAATATTGAGGCACAAAGTGGGTATATTTGATGCAAGATATAAACTTTTCAATAGCATAATTCTGAGCACATCTGAGCACATCCTTTGCATACCTCGCAAATTGAATGAAGCAGAAGTCTTCTCAGAACTTTTAGAGTCATCTGGGCTACAAATTAAGTGAACATCAATAAGCTCCAAAAATAAATTAGAAGGAAATTAGCTGAATAGAAGCCAATTATTGGCCTAATTCTGAGATGAAATCCACAGGCTAACCTCAAAGATGCACGTAGAGATCCTTTCAAGGAAGACTTGGTTTCTGAAGCCAAATGCCAAGAAAGAGTTTTTGATGCAGGGGTACCTGAAGTTCATTCCATTCAATAAGTAATGAAAAATGTTCTAAAGGTCTCAGCAAGAACAATGTAATAGACATCCTTAATTAAGACATCAACTACCCGAAGGATAAAAATGTGGTTTTGCATGAACTTGTTGTCTAGGATCCATCCGAATGCGTGGGCTAAAGTGAACCTTCTTGTTAACAGAATCTAGCAAGGAAACCAATATGAGAGCAAATAAATAAACAAACCAACAGATATGTTTCAATCTAATTAAGAAGATAAATGTTCCTTGAGAACTTAAGCTTATGCAGTCATACTTGGCAAAGTATAATGTTTGTGATGCCTTGGAATGATGGCCAATAACTGTTGCTGCCGAAGACCTTCCTTTTCCGTGTATGTTTGGCAAGTTAGAAGTTGCTTACAAAATACAGAATGATTTCAGCCTCTACAATTCTGAATTCGTCCAAAGCTATCCCTAAGAAAAAAAAAGGCAAGAGTAAAACTTACTTGATTTACACATGTGATCTTTAGCTCGATGGAAGAAATGTCAATGGTATGTTGATCAAGAAGCTCAGTCAATTTGTAAGCAACGGTCCCCAAGTGGTCGACGGCATTCACAAGAGCACGTACAGCATAGTCTTTAAGGTTATCCAGCACCCTAATACAATAGTGAAATCAAATGTGAGAAGCTCACAGATCATAGGGTATGAATCTTGACAAAAAGTTTATTGAGAACACATCAAATTGATTTTGGTTTGCAAAACTAGAATGAAAATACTTGAATCCGACCCTCTATCAAAATAAGCCCAAAAATAACAATAAAAAGGAACCAGAGCATATGAAGGTTTTTCAGGAAAAATAAACCACTGGAGGAAAGCTTCTAAACTTCGAAGTAGCAGTTGTCATACATTTGTTTCTGCTCACTGTGAAGATAAGACTTTTCACAATACTCGGCAGCAGAATAAAGTTGTGGCCTTAGGTTCTTTAGCTCCTGCAATAGCCATGACAGAAAAACCATTCAAAAGCATCAACCATGGACGCAAAGGCACTTCAATGGAAATGAAACAGACGTTGTTTTATGTCTAACGCATGATTGAAGAAAAGTGTTCATGCCAGTTATTATGGTGCTAGCCATAAAGCACAGAACACGATAGGCAGTAAGATATATGACACGAAGACCCTATATAATCTGAAAAGAATAATGGGGGTGCTGTTTGGTCTCATGTGAATGCCATCGCCACATCTTCATAAACTGATAAAGCTAAAACCAAACTATAACATCAGAAAATCTCCAGACAAGGTTCGTCAACGCTTAATGCAGATATGTCTACTATAGCACTAAAAGGGCTTAGATTTCAACACCAAAAGCGAGTGAAAACCATAACTGCTGCTATTGGACTTGAGAAAATATGAAATATTCAGAATATCCAAATAGTAAAATCAACAAATTAAAAAGGGCCAACAATTGCTCGTGCACTGCTCAATTTTTTTTTATAGCATAGGACGCATTATTACCTCTAATTCAGCTTTTAAAGGAAAAAAAAATAAAAAAACAACAACTTCACCGTTAAAATCAATCATGTGTCAGAATCAAACGCCAAGCTTTTCCAATTTATATAGCATAGCATAGCATGTGGGCATATTTATATAGTAAAACCAGATCTGATGAGGAAATTGGTGAAATAGAAAAATGAAGAATCAAAGAAACACCTGCAAAGCCTTTACAAAACTCTTGCTTCGCTCCATAGACACCTCATCGTAGGTCATCGGAGGGGGCTTCTCCGCCCCAAATTGCTCAACTTCCATCCTTGATCCTTCCCTTCTCTGTCTGTCCCTCCAAGTGTTTTCTTTTCCTCTTTTTCTTTTCTGGGTTTAGCTAATTTCTATATCAGTAGACCAACCAATTTAAATATTCAAAATTGAGCTGGACGAGTTGAAAATGGTATGCAGTATATTTAATGTGGGTGGGGGGTTGGTTTAGTAAGATTTGGGGTCAAGCAAGGAAGGTGTGATGGCAGTGGTGGTGGTGGTGACCGGTGGCGGTGAGTTGGCGGAAGAATTTATTGAGTGTGTGAGTGTGTGTAATAGAAGCAAAGCAATCCCGGGAAATGCGAATTTGTTTTCCTTTTGTAATAATGAAATTTTTGATGAGGATCTCTTTGAGTTAATCGCAAGTGAAAATGACGTCGCCTGCTGTTGATATTGGCTTTTTTTTTTATTTTTTTATTGTTGAACCGCGAAGACCGCAGCCTTCCGGCCCGGCTGCAGAAACGTTATTCAATTAGACTAACCGCCACCGACTTGTCTGTCCCCCTCGGATTCTCTGGCTAAAACGTGAGCCATGCAGTCCCCTTTGCTTTGGCTAACGTGCCCCTGCTTAATTTAACTTGCAAATTTTATTGAAATATATTGAAAATAAGCATTGATTAACTCTGCAGTAAGACAGTGATTGAGAACCACGGCAACTCCCAGTCTCACGACAATGTCTCATCATTTTGATGTTAATCATGCTAATGAGGGAAAGATATTCAATGCAATATCTACACATAAAAGAGTTCAGCATGTCAATGACAAGAAATAAATTTTATTTGTCCCCTTAAATTTGAATACCTTTCTCATAAAATTAGAGTATTTAAAACTATGATCAATTAATTGTGATACCAAAAAGAGCCTGGTCTCCAAGGCAGACAAAAACTTGAGTAGGAGGTGCGATTTTAGGGCGATGGTAGATACGATTCGCACTTGTTTTTTTTAAAGTTATTTTGTTATGGTTTTAATTACAGATTTTTCACTGTATGTGATATTAATTTAGTTATAAGACTATTCAATGTATATGGCTATTCAACGTATACTGTTTGCAAAATCATTACGAAATGTATAGAATAAGAATTAGAGAGTTTAAATTTAATTTCTTTTATCACATGTAATTTATGGTGTACCAGTTGAAATAGCTACCTTAATTAATAATAGTAATATTTTATCCATTCATATTAAGGTGTATATCCTTATTTATTAAAATTTTTTCCTATTCGAAAACTTTTGTAGGCCTTTAAGGCCGCTTCCTTTGTAGTAACAATGTACCATGAAAATTAATTAGTTTCTTCGAATATCTTTGTACATTATTCTTAATGCAATATAATTATCGCTTTTGAAAAAAAAAAACTATGATCAATTAGCTATTCTGTATTTAATTGTCCCCTACACCCATCTGATGACATGGGAAGTATTTAAAGCTCAAACTCAAGACTTTGATCAAAGAAAAACTAGCGTTATCTAGGGGGAGCTTAAAAAAACAATGGAAATACCCTAATCCAAATTCATGTAGACCAAAAAGAGTATACTCTGTATATTAGGTTATTTCGTTTTGGGAAATGCTTCAGCGTAGGACACATCTGATAATCTACAGCAACTTTATGAGTACTATATTTCCTATAAGTAACAGGCTATTGAAGTACAAACAGGATATTGAAGTAGTACTTGGCTGCACTATACATAAGATTTACAATCATAAAACACATCCCAGAAGCTACCCCCACAGGCACACGAATCATTCCAGCTCAAGCATTGCATTACAGAAGAGTTAAGATAGATGCCATGAGAGACTAGGTCGAGTGCCCAATGATGATTTGATCTTCGCGAATGAGCCATAGTGCCAAACTGAATTACTGCACTGGGTTCTGATGTACACAATCACAAAACTTCAGTTCATCAGGAAGCAAAATTGTTCAAAACTTCGTATCTCCTTGGATACTGTGATCTCTAAAACTATTCTGTATCAGATTCCTGAACACCGGTAAAAAGTGAGGATACATAATGCTCAACCCCTTCAAATTTGACCTGCTGTACAAAATTTGTGATTGAAGAAGATGAGGTCTCGAAGTAAGTAGGCTTCGGAGTAGAGGGACACCCGATAGAATGAATCAAATCCGCAACAGAAAGCACTTGGAACTTTGGGGGTGTGTGCAGAGCAATGTTGTGAACTTGGTGCTCATAGATCTTTCCATTCTTATCAAGCTTGTACTCAGAAGTACCATCAAATCGACCATGGCTCTCCCATGGAACTCGAGGAATGCCATGGACAGTCCAACGAACCATTATCATGCTATCCACAGGCTGCCACACACGGATGATGTCAATCCACAAGGCTCTGAAAAATATTCTGCCATGGAATTTTAAACCCCAGAATAGTGATTTATAGTTTTCTATCCCAACAAAAGTGTTGAGTGGATCTTTAAAGGTTATGTCATCCCTAGACATAGAAGAAGAGAAAAAAATAAAAACTGTCATTAAATTGTAGTAAACACAAGAATATGTAAATGCAGTACTTGTTGTGGAAATCAACATTATTTACCCAGAACACATACAATCGCCAAAGGCTTCCTCTTGGAATCATAAATAGTAACAAAATGTATCAGACTTGGCTTACACAAACTGGAAGCTGAGAAGATATGCAAGAAAAGACTACAGTGAAGCTACTTCAGGGATTTCAAAGTTCAATTAACCATGGCATGAGCAAGAAGATAATCCATCCAAAATGCATTCACAAGGCAGTATTTCTTATTCAAACTTGGCCCCGATTACTACTTGAGTTGACCTCGGTCTCTTATTCAGCCAAGTATGAAAGGTTATAGATTGCCATCTCATTTTGTATTTTTACGCTTTTAAGACAACTTCTACATTCCAAGATAAATGTTGTGACACGTTGGGTCAGACAACCAAGCCAAGCTACTTTGGTTTGTGTCTCAGCCAAAAACAGATTAACTTAGATTCAAATCCAAACAATGCCAGAAAATTTCGAAACAAGAATCCCATTTTGCAGATCCTGTGAAGCTTCTCATAACTTGCGAGCTTTTGCATTAATAAATCACAGAATGAAATGCATATCAACAAGTCAACTGAGCTAAAAAGATAACAACATTTATAAAGCTGACTCTAAATAAAGAAACAATCCTTAACCGAAAAACAAGAAAATAACAGAATCATCAAAAGGGATACGTTCAAAATAAAATTTGTAACCTGTAAATATCAAAGCTGAGTTCTTTATAAAACAGTGCAGGGAACTCCTCACGGATGGTCCGAATAGCATAACCCGTATTCAAATAATAGTTCCGCTTCTCCTCCTCTTCTTTACTCGGCTTCGAAGACGGGTGCTTCACCGGAGCTGAGAACTGACCCACACAGTGCAAACCCACATTTCTCCCCAAATTCAAAACTTTTGCATCTTCCTCCAAATCCTGAACGCTTAAACTAACCCTAATCCCAAACCCGAAGGCCCGTTTCCCCCTTTTACAGACTCCATTTCCGGGAACATTTTTTGTTGTCATATAGGAAACAATCCTAACCGGGTTTTCAAAACGCCGGAAGCAGACTGAGGAAACATCCTGCGAAAGAAGAAGAGACATCGGATGATGTCGAAATTCAGGGAAATCAAAGGTCAGTAAAACCTGTAAAGATCATTTCTTTTACTTCCTCAGCGGATTTTCTTTCTGGGTCTGCGAATATTCTATGGAGAAGTTTGTTTGATTGCTGAGAGAGAACGAAAAATTTAGTGCTTGGATTTTGTCGGAAGGGGAAGACAGAAAAGGTAAGGAGGGAAATCGAAGTGGCGGGTCCAATTTGGATAAGTTTCGTTTGGAAAATGGATAATTCGAAGTATCATTTTCAATTAGTAATGCTTAATAAAACTTTTTCCAACCAAAAAAAATAGTAGTAAATCAAATACAAATTTTTTTGATTGGTGGATGTTACATATATTTCAAATGGATTGATTGATATTTAGAATTGTTTGACATTGGGCTATCCCTTGATGTTTGTTGAGGCTTTCTTGACAAATCAATCCACTTCATATTGGGCATTTGTGGTTTCCTAGCCCATTCTAGATCATTCTGTGTTCATGCATTTTCAATGATGGAGGTGTTTGCTATTTTGGGTTGTTGTTGCAATCTAAGCCCGAGGGAACGCTAAATTAGGCTCTGTTTGGTTCAACTGAAATGATGTAAAATTGAATTAGAATTGTAATTATGTAGAGTTGAATTTTATTATATTAAAATTTCAAATTATTTAAATTCTTCTGTTTAATAAATTACTTAATAACATAAAATTCATTTATAATTCTAAATTCTTTGTTTGGATATTAAAAAGTTATATGTAAATTAAAATTTCAAGTACAATTATAATGGCTCCCTACTAGGATAGTCCCAGTAGAGGGCAGTATTTTAAATGAATGCTAAATCTTCTTCCATTTCAGCCAATGTCGGAAAAAACAAATTATAGTTTATATGGTACAACAATCGTAATCAATTCTGAGACCCCAAAAAAATCTATAGGGTAAAAAAGGCAGAAAAATATCAGAACCTGGTAATTATTGTAAAAACCACTAAAACAAATTTAGAGGAAAAAATAAAATCCAAAAAGCCTTTCAGGGATATTTACAAGTTACAGGTCCAACATGTTGAACGAGGCAGCAGAAAGTCAAAGAGACCTCATTTTCCAAGCCATGGAAAACAGCAACATCCCTGCATAGAGCAGCAAATGGAGATGGGGGCTTTGTTATAATTTATAAATAAAAAATGAAGGGGAATCAGAAGACAACAGTTGAAACAAATAGCACACCAAGAATTAGAAATAAATTGATGATGAATCACATAGCCATGGACTCCCAACAATGCAAAAGTGAGGGCAACATACCTAACATCCGCCATTGTCATTTTGTTGGTAAGATGGCTGATATCCGTTAACAGCTGGAACATTTGATGGCACATTATGCTTTTCCTCACGCACTTTGTTGAAGATGTGAGTATAATTATCAGCGGGCTGGGGATTGCTTTCATCCCAGTCGCCAAATCTTGAAACAGTGGCGCTTCTATCAGGCTGCAATTCAAGTTAATATTTGGTTTAGTAGATGAAAACCACAAAATTTCCAAGCCAATTAATAGAGTAAAAACCAAACATAATAATCTCTCCAGCAAAGACAGCCGAAGGAAGACTTACACTTTCATCTCCTCGAGTAGCTGGCTTCATGCGGGACTTTCCAGGGGCACCATGGCCACTGTCATATGAGCTCTTTCCATCCCAAGCAGGAGAAGCACCTCCTCTCCTGGTTAACTTTGTTTGATGTGGATGCATACGTGATCGCTCAAAACTGTGTTCAAATCCTGCACTTTGTCTTACAGGTCAACCCGAATGTGATGATGCATAACTAGAATGCTGATGAGCTGATTCACTGGAAGTCCTGCGGCCCAAGTTTTCAGTGCGTGCCGGAACATCTGCAAACTGCCTGAAATTTCCTTCTTCCCTGCTTGCTCGCAGTTAATGTTGTGGTTTAACCGATCCACGTCCGTTCAGTTCATCTGCTTGAGCTCTAATTATAGCGGGAGGAGTATTGGCAGCTGCAGGCGAAGGAGCAATATTGGAAAACATTTCTGGATTTCCCTGGGGGTCATTAGGATTTATCATCTTCGCACCCCTACCTTTCCTCGCCTTTTCAAAGTACAGAGAGTAAGGAACATTGTCTTGACTTTCCCAGTTGCCAAATTCCGGTACGTGTTGACACTGAATTGATCATCACAAACACATTGTTACCAATTGGGAAGTTAAATCACAGAATTTTCAAGTTTTTATCAACAATTTTGTGACTGAAGTTTAGAGGAGACTGCATCATCTTTGAAAAGACCCAAAATCTGTCTAAAAAAGGAAACATGCCAGCCAAGTCGAAGCATAAACATACTAGACAAACAGCCAGGTCAAAGCCGACATTCATCTATCAAGATGTGATTAGCCTAATCCCTTTATTAACAAATCAGAAGTGAACCAAGAACAGATTACAAAGACAATATAAGCGGCATTGACCACATGTGTAGTCTGTAATACCTTAAAACAATTCGTAATCTGACAGAAATAATTAAAGTCAACTGCATTTACATTTATAATCAGCAACACCACAACAGCACCAAGGTAAAGTGCAAAAGAGTCACCAAACCTATGGATCCCCTTCGAGGAAAAGAACAGAATTGGTGGAAAATATATAACAGAACACAAGAAAAAGAGAGCACAACCAAAAAATCACAAAACAAAATCATGGAAGACAAATGTAAGCTCAAGATATCTTATTCTTGGAAACTGTTTTACCAATCAGCAAAGATTGAGGGGAAAGAGATGTTGCACATAATGCCTTATTCAGATACAAAACCAAATGCTGTACAGAACCTGTGATGGGAAAACATCCATCTACCCCCAACCCCACCCTCACCCCCACTACCCCCCCACAATAAAAAAAGTGAAAAAAAGATTGGGCACCTATAGACCTATAGGCTGAAAAAGGAGACTAAAATTCTTATCCTTGTGAGTGGACTGGGAGCTCCTAACAATCAGAACCACCCTTGGTTGGTGGCTTCACCAGCAAAACCAACAACCTCATCATTAAATAAATATAAGCAGAAGGTCATTTGCTAGAAACTGTGGCATATCAACAAAAGAAATCTGGGAAAAAGTTCCTAACTATGGAACATGATTTAATAATTGAGCATGATAGAAGTTGAAAACTATCACAAAGACCTTAGTAATCCGGTATTTAACTAGACTCAACTCATTCATTTTGCACATGATAAAAAAACAAGAGGGTCTAGACTGCACAGTTTGGTATTTAGCTTGACTCAACTCATTCATTTGCACATGATAAGAAAACGGGATGTTAAAGCTTCAATATGTTGTGTGATTGCAAGTCATAAATCAATGTTAATGACTCCTAGTATTTTGTTTGCTTGAAGCATTTTTTCTATTTTGTTGCTTGAAGTATTGCAAGTCATAAATTATGATCAGAATGCAAATCTGCAAGCAAGAAGTTTTTCGTTTTTTTCCAATTCTTTTCCCTTCATTGGATGGTAAAGTAAGGCAAACAAAAACATCAACTAACAACTTACAAGGAATATAAAATCTAAATAACCGAAACAATAAACTTCAAATGCATCCTTGAAATTCTCAGCCGTGTGTGTTTAATGCTTCCCAAAGCAAATTCTGTGGAACAATGGAGAGATCGCGTGCCTGCAATGCTGCAGCCCTGAGAACGTTGATTGTTTTCAAATTGGCCTGATAGAACCCGTAACTTCTGTATGGCAAATTGTGCTTTTTGCACAGGTCTTGGACCAATGGTGAAATACTCCTCAAATGGCACCTTGGCAATCTGGGAAACAAATGATGCTCAAGCTGGAACTGCAGTCCTCCATAGACCCAGTCCATCCTGGAAGAGCATGAAATGTCTATGGTTCCACTGGTCTGGTTCTGAAACCAATCATTGCCCTGAGGGGCTCCAACGTAGACATTTGCTGCAAAATGATTCAAACAAAATTGATTATGTTGGAAAGAGGTAACACAGAAGCTGGCCAGGACGAACAACATTCTCTCGTGCCAAGTTGGAAGGTATGAGATGAGGAGAGGAAACCACGTCCAGAAAACCAAGATGCCCAAAATGTTCAATCCTCTATCACGGACTTTCCTCCTGGAGAAGAGCAACATAATTGTCTGGAGATAAAGATTTATCCTCCCAACTACCATTATTGGGTAAAATGTGATATGCTGATAACTCACAAAAAATCTAGCCAACGAGTTGAAATCAAGCTTTCTTCCATAAAATTTTGAAGTCAGAGTTTGGAAAAGCCTTGAGGAAACTGCAAAAACAGGCAAATGCTGAAGGTCAGGATCATGATCAAGGCTATTGACCGCAACATGGTGGGCATTGTGAGTCCACTTCCACCAAGCAATGCTGATCCCGGTGAGGCAATTCCCCGTGAGGATCTGAGCCAATTTATTGAATCCCCTAGTAGTCATGATTTGATAATGCCCAGAATCATGTCCCAAGAAGGTCACTTGCACCCACGCAAATCCCAACAGTGCCCCGCAAAACATATGAGTCCAGAAATTGTTAGAAAACAAAACCCCATAAACGCAAAACAAAAACATCAATGCAACAGAAGTAAGAGAATAAAGCACGCCATGCCCTTTTTTCTCAAACATGCCCGCTTTCGTGAACTCGTTAGCGAGTCTCCTGTAATCCCTGGACACCTCCGAGACCTGGAAATCTTTCAGATAATGACCGGTAAAAAATCTGTCAACACATTTCCAGGCGCTGCCTGGATGGAAAGCAATAAACGCATCAGTCACGTCTTGGCCAGCCAAATTCAAGATCGGGACGTCTCCGCCGGGATGATCCTTAAGCCAATTTGTAACATCGTAGACTTTTCCATCAATGGAAATCCAAACATCATCAGGCTTGTCGTGCTTCTTCAGCTCTTCAACCGTGATGTAGTTCTTGCTTTCCTGATCCATCGTTGCCATAAACGAAAGAAAACTAAGGAATAAAAATCATACCCTTAACAAATTTAAGGGCACGATCTAAATCAAGGGGTGGTTTGGTTTGAGAGATCAGATCGATCAACAATTAAACCCAAATAACAACAATCCAGGGTGGCGGCATTATAACAAACGCGACTACAAAATATTTGGGAGGTTATTATATAATACTACATTAGGTCGAAGGCGGAGAGAGAAAAGGCAAGGAGGGAAATCGAAGCGGGCGGGTCCAATTTGGATAAATTTTGTTTGGAAAATGGATAGTCCGAATTATCTAAATTTTCAATTCGTAATGCTTAATAAAACTTTTTCCAGCCAGAAAAAAAAAATAGTAAATATTTTTCGAATGGATTGATTGATATTTAGGTGCTGTTTGGTTTGAGGGTATGGGAAGGGTTTGGAAAGGTTTGGAAAGGTATAAAAGGAAAAAGGGTGTTTGTTTTGGTTTGGATTGGTTTTAGAAAACCCCTGGGGAATACTTTTGCAAAAACCCACCTATTAGCCTCCTTTTGTAAAACCCATGAATGAAGGTTTTGAGTTGGACCAAAAACGACGTCGTTTTGAGCCAAAAAGGCTCAAAACGACGCAGTTTAAAGGAAAGAAAAAAAGAAAAGAAAAAAAAAAACAGCGCTGGCAGGCGCTGACGCGCTGCCAGCGCTGATGTGACGCGCGCCCAATGGGCGCGCGCCACATGGCAAGGGGGTTGCAAACCCCCCTATGGTTTGCAACCCCTATTTTGCTTATTTTTTTTTATTTTTTTAAAAACAAATTTCACTAAATTATAGAAAATATTTTTCTCTACAAAATGACATGCACTTTGACTATTTTTTGAACAAAATATAATTTGTTAAATATCATATAATGTAAAATACTAATATTTTTATTATAATTTTAATATAAAATTTATTAATATTAATATTAAATTTTAATTTTAATATAAAATCTATTCCATTCCATTACAAAATAATACCAAACAATATAATTATTATCATTCCATTCTATTCCAAACCTTTCCATTCTACAAATCCATTCCATTCCTAAACCCACCATTTATACCAAGCGGCACCTTAGCATCGTTTGACATTGGGCTCTATGCCTCTATCCCTTGCTGTTTGTTGAGGCTTTTTGGACAAATCAATCCATACTTTCAATGATGGATATTGGGCATTTGTAGTTTCCCTGCCCATACTAGATCATTTGTACGTTTTGTATTCATGTTTTTTCAATGATGGAGGTGTTTGCCATTTTGGGTTGTTGTTCCAATCCAAGCCCGAGGGAACACTAAACATTTAGGGGGTGTTTGGTATGTGGTTTTGGCATGGGTTTGGATTACTTTGAACTCAAATAGAATATTTGGTACATGATTTTGGGTTTTTGTAACCCCTTGGGGGTAGGTTTACGTGAAACCCACCCCCCCTTCTTTTGTGTAAACTCATCCAAATGGGTTTTGGAAGAGATAAAAACGACATAGTTTTGAACCTTTTTGCCCAATGGGTGCGTGCCACATGGCATGGGGGTTGCAAACCCCCCTATGGTTTGCAACCCCTATTTTGCTCTTTTTTTAAAAAAAAAAATTTCACTAAATTATAGAAAATATTTTTCTCTACAAAATGACATGCACTTTGACTATTTTTTGAATAAGATATAATTTATTAAATATCATATAATATAAAATACTAATATTTTTGTTAAAATTTTAATATTAAATTTATTTATAATTTTATTATTATTAATATTAAATTTTAATTTTAATATAAAATCTATTCCATTCTATTACAAAATAATACCAAACAACATAATTATTATCATTCCATTCTATTCAAAACCTTTCCATTCCACAAATTCATTCAATTCCTAAACCCACCATTTATACCAAGCGGCACCTTAGATTCCGTTTGGATTGTGTTATATTTAAGAATTTTGTATTAAAATGTATGAAAATTTTGATAGAAATTTTTTTATAAGAAAAAGTATATTAAACAGAACCTTATTATGGTTTCGTTCCATTATATTCTATTCATATCCCAATTTTATTCATATAATATCCTTTTAGTGTCATTAACACAATAGATGTGGTTTGTAATATATATATTTATTTTTTCTACATATGTATATGAAAAGTTAGAAAATTATCATATAATGATTCAAAATTTGTAATAGAAAATAAATAAACATATTATGTGAATATTTGGGAGCACAAATTGTGTAGTATCATAAATGACTAATTCGGGTATTACTAAGTCCCACATGTAACTACAAATTATCACAAATTTGGCGGCAGGAGAATTTGATTGGAATGTTTTAGCTATAACTAATCCTAAGTCAATCTTAGTCTTAGAGTTACGTGTGGCTGTGTAATTCTTTAATGGATGCAATCTTGGGAGATGTGTAAGGCCTTCATTTGGATAATAATAATAATAATGTATATACCATTTGACCATTGTCTTGGCCATATTTTAATCTCATAAGATAAGCTATGAATGTTTTGTCATATGTTTAAGATTATGTTGGATTGTGTTGTGTTTGAAAATTTTATATTAGAATGTGTGAAAGTTCTATTGGAATTTTTTTTTAGAAAAAAATTATATAAAAAAGTAAAATAGAAGAAATTTTTTTGTTAAATAATGTGAGGGAATTTTTTTATGGGAATTTAAATTCTAAATTCTAAACTAAAAAGTAGTTTAAATATTTTATTTTTTGTGATTAAACAAAATAACTTTTTGTAAATTAAAACACAAACCAAACACAGCTTAAGGTTTATTTGGATAGTGTTTTTATTTTTTTTTTTCTTACTAGGAGGTATCTCCACATTCATTGTTTTTCATATGGTACATAGTCACTCACCAAACTCCTAGCACTGCAGATTAATAATCGTAGACAACTGACAATTTGCTCATCATAAGATTTGAACCTAGGTGGAGGTTATGAATTTCTCCAAGCAAATTAACTACTTGAGCCCTGGCCGTTTTTAAAAGTTTTTAAAGATATTTTTTTTTATTTTTAATATATTTTTTATTAAAAAAAGGTACGAAAATCCGGACATAATGAAGGTAATCTCACAAGTAAGATGAGATATGAATGTTTTGCAAATGAAGCAACTGACGTTGGAGAGAGTGAGAGAGACGCAATGCTGTCGCCAATGGTTATAGCTTACGCATAAAATTTGGCAAGGTTCGGATGCCGATGTTTCAGGAGACCGCACAATCAAACAACAATCACAATAATTAATCTTTTATCCTACTATTTCCCCTATTTTGAGTCGGCTGTATAGAAGCCCAAGGCAATTCTTGGCATTTGGCAAACTTATAAATATATATTTTTGAAAAGGAAATATAATTATTAGTTAAAAAAAAAAAAAAGAGAGTCGGTTATATGAGTATTTCACTATTCTGATTATTTTAAGCTGGCTATTTACTTATTTTGAGTTGGTTATATGAATTATATTACTTTTTACAAGTGTACTGGTAGAATATTTAATGCTTTAGTTACAATATTATGCAGATCAATACACATAACGTCTAATATTCATTATTTACCAATGAGACTATTAGGATATTTAATTTTATTCGCTTTCTTAACTTTTGTCTAGAAGTATCAATGGGTCTAACAATGTGTTTTTGCCATCCTAACTTTCGTCTTAAGTATCAGTGTCGGTCTAACAATGTTTTTTTGTCGTTTAGTATTTTTTTTTAAAAACTTTCACCATTAGTGATCCAACTCCATGTTTTTGCCATTAGTATTTTTTTAAAACTTTCACCATTAGTGTTCTTTTTAATCTCTACTTATTTTGCCTTTGGTGCTCTTTTATATACATGTCTAAATTATCTTAAATTTAGAATATATAGTTTGGTATTTAATTTTAAATGTCTAAAATATCCTAAATTTAGAGTGTACATTTTGGTATTTAACTCAACACTTAGAGTGCATAGAATTAATTTAGTATTTAGCTCTAAATATCTAAACTATCTTAAATTTAGAGTGCACAGTCCGGTATTTAACTAGACTCAACTCATTCATTTGCACATGATAAGAAAAAGGGATCTTAAAGCTTCAATAAGTAGTGTGATTGCAAGTCATAAATCAATGTTAATGACTCCTTGTATTTGGTTTTGCTTGAAGTATTTTTTCTATTTTGTTGCTTGAAGTATTGCAAGTCATAAATTATGATCAGAATGGAAATCTGCAAGCAAGAAGTTTTTCGTTTTTTTCCAAATTTTCTCATTTTACTGGATGGTAAAGTAAGGCAAACATAAACATCTACTAATAACCTACAAGGAATATAAAATCTAGAAAACCGAAACAATAAACTTCCAATGCATCCTCCAAATTCTCAGCCATGCGTGTTTAATGCTTCCCAAAGCAAATTCTGTGGAACAATGGAGAGATCGCGTGCCTGCAATGCTGCAGCCCTGAGAACGTTGATTGTTTTCAAATTGGCCTGACAGAACCCGTAACTTCTGTATGGCAAATTGTGCTTTTTGCACAGGTCTTGGACCAATGGTGAAATACTCCTCAATTGGCACCTTGGCAATCTGGGAAACAAATGATGCTCAAGCTGGAACTGCAGTCCTCCATAGACCCAGTCCATCCAGGAAGAGCATGAAATGTCTATGGTTCCACTAGTCTGGTTCTGAAACCAATCATTGCCCTGAGGAGCTCCAACGTAGACATTTGCTGCGAAATGATTCAAACAAAATTGAAGATGTTGGACAGAGGTAACACAGAAGCTGGCCAGCACGAACAATATTCTCTCGGGCCAAGTTGGAAGGCATGAGATGAGGAGAGGATACCATGTCCAGAAAACCAAGATGCCCAAAATGTTCAATCCTCTATCATGGACTTTCCTCCTGGAGAAGAGCAACATAATTGTCTGGAGATAAAGATTTATCCTCCCAACTACCATTATTGGGTAAAATGTGCTATGCTGATAACTCACAAAAAATCTAGCCAAAGAGTTAAAGTCAAGCTTTCTTCCATAAAATTTTGAAGTCAACGTTTGGAAAAAACTTGAGGAAACTGCAAAAACAGGCAAATGCTGAAGGTCAGGATCATGATCAAGGCTATTGACCGCAACATGGTGGGCATTGTGAGTCCACTTCCACCAAGCAATGCTGATCCCGGTGAGACAATTCCCCGTGAGGATCTGAACAAATTTATTGAATCCCCTAGTAGTCATGATTTGATAATGCCCAGAATCATGTCCCAAGAAGGTTACCTGCACCCACGCAAATCCCAACAGTGCCCCGCAAAACATATGAGTCCAGAAATTGTTAGAAAACAAAACCCCATAAACGCAACACGAAAACATCAATGCAACAGAAGTAAGAGAAAAAAGCACGCCATGTCCTTTTTTCTCAAACATGCCTGCTTTTGTGAACTCGTTGGCGAGTCTCCTGTAATCCCTGGACACCTCCGAGACCTGGAAATCTTTCAGATAATAACCCGTAAAAAATCTGTCACGACATTTCCAGGCGCTGCCTGGATGGAAAGCAATAAACGCATCAGTCACATCTTGGCCAGCCAAATTCATGATCGGGACGTCTCCGCCGGGATGATCCTTAAGCCAATTTGTAACATCGTAAACTTTTCCATCAATGGAAATCCAAACATCATCAGGCTTGTCGTGCTTCTTCAGCTCTTCAACCGTGATGTAGTTCTTTCTTTCCTGATCCATCGTTGCCATAAACGAAAGAAAACTAAGGATTAAAAATCATACCCTTAACAAAATTTAAGGGCATGATCTAAATCAAGGGGTGGTTTGGTTTGAGAGATTAGATCGATCAACACTTAAACCCAAATAAAAACAATCCAGGGTGGTGGTATTTATAACAAACACAACCACAAAATCTTCGGGAGGTTAATACATAATACTGCATTTGCTCGGAAGGGAGGAAATTGAAGAGGGTGGGTCCAAGAGGGCGGGTGCAAGACTTTGACTCACTAATTGCGGAAGCTTTCTGTAATAGCTAAAATCTAGTCGAGCGCGTTCTCTCAGGTGGCGTGTATAGTTTCTTGTGCAAAACTTTGACTCACTAATTCTGGAAGCTTCCTGTAATAGCTAAAATCCAGTCGAGCGCGTTCTCTCAGACTTTGAGTCACTAATTCTGGAAGGTTTATGTAATAGCTAAAATCTAGTCGAACGCGTTTCTCTCAAGTCTTGTTTATAGTTTCTCTTGCTAAGAGAACAGTAGTCCTCCACGTGGATGCCTGTTGATTTTTCTTTCATGATGCTGACAACTTGATCTGATATTGTTTGTTAACATTGCGTTAACTCCAATGCTATCGACCTTGAAACATTTGTCATGATGGTTCAATAACTGACCGTTGCGAAAATTTCAAAGCCAATTATTAAATTTTGTAATTTTGGTCGGAACAACTTTCGAAACTATTAAAGACAAAATTTCTAGATTCTTAAAGCTTAGAGCCAAATATTGAGTTATCCGTGAAACAAATTTCTAAATTTACAGAGGTTCTTTCAACCTTTCGTCTCAAAACTTTTTCTCTTGTTTGCATACTGCTTTTGGTCGAACATGTCCAGATCTTTGCTTAATTTTCTTTGATGCTGTTTTTCTCACAGGAGGTTAATCTTTGAAGTCTTGCACGTCACTTGTTTGTGGTAAAGCCCAACCTGATAATGGCGAAGGAGCTAGTAGATAGGCTTGGGAAGTGTAAATTATTAAGGGAGGAGGAGATAGGGGTTAAGTTGCAGGAGCAAGATGTTTTGTAAAGCAAAGAACCGTGTGAACGAAGTTTGGTGGGGAAAATATAGGGAGAAAAAAGAGTAAACTTCACTTAATTAAAGCTTACCTTGGAAACAATGTGTCTGACACAACGACCATTTTCTGTAATAAAGCTGGGTTCCAGTCTTTTTCAATTTGTGTTCATCAGTCATGAGGATAGAATCAGGGTGGCCAAAGGTAGGCTATGGTCCTTCGAGCATCAATATTTGATACTAAAAGAATGGTTAGCTGAGTTGAACATCAAAGAGGAAGATTTTAACAAAGTAGAAATGTGGGTACAAATTTAGAATATCTGATGGGCGTCGAAATCACCAAAATTAATCCTTCTCTGCTAAGTTATATAAAAAGTACTGAGATTAATTGACCAAAAAGAAGGCAACTCTGTTTCCCTCTTGCGGCTATGTCCCAGAAAGAACGCTTTGCGGCTGCTCTGTTTTGTTTCTTTCTGCCTTCTTGCGGCTGCTCTCTCAAGAATATATATAGGACGGTTAGTCTCCAGCCAAATATAAAAGTGCGGCTCCAGGAAATAATCAAATGGGCCGCTGCGATCTTTATTTTGTGCCCTCGGCTTTTTTGTCTTCTTTTGTGTTTTTCCGTGCTTGTTCTTGCTGCCCGTTTGTTTATCTCCCAGCAATCCATAGGAAAATCAAATGTGTGGGCCGCAACTTCCAATTTTGTTTTGTTTTTTTGCCGCAACTTTGTTTCCTTTTTTTTTCTTTGTTTTTCTTGTGCCTTTCTTTTGCCCCATGTGAGGTTGCATTCTTTAGGAAAAATAAATAATAAAAATGGGCTCCTATCTTAAGCATAAGAAAAAAATATAAAATTCTAGAAGATTTAAGACACTTGTAACATAAAAATTCTACCTATCTAAATACTGTCTTTATTTGTTCACTTTTTTCTAAAAATGCTCCACCCTAACAATTAATCATAAAAATAATTAATATACTTAATAACAAACTTTTTAATCAACTAAAATACAAAGAAATTGACCCAATAAATATGCAATTATACACTCTATTAATATCCAAGCTCATTGGATATCGAGAGAGACGGGATTGAAACTAGGGTAAATGTTCCAGAATGTGGGGATGTTGTGATACCAGAAACGGGCATAAAAAATAGTAAATGTATCAAACTGTTAGTTACTATTAACATGGATCAACCATTACTGAGAGGGACGCAACTCAAACTCAAGTACTAGAATTGTTGGGTCATTTTTAAGTATGAATAACTATTGAATTTCTGTTTCTATTGTGGAAGAATTGGTCATCTGGAAAGGTCATGCAGGGTCAGAAAGGACGACTGCAAGAAAAATGAGCTAACAGAAGGTTAATATAGAGATTGGCTCAGAGCAATAGTAACCAAAGGGTTTAGCAAGATTGGAGGTGACAAGGAGGTAAGGACAAAAGAGCTGACTGGGAAGAAAAATTTAGAAAGGGTTGCCTATTTCTAGGAATGCAAGTGGGGAAGGAGATCAGAGAAAATAAAGGGGAGAGCAACACCAAAAAGAAGAGGGGGCGAGTCAAAATTATTCTGAGGTTGATCAATTGAAGGATATCTGTGGTATGAAGCTGGAAGGGATCGAGAGAGTGCAAAAAAGGGCTAATAGCTTCCAAAGTAATAGGAAGCTGGAAGGTGGAGCTGAAGTATATCTACACATGCAGAGAAAACCAATAGAGTTAAACCAAGGACTGAAACATACAAAAAAAGGGCTAGAGACTGTAGTACAGCACCTTGTTAATGTTCCAGTTCTTAATGTGGTTGCACAAAGCCATACTGAAGATGCACTTCTAGTCTCTGAGCAATCAGTGCTTGAAATGGAGGGTAAGACAAAAGGAGCGCTGACTAAAAAATGGCAAAGAACTGTTATTACAAGAGGACAGAATAAAATAGTAACTCCAAACTCTGTACCGCCTCATAGTAGTGCAGAAGAAAAAAGGAAATGGATTCTTAGAGATGAAGATGAAACTAGGGAAGTGATGAGGGGTATGGAAGGCAATAAGAAATGAAGAAAACAAGGTGTTAAAATTCGAGATTTGGAGGTGGAGGAAGCTAGCCTTAAATAGCTCTAAAGAGATCAATGAAAATTTATATGTGAAATTGTAGAGGTGTAGGAAGGCCTTCTACAATTTCTCAATTGAATGAAACTGTAAAATTCTACCTCTCAGATATAGTGTTTGTATGTGAGAAAAAAAAATAGAACCATTTATTCAAACTGTATGTGAAAATCTACGCAACCAAAATAGATGGCAAAATGTGGACTCAATGGGGGAAAAGTGGAGTACTTTTGATTTTCTAGAATGATAAGGTATTAGACCAAGAAGAGCAATTAGTCTATCTTGGTTAAGACATGTACAGTTATTTGTTAATGGTAATGAAATGACTAACGTTTTAATTAAAAAAAATAAAACTTTTTCCAACCAAACAAAAAAATTGTAAATCAAATACAAAATTTTTTGATTGGTGGATGTTAAATATTTTTCGAATGGATTGATTGATATTTAGCATTGTTTGACATTGGGCTATCCCTTGATGTTTGATGAGGCTTTTTTGACAAATCAACCCTCTTCATATTGGGCATTTGTAGTTTCCTAGCCCATACTAGATCATTTGTACGTTTTGTATTCATGTATTTTCAATGGTGGAGGTGTTTGCCATTTTGGGTTGTTGTTGCAATCCAAGCCCGAGGGAACGCCAAACATTAGGGCATGCCTCCTGGTCGGGGGAATGGAAGAGAGGAAATGAAAATGAAAGAATTCTACTTGTCTAATTGGGAGGAAATGAATGATGTATAGTAAATTTTGATTATTCCATTTGGAGGTATCCTTATACCCCTCAATATTTGGAGGGTATGAAAGTTATCAAAAAAAAAAAATTTCCCCTTCTCATGATTAATAATGATTTAATTAATAATTAATTAGTTTAATATTATAATAAATAATTAACAAATACTAACTAATTAATTATTATAATTAATATAAATTAATTTATAATTACTTATTATTATTAATTTATAATAAATAAATAAATAAAGATTAATTAAATTAATCATTCATTTACTTAATATTGTAGTTTAATATTATAATTAATAATTCATTAATCTAATTTATTAATATTAATTATTATAATTAATATTAATTAATTACTTAAATTTTATTAATAATTAATTGATTTAATATTATAATAAATAATTAACTAACCACTATTATTAGTAATTATAATAATTTCCCAATACAAACCAACTAGCACAATTATAATGAAAGAACCTACTATTATTCATCACTATTATCATTTCTATTACCTTTCTCATTTCTTTAAACGAACCAACCGCCCCTTTAGTAATTTCTCCATCGACCAGGATGAAAGAGTCCATTGAAGCAGTATTCTTAACCCATAAACAATATGAGCAAATAGCTTCTTTTGTAACCCTCTAGAAACTTTTTCGCAATGGTTTCTTTTCATACCTTATTTTAGAGGAAATCTCATTATGGCTCTATTACATTATATTCCACTCATATCCTAATTCCATTTATATAATATCCTTTTAGTGTCATTAACATAATAGACGTGATTTGTAATTTATATATATTTTTTCTATATATGTATATGAAAAGTTAAAAAATTATCATATTATAATTTAAAATTTGCAATAGAAAAGAAATAAACATATTGCGTGAATATTTGAGAGCACAAATTGTGTAGTATCATAAATAACTAATTCGGGTATTGATAAGCTCGGGAGAGTTATAAATAAATACAAAGATATACATTTGTAATCTCATATTGAAGATTACAAACCTTGACGAGCTGCACATGTAACTACAAATCATCACAATTTTGGTGCCAGGAGAATTTGATTGTAATGTTTTAGCTATAACTAATCCTAAGTTAATCTTAGTTTTACAGTTATGTGTGGCTGTGTAACTATTCTTGAATGGATGCAATCTTGGGAGATGTGTAAGGCCTCTATTTGGATAATAATAATAATAATGTATATTCTATTTTTTTTTATTTAGAGTACTTTTACATTCACTGACAAAGTATGTCCCGATATGAATGTTTTGTTATATTTTTAAAATTATGTTTGAATTGTGTTATATTTAAAAATTTTGTATTAAAATGTGTGAAAATTTTGATGAATTTTTTTTTTGAGAAAAAAGTGATATAAAAAAGTAAAATGGCAGAATTTTTTTTAAAAAAAATAATGTGAGAAAATTTTCGTTAAGAATTTAAATTTTAAATTTTAAACTAAAAAGTTGTTTGAATATTAAAAAATTTTAAACAAAATAATTTTTTACAAATAAAAATACTAATCAAACACAACTTAAGACTTGTTTAAATAGTATTTTTTAAAAAATTTAAAATATTTTTTTATCTCATATTTATTATTTTAAAAAATAAAGAAATGCATACATGTAGATGTAGTGCAGTAAATCTCATTAGTGAGATGAGATATGAATGTCTTGTCATTCGTCAAGCTTGCGAAGATGCGCGCAAATGAAACAACAGACATTGGAGATAGGGGCGGTAATTTTTGACACGATACGAAAACTCGATACGAAATTGTGAGATAAAATATGATCCGAACCTAATACGAAAATTCGACATGAAAATAATTGCATTGGTCCAACTTTTATTGCCCTCTACTTTTTTTTGTAATCTTGTTATTTTTTCAAAACACGACACGTGAATCCGAAAGCTGACCTATTGTACCCCTAATTGGAGAGAGTGAGAGGGACGCAATGAGTAAGAGAGACGCAATGTTCTCGCCAATCGTTATAGATTACGCATGAAATTTGGCAAGGTTCGGATGCTAATGTTTCAGGAGAGCGCACAATCAAACGAGAATCACAATAATTAATCTTTTATCCTACTATTTCCCCTATTTTGAGTCGGCTATATGGGTATTTCACTATTCTGATTATTTTAAGTTAGGTATTCAGCTATTTTAAATTGGTTATATGAATTATATTACTTTTTATCTAGTGGAATATATAACGCGCTAGTTACAATATTGTACGGATTAATACATATAACGCTTAGTATTTATTGTTTACAAATAAAACTATTGAGTTTGGATATTTAATTCTATTTGCTTTCTTAACTTTCGTCTTGAAGTATAACGGCATGTTTGGTTCGCTGTAATGAATAAGACTGTAATTGAATTTCAATTTGGTGGGAATTAGACTGTAATGAATTAGGCTGGAATTGAAATGATTGAGTTTGGTTCAAAGGAATTGAATAAGGTTGGAATCATTATTCTTGTGTTTGGTTGGGATGAATAGAACTAATGAATTGTGTTAAATGACTAAAATACCCTTATCTTAAATATTTTATTACTAATTAAGAAAATGATGAGAGAGAGAAAGAAAAGTGAGAAAATGATGAGAGAGAAAGTAGAGTGAGAAAAATGATGAGAGAGAAAGAAGAGTGAGAAAATGATGAGAGAGAAAGTAGAGTGAGAAAAATGATGATAGAGAAAGAAGAGTGAGAAAATGATGAGAGAGAAAGTAGAGTGAGAAAATGATGAGAGAGAAAGTAGAGTGAGAAAAAATGATGAGAGAGAAAGTAGAGTGAGAAAAATGATGAGAGAGAAAGTAGAGTGAGAAAAATGATGAGAGAGAAAGTAGAGTGAGAAAAATGATGAAAGAGAAAGAAGAGTGAAAAAATGATGAGAGAGAAAGTAGAGTGAGAAAAATGATGAGAGAGAAAGTAGAGTGAGAAGAAATGATGAGAGAGAAAGAAGAGTGAGAAAAATGATGAGAGAGAAAGTAGAGTGAGAAGAAATGATGAGAGAGAAAGAAGAGTGAGAAAATGATGAGAGAGAAAGAAGAGTGAGAAAAATGATGAGAGAGAAAGAAGAGTGAGAAAATGATGAGAGAGAAAGTAGAGTGAGAAGAAATGATGAGAGAGAAAGAAGAGTGAGAAAATGATGAGAGAGAGAAAGTAGAGTGAGAAAAATGATGATAGAGAAAGTAGAGTGAGAAAAATGATGAGAGAGAAAGTAGAGTGAGAAAATGATGAGAGAGAAAGTAGAGTGAGAAAATGATGAGAGAGAAAGAAGAGTAAGAAAATGATGAGAGAAAGAAGAGTGAGAAAAGGATGAGAGAGAAAGTAGAGTGAAAAAAATGATGAGAGAGAAAGTAGAGTGAAAAAAATGATGAGAGAGAAAGTAGAGTGAGAAAAATGATAAAAGAGAAAATAGAGTGAGAAAAATGATGAGAGAGAAAGTAGAGTGAGAAAATGATGAGAGAGAGAAAGTAGAGTGAGAAAAATGATGAGAGAGAGTAGAGTGAAAAAATGATGAGAGAGAAAGTAGAGTGAGAATTGTAATTCTTAAATAAAATTAGAAGGGCAAAATTGGAAATTTTTTTTTTGGCAAATTCCTTGGTGCAAGGAATTGCAATTCAGCACTAAATGGGCTGAATTGCAATTCACCCTTCTAAAGGAATTGAAATTCCTTTGGAGTTTCAATTCCTTTGAACCAAACAAAGGAATTCTGGTTGACTAAATTGACTAAGGAATAAGGCTGTAAGTAATTGCCAATTCCCTTCAACCAAACATGCCGTAAGTGTCGGATCCAACAGTGTGTTTTTGCCGTTAGTATTTTTTAAAAACTTATCACCATTAATGTTCTTTTTATTCTCTACTTATTTTGCCTTTGGTGTTATTTTATATACATGTCTAAATTATTTTAGAGATAACACCCAAAATAGTCTTTCACATCTTGATCAATAATCTTTTTAGTCCTTCACTTTTAAAACGGGAACAAATAGTCATTCACATTTTATAAATGTTCCTTTTCAGTCATCCGTTAGTTTTTCTGTCAAATAAGGCCATGTGCGATACGCGTGACTTTTTAGCTATGGGCAAAAATGGAACTAAGAAATAACTCACCCCTCTGTTCACCCTATCCTCTTCAGAAGAAGAGAAAAGAACCGCAGCCCTTTCTATTCCTTTAAACCGCCCGTCGCCCCTCCACCCTCCACCAAAACGCAGTAGTAGCGACTCCTCCACCGCCCCCCCCCCCCCCCAGCCGAGCCCCAACCCTAAGCTCAACTCCACTCCACTCCACTCCACCCACGAGCACTAAACCGAAACCGCAACCGCAACCCTCCTCCCCCACCCCTGGTAGCTTTACTGTCATCCTGCTAGAATGGAAGATTAATCTCCATGGAGGCGGTGAATGACAAGGCACGCTTCCGCACTCGATCATCATCATCTTTGTCATTTGGATGTGGCCATTGTTGTGGTGATGCCTTTTCTCCTCGGAGTTATTGCAATAATCTTCTGTATTGTGCTTGAAAATAGCCCATGAATTGGCGAAAGGGGGATGAAGATGAGGACAATGAGGATGTCGAAGCCGCAGGCTTGGAAGGAAGAGGATTAGATGAAGAGGATGAGGATGAGGATGAGGATGAGGGCATGCATGGGAAGTCAGGAAGGGGAGGAAAATCATTGTAAAGCATAGCAGCAAAATCATATTAAATGTGGCAAAGGGGTTGTCCTATCTTCATGAAGATTGCAGGCAAAAAATAGTCAAATTGGACATCAAGCCCCAAAACATTCTCTTAGATGAAAATTTTGATGCAAAAGTTTCGACCCGCTGTTGAATTTTACTGGGTTATGGGGTTTCTCTTCAGATCTGGCTCGTTGGGAAATTGGGGAAGCTTGGTTGCCACCATAGAAGCTCGACCACCACTGCCACCTCTGCTTGTAGTCATTGCGGAACAAAGGGAAGCCAAGCAAGATCCTTAAGCTTGGCCGCCACCGTCGAAGCTCGGCTGCACTGCCACCTAAAGCTGGGCTGCCAATGTCACTGCCACCGTCGAAGCTTAGCCCCATGCATTTGGAGGTTCCTGCAACTCTGTTTTGGAGCTTTTTGGCAGCGGATTTTGCTGGTTCTTCTGGGGATTGTGCTCTGCTTATTGCCCGAATTTTACTGTTTTTTTTGGGAATTGTTGTTGTGTACTGCTTGTTGCTCGAATTGCTAGTTTTCTGCTTGTTCTTGTTGTGTTCTGCTTTTGCCCGAATTTTGCTAATTTTTTGGGAATCTCTTGTTGCCCGAATTGCTAGTTTTATGGGAATTCTTGTTGTGTTTCGCTTGTTGCCTGAATTTGCTAGTTGTTTGGGAATTCTTGTTGGTGCTAATTCTTTGGGAATTCTTCTTGTGTTCTGCTTCTTGTTTTTGGGTATGAGCTTCAGCTCGGATTCTTGTGGAATTGTGTTCTGCTTCTTGTTTTTGGGTATGAGCTTTAGCTCAGATTCTTGTGGAAACAACCAGTCAGTAGGTGATGACCAAGCCTAAAGCGTGACGTCATCTTTTAATTCCATTTTGCCCTTAAGTAAAAAGTCACGTGCATCAGTTTATTTAACAGAAAAATTAACAGAATAGTGACGGAGGATTAAAAAGAAACATTTATAAAATGTGAAGGATTATTTGTTCCCGTTTTAAAAGTGAAGGACTAAAAAGATTATTGGCCAAAATGTGAAAGACTGTTTTGGGTGTTATCTCATTATTTTAAATTTAGAATACATAGTTTGGTATTTAATTTTAAAGGTCTAAAATATCCTAAATTTAGAGTGTCCATTTTGGTATTTAACTCAACACTGAGTGCATAGAATTAATTTGGTATTTAGCTCTAAATATCTAAACTATCTTAAATTTAGAGTGCATAATCCGGTATTTAACTAGACTCAACTCATTCATTTGCACATGATAAGAAAAAGGGATCTTAAAGCTTCAATAAGTAGTGTGATTGCAAGTCATAAATCAATGTTAATGACTCCTAGTATTTGGTTTGCTTGAAGTACTTTTTCTATTTTGTTGCTTGAAGTATTGCAAGTCATAAATTATGATCAGAATGCAAATCTGCAAGCAAGAAGTTTTTCGCTTTTTTCCAATTTTTTCCCCTTTATTGGATGGTAAAGTAATGTAAACATAAACATCAACTAATAACTTACAAAGAATATAAAATCTAAATAACTGAAACAATAAACTTCCAATGCATCCTCCAAATTCTCAGCCATGCGTGTTTAATGCTTCCCAAAGCAAATTCTGTGGAACAATGGAGAGATCGCGTGCCTGCACTGCTGCAGCCCTGAGAACGTTGATTGTTTTCAAATTGGCCTGATAGAACCCGTAACTTCTGTATGGCAAATTGTGCTTTTTGCACAGGTCTTGGACCAATGGTGAAACACTCCTCAATTGGCACCTTGGCAATCTGGGAAACAAATGATGCTCAAGCTGGAACTGCAGTCCTCCATAGACCCAGTCCATCCAGGAAGAGCATGAAATGTCTATGGTTCCACTGGTCTGGTTCTGAAACCAATCATTGCCCTGAGGGGCTCCAACGTAGACATTTGCTGCGAAGTGATTCAAACAAAATTGAATATGCTGGAAAGAGGTAACACAGAAACTGGCCAGGACGAACAATATTCTCTCGTGCCAAGTTGGAAGGCATGAGACGAGGAGAGGATACCATGTCCAGAAAACCAAGATGCCCAAAATGTTCAATCCTCTGTCAGGGACTTTCCTCCTGGAGAAGAGCAACATAATTGTCTGGAGATAAAGATTTATCCTTGCAACTACCATTATTGGGTAAAATGTGATATGCTGATAACTCACAAAAAATCTAGCCAAAGAATTAAAGTCCAGCTTTCTTCCATAAAATTTTGAAGTCAGAGTTTGGAAAAGCCTTGAGGAAACTGCAAGAACAGGCAAATGCTGAAGGTCAGGATCATGATCAAGGCTATTGACCGCAACATGGTGGGCATTGTGAGTCCACTTCCACCAAGCAATGCTGATCCCGGTGAGGCAATTCCCCGTGAGGATCTGAGCAAATTTATTGAATCCCCTTGTAGTCATGATTTGATAATGTCCAGAATCATGTCCCAAGAAGGTTACTTGCACCCACGCAAATCCCAACAGTGCCCCGCAAAACATATGAGTCCAGAAATTGTTAGAAAACAAAACCCCATAAACGCAACACGAAAACATCAATGCAACAGAAGTAAGAGAATAAAGCACACCATGCCCTTTTTTCTCAAACATGCCCGCTTTCGTTAACTCATTAGCGAGTCTCCTGTAATCCCTGGACACCTCCGAGACCTGGAAATCTTTCAGATAATAACCAGTAAAAAATCTGTCAAGATATTTCCAGGCGCTGCCTGGATGGAAAGCAATAAACGCATCAGTCACATCTTGGCCAGCCAAATTCATGATCGGGACATCTCCGCCGGGATGATCCTTAAGCCAATTTGTAACATCGTAGACTTTTCCGTTAATGGAAATCCAAACATCATCAGGCTTGTCGTGCTTCTTCAGCTCTTCAACCGTGATGTAGTTCTTGCTTTCCTGATCCATCGTTGCTATACACGAAAGAAAACTAAGGAATAAAAATCATACCCTTAAAAAATTTTAAGGGCACGATCTAAATCAAGGGGTGGTTTGGTTTGAGAGATCAGATCGATTAACAGTTGAACCCAAATAAGAACAATCCAGGGTGGTGGTATTTATAACAAACACAACCACAAAATATTTGGGAGTTTAATATATAATACTACGTTTGATTATCAAACTCTGATGGCCTCTCGTGTCAGTGTTTTTTTGGGTATGGTTTCATTGTGTGTCACCAAATTTTTGTTTGTACGTCTGTGATTCGAAAAGTTTAAGGTAGCCATGGAATTTGTGTACGCAACGACCCCTGCGGGAAGAAGCCGTATAATACGGTAGTTGATTGAGGCTGGGACACTAACACGTTGGATAAAAAAATAAACGTAACTGTAACTTAAAGTTGACTCTATTTTAAACCTCAATCACGTGAACTCCATTTTTGTTACAACATCTGTACATTAAATAACCAGCGGTTGGTGGTACTACGTTATTATCTTTGCTGTATATTTGTTTACCAATTTAAGAAAATTTATCCAACGAATCTTGCAAATAATATGCCAAGTTCGGAATATGAATCTTTCTCTTTAACTAATTGTGCGTACAAACTACGAAATTCGAATAATCTATCATGGTTATCATCAATTTATCTGAACTTTTTAAAATTAGTTGAGATTATCTGTAGTAAATCATGTGTAACAAACGTATTTCATTAATGGAATCACTTAAGTTCTTTAGAAACAAAGTTTATAAATTTTATTTTAAAATTTAGTTTTTATTAATAAAATTACATCGTTTTATTATATTAAAATAGATGATTGATGTAAATTCTAAATTTTAACCTTATTTTTTCAATTGCTTTTTTCATGACCTTGTACCAAGATGATTGGTCCTTCCATATACCTACTATGCTCAACTTTATTTTCTGGGATTCCAAATATATACTCAACTTTTAATTTTCAAGTTAATATTTTCAATTTATTTTTTTTGGTAATATATTTTAATTATGTACCTTGTGGTGATAATTGAGTATTAAAGATGAAACTAATTTTTTATTTTTTATTAAAACGCAGGTAAAGTATAAGGGGATTGTTTGCAACTTTCCTTTTTCTTTTATGTAAAAAAATGGTTTAAATGTGTAAAGAAGGTAATCATAATTGATTTTTTTTGGTCAAAATTTTGAATTGGAAATTCAAGGAATTGTTTGAATGAAGCAATCCCGCTAATCAAGCAATAATAGATACGCATTAATGATTTTACGATTTTCTTCCTAACTATAAATGAGTTGAGGAACGACCAATGATCCACATTTTTTATTTTTAAATCCTCCGTCCATAATATTAAAGGATCCTTCCAATTAACATTCAATTCACATTTTTTTCATTGGTTAATATACACTGCGTTAAAAAATTATTTTAAATTCTTTCGTGACTAACATCACGTATACATGGCATAAATTATTAAATAACAATTACTTTGAATATCCACTGTATAAGTCAACTTAAAAATCGAGTATGATTTTTCACGATAAATATTTAGGGCTAGTTATTTCGATCCATGCGTCGGAATGATTTGGTTCAAAATTTTAAATCAAATCAAATTGGATTAACTCAGTTTTATATTTCATATGAGATTGGCAAATTGATCTGAATGAAAAATTTTAAATATATATATAACTTTTTTTCTCTCCTGACATTAGTTCTAAAAGTATTGTTTTTAGTAATTCAAATAATGTTTTAGTTAAAATTAATCAATTTTGTGACAGAAGACATTAAAACTGACAAAAACACATATTTTAAACATACATTTTATTTAAATTAAAGAAAAATAATGCGAATCAAATCAGAGTTAAAAAATAATTTGGCTCGACCCAAATATATGCATCAGTTTCGAATCGTGATTTGCACAAATTGAATTATATTAGATTGAACCGGATCAATGTATTTGCATAGCCCTAAATATGATTACTTATTTTTTTCCCCATTATATAAATTTCCCAGTGTCTTTGCCTAGCTAGTAGCCTAAAACACAATTTCTAATTATTTTGAGATGAACAAAATTAGGAGACCGTCTCCTTCTTTATCACTTATGCGATGACCAGATCAATGAACCCAATAAAGTATTGTTAATGGACGAATCAAATGGTGAGATCCATGTTTTTGTTGTCAATCAGTGGCGTCTCTGCGTATAGACGAAGTTGTAATGGTGGGAGTGTGGGACATTCATTTCTTGATTGCCTGTAATCAAGCCGCTCATTACATTTGTTAGTGCCTTAGTGGCAATGGCATTGCGTACCAAAAGTTTCTATTAAAGTCCCTGGAAATCTGAATCACCAAGCAATGGCATAGCACAAAGAGAGACCAGTTCAATTACTTCTTGGCTTCTTGTAAAATTTCTGAAATGAAAGGAGGGGTACCTCCAAATCTAAGGCTTGCATTAATCTTTTGTTGACAAGAGAACCCGCAATCGCTACCAAAAGTGCGCACTGGGTAAACTCCGCTATTGTAAAATAACCCGTAAACCCTTACAGGAGATGTAAACCGCACTAGGCAAGCCGTGTGTGATGTGCTTAACCAAGAAGGTATCAACAGGGGAATTTAAACTCGTGACCTTACGGTTTTGCGCTCACTCACCACACCAACTTGGCTACTCCAAATGGGCTAAGGCTTGCATTAATCTTGGTCCGTCCATCCCTTGTCTGCATTTCAAAATGCTTTTATGCGTTCTTTAAAGTAACTATTTACATTTCTGAAATATTTTTTTATTTGGTAATCTTTACTTTCAAAATACAAAAAACTTTAACGCAAACCATACTCGCCTTTGTAGTGAGCCAATTGAGATAAGTAGTATCACTTTTGTATAGTATTAGTGACCCGATATAACCGGGCTTTTGTACGTTTGGTTGATCCTAGGTCGTATAGGTTTTCAACCCTTGCCGCTAGTCGGCCTTCTTCCCGCTAGTCGGGTTTTTGCCCCTTGTGGGCCTTTTGCCTCTTTGAGGGCCTTTGTTTTCATGGATTATAGCGCTGTTGTCAGTGGCGACACCACGAAACTCTCTTAGCCCTTGTGGCTATGTAAATTGGCTATTGTGCCACTTATTAATAGACTATCGTTTTCAGTGTAAAAAAAAAAAAAATCCATACTCACCTGATATCCGAAACAGCTATGAATGGCAACAGGGTAGTTATAGAGCGGGGAAGCCACCCCTTCCTGTTCCCCCCGCAGGTGCTCAAATAGAGTTCCATTTTAAATTATTTTTTTTTAATTTTAATATTTTTAATTATACAATAATAATGAAAATCAATTAAAAAATATTATAACATACAAATGTAACAACTAACAAATTATACATGTAACAACTAATAAATTATAAAGTCAAAATCAAGCATGCAAATGAAATATAATAAAAAGTTTTAAAACATTGTAACATAAAAATGTCAAATATAATTTGGATTAAAATAACAAATCAAAATCTTGTACAATAATGAAATATTTTTGTATTTCTTTAATTGTAATTTTGTTTAATTCAATTATAGGAATAACATGAAGGTTCCTTTACTTCTTTATTATTATTATTTTTAGTCATAATAAAAATTAAAAGGGTAAATTACATTTAATACCCCTGTGGTTAGTGTAAATTACCAATAAAACCTCGAAATTTGGTAAAACTACCAATACCCCCTTAAGGGGGCTAAATGTTATGAATTTAATTGATTAAAAGGGCTAAATATTATAAATTTATCAAATTTAAGAAAGTATTGGTAATTTCTCATATCTCGGAATTTGATTAGTAATTTTTACAAATTACAAAGGTAGTATATATAATTTACCCAAATTAAAATAATAGGATACTCTATATATATATATCATTTATACCAATATAGATATATAATTAACACTAATTTATAAATATAAATACTTAATAATACACTAGTAATACTAATAATATGTTATAATAAAAAAGATAAAAAATTAATATATAATAATTCATAACTAATAAAAAAATAATAATAAATTAATAGTAAATATTAACTAATACTAAAGTATAATATTTAAAAATTTAATTAATATAATTTTATTATAAACATAATGTACTAATAATTAATAAATTAAAATGAAGAGGGGGTTGAAAATCTCCCCCGCCCCAAAATGGGGCGCCGTTGCCCAGTTGGGGCCTCCCCTATCCGCTGCTTTTACTCTTTTACAACTTAGCAGTTTTGGTATGATCACAGTATTAATTGCATGAATATAACACCGCCTCCAGGGCAACTCTCCCCTCCACTATCCCCAGATTTGTGAGAAGCTCTTTGATTTTAACCGATGCTGCAACATTTACTAGAAAGTTAAAGATCCACAGGGTTGCGAATTTCCTTATGGTCCCTTTCACAATTTATGCTATCTCCCCTGGAAGTGACCATGCGGGCACCCCTCCCTGCAAAATGTCTGATTTAAGGCAAAGTTATTAATGCTCTGTTACCAACGAATCTAAGCATCATAGCAGGCCAACAAGACCTCAAATCAGGCTTTATTCACTCAAAAACGGCTCAAACACTCACTCTGTGACCCCAGTAATACAGGAACTAATTAACAGGATGAACTCTAAATAATGGAGCTATACTTTCATCTATAGCTCAACTAGAATTCAGACAAAAAGACCTGCCTCTTTGGGATGAACTATGATGCTCTATGAAGCTAACGTTTCATGATTCATGGTCAAGTTTGATATGAATCCCTGTTCCGGGATACATTTATGTGGTGATCAGTACAAACAATATTGGTTGTTGTATTCCCTTTTGGGGGATAAAAAAGATTGCTGACAGCTGAACAGGTCGTTGACAAAAGGCAGATTTTCAGGTGGACTAAAAATGTTGTTTTACTTCACTACCTGTCTAAGGGTGGGCTTTGGTCCTAAATATTGTATTGTTATGGCGGCAGAGTGGACTAGAATCAAGACGATACGATAGCCGACCTGTTTAATTAAATCGATTAACATTTGTAGCCTTTTATTGTTGCCTCTACCATGACCACGGGAGTTACCTCTTTCACGTCCATGACCTTTGAAATTCTGGCCACAACCACCAGAAGTAGCACTGTTGGACGAATCTTCACTGCTTTTCTCCTTAGCAGTTTGAATTTTCAAAACTTGCAACACCTTCTCTACAAGCTCTTTTTCATGAGATTCATCCAATTTGCCATTAATACGTTATTCATGCAACAGCAATGACCTTTGTAATCAGCGGATAAGGTTGACATATCTTTTGTTTCTTGCATCACGGCAACAACATGAACAAACTTTAATGGCAAAGTATTTAAGACATTTTCTACAATGAATTGATCAGTAAGATCATACTAATTCAACTGCATCTCGTTCTTCATATCATTCAAACGAGAAAAATAAGACTCAATAGTCTTGTTCTTTTCCATGCTGCACAACTCGAACTTTCATTTCAACGTTAACAAATTACTTTGTTGGATTTTGTCAACGCTTTGATACATTTTGGTCAAAATATCCTACGTATAAAATCACATGTAGGATGTAAAAATCCTACGTATAAAATCACGCAACGGAAAACAACAAAAACAATTTATTTGGAGACAAACAATATAGTAGGAAAAAAACCTACACTTCAAAATACAAACGGTAGGAAGAAACTCCTACTTCTCACAATTCTATTTTCTTAGAGTATCTCTATTTCTTGTTTTCCTGAGTCTCACACAAAAACTAATAACCATCCTTTATATAGGTCCTGTATTTAATCGAAAACAATTAGGATTTGATAATCAAATCCTATTCAAAATCTACTTTCCTATAACAATTCAAATCTAATTCAACATAGAATTAGTAAATCCTAATCTAACTCTAATTTAGTAAATGAGCTTGGTTTAATACACCAACAATGCCTTCCTTAAACCAAGCTTGTTATGAAAGAAGCTCCAACTCTATCTCGAATATGAATTTCTTTTGAAACCTCCTTTGCCGTATAAGCCACGTATAACATTAACTTTTTGATCTTCATCTTCATTATCACCTTCTCGTGAATATTTCCCTAAATGATTTTCCCAACATAAGCCCTCATACAATCCTTGCACGTAAAGTGGCCGCATTGAAACAGCCCTTTTATTTTTCCTGTAGGTTGATCATCACCACAAATCAAAATAATCAGGAACAATCTACTATTTGTCATGTTCACCTTTGTAATCAAACCCAATCTATCATTAGTGAGGGTGCAAATGCGTTTTCGAAAATGCAAATCATAATTCTTCTTATTGCTCTACTGAACCAATTATCTCTTCTTCATCTTGTACAAAATCAACATGGTAATTTTCACAATCAATCTCTTCAAAATTTTGACTTTGAACATTTGACTCCAAATTGGGACCATCTTTTTCCTCAATTATTGTAGTATCTTGAGGTTTTGATATTTGTTTCACTGACTTGTTTTCTAGTATAAGCTTCCCATTAACTCTTTTTTCATGAAGAATTAATGAACTTTATAATTCTTCAATGCTCAAAGTTGATAAATCTTTAGTCTCTAATATAAGTGCAACAACATAATCAAACTTCATAGATAACGAATAAAGAACTTTTTCCACCAAAAATTTATCATCAAGAATATACCCATTAAATTCCATCTCATTCTTGATATCCAACAAGCGGGAAAAATAGTTCTCAATCGTTTCAAATTTCTCCATAGCACACAATTCAAATTTTCTTTTCAATAATAATACGTTGTTTTTTCTCACTTGATCTATGCCAATATAAGCTCTTTCTAAAATATCCCATGCTTGTTTGGCTGTTTTAGCAGTACAAATTTTATGAAAGATTGACATATCAATTGCTGATGAATTTGAGATAAGGTCAAATATACCTTTCTTTGGCATTATTTGGTACCTCCTTTTGAATGAAGGGTAGCAAATCGTATGCTCGAAGATGTGTTTCCATTTGAATCCTCCAAAATTTATAATTTTGCTTTCCCGTGAGTTTTAGAATAACACATTTTATGTTCCAATCATCCATGGCTAACAAACAATTTTTAACCTCCCTTACTAGAAAAAAGAAACTAACAATTTACGTTGTTGGCTCTGATACCACGTGTAGGATGTAAAAATGCTACGTATAAAATCACGCAGTGGAAAACAACAAAAACAATTTATTTGAAGACAAACAATATGGTAGGAAAAAAACCTACACTTCAAAATACAAACAGTAGGAAGAAACTCCTACTTCTCACAATTCTATTTTCTTGGATTCTCTCTTTTTCTTGTTTTCCTGAGTCTCACACAGAAACTAATAACCATGGGTCCTTTATATAGATCTCATATTTAATCTAAAACAGTTAGGATTTGATAATCAAATTCTATTCAAAATCTACTTTCCTATAACAATTCAAATCTAATTCAACATAGAATTAGTAAATCCTAATCTAACTCTAATTTAGTAAATGAGCTTGGTTTAATACACCAACATTTATGGCTCATACAATGAAACGAGGGTTGGAAAGAAAAAACGGAAAAAAGAAGTAGAACCCCGGGATGCTTGATGCAGAGATCATGCCGACTTTCAGCCATATTAAAAGTTTGGACGCCCCAAAACATCCCTTTCTAAAACTTTAGTTTTTGTCTTGACTTGTTCTTATTTTACTCTAATGGCTTCCTGTACAGACATTTCTGTACTGGTGTTCACACTTCACCCTTCACCCTTCACAGTGCTGAAATTGGCCTTATGTTGGTGTTTAATTAATCAAAACCAAGACCATGGGATTTTTTTAGGACGTTCAAAGTATTGAGAAGAAAAGCAATATCCATGCACATCATGCTTCTAGAGCAGCAGCCCCCTGTTTATTCAATATGGATGTAAATGTATTCGAAATTTGACAGATTTACTTTGCCATTTGCCACAGTAAATTGCTCCTGCACAACAAAACAACAAATTATATGCGTACTATCCATATTTATCTTGCCATGTTGATGTATTCTTAAGTATTCTTCTTATTCAAACATGTATACTCTCATGTTTTAGGCATGGAATGGGTGAAATAAATCCAAAAAAAAAAAAAAAATTCAACAAGAAAATCTTCATCTTCCACAACCATAATGAAATGGGATAAATTGTGATGGTATTATGTAAACATGTAATTATTTCGTATATATTCACCATGAAACTTTGAAATAATTACAAACCATTCGTATGGCGTCAAGTTTATAAAGAATTATTTGGAACGACTCTGAGGTAGACATTGCAGCATATATTTGTTCTTAGGCAACCAAGGCCATCATATGATGGGGTCAATGTATAATATCAAAGAAAACTTTGTCCATTTCTCCGCACTGATTATAAAACCAATTCCCCTCCCAGAGAAAGAATTGCCATGAACCATGGAAAACTCTCAAACACTTGCCACTGACAGTTTTTCATACAGTTGGTTGATAAACAATAAACCTTCTTTCGATGGCCTTCTTGAATCTCTCCAGCCATCACTCGACATTTCCAGTGATACTGTGCCTATGGTTAATCACTTGAATAAAATCTTGAAAGATGATCAAGACTTTGATTTTAACGTTCATCCTGGTTCCAGGTCTTCTATTAGTCTTGTTCATGCTGATGAAATATTTTCTGATGGATGTATCAAGCCTGTGTTTGTTAACTGTGATCGACTAAAGTTGCAGGCTTCATCATCGGTTCCAGCTACGCCTATCTCTTCAGTATCTTCCAGAGCTACTGTGTCCGATGGTTCAGCTTATCAGATTCAGGGTCAAGATTATTCCCTCAACAAATGCAAAAAATCATCAAAAAAATTCTTGCTGAGATGTTTTGGACTCCTCGGGCCCATCTCTCTCGGGTTGGGATGCTCAAGAACAAGCATTAGAGTAGATGATTTGGATAGGAAAGTTTTGGAAGTTCGAAGCCGAAGCAATTCAGTGCAGGGAACTCCAGATAGAAGCAAATTGGACGCTTTGATGAAACAAACGAACAGAAAAGTTCTGGGAGTTTTGGAACTTGGAAATCGGAGCATTTCGGTGCAGGCATCTCCTGAAAGAAGCAATTGGGCTGCTTTGAAGAAAACAAGAAGCTCAGCTTGTGAGAGACTCATCAATTCACAACTGGCTTCTCCTACACGAAGTCCGACCCATTATAGTATCGATGAAAGCTCAATTCATGAAGCTATTCTTCACTGCAAAAGATCATTTGGTATGCATTAATCCTTAAAGCTTTTTTTTTATGAACTATATAATTTTAGACTGAGATAATGACATCTGATTATTTGACTTTCTTAACTGTGTTTCTGGTTGCAGCAAACTGATATATAGATGCTGCTTGTTGCATCATAGAAATGGAAAAGAACTGCAGGAGCAAATTAATGCCAGAGACTGGATTTACATGCATGGCTGAATTTATTGCTGAAAGATGTTCTTTTTCTATTTTCTCTTCTGCTGCCGCTCCTTTTCTTCAGGAATGTAAATCTGTGTTTCTGTTTTCAAAACAAACAATTAATATAAACTTGTAAATTTAATTTGAAATGAAAAGTTTTATTTCCCTTCTTCATCTCTCTTCTTTAGGGTGCCATTTGTAACTGAGAGAAGAGAATGAAAGAATCTTGGAAGAGATGGAAATAGCTAGATAGATACATACAGTGACAAATTAGACTCTGTTCTGCATGTTTCATTCTCAGTACAGTGATTTTATCAACTTGAATCTTCATATTAATTAGCTATCTACACTGAAAACCACCAAAAGGGCATCAAATATTCACAGTTGCTAATCAATAAATTGTGTGATATTCACTTTTATTTGCTGCATACACATATAAAATTCCTGCTTAATTGGGAAATGAAAAGGTTCAAAGGACACCCCTTTTTTTTTTCCTTTTCTTCTACTAGCATTTAAAAAAAATAAATTGTGACAGCTTTAAAAGAAAGGAAAAAAAATGCAAGATATTAATAAGTTGCAACATATAGTCCCATTCATTGAATTATCTGGAAATTTTAATAAGCCCATTGAAGAAAGGAACTCCTTTAAATTAGTATATCATCAGGAAACATAGTCCTAGCTAGGGAAGACCACGAAGTTTTGGCTTCTTTCTCTGTTTATATATTTCTTTTTAATGGTTAGAAAGGGATTTCAGGGGCCCTCACATGGTCTCTCGTTTTCCCTTTTTGTTGTTATCTGGGAATTGTTGTGCCATTATGTGGTGCTCCTCCACAGCAATGATGCCATGTCCACCAACGCTAGACGTTAGCACTGCATATATGATTATGATTTCTTCATTGTGGATTGAGGTTGTGATATTGTTACGCTAGCTAGCTTACGTTGTGCTGGACTCTGTCAAAAGGTCTGAGGTCATTAATTTGTGTTCTGAAACTTATGATGTTGATGCTGTCTTTGAGGAAGAGAAACTTGATTTCACCTCAAGATTTGGAACATCCAAAGCTGAACTTCAAGCAGCCACAGAACAAAAATAATGTCTTCTTGTTTGGTGTTTGGTATCAGGAAAGGAAATTTTAGCAGTAAGTTGAAGTGATGAGACAAGTTCGTTGATAAAACCATGCTCAAAAACCATTCTCAAAATTTGGGATTCTTATAGTTATGGCAAACTTAACCAAAATCATTAAAGCAAAGAGTAGCCAGCAATTTGGCATAATGAATTACAATCACAAAAGCATAATGTATATCCATTGTTTAAGGTGATTTTTCGTGTTGGTTAATGTGGGCAACAGACAACATAAAACCGTCTTTTCTTGATGCAATGAGTAATGCTGCAACGTTGTTGATCATTTAGCCATATTTCCAAGTTTTAGAAAGAAAACGAGAAAAACGACAGGGGTCCACGGAGGACAATTGCTTGTGCAAAAGCCATGAGTAAGGACATCACAGTTTTGTTCTCTTGCACTCTTTTTTTGGGTCATCTCTTGTGTCTATCCTATCATGAACAGGCACCATAAATAAGGGTTGAAGTATGTACACTTAGAATTTGTTCTCTTCTATATAAGAAATTAAGTGTAGGCTGAGGGGACCGACCGTCGAGACATCCTACTTTGTCTCCGCTAAATGTTAGTCCATCATTGTCCAAAAACAATTCGCCAATTGCTTCTCTAAAGCACAAACTGCCGACCCAACATGGAGGCCTTTTCAGCCCTTTCACACTCCAAAACCTCACTTATGCATGCAGCAATGGATGATTTCACAACCCTTCAAATACTAGCTAAACTCAAACAGGTCTTGGCCTGGAAAATTTCTTCCTTACAGCAGAACACACTTAGCAAAGTCTAGACTCCACAGTTGATATCATGTGAAAAGAAAGAAAGAATTTGACAGATTGCGCAGTTGATCTAGTGTGAAAAAGAAGAAAGAATTGGACGAGATGAATACACATCAAAGTGTTTGTCCTCACAGCGAGCAGTTAAAAATCCTTCTCCATTGAGGAGGGGGACCATAGACACTGTATGTGTTGGATGTTGGAATTGTCGGGCCAGAGGTTACTGTTTGTGCTATTTAGAGGGGGAAAAGGCTAAAGTTTTTGATTTGTTTCCAAAACTGCATATGGGGTGTTGGTGTTAGGTTCATTGGATTTTCAGTTATATCTTTTTCGAACATCCCACAAATAAAAGGGAAAGGAAAAGTGAAAGTGCACAAAATTTTATTTCCTTGAGGGCCATATACGATACAATGCCTGGCCTCTGCTATTCATGATTTTTCAACATCAATATCAATCCATCGCCTTCGATATTCCCTTAAGATCAGTGGATGTTACGATTTTCACCTCTTCGGGCATGAGCTTCCATAACTAAACACACATGTAATTATATTACCATAAAAAACAGACATTATATTTGCATTGGTGGGATGACTGGTTTATATAATTATCACGTCAGTCACTATACAAAATCGTTATGATTTATCACTATTTTTATCATTACTTTAAAATTTATTATACTTATTTTTCTTATTGTTGGTTGATTTTGTACATTATTTCATATAGAGATACGAAACATTTAATTCATACAAGTAAACATTTAAGCCTTTTATTTGATAATTTTCATTCATTTCATCTTTATATGAGTTTGCAAGCTTTAAAAAAAAAGGAAAAAGGAATTTTGGGCTATCAAACCAGATTTCGGGTGGGTGACCCCAAAAAAAAAAAAAAAAAAGTAAAATCTTAAAATGGGTTGGGCAAATTGCTGGTGGATGAGATCCTAGGCCTGCAAATGGAAAAAAATCCAAAACCAAACAGGCCCATTCATCTAACCAAGGGCCACAGCCTTATGGCCCAAGAAGAATTGGGGGATTCTCTCAGAAATTTACAATTTCGTAGAATTTTCCATTTTCCCTCTAAATTCGTCTGCGAAGTGCAGAAATTTCCTTTCATCATTTATTCGTTTTCGAACTATGTCATCGTGATTACATTTGCACCGATTTAATTATGAATCCATTAATTCCCGGTCCGTTTACCCCTACGGCGCCTCGACCTTGGGCTCCGGTGGTGCCACCGTTCCCGCCTCCGTCTAGTGCATTTTGGAATAGCAGCAACGTCCGTGATTGCCTCAACAATTTGCACGACACTTTTAACCTCGCAAAAGCACTGTAAGTGACTGGATTGATGCAGAAATTTCTACCGTCTCATTAAGTAACCTAAGCATTTTTACTTCTTTTTTTTTTGTTGATTTAATTGCTGAGCAGGGAAAAGGAGTTGGAGATGTTAATTATGGTGAAAAATGAAAAAGAGTCTGTGGAGAGTGAGAGTTCAGTTGATAGGTTTAAGGGATTGATGGCGGAGAATAAGTTTGTTGTGGAATCTCATGAATTACTGGCGCTGGAAGCTGCGAATGCTTTGGTATCGAAATTGAGAGTTCAGCTCGAACCAT
This sequence comes from Gynochthodes officinalis, assembly GCA_020080225.1. Taxonomy (NCBI): domain Eukaryota; kingdom Viridiplantae; phylum Streptophyta; class Magnoliopsida; order Gentianales; family Rubiaceae; genus Gynochthodes; species Gynochthodes officinalis. The sequence continues at coordinate 29,593,257 of CM034616.1, forward strand.
TTAGAGTTGCTGCTGATGAGAAATTTCCATGGGAGGAAAAATCTGCGGTGGTGAAATTGGGGAATAAGATACAGAAGTACAAGAGAAACAAACTTTGGAGGAAAAGAAAGAGGAAACAGATTGCAGAGAAGCTCGCAAAGGTGTTTATATTTTTATTATGCTTCAAAATGTCCTTTTTTCAATGAGGAATGGTTGTTATTTGGGCTACAGTCTATGTTATGATTTTGTCTGCTTTGGTTTCTTCTTGATCAAATCAGGAGCGAGAGCAATTTGACCGAATTGACAAAGAAGCTGATGAGTGGAGGACTAAAGAGATTGCCAAGGAAATTGCCAAAGGCAAGGTAATGATCATCACATTCTTTCTTGTATTTTTGATTGTCATCACAATGCTTGGTTTTCCAAATGATCAGTTGCCTCTGTACCTTTTCGTATTTTGATCAAGATTAGTATGGTTGCAGATTGCCATAAGTACTGGAATGTTTGGTTTTACAATTAAGAAATTTCAAATGTCTTGAATTTCACACTAGTTGAATTATCTACACACATATCCCTTGGAATTTTTAATGAAGTTGGAACTCATTTTCATATTCCTTGGAATTTTTAATGCAGTTGGAACTCAAAATATTTTCTGGGGCTAATGGTTTGATATTTATTTGCAGGTAGAAAAGATGAAGCAAATAGCAAAGCTTAAGGCCAAAGAGGAGAAGAGAATGTTAGAATCTGATGTAAGCATTAGTACTTTTGCTCTTTTGCATCTATTCCAAATTACATAAATTGCAAAATTATTAATGAACTGTCTTCTGGCTCTTATAAATCTCAGATTCGAACCTCTGTTCATTTTTAATACCAATACTTACGTATTCTTTTTTACTCAAAAACAGTTCATCCCTATTGTTGATTTTGTCAACATCTGAGTCTATATTGCAAATCTCTGGGGATAATTTATTCACACTGTAAAAAAAATTGATTAGATCTTGAGATCGTTTTTAGTGATCATTACTTCCATATTTCCAATCAGAGTAAAGGATTGCTGCAATTGTTTTGAGAATTGTGTTTTATACTAGGAGATATTGACTGTTTAATTTCTTCATTCTGCAATGCCATGAACAATATTGTTTTTCTCTTCTTGCTTGGTTAAACAAGCCTCTCTTGCATATTAATTTGTCTTTTTAGTGTGAGAACTCTCTCTAAGAATTTTGGGCATACCATGTTTTGCACCAGAATATACTTTCTACATTAAGTTATTGATGATCCACAAATACTAGAAGCACAATATATTCAGCTCTAACACTTTGGTCAAAGAATGGTGAAAGGAAATAATAAATTCTTTGTAGTTTAGTAAAATCTGCATCCGCTATTATTCTGTAGACAGGAAGTTTGATTGCATGTTTATAGAAAATTTTCTGCCTTTGATATTGTTTCTCTTGTTATCCATCCCCGTGTCCTGAGTCTGTAATGCTCATTTGCGTTAACTTGCAGCTTGAAGTGATGTTGATTGTGGAAAAGCTGCAAGAACTACGATCACTCAGGATTGAAAAATTGAAAAAACAAGGTGATTTTTTCATCATATTTGTCCCTTTGCTTACCTTTTTTTTTAATTATTTTTTTATTTTTTCAATCATATGGGAAGTATTATAGTTTTAACATTTTTATTTATTTCTTTATCTATTTATATATCTATTTATTTTATTATATCTTCTTTATTTTATGAATTTATGTCTTTTTGGTTCATCGACCGCCGACCCCAACTAGTTTGGGATAAAGGTGATGATGATGATGATGATGAATCATATGGGAAGCAGAGTTAATTGATGAACTCATTATTTTTGTATTTGCTTTTCCTTCAACAAGTTTTGTCCTTCATGGTAGCATGTTTGTTTGATTCATCTTTTGTAGTATAATCTGCATATTTCAATATATTTGTACTTTATTGCAAATGTACGTAATACATCATTATTTGAACTTGAATTAGATTTTCTCTGACACTGTTTAGTGATAAATGTGTTGTTCATTAGGCAAAAATTGGTAAATGGTTGCTCCTGTTTTACATAGTGTCGATGGCAGGGAAAGAGGGAACCCAAAGTTATTTCAATATGAGACAGATTATGAAGTAAATAATTAACTTGATTGTCTTATGAAGTAAAAAAATTAACTTGATTGATTTACCTTCACTCTTACTCAAAAATGCCTGATTTTAATTTCAACTTGATTATGCGGCTGGCAGAAGTAAATTTTGCCTCTTTTAAAAGGTTTTGAACCATGGATAAATTTGGTATGGTGACATGTATGGAACAATGTGACACAATCATGTACCATAATGGGGAACTCAAGGTTTATATTATCCACTGTGATGTGAAGCATAAGAGTCTGTGCTCTAAGTATTGTGGATAATATGTTCCGACATGAGAAAATTCTATGTTGTTTCTGTTCAGGTCATTTTCTTCCTGAAGAGGATGATAAGTTTCTTGAAAGAGTTAGAGCTGCTGTTGAGGAAGAGGAACGCCAAGCGATGGCTGCAGCCGATACCGATGCTGCTAAGGATGCCATTGCAACTGCTGAGGAATGGAGAATTTCCAGCCTAAGTGATGGGCCTGACTTTGGACAATTCCCCAAGAACAAAACATCAGAGTCAGTAAGAAATGAAGATAAAAAGGGTTCAACTTCAGCCGGTGACAATGACTCCAGACAAGAAGGAACAGCAGGAAAGAGTTATAGCAGAGAATATGATTACATGGCAAACTTGCCAATGGAATTTTATCACTATTATTACGGTGGCCAAACTGATATGGGCACGCTCATTGAAGTAACTTCTATTTCCCTTTTCCTTATTCTTGATATTTTAGGGCTATCAAATAGTCAAATATATCAATGGATAGGCAATGGCCTTTAATCAGTCCTCTGGGCACTAGTTGGGTTGCAAAATACGTTTAGAGGGAGTCCAGAATGTATTTGAGCGTAAGATTCTCCTTGAAAAGATTTCTTTTCCTTGTGTATGTGTTATCATAGAAAGAATTAACTTCCCTGGTATACCCTTTTTCAGTTTTCTAATGTTAATCATCTCTGAAATACTCTTATGTAAGAAGCCACCAATTCTATATGATAAGTGCAAGATTGTGAGGATTTATCCCATCATCTGCTGACTTTCTTTCTTCTATGCAGGTTCGAAGAACATGGGATGCATACATAAGACCTGGTGGAAGGTTAGTTCCATTTGATTGAATGCAACTTTAAATAGTTCTCTCTTCTTAGTCTTGTCTTTTGTCACACCTCCCTCCCTCTCTCCCACTCGGTTTCAAAACCCCCTCCCTAGCCATGCTTCAGTAACGTTGGCGCAACCAATGATTTTGAACCCAACAAACCAGACTTTGCCCTTCAATTAGCTACCTAGCCTACTTATATTTGGTTTGGTACAACCAGGACAATGGGGATAATTTGGCATGGGGTTGGCTTGGCAAAGGGTTTACAAATGGATTTCTTGTTATCTTTGGTGCTATGAATCCCTGGTATATGTTCTTTTATGCTTCTCTTATTGAAGTCGAATCTTCACAACTCGAAAGAGTGGTATTATCTTTGTGTCTCTATCTCTAAGTGATCTCATCTTTACCACACATCTTGTGGAACTTTAATGCAGCCGGATTCCAGGGCACTGGGTTCAGCCACCGCCTCCGTCAGATGAGACATGGGCATCCTATTTGGTGAAACCCAAATGACTTGTTTACGAGCCGGAACACTGTTTTCACCAAAATTGCTAGTGTCAGCTGCAGGGCAGTTTCCTGGTGTTGAAGCATCTAAAAAACTCAGGTTTGGGTAACATTTTTCTTGACGTAAAGAGTTTAGGGAAGCAAATTTCATGTTCCGGGGGTTTGTAAATCAGCACTAGGCAACTGAAAGTCTTGCGGCAGCTATAACACAGAAGTCTTGAGAGTTTAGGAGGTCCAAGCAGAAGCTCCGTGGCAGATAAGGTGGTTGCAAAGATGCAGCAAGCTATATCATTGGGGGAACATTTTTAAGATCAGTTGATTAATGAAACACCTGCTGTTATCGGGTTTCTGAATTCCTCTATGGTTAATCTGAATCCAGGCCTTGGATTGCATGGCATCTTCAAAGGTGACCTTAAAGTCTTAAACTCAACTTCAAGAATGGCAAGTGGTAATTGACCCGTGGATCAATCAGCTAGGAATCATACTTAGACTCCAAACTTTGGTCCGTAAGTTGTAAGGGTTTTGATTTGTGTTTGGCAATGTTCAGTTCAGTTCCAGCACTATTCAAAGATGGAATAGCTGTTCATGTTCAAACTTTTTATTTGCTCAATATGTTATTCAATGGCAGCGTAATACTCATTCTTTTATACCCAAATTCTTTTAGGAATTGGCCCGGAGCAATTTAGGGTGAAAGAAACACCAAAAAAATATGTAGCCGAGGGTTCTAGATGCACCAAAACAAGGAACAATTTGGGGCATCCTACGATTCGGCCTGAGAGTTAAATCTGCGAAGGCATTGATTTCGAAGTGTTAGAGGGGCCTCAATTAGCAGAGTCCTTTGCCCCTCCGCTGGGACCTTCGCATGCCATTAACCAAAATTTGGCTAACTATACAAGAGTATAAACATTTACCCCCTAAAATGTTCGAATGTAAATCCATTGACATAAAACCGAATCGAGATTTGATCTGAACCGGTAGTTAGCATTCGAAACTGCTATCAGAAGGCAAACTTGGCCGATGAATGCATTGATTTTAATTGCATCTCGTCCATAGGACCTTCGTCGACAAACTTAGCAATTTCAAAACAAAAAAAAAAAACCCAAAGAGCGAGAGAGTGCTCAGCGAATACGAACCAATAGAAAAAGGGTTCACGTTGCGAGACGCAACAACGCCCCGCAAATAACTTATTTTGCTATGTTTTCTTTCTTCATCGCTACTCTCAAAAGGAATCAATCAAAAGAAGATAGAGATGGAGATGGGAGGTATACAGAAGGGAATAGAATTAGCCGGAGATGCAGCAGCTGCTACGGCGCTGTTTTTGATGTTGAACCCTACGTGCTGACCCTCTCGCCTCGCCTTCTTCCGTCGGCTGAGTTGCAATGGAGGATTGAACAAGGTCCGTAGCTCACTAGCTCGTCTTCTGCGGATATTTAACGGCCGATGTATTAAATGGGCCTTAACCGTGGACTTCTCTTTTCATGTGGAGTACGTAGGGCTTTAGGTTTTGTCTACTTTATTTACAAGGATTCGGCCCGAAATTGTTTCACTTCCTCGTTTTCATTCATTGCTAAGTTGGGCTTGAATAAGTTTTTTTGAATATGATATAAATTTTTTAATTATAAAGTTTAATTATTTTTAATTTTTTAATGCCGTAGAAGTGTCAAATTCTTTTTCCATTAAAACAATTTTGTTAAACACAAGGAAGAATTGAAATTTGGCAAAGCACTAGATCTGTCTATTTTTACTCATAAAATTGCGATATTTACAAAAATTGATCAAACTCGATATAAAATTTTATATTATATAATTTATAATATAACTAATGTTTTTAATCCAAATTTAAATAATATCGAACAACCAATCTAATCCTGGTTATGCTGATTAGATTTTGGATTCCAAACTGGAAAACAAGGATCATGTAATTGGCCCGGCCCAACTATTGGAACACAACATCCCGCCAATCCTTTATTACATCAACACTACAATTTTCGTCTTAATAAAAAATAATAATAATAATTTATTCCTATGATTTATATCCCTTTCCTCCCGAAAATGTGTTTAATTTAATTCTTTTTTAAAAAAGAAATAGTTTATTTTTATGTTAATTTTTATATTGCTTTTATTAGTAATAATAATGTAAAATTTAAATTAAAAATTAAATTAAAAATGAAAACGAAGAGAACACATATTTTAATAATTAAATTTACATTTTGATCTTAAAATTATTCATATTACACAATTTTATCCATTACCACGGTTAAAAAAATATACGATTTCCGTATTAGTCAAAAAGAAAAAAAAATGTATATATAGATATTTTTTTGGAGATCCGTAGTAGGATTTGGATTAATCTTAGCTTCCCTCTCGCCCAAATCTGAAATTGGGATACAAATAATAGAAACAGCAAAATCCTCTGCCATTCCTCCCAATTCTAAACGTTAGTCGAAGCTTAAGTGGAAAAAGTATACTCGTAATTGTTTGTATTGATTTTGTGATGTGGAATTCGATTGCTAATTTCAAGGAAAATCTCAACAAAATAGCTCTTGATGTCCACCACGACGATGATGAGGAGCTCTCCGCATATTCTTCACCCGATCGGGACGATAATTCATTGTTCGATCGGCGAATTTCTCACAATTTTGCTCATTCGATGTCACCGACACATTCTCCCATCGCCAATGGCTTCGATTCCCCCTACAATTCTCAGGTACTCATCTTTCCGTTATGTGTGAGATTTTTTTTATTTTTTATTTTTTTTTCGTCGGTTGATTTCGAATCTAGAGTTTCCTCGTTCAAAATCGAAAAGGGTAGAGATTTTAGGGTTTTAACGTTATGCGAGTAGTTTGATTTCCTTGTTTAGTTAGGTTAAAGATCAACTCGATGCTTGATTAAGTAAATGAATTGGAACTTCTGTCGATAGGTGGGAGAGAGAGTGAATTGTTGCTACAATGCTGGTTGCGTTTGTGTGGTTTTTTTAGATCAATGTCTGCAAGAGTGAGAGCATCTTCTATTGCTTAATTTCAGATTGGCTGTTGCTTAGTATCAGAGATGGAATTGATGTCGGTTGGTTGGTTCATTGTTCTTCTTTTAAGTCGTGGGACAATGCCATTAGGTGAAATCTAGGAGCGACCAGCTCCATAAATGGTGGATGGTCTTTTAAAAGTGCGCATCATATACACCAGAATCATACTCCAGTATAGTAGACAGGGGTGGAGGGACAGAGGCAGGTGCAGTGGCAGCTTGATTGTGTCTTTGTCTAAATCTGATTTAACTGGGCCTTTTACGGGTCAAAGATTCCTGTTTACTCTTGAATACTGAATAATGTTGTGTTTTGCAAGAAAAGCAATTTGAAAACACCTGGAGATTATGGTATTGGATAACATCAGGTCTTGCTTTAGGTTATTTACCATTGGTTGTTATATGGATCAAAATATTCAATTGCATGTTAATAAAATCCAGTTCATTATGCCTATCTCTTGTTTAACTTATTTTGATAGTGGACAACGAGTTATGAAGCTTATTTTCTATGTTGTTCATGCTATCATTTAGGAGTTCTTTGTATGTTCACTTGTGATGGTTAGTGGTCTGACACATTTCTTAATCCGTGCAATTGAGAGGTTTATTGACATTAAGCCAATATTGCAGATTGAGCAATATAAAGCAGACATCAAGCGGCTTCAGGAATCTGAGGCGGAAATAAAAGCATTGTCTGTTAATTATGCAGCTTTGCTGAAGGAGAAAGAGGTGATTCTTCTTGTTCCACCCTTCTTTACTTTTTAATTTCTATTACCATCACTCAATCAACCTTTCCTTCGGCCTTTCCCCAACCCCCAACAACTTCCCCAGACAGGGTTAACTTTGAACAAAATTCTGATTTGGTCCATGTTGAAGGGATTTGTAATTTTGATCTTGTCTTCTGTCATGTTCAGTGGAATCTATTTGTACATTAAAGGCAAATGTGTGTAAAAGAGTTCAGCCTTCTTCGAGGTTGTCGTTTGGGTATCTGGTTAATTTGGATTGGCAGGTTTATATAGCTGTGCAACAAATTAAATTTTCAACTGTTTTCACTTCCATTCACGTGCATTCTTTTGCTCTTTAGTTACTTTTTTTTGCTCTTTTCTAGCAAATTGAGTAAGTGAGATATTTCATTCTTTTTTTCAGAAGTTGTAATTCCTTAGTCAAGCTATTTTTAAGTTCATGATTCTTGGGTCTCAATTTAGTGCAGTTCATCGAAAGTTACTTCCTACATGAACTAGATTGTGCCTCTTTTTTGGAGTTAATTGCCTTTTTTGTCATGAGTTAGTATAAATATTCCACAATTGATGTCACATGATCTACTGGAGGATAAGTGCTAGTTTTCCTATGGTTGATATGTAAAGAGCATTGCACTTGGTGTGCCAAAAACATTAAGATTAAATACTAAGCTTTAGCTCAGTTTTTGGTGATGTTTAACCAGAAACCAACCTTTTCTACTTTTGGCATTGAAATGTTTACTCTTAACTGATTGTCACTGAAACATTGCTGGACAAGACTGATGTGCAGTTGTGGATGCACGAATCCAATTTGGTCTGTCAGATTTGGGTAAAAAATTGGTCTATTTGAGACTTCTTCTTGTTTAGCATTAGCACTAAATGACATTTGGTGGCAAACGCTTTGAAGAGCTAATTTGCAAAATATCCTCAGGCATAGATGCATTACAGTGCCTGTATTCGTTTATTCTAGCACTTGCTTCTTTGTTTTGCCTTTTATATTATCTATTTTTCTGATGCACACAACCTTGAATAGCTGTTATTTCTGGGATACTGAGAAGAATTTTCCAAACTTACTTATGTTTTTTGTACACTTTATTGCCTCAGACATGGAGTGCTAATCTTGAAGCCTGGAATTGTAATGTTATAGACCTAGTATTTAAGTGTTAACGGTTTCTTTTTACAGAATCAAGTGTCAAGGTTGCACGAAGAAAATGGAAAGCTGAAGCAAAATCTTCATGTAATGAATGATGCTCTAAGTGCATCTAGAAGCACCAAGGTAATCTATTCTATAGGCAAATTGCTATGGTGAATAAGTAGTTGAATATATTTCTAAAATGTTCAAAACTAATATTTTCATCCTTCTATCTTGTCTTTTTTTTTTTGTTTTGTTTTTGAAATTACTTGTCGTGGATTGAATGAACTACAATTCTTTGTTTCTGATTAAGACACAAATTATATTATTTTACTTGATCTATTGTTGAATGTGGTTGTTGCTTGGGTAAAATATGCAAAAGATCTAATTCCTTCTTTTAGAGGTAATATTCAAACTCTGTAAAAATTTTTATATCTAATTAGTTAATATCCAAGATGTTTTACTTGGGTTGTCTAGTTTCCTCTCTCTCTCTCTCTCTGGTAATTAATTTATTATTTATTATTTTTTTGTTCATGCATTTGAAACAGTAAATGTCAGTGATTCCAGCCCTATAAACATGAAGTTTGTTTTAACTCTTTTTTTTTTTTTTTGGTGGTCACTTCTATGTGTCTTCTTGTTAAGTTGTTGCTTCTATATTTTTTTATATTATTGCAGTTAAAAGAGCAGTCTCTTTTTTGATATTATCGTAATTTTTATTTTCATTCTCTTCCTAAGTTTATGTGACAACTTGTTATATAATTAGTTTGTCAGCTTGAGAAATGTAAGTAGAAACTTTCTCTGCCCTTGGTGGTGACTGAGCTTGTCTATCAATTGTTTAGGGTAGTGATCAGTCACCTAGAAGCCTAAATAAAGGTTTGGTGAAAAATCGTTCAACTGGAAGCCCATCACAAAATGGTAGCATATCTAAGCAGGATATTCAAAGCAATGGAATTGGAGGCTCTGAAAAGGTAATAACCCTATCATATTATGCAAAAACACAAACCCTACCATATTGGAGGCTTTCAACATTTATGTTTTGCCTAATTTGCTATGTATAATACTGATTAAAGTTGTTGATATGGATTTATATTTTTAAACTGTATGAGTAATGAGCCAGCTTTTTTATTAGTTCATCTTCACCCACCTACCTGCCTGTACTTCGTTGAAGCACTTTTCCTTTCTGTCATAATTTTATCTTTTTGGCATTAAAATTTTTGTGTTTGCACTTCTTCCCTTCATTAGCTTTTTCTTTGTAATGAACGAGCTTGACAGCAGATGTCTATATTCTTCTAGGAGCTCAAAGATTTGCTTGAGGAGAAATCCAGAGCTTTGGCTGAATTTCAAACAACTCATGAATCAGAAGTAAAGCAATTGGGTGTAAAATTGAATAGAGAGCGTGACAAGTTGGCCAATATGAATCTAAAACTAGAAGGTACTATTAAAACATTTGAGAATTCATGTGTTTTTCCGCTTTCCTTGACATCTTGAGCATTTGATTTGATGTTTGTTTTTTGTTCTTAAGAGGAACAGAAATTGAATGCATCTTTTCAGCCGGAATTAAACTCATTAAGAGTACATAAGGATCAGGTGAGTTATAAATTATTGCCCTTCATTATTTCACCTTGATATGTGTATCCTTCATTTTGCATTTGTAATGCACCGGTACATTTATTATCCATAACATAAAACAATGTTTCTTCTTCTTCTCTCTCTCTCTCTCTCTCTCTCTCTCTGTATATATATATATATATAGATGTGGCTATGTCTGTATGACCAAAATTGTCACCCGAATTTGTCTGAAACTGGATGACAAATGGAAGCAAGAGCTCTACTCCAGCAACAAGCCCACCCCTCTATCTTAGAACTGTGTTCTTTTATTTATTTTTGTTGTGATATCTTTTACCTGAAAGCATATGTTTGGGTTTGTGTATGTGTGTGCATGTGTATATATATGTATATATGCATGTATATATGTAAATATTTTTCTTCCCCAGTATTTGATTTTGTTATATTCCCTCATTTCCTTTGCAGTTGTTGTCAGAGATGTCAAAAGTTCGTGATGAATTGAACCAAAAGACATCAGAAATTAGAAGATTACAAACGGAGTTGCAAACAAGAGACCATGATGAAACTGATGAGGCAGTGGAGAATTTGAAAAGAGCAATTTCAACCCTAGAGAAAGAAAATAGTACCCTTAAGGTTGTGATCTTTATATATTTATGTAATATCTACCAAGGATATTACTTTTCAGATAATTAATATCATTCTAAATCAAGATCATTATTCTTCTATGATTTCATACCTTATATTTTATGTATATGTATATTTCCCATTTAGAGGAAGAATGGTGAATTTGTGGCTGCTCTGGAAGCAACAAGGGATACTTCAGCAAACAAAAATCAGAATGAGGTGAGTTTCTTGTAACTCAAGTGGTTTGGATGTAGAAAAATTTCTTTTTATTTTGATCTTTTCATTTCTTTTCTTGGCTGGGCACTTTGTTAAGTTTAAGCTAAGGCAAATATAAATGTGAATAAGATACAGTCTTTAGGAGAAACACCTGGGAAGGAAGAAATGGAGCTATCTTTGCAAAAGCTGGAGAAAGAATTGAAGGAAGTACGCAGCGAGAGGGATAAAGCACTGCAAGAACTTAAGCGTCTTAAGCAGCATTTGCTCGAAAAGGTTTGTCGTTCAATGCAACCACAATCATTTTGTTTTTGTTGTTGTTGTTGCTGTTGCTGGTTTTTTTTTCCCCTCCTAACTTTAGATGGTGGAAAGTTCCATTTGCAGTGGTTACCATCTCTTTGGTATCTGATTAGCATAGTTTTTCTCTATGTTGGCACATCATTCTTTTAAGAATTGACTCAAAGACAGTGATGTGCATATGGTTTTAGTTATGAAGGTTTTGTTATATTTTCTGTTGGCTGCTGGAAATAGCTGCATCTATAGACACTATGTGGAGCTAACATTAACATCCACTGGCAAAAGTGATTGTATGACTCAAGTTTTTATCTTCAGGAATCTGAAGAGGCTGATAAGATGGATGAGGATAGCAAAGTTATTGAAGAACTACGAGCAAATAATGATTACCAGAAGTCTCAAATAATGCAGTTGGAAAGATTTTTAAAGCAGGCTCATACAAATCATGAAGAACTTAAATTGTTGAATGAAAATGAAATGAAGAAGTCTAAGGAAGTTATTGATGAGCTGAATAGGAAACTGGAAAGTTGTATGAGAATGATTGAGACCAAGAATGTTGAAGTTCTGAACCTGCAAACTGCTCTTGGCCAGTATTATGCCGAAATTGAGGCGAAGGTATATCATGTGCTTATTTACAGAAGCTCAGAAGATGAGAAATTCATACATGTGAAGGAAATTTGAAATAATGTCAGGCAGATGTAGAAGGATGTGTCCCACTTATTTGAGGTTTCATTGTTGGGTATCTCAAAGGTATCCTGTTTTGTTTTAATGTCTTCAGGAACGACTGGGAGAAGATTTAGCTGCCGCGAAAGAAGAATCAGCTAGACTCTCAGAGCTCTTAAAGGTCCTATTCCTTTGCCATTTCATTCCTTTAAAAGTTGTTTACTTCTAATGTTCACTCAATCAAAGCACTTCTCTGGCCTATCTCTACCTTAATGATTACTCATATTAGGAATATTATCATATAATCTTGTGATTCTACTCTGAGAGAATTATTTATGCTACTGCATATGTTAGAAAACAACTTGTATGTGTGCTTTAAATGGCCAGGTGTTTTTTTCCCCAACTAATAAAAGAACAAAAGAGCCAATAGATTATGGTGTAAAACCTGAAAAAATAAAAAGTTAAAAAAAAAAATCTCCATTTTTGTGGGCTATAGCCTTTGGTTTATGGTGAAATTTGAGATATCTAAAAATGAAATTTTATGTGCTTTAAATTGATGTCTTTTGTTCCCATTTTAATAAGAAAGAAAAGAATTTACTGATTATGGTGAAAAGCAAACAAAACAAAAGGTTCTAAAAAGCTTCACTTTGAGGCCTATAGCCGTTGGATTTAGAGTGGAAATTAAGATTTCTAAAAGCAACTTGTTTGTGCTTTAAATGGACCTTCTTTTGTTCCTAAATGAGAAAGACAATCTAATCAATTATGGTAAAATGGTTACGAAACAGAAAATTGAAAAAGCTTCAATTTTATGCACTAGTCTGTGTTTTTTTAAAATGAAAATTGATATATTGGGAAAAAAAATTCATTGTGCTTTAAATGATTTTGTTTCATTTTCCAACGTAAATTATTTCCTGTGCATTTTAAAAATTCAAGTTCTTCTATGAATCCAATTGGATTTTAGTCCCGTGTTGTTCTTTGAAAGTGACAAAATGAGATTCCGTCTGTTAAGTTTTCCATATTTATTTCATCAGGAGTCCTATCAACAAGCAGAAATGTTAAGGAGGGAAAAGGAAGAACTGGTTGCTAATCTGTCAAAAACTGATAGGACGCTTGCTGAAGGAAAGAATAGAGTAACTAAGCTTGAGGGAGACAATGAAAAATTACGTCGTGCCCTTGAGCAGAGCATGACAAGGCTGAATAGGATGTCAGTGGATTCTGACTTTCTGGTTGACAGGTTATATCCTTTGACCTGATTTGTTGTTATTTAGAATCTGAATATTTTATTTTGCTTGTGCTTGAGTTCTCTCTTGTGTATTAATGGGGAAATGCCAGGTAGGCATGTAATGTGTTGTGGAATGAGTATTTTGTATATTTGTGGTTTTTTTCCTATTGTCATTCCGAGAATAATAACTTCTGCAATATAGAAATTAGGATTTGTTTCTATTTCCATTTTCGAAATTAGGGAACTCCAAAGTTTGACAAGTTGAACTTTTGACAGGCGAATTGTGATCAAATTACTGGTTACTTACTTCCAGAGAAACCACAGCAAAGAGGTATAGTGCTATATATAAGATTGGCAATTCTGTATAGGGGCAGGTTGATATTTGATTGGTTAAAATTTGGGAAACTTACATTATTTGAGGGAAATATTGGAAACTACAGCTTTAATTCGTATTAATAGATTGGATTATTTGATAATTGCTGGTTGGATCAGGTCTCATGCTGCTTATGTGTCTTCAATCTATTAAATATAGTGTTAGTGTCTCATTTGAGATTTTATTACCAGAAATCTGAAGCAACTAATAGGCTTCTCCGTCATTAGTGTTTTTCAGAAGCAAAAGTTCCTAAAGGATTAATGGCCTTTCTTCATTACTTACAGGTTCTGGATCTTATGGTCCGCATGCTGGGATTTTCTGATGAAGACAAAAAGAGGATAGGCATTGCTCAGCAAGGAGGTAAAGGTGTTGTTCGGGGTGTCCTGGGACTCCCTGGCCGTCTAGTAGGTGGCATTTTGGGCAGTGCTGCCTCTGAAGCTTCATCAAATATGAAATCTGAGGACCAGGCACGTTTGCACCTTTTTGCCATGATTTTGTTTAGAATAATTACTATATGGATGTTTCTGATTTTGCATTGAGTCTTTGGTGAAGTTTGTTGTGTGTGTTTCATGCTTCATCATATGGTTTGAAGTCGCTGTTATGATGAGCAATTATGCGTTTTCACAACCACTCGCCCAAATAAATTTCATGATATCATCTAAATGATGCCCCATCTCGTGGAGAAGGCATTTTACCTGCTTTGCTTGTTAACATCATGTTGCTGTTTCCTTGTTTACCAAGGATCCCACTCCGTATTGCATTTTTTACAATCTGAAATTACCCTTTGGACTTGCTAAGTTAACATGGGGATATATTTCCAGAAATGTTTGTACTCAGAATTTACATTTGTCAGTGTTCTTAGTAAAACACTGATCCCAGATATCCATGAATGGTTGTCCTTTGTGGTCAAGTTCATATTTCTGTGTACCCTGATCAGCAGTGTTCTTAATACTAATGCTTCTAATTCTGAACCAACCATTGTCTCTTTCATGGATCAAGTTTTCTGTCTCTGATCCTCATTTCATTTCTTGGAGATGCAGTCTTTTGGAGACCTGTGGGTGGATTTTCTTCTCAAGGAGACTGAAGAGAGAGAGAAGAGAGAATCAGCTGCTGGTACATCTGAGGAAGATAAAAACAAAGTCCACCCAAGTACCTCAACGAATGCAACTTTATCAGACCACATACCTAGCATTGCAACAGCTACTTCCAGTATTGGTAGACCAAGTACTTTTTCACATCAAAACCGAAGCATGATTCCTAGTCATGGAACCATCCCGCAGCCAGAAACCACCGAGTCTGAGTTCTCAACAGTACCCCTTTCCGTAAATGAAAACAGTTCTCAAGCTTCAAGATTGCTTACAAGATACTCATAACTTGCTTTGCTGTAAGTAAAGAAAGGTATAGAAATTTGATTTGTCTCTTGCTATTTGTTCATTCAATTCTTTTGTCCTATCATCCATGTGAGAAGTGTTCGTCCTATTTGGTTTGATATGTAGGGCATCTCCAATTCTCAAATTCCGCAGCTATACATGTAAATGAACACTATGCCTTATTTAAGGAAAATTTTTCATACCAAAGTTGCGAACTGCTTTTGAATCGTCATATGCTTTTATTATTCTTATTATTTTTTAATCCGGCTCAACTGTCCTCTTTCGGCAAGATGGGTTGACCTTACGGTTTTATTTGCACATCACTACACAGTAACTGTATTGGTTTTGCCGAAAAATTAAATGTCACCAGCCATCTATTTACGAAGGTGTTCTGATGCCTTTTACCCCAAATGTATATTTTTCAACCAAATCTTGCACAAATCAACATTAGTATCCACGTGTCACTGGGTATTTTGAAAAAAAAGCAACCTTCATACAGAAACACGGGTAAAAAAATTTAACATCTGACGCTCAAAGATAACGTATGCACGCAACAAGTAACACCGGAATTCAGCCCGTAAGTTCAACAATAGGCCAACAAAAGACAAATTCATTTCCCGCACCCATAAATGGCTGGAATCAAGCAATGCTGCTAAAAGCCCATGCCAAAGATACCAAAAAGAACAGAAGCAATCAGCCCTCTGAATAAAAAAGCGCTGCAAATGGCTTGAGAATATTGATGCCATTCCCAAGATTCTACAAGGGTTATAAGGACGGTACTACCTCGTAACATATCCCACAACTATTCTGCTAAGCAACAGGGGGCTATACTAAAGAACTGTATCGATGAACATAAGACTGCAGGCTACCCATCAGATCAATTCTTTCGCAACAAATCACAAGCTACATACTGGAAAAACCAGCTAGCATGCGCCAGAAAGTAAGAAAACCAAACTACACAAACGTTCATAGCCTCGACAAGATATTGGGCAGATTCCAACACCTCTAAGCTCTCTTTTTGTCCTTCAAAGGTCCTCTTGGAATTTTGCTGAGAACTTTTGCATCAAGTACAGCGTATTGCTTTCTGATCTCAATCATTGCCTTCTCCGCAAAGAAATCAACCTTATCCTCGTACTTCTCATAGAGAACAGGTAACGTGTGCAGCAAAACAAATGCTGTTCATTGACATCAAATACATCACTTCAGTCAAGACTGTATAGAAACTCAATTCTGTAATGTGTAAAAAGAAAAGAAATAAAAGTAGTATCATGAACTTCATTGTGCTCACTTATATAGAACAGAGTTATGAAATTGCAGCAACTGCCAAGAATAGAGAAGAACCACAATCCAGAGATGACCTGCAAACAAAACACATTTACTAATTCTTCATTCATCATATATTGACATATAGTATACAAAATCTTAAGCTCCAAAAATACACACACACACCCCTTAACATTATAACGGAGTTTAGCACTAATTTCAAACCTTAAACACTATATACACTACATTTGGATTAAACATAACTCAGTAGGTGAAACTAAAATTGAGCATTTGAACCATTTACACATTTTTGTACATAGCACCCACAGTAAAATGTAAGCAACCATACACACAAAGACCCACAAGTTAATGTGCAACCATCCAGTACATGAGTAACAGAAAAGAGAAATAGCTTACAGCTAAAAACTTCTTCAAATCTCTACCAGAAGCAATTTCACGCAACACAGCAAGGGCTCGATTAATTTCAGACCTCAGGACAGCAGCTGTCTGAAGGAATGGCTCCTCTGGAAGGCGAACTTCTGGAATTCGTGGAGGAGACCTGCATTGAAACACAGCAAAAGTGAATCACTAAAAAGGTTAATTGCACTAGATAAAGCGCAACTATCATTTTAAGGTACAGAATCTCACTTGTTAATGAAAGTTGTAGCATTAGACCACAGGAACAATATCGCAAGCACAAGAATCAGAGAATGGCAGACAAGAGTAAGCAGGTGGTACTCAAGCAGTTCAAACAGAACCCACACTGCGGTCACTCCACCAAGAATTGCAGCAGAAATCTTCTTGTTTCTCCACAAGAACACATCAGCAGCTACAAGTATGCCAACCAATCAATTTACATACATAACAGATGTAGCAATCTATGACAAGATCTCAGGAATTTAAAGATTGCTACTCTCTCAACAAACATTTTAGGGAATTGTATTGTGATAGCCAAACATCCTACTTATACAATATCCGAATTTTCCAGAAGTGCAATAAATTGATAAATGTGCACATCTCCCGACGTAAAATAAAATGAAGCAACTTCTGAGGATATTAGATAATGAAGCAATCATAGATCAAACTAGAAAACAAATCTGCAGGCTCTTACACCCTAAAACCCTCAATTTCCCAAGTCCCCCTCCCCTACCTGAAAAACCGATAAAAGAAAAATGGGCGGTAAATCCACTCGATGCGTAATTTAAGCAATCTTCCTAAAACATTATATGCGGAAGGTTAAATCAGTATGTACCAGACTATTTATAAGTCCAGTCCACTGGATCTTTAAAAATTCAACAAAATTACAAAATGAACTCATAAACTGCTACATAAGTAGATTAAGTAACACAAACAGCAGGATTTGAAAAAAGTAACCGTACGTTTGCCTCCACCAAAGACCTGATGAACCGGCTTCTCCCTACCAAACAATCGGAAAATCTTATTCTTCACCGACGAAGGAGACGACGGAGACTTCACCGACGAAGGAGGCGACGGAGACTTCACCGAAGAAGGAGGCGACGGAGACTTCACCTTCGTCTTCTTCTCGGACTCCGAATCGGACGACGAAGAAGAATCATCACCTTCGCCGCGAATCTTCTCCGCTATCTTTTCCATCAAAGTCTCTTCTTTCTTGTCCAAATCCTCCCCGTGATCCGCCATTTTCAAATCCAGAAAATCCCCAAATTAAACTTTCAATTCCAAAACCAAAGCTTTTTTTAAAAAAGAAAAAAAAAACGATTTTCGAAAGCGAACGGAAAAGAGCTTTCGAGTTAAGTAAAGAACGCAGAGTGGGTGATGCCTTCAGGGATTATATGGATTGAGAGGTTCGGATCAGTCGGAGGCTGAGGTTCGGGGAGGTCCGTAATGGGGTTTAACGGCGTTAAGAGGTATTGACGGCGGACGCAATTTTCTGTATTTTTTGTGGAAAGTATTTTGAAATTTAAAATGGGCGGTGGTTTTTGGACAGAAATGTCCTCTAGTATGGGCTTTACGGTGAGTGGGGCACCGACCAGGGACGTATAGCGGACATGTGTCGGGCTGATGATAGGATTAGGACGCGTGCTTTATGGATTTGGGCGGTCCACATTCGTCTTTCTCATATCACAATGTGGGCTCCATGTTAGCACCTTGGTATATACAACATCTTTACTACCATTGGTTTTTCTTTTTTCTTTTTTTCCCTTTTGCTTTTGTCTCTTTTTTTTAAATATTAAAATGTCATTTCAAAATAAATTTTTATATTTTTAAAATAAAAAATATATATTTTAAAAATGCTATTTATATATACTCTTAATTTTTAATATGAACCAATTTAGTTTGTTTCGATAAATGAATTTCTATTTTTTTATAAGTTTTTATGAAGATTTAATAGATATTACTTTAGTAATATAAAAAAATATTTTAAAATAACCTAAAAACAGTGCTAGGTACTCAAACATTGGTTCAAAATATATTTTTTTCTATCTCCCTTACACTAAAAAGAAAGAACATTTTATGTTTTTGAACGATTAAGTATCTTTTAACTAATATACAAGCTTATAAATATTTTAAAATCAACAAACGATAGAATAAAAATGTTCAGCTGTTGCACATCTTAAACTAGCCAGATATGGAAGTAGAGGTTAATTGAAGAAACATGAATAAAACTTCTTGTATCGTACTTGAGAAGGGAAATGAATGAATTTTGTAGTAAAAAGGAATAATTGGGAGAGCTGATAAGTAAGAGAGTATGGTGTTCTTGCACTGGTAATATGCATGATTGACGGACTATTAATGTTAGCATCTTTAGATGGGATCTAGTTGCTTAAACTAATTTAATTTTCCCAACCAACTTCATCACCCCCAAAAAAAAAATTATAAAAAAATCACTATCCTCCATAGTCCATACTGAATGCAGGAACACAAAGTGGGTCCTGAAGTTTGGCATTTCCAATTTTCTTAAACACGATGCAGACGGATGATGATGGATAGCCCCAACTTTATCTAGATTTGTAAGAAAAATATTTATGGTAGGTTTGAAGTGTGAAATGTGATGTATTTGAGAAAAGTTGTATTGATTTATATGAAAATTTTAGCAGATATTTTTTTTTATAGAAAAAGTATTTTAGAGAGAAATTTTTTTTAAATTATGTGAGAAAAATTTAAGTGAGAAAGTTAAAATTTTAAATTTTGAAATAAAAATATGTTTGGAATATGATATTTTTATTTAAGAAAAAGAGTTATTTTTTTTTATTTGCAAATAAAAATATCTGTCCAAACATAGTCGTGGATTTGAGAGACCATTTTGATGATTAAGTTTATATAAAATAAATAAATAAATAAGGATAAAATAGAAATAGAAATAGAAATAGAAGAGAAATTAAAGATTTTATTTAATGATTTTAGCTGTGTTTTAAAGTGTGTAATTATAATTGGTTTGAATTGGTATCATTAATCCATTAGAGTAATGCTACTAGATATTGTATGTCAAAAAATGTGATATCGCTATTATTCAAAATGACCGTTTAATGAAAACAAACTCTTTTTGTATCGAAATCAGCACTTCTTGTTAGGTATTTTTTTCACTTTTAGAGTTTCATATATTATAAGAGTACATCTATCATATAAAAACTAGAAACATAATGGCTAAGGCTGGCCATATATGATACATACAAACTTTGCTCACAGAACCATGAAATTTTGTTTTAATGGTTTCAGTATTGCTCATTGCCCCAATGAGAAAAGCATGGAGAAACAAACTTCAGAGGAAGATTTTTACACTGTTAAAATAATTTTTATCTCATAACTTTCTGTCTGGCAAACATAAAATCGTAAAATAAAATTGGATAAATATGAAAACATGTAAAGAACACTTGATGTCATGATACATTTTTCATTATGAGTTATGACCACCCCCTGCATTACAGATGGAAAGGAAAAAGATGAAGCCAGTTACAGACTTGCACTCATCATTGCTTTAGCTTTTTAATCTGTCAAAAAGAAGAAACCGAAAATGACTGCTAAATGGGCTGACACTAAAAACTTGTGTAGGGAATTACCCTGGCAAGAGTCGCAAGATCACACCCCTTGCCCTCGCAATTGCAGGGAAAAAGCCCATTATAACTCCACTGCAAACTTTGGACCTACAGAACTTGAAAGAGACAGAGAAGCCGCCATTCCCATTTGGACCAAAATGTTTATGCATGGTCCACTTCCTCGACCATGGCACGTTACCAGGCCAATATCAAATACGCAATCAATGTGATTAACATTCATACCTTGGACTTCTCAAAATTCGTGAAAGATCAATTGTAGAAAGAAGAAGAGGATATTACATCCTTTTCCAAGAAACAAAGCAAATGCTTGAATTTCTCTTGTTCATATACCTTAAAATCCCGAAAGCTTCCAAGTCTCATTCAAGTCTTCATTTCACAAAGTTGGTATTCCCCACCAAATTCAAAATGAAAGTTCTATTATATCACTATAATGAAATTAAGAAACAATTTATAAGGTATATATTTCGATGTTTAAATTGAAAATAAGATCTTTAGTTGCCGACAATGAGAAGTTACCAAATCACATATAAACACCAAAAACACCGCCGTCAAACTATTCACAATTTCCTCCTGGCCTAAACCTCTAACCCAACACTCCAAACAGAAAAGCTGTCAATCCATAAAATTTACCCCTGCCCTCAAAACTCTATCCCAATTTTGTACTACGAAACACAGTAACACAAAGTCGATCCATCCACCGAGACACCTTTGTTGTCCCGGGAATGAAATCTGAAGTATTATCAAAGAAGGGAATCCACTATTTCATGTTTAGCAGAAATCAAAGGAATGTCACAATTGCAGCAGACATTAGACATATGAGAAGATCTAAGTGAGAGTAAGAGTACAAATGAGAAGTAGAGTACCCAAGACCAAGATAAACCTGTGTACTCTAGTCCAAGCTCTCAACTTTGCTATAAAATTTATTTTTCTTATCTGGCATGCCTAGGGAAACAAGCTAAAGCTTTCCCGTTCGAAAATAAGTGCATAAATAAAATTGCTCATTACATCTCATAAAAATGAACTCTCAAGTTCTTATAAAAAAGGGATCAAATTTCTTAACTGAGACTGGAGATGGAAATTAGATGCCGCGTCTCTGTCAAAAAGTATTCTTTACTCCTTGCCTGGAGTAGGACTCCATGTTAAAAGATCCAAAAGAATAAGAAAAGGCTTGGATAATTTGGGTTCAGAGTAGACTTCCAGTGCGGGTAGGAGTGGTGGATTGAGTTTGACAAGTGTCATATGCGGTAGAATTAAGACATGGTAATCTGTAAGATTGGAATCTCCCTATGTTCCACTTATTACTCTTTTAAGTTTCTAGATAGATTTTCTTAGCCCTCTAGCGTTGAAATGGTTAGTCAATGGCTGAAATGATGGTTTGGTGATGTCTCCTTGATAGTGGACTCCCCATTTGAAGCAGTGGGCAAAAACTTCAAACACATGCTTGTCTGACAGCATATAATATATAAAGCTTGGTTATACCAACCCCTTCGAATACTTTCATCGAGCAGTTTCTTTCGACCAAAGCTATGAGCAGATCTGAAGTCAGCACATTTCTTACTTACATGGGAGTCATGGCAGTCCCCTGTTGGCTGTTGATGAGAGCTCCATCCACTCACTGTAGCTAAGCAGAAATCCTACATGTCTGATGCAGGCGACCGGGAAAAGGGCATAATAAGCTTGTACTCCCAATGTACAGTTCACTCAAACAAAAAAATTGATGGCAAAAAAAAAAAACGAAGCTACCTCTGACTCAATTTAATCGAGGATTAGTTGGGACTTTCAAGTTTCAACAACAAAGAATCTTCACTGTGCAGTATATGTAAACTTTATTGGACACAAATAGAAAAGATAAAACAAGAATGTGTACAAGAATGAAAGCCCATCAAGTGGTAACATTACTTTCTAAAGATAAAGGCAAAAAGAATTAACTTTTAGGATGATGTTTGATGCTTGGAACAACACAAAAAAGAAACTATATAAGATTCATCATGGATGAAAAAGTTTCCAAAGAATATTAAATGGGAAAGAATAAATCACCACTCCACCAATCACTGCAACCATTATCAAACATATCCTCCCTCTGTAGTCAAGTAGGAATAATCAGGCAAAATAAGGTCATAGTTCATGAATCTAGTCGCCATACTTATACTAGGATTAGAAAATCAAAATCTCGAATTTCATGGGAATGAACGAATAAAAGGCCCCAGAAATGAATCTTTTACAATTAAGTTTTACTTCTTTTAAGTTCTGAATTAGACATCAACCTAAAACAAAATTACCAATTCATTACCCCAACCTAAGATTTAAAAAAAAAAAAAAGAACAGTACCAAAACTTTCTTTACAATTTCAAACCAACCCCACCAAGCACAACCTCTAGTAGCCTTCTCAGTCTTCTCTGCCTCTTAAATAAAAGAAAAAATAAATTTCAGAATAAAAAATAATAATACTAGAGATCAGCATCACTAGTAAGTTAAAGCCTTTATGAGTTGTGAAAACTGAGGATGATCATCATCACCGCCTCCGACCATCGGAGTACTGGGAAAGTGGGACAACTTCCGACAACGGCGTCGAAAGCGGAGTCGGAAGCGGCGAGTTCCGACAAACAGGGCACGAGGCGTTGAGCTTAAGCCACGCGTCAATACACGTGACATGAAAATAATGCTTACAATCCGGCAACATCCTCAGCATCTCCGCTTCCTTGTACTCACACAAGCATATCGAGCACACCGCATCGTTCCCTCCAAAATTCCCAATCCTCTTCGAAAACTGAAACTTCGGGTACGAATTAATCACGGCGAGGTCAAGCCCAACAACGACGTTCTCAGACGACGAAACCTCGTCGTTTTCGTCCTCGGCGACAAATATTATCCTCGGAAGATATATGCTGGTCTCGCTATTTGGGTTGTTAGGGTTAGAGCGGCTGGACTCAGAGTCAAGACGGCTGAGGCGGCGGCGGCGAGCGGAGAGGGAGCGGCAGCACATGTAAGAGGCCAAAATGACAGTGGAAAGGAAAACGAGGAAGCCGAAAGCGATGGCGATGGCATAGCCAAGTCCAACGGAGCCGAGCTTTTGGGTGAAGGAGAGTTTGGTGGAGGGGGGTGTTAGGAGGGGCGGTGGGGGCTGGAGGAGGTAGAGGGCGGAGGAAGGGGGTGTGGACATTGGGAGAAGGCGGAGGGGGTGGAAGGAGGGGAGGAGGAATGGTCCATTTGAATGGAAAGGTAGGAAGAGAGAAGAGGAAAATGGGTGGGTGGAGTGGGTTATAGAGAGGAGTGAAGGGAGGGAGGGAAGGGTGGGTGCTGCATTTAATACTGGTGGGTTTGGATACAGAGATGATCATTTAATTATGGCCAGCCAACCTGTTGGGATGATGGTGAATTCCTTCACTCTCACTGGGCTACTTTTTTTTTCTGGGTTTCAAATTTTAAGCCCACCTCCCAATATACTAAACAATTTGATTTATAGACAATATCATCGCAGTGAAGGTCGTAATGTTCGAGAAATCATTATCGTAGAGTATATAGAAGGAAAGATTATAAATATTTATGTCATAAAATTAATTTTTGACTGAATACAAAAGGCATATATAGTAAAATTATAATCATAGAATATGACTTATGATTATGATTTTAGCTCTGACTAATTTTGATTTGAAGATTTACTCCACATATAAAACACACAATGAAAGAAATTTAATAAGGTTTTCATGATTACGAGAATTATTAAATAATAATCACTTTAAATATCGAATATCATTTGGCTATATGAATATCGCGTTAGTCGATAAGAGAATTTTTACTATGAATATTATTATTCTTTTAGATTTGTATGTTAATTCGCACTAGTAATGATACACAGAGTGAAAACAAAAACTAACTGATTTTTTTATATGGAGTAAACTGATCACTTTAATCATAAAATATTCGTTATAATTTTTTTTACCATAAATAATACAAGTAATGATTCTCACAGTTAATTATCGCAATAACTAATGTAGCATCAATATATCAAAATGATACTGGATGATCAAAATGATTGTTAATTAGTAACATATATCATATAAAAGTCACGTTAGTTATTAAGAATTTCACTAAAAATTTTCATCCTATTTATCATCACTAAAATAATATTACTCCTTCCATCCCCTTCAAAAAAAAAAGAAAAAAAAAAGAAGAAGCCATAATCAACTTGATTATATACAAATTTTTATTAGTTGTAACGTAGAATACAATTAATGTAATAATTAAATATATAATTTTACATTTTTATTTATATTTTTTTAATAACGGGCAATACATATTAGCATCAATGACAATACTTTAAGAATTTTATTAAAAAAAAAAACTATTTTTTTTTCAAAAAGAAAATTTTTGAAGGTAACATTTTTGTTGGACATAAGGAGTACTCATATGTTATCTTTCTACATTACAGTTCACTCCATGCAAATGCCATGTTTTCACCACATTTGAGTAGCTTTTACTGTGAATATGTAGTTGTACCACATAGGAACATATTAAGAACAAAGGAATTGCTTCCATTCAAGGCCTTTTATACCATTACCACAACTTGAGAACTTTACTGGCTTTAGACTTTGTACTTGTACTCTTATCTTTGATTGCCAAACAACTTTGTTTGGCATTCATTGCCTAATGTAGGCTGTCTTCTTTGAATTTAAACCTAACATACTGTTGGTGTTAATTTAGATGGTGGGGACAGGATTGAAGCCATAGCAGAGTAGTATTAAGTATTGTTGGCTGGCTCTCCTCTCCTCTAATAAAATGATTAATGCGACAGCCATTCCTGCATTCTTCCATGGTCGAAGTAATTGGCAACACCATCTTTAATGATAATCACTCCATCCCATGAAAAAGATTGTAAATTTTGGTCAAACTCATGTGCACTTTAAGCTGCTTTATTCTTCACGCAATAATAACGTTTTTTTTACCCCCTCAAGATTCAAAGTTTGATATCGTAACTCATGGACCAAAACTAAAATGATCAAATTGATTGCAAAATAATGAAGGGTTACAATTTGAGGATTGAAGGAGAGCCAAACTTGGTGCATGGTGCACATGCAAATCTAGTCAAATAAGCCATCAAATCTGGTAGCTGGAGATGAAGACACAGATGGCACAGAACAATGGACAGGACATTGAAAAGCTCAAAGCTTCCAATCATCCAACGGGCACGCAGATTTCAATTTTTTTAATGTGTACATGTGGGAAGTCAGGAAGGAAGACATTGAGGTAAGTACAAATTGCGTACTAGTTTAAAGACATTACTACAAAAGAAGACAGAAGAGATGAGCTAAATTCTTTCTCTGTTTGTTTGCATTGTACGTACTTGAGATTGGTCAGCAACATTGTTTAAACAGTCCCCTGACTTGTCTCCGGGGACTCTGGACAAATGAGCTGTTTTCGATTCAAATGTATGTTAGTTTAACCAAAGAGGACAACCGCAACTCATGCAAGGTCTTCATGAATTATGAGTCATGTTTGACAAACATCAAATAAACACACAATCAAATGTTTCAGGTTTCAATGCTTGC
Source organism: Gynochthodes officinalis (assembly GCA_020080225.1). Lineage (NCBI taxonomy): Eukaryota > Viridiplantae > Streptophyta > Magnoliopsida > Gentianales > Rubiaceae > Gynochthodes > Gynochthodes officinalis. The sequence continues at coordinate 29,619,010 of CM034616.1, forward strand.
TCTTGGACCTAAATTAAGGAACGTGATCTCTTTTCTGATTTGGCATATGCGAGAGTTTTTGTGTATCATATTGTCATTTTTATTTGTCTTTACAGTAAATATGAGAATGCAACACAATACGCTTGTTTTCCATTTTCTTGGATCGATCCATGCAGAACGCCACAATGCTGGCCGGCCATCGCAACTACAATCTGGTGGTCAAAATTTGGCTAGGTCTTGGACTTGGATTAAATTTGTAATTAGGTCTCTGTGAGCAATCCATTGATAAATTTCAATGCCCATTAAACACCCAAGATGTTGTGCATTCATTCACTAAGTTCATTGATTTCTAGTTTTAGCATGTGCCCATATTATGTTTTAAAACATGTTTTTAACTTTTTCAAATGGTGATAATAAGATAGAAAATATATTAGAGATGTAAAAAGACGTTTTGAAATACAACCTAAGTGTTAGTCCAAATTAAATGAAGAAACAAATGAATAATAAATCAACTAAAATAATAATACTCTTAATCAATTTACATAGTGAATTTTAATATTGAATGATATGGTATAAATAAAAAAATAAAATCATTCATCACACTCCCTTAAAAAGTGTAAAATAAAAAATAAATAACTTTATAATTTTATTTATATCACACCATTCATTACGTGAATTTACTAAAAATATTATTACTCAATTAAATGTCCTGCATTTTGTAAAGAGGAATAATGATACATAAGTTTTAAAAAATTACACTAAAATCTCTCCTTAATTAACATGATATTTACATAACAGAAGTCACTAAAAAATAATCACTATCATTTATTCAATAAACTTCTACTAGGATCTAGATACCTCGTCAATTTATGAGAGATTTTAATATGAATTTCATTATTTGTTTGTAAAATCACAATAAGAGGCTGTCATGTTTTTCAAGTTGTTTACATTAGGTGGTTTAGCTAATGTATTAAACCTTCAAAGTCTAAAGTGGTATCTCCATTTTCAAGTTTCAACACTCCCATCATATCACGTTTCCTCAAAATTCACATGAATCCTGAAATAAGCATGAATCACTTGTTCAACTCCTACTTCTTCTTCTTCTTGGCAACAAAAATGATACACCATCAAATTCCATATGCACCAAAGTCATTATATTTAGCTATATTACCTTTTCACTTTAATTAAATATATGGTTGGGTGTCACAAGAATTGACCTTTTGAATTTCATTGTATACATTAGCAAGTCCACATAAACAGACGGTGATTTGTACAGGACATGTTTCCATGCATTTATTGAGATCAACTTCAGAGTCTACGTACGATACTGAACCAAAAATATCAATCAAAAGTCTACTAAATGAAACATTGAAAATGGACCGTCACCAGCACCAACAGATCATTATTTCTTAAACTCATATATCACTGTTTCGTGTCACTCTATTTTTGTATTGCGTGCTTCAAAATTGACTCCATGGATGGTTTATTCACATTTTTTTAATCAATGAAATTTCACTGTGGAAGGTTTTTGTCATGCTCAAACGGTCGACATCAATTGGTTATGGACATTTTGGTAAGCACAATTGTGTTCCAACTTAATTCCAACCAATTGACAAAGTGATTAAGCTAGCTAAACTAACATGAATTCTAGAATTCAGAATGATTGTGTGTAGGTAAAATGCAATTTTCAAAATCAATGGTGCCCATCAAATATCTTGCATTTTTTTTCTTTCTTTCAAAATCAATGGGGTTGGGGGTGAACATGATCTTTCCTTCATCAATATAATATTGTTGAACAAATTTGCCAAAAAAAAAAGAAAAGAAGTAGAGAATAATGGATATATAGCTCTAGCTTCCTGATGCAACAAAACTTGTTTATACACAAAGAATCCCACATAACTGTATGCCAAAACCAAAGAAGAACACACTATCTATATACTAGTGATCAATCTAAGATTACAAAAATTAAGAAACATGTCCAAAAGTGCGTGACTAGGTAATTCAATACATCAGACATCGATCACCACCCTATAACCAAATACGTCCTGATGTATAACATATGATGTATCATAGTGCTAGTGAAGCCAGAATGAAAAATCAAATCCAACATACCGGCTCCACATATATAAATCTAGAGCTTGACTTTGCGCTTGCATTTCTGTTCTTGAATTGCCTTGGTGGTAATATTGACAGTGATACTGCAATTCATCTTCACAACAACGTGTTTATTGATAATCTTTAGCATTTTTACTCTCCCACCAACTCTCGAAAAGCTATCCATGGGAAGCAAACTAGAGTTCAGATCACTCTTTAACATGGGGTGTGTAATTATCCTATCAGTGATGAAATCAATGGTGATATTCATCCGCGTGGTTCGCCTAGCCTTGGACTTCCCTGGTGGACTTCGTGCTTCTCCGACCACCGTACCATGATAAGACAACGTCGTGGTCGTGTTGCTATACTTGAAACTAGCATAGTTTGGATTCTTGACGGATACATCAGCTGTTAAGGTCATGTTGCTGCCTGGACGAGGAGTTGTGCCATTTACAAGCTCAAGTTTATCGATGGTGACACCGTTTAATCTTATTTCAGGGTCTTTAACTTTAAAAACTGTGAAGATCAGAATAACTATAACTATAGCTTGGATGAGCATAATGGCAGCAATGCCTCCACAGCACTTGATGCATTTTCTCCTGTTATCTCCTTTTGGGTGCAAGGCAGACTCCTCATCGTCGCTGCTAGGCCGTTCTGAGGCAGGAGCCAATGGCCAAACTTGATCCCTTCCCGCCATGCCCAAAAAAATTGGAACTGGACTAAGTTTTTGAAGGAAATAAACTATCTAGGACCTAGGAGTGTGTGCTTTGTGAGATGGGAAATTTTCAATTTTGTGTGTGCTATATTAATAGTTGCAGAATGTAGCAGGTCAGGCTGGCCATTGCTGACTTTTTCTTGAGGTAATTTGTTTTGTTTTGGTGTTAGTTGAGTCGAGTATTTATTGGGTCGACCTCAAATTCCAATGTGGATTTGTCAGGAAATTGGCTTTTGTCGAAAAGGTGCTCTAAATTTGGCTGTTCCCATTTTAACTACCAAATGTGGTTTTTTCTTTCATTGGTGCAGGTAAAATTAAGGCAGCAATTGTTGCTGACGAAATTGAATCAGAAGAAACTAAGACAGGGATTAAATATTGAGTGCAACCACAGTATTTTTAATTATGGTATAATAAACTAACTAAGAAACGGGATAATAATTTTGACTCTTCTAATTTGTGTATTAAATTTACACTTTTGACATAAAATTTTTATACCATATAAGTCTATCTAGAATAACAAATATACGAAATATTTTTTCAAGAATAGGCCCTTTGTAGACAATTCAAAGACTCAAAATGTTTTTTTTTTTTTTTGGTTGATTAATGTTTCAACTTTTTGTAGTCTACACTTATCAAGAACTTCACCAACTTCAACCAGAAAAAGATAAAAAGAGAGTCAAATGGTCAAATAATGCAAACTCCCTCAGTAGACCTTTGTGTATCATATTATCTTCTGTTTCAAAAAAAGTTCACATTCAAAATGTTCATTTGTACTTAAAAAAAGTCTACTTTTACAATGAAATTCATTTAATATCTAATTAATAATAATTATGTATAATTACAATTAAAAAATAACAATAAAAAATATACATATAATAATACATTAAAAGTGCTGTACCTATATTACGAGAGTTCTGTATTCATTAAAATCCAAGTTAGGAATAGATTCCTAAAGATAATTTCTACTTGCTCAATGCTTTTTTTCTTACAAATAAATCATTCGTTAAGACAACTAAATTCACTTCTTCTTCTTTAGCTCAACCGAGTTCCTTTATTAGTAGGCTTATCAAAAGCTTGATAATGTTATTAATTTTCGAAGTCAGAAATAATGGCAGACTTATCTCTTCTGAGATAAATTCATTCACAATATGTTACCTCAATTAAATGTGAACCAACAGGATTCATTGCCTTCTTTCTCACTATCCCTTTCACTAAAAGTTTCCACACTCAAAGTCATCGTTAGCCGTTTTTGAAGTCTTCAATTCTAGAACGCTAGAGTAAGATGAGCTACAGATGGACCTAAAAAATTAAATACAAAGTCCATTTGTCAACTAACAAGAATTTTGGATCCCACATGATATCAGTTATTTATTTAACCATATTTTTCGCCTTCATGATTTTATATCTTAATAGGTTAATTATATAATCTGACCAAAACTTTTCAACGAGTTTGATTCTTGTCCTTAAGGCCTGATTAATTTATTGTAGTATGACTTGAAATATGATAGGATTTGAGTAGAAGTTGATGAGTTATTTCAGTAGGATTGGTGGGATGTGAACAATAATATATGTGTTAGCTTCTTTGCTTTTTTTAACAATAACGTTAAAATATTTATTGCAATTGCAAACTGTACATAATATAGCCTTAAAAAGCTAATTACTTTTCGTAATATTTGATCTTAACTACAAAGGAAAGTGTAATAAGAATACAAAAGATTACGTAAAAAATTAATATTTTCAATTAGCGCACAATAATCTTTACATCAGTAGCAATCGGGAATATTTTATAGTCTCTGCTTGAGTATCACAAACTATATGCAATAAAAAAACTATTAAACTCAGACACCGATTCTTAATTTCTATCCATGCCTTTTGAACATCTCAAAATTGTAAACTGTGAAATAATCACTGAATGCATATTCTAAATAATGAAAATTGGCAAGATTTAGAAACTATTGCTTAGCACAATATGTAATTGATTGGAATAGTTTTATACCCTCCTATAACATATCTCTTCAGTATAAGCACAATATGTAATTATTGGAATAGTTTTATACCCTTCTATAACATAACTCTTCAGTATAGTTTTTTCATGGACCAGGACCTAAAACTAAGAGAGACAAGTGGGAATACTTCAAGGAGTCCACATAATAGGTGTTTGCTCAATTATAATACACGTAATGAAAAATTTTAGTGAAATATCTCAATCATGACTGACTTGGTCAACCATTACTTGCCCAATTACCTAAATAATACGCAAACACATCAAACAACGCTTTTTCGCTTTGTTCAAAATTGGCCCTGAATTGTTCGGCAGATGATTATTACCATTTTGTTTTCAATTTTTCTAACCTTCTTATTTTTACCTATGAGTCTCTTTTACCCAAAAAACAACTTTCGACTTACTTGTATTAAACATATAGCTAACGTTCTTTCTAAATTAGAATTAAACTTTTGTTTTGACTATAATTAGGTGCTGAAATGAAAGGACCTGATGAACTTAATTGATCAATACTAAGTAATAAATACTTAGCATTAAATTTGTCACGTAAATGCTAATGAAAACTCATTAAAATTTTTTATTGTGAATATCATGATTTGTCTTTGCTACTTTGTTAGTAAATGTGGTTTTGTGTTTGAAAATTCTTTAATGCATCACCCATAAACGGTTGGACTCTTTAAGTGTCATTATTTATCTCTTGAATATGAGATCATTTACGTTGAAAAGGAAAAGAAAGAAACTCTTTACCTTTGTCATTAAACCAATGTCCAATCGTTATGTTGATTGATTTATACTATTGTTTTCAATGTGCAACGTTGAAAACTTAAATAAGTAACGCTGCATTTCAGCATTTGTTGCATAAAAATCACAATAAATCAAATGGACCATTTTTCAAGGACATCCATCATTGGATTTTAAAGCTGATTTTTGCACATATAATTTGACCTTTGAATTTAACCTTCACCCTCGAAGGAAGGATACTTTTCCCAAGCCCAAAAATAATGATTTCTCTAATCTTGGATCAACCAAAATTCTAATTAAGTCCCTAACAGATTAAGTACTTGTCTTAAATATTCATAAAAGCAAGAGAAAACTCATACACATAGCATTTTAAAGAAAGTTTAAAACCCAAATTAATCTAATAGGTTTCATTTATTTTAGCAACTTAAATAACATCCCATTATAGTAGAAGTCATTATGGATTCCATTCATGGCTTTTCATTTTTCAGCAACCTTATCATCACCATCCTTGCTTTTATCACCACCACCACTAAACAAGTCGGAGAAAGTAGGGAGCTTGACTTCCCCCTTCTGAGAAAGGGGAATGGTGAACTTTCCAATCACAGGAAGGTCGACAATAAGACCTATGTCCAGTTGGTAATCAATGTCCCAGTCTGCTCCAATGTCTCTTGCCAAGCTCAACAGCACATTGTATGGCACCTTTACCAGAACATTCAAAATGGTTGTGTCGTTTCCCTTGAGTGAACCTGGATCAGGGATGTGACCTGTGGCAATCTCCCTTTGGTTTTTTGATAAACATGAAACAACTTTGTCACTAGCAAAGAGCATAGATAATGATGACCACTCAAAGAAATGCACACCAATTTCAAAAAGGGTCGAAAAACATGTAAAGTTGCAAGTAAGTTTACTATTGTTAAGGCCAAAAGATCAACCCCAATTGGCCACAAAACAGGAATTTCATGTTTGCTCGGTCAAAAGAATCAAGCGGCATGATTACAGGCCAGCCATATTCATTCACTTTTATAGTGTGTAAGAGAATGAATGAATGAAGCTCTTCAATGTGTTTTTATAAGAATAAGTACAAACAGTTCCATTTACCTATAAACTATTATGTGAATGCTACGAACAAGTAATTGTGTGACTAGGTAAAAGTCAATTATGGATTTCTCCTTGAATGCGAGTTGATATCAAATCAACCATTTTGATTGTGACATGAGATTCTTTTTCATGTTAATTTAAATTAATTATAGTAGATTTCATATTTTAAATCTTCTAATTCCTTAGCTCCCTCAAATACAGTATATTCCAATAAGAAAACGCTTTTAGTTCAGTTCTGTAGTAATTTGCTGTTTTTAAAGTAATGAATGATATGTTAGCTCATTAGGAACGGTATCTCCTCTAGGAGATTGAGGTAAAGACACCATGGACATGAATGTGAAAGAAAATGATTGAACTCAATAGCAACAGTGTCATCTGGTTTCCCATGTAATTCATTTGCTCTTTTCTCCGTGTTCATTTCCAACTCAATTAAACCCATTAATTCACTCGTTATGTTATGTATGAATTAAATCCAACAAAAACACAAATACAAAAATCACCAACAAAAGCAACTTTACACTTCTCATAAATTCAAACAACCATGTCAAACGTACTGTGATGCCCGCAAAACAACACAATGGAGAGAGAAGAAGAAGAAGAGAATGAAAAAAACCAACCTGCCGGAACTTTTGAGGACGTAAGAGATCTCGCAGATGGGAATGGGAACGCCGTAGGGATTTTTGACAGCAACATCAGCCTGATAACTGATGCATTCCCTGCTCACTCCTTTAAGATCCAAGTCCTTCACGCTGGCCTCCGGCTTCGGCATATTCTCCACCTTTTCCGATACAAAATTCTTCACCTTATCCACCAAATCCATATTTTCTTTCCACCCCAAATATCCAACAGCCGATCGATCTATAAAAATGCCCAAACCTAGGAGTATTATGTTTGATTGGATTCTACTATGAACGCCACTGTGCCTACGCAAGATCAAGGAGATCACGGAAATGAATACAGGCAAAGTCTTTTGGGATTGCACGCGTGGGACTTTCCGCGGTTTGGGAGGGAGCTATTTTATTGGTGGGTCGGCACGAGTTTCGTCTAATCGAGATCTTCTATTCCAATTAATATTCACAATCGTATGTTTGGTATTTGTTATCATTTAAAAAACTTAACTTTTTTAAAACAAAAATAAAATAACTAAATAATTTTTATTTCAAAATTTAAATTTAAAATTTTTTCACTTAATTTTTTTTTACATTATTTTTAAAAAAAATTTCTTCTTATTTTTTTCTTCCAAAATATTTTTTTTATCAAAATTTTTACACATTCTAATATAAAATTTCCCAAATAAATTACAACCCAAACATAGTTTTAAAATTAATATATATTAATTGCATTTTATTAATGAAACAAAAAAAGTTTCGTATATTTTATATTAATGTCATTTTATTAATAATATATATGAGTTGAGATAAAAAAATTTATCATTGTGTTATCCAATTTGCCCAATTGCGTATCCGCGTCATTGGATCCGTGTTCTGAATAGCCGGTGCCCAAAGATATTGATATATTTTTTTTTGGGACGTGTGAGAACGGTATGGCGTGTACGTGTGATTACGATGGTTGTATTCTTTGTATTCCGAAATTTGAATATAAATGTTGAATGTGATATTGATAATGATTTTTTATAATGATTTTTTATAACGATTAATATGATAGGTATAAAAAAATAAAATTATTATTTAATACATTATATATTTTAAGACGTGTGATAATTGAATTTTAACTTTTTACACTTATCATATTAATTGCTTGAAAAAGTTGTTATAAAAAATTATTATATATATTATTACTCATAAATCTTAGTGGTAAATTACAAGTAGGTTTGTATAAATTTAAGTAATAATGTTAATGAATGATCAAGATGTTGATAAATTATCTATACGTAAAATCATAATTTTTAATGCATGCTTGTGTTACAATGGAAATAAAAATGAGGTGGGTTAAAAAATCGAAGGCGATTTGTTTTATAAAATGAAAATATCAAGAAATTGACACAACGTTTAATGTTTAAACAACAAATATTTACTGTGAACATCTCCGCATTCAAAGACGAGAAAAAGATGTGAATATCTATACATTCAATGGCAAGGGAAACAAACTAATAATTGTTGGAGTTTGGATTAATAGAATTGGATTGACAAGTTTAATACGCTTAAAAATGAAATTAGTTTTTACATTATTTGTTAGCACAAAACAAATACCCAAACACCATTTAGTAGATGAAAAATTTTATTTAAAGTTTGCAGGCTATTACACAGGACGGGGTTTACCCAGTGCGTACCCTTCGTCCCGGCTTAGGGTTCTTTAATTAAGAAAAAAAAAATTATTTAAAGTTTGTTCAATTAATATCAAACTAATTTTGAAAATGCCCTTGATAAAATGAGTGTGAAGAGTTTGTTTGATTTGTCTCAATTTCTTTGATATTTGAATAGTTTCGATATTATAAATTTCTTCTTTATAACTAAATCTTTAACCTTCATCATAAAAAAAAATAAATCATAGACTAAATTTAAAAAAAGATTAAAATATTCTCATTATGAACGGATTGTAGATCAAAATATGTGTCACTCCCATTATAGGTTGATAAAAAAGGAACCAGAATATGTGCACTCCCATTATTGTTTGATAAAAAAAAGAACCAGAATATGTGCAGTCCCATTATAGTTTGATTAAAAAAATAAAATAAAAAATTCCGTATCCACAATACCAGACACACTGATTATTCTCTCATAACAAGAATCATTTTAAGTATTTAACAAAAACCAAAAATGCATTATAATGTAAACTGCGTTTTATGCAGATATGGGGTGAAGATTTTGCAATATGTGACTGTAATACACTACGCTAATTATTGGGGAGGGGATCGAATCACTCCCCTTTAATATAATATTTAAGTTTGGCATCCGTTAAGTTATTATTTGTTGTAATTGTAATTAGTTAATATTATTCCATATCATTAAATCTAATAATTTTTATGTTACTATCGATTTAACATAATTTTCCTCTTTTAAATTTAATATATATGTTTTTAATAATTAACGTAACGTTTGCATAGTAGAATTATGTCACAAAAATTTATTTAGATTTTTCATTACCCATAACAAAAGCAATTTAAGAATTGCACTCTTTAGTTGGACTCCCAGCCCACATTGAAATGGAGTCCGGGCTTGTGCTGATATCTTTGGAGAAACAACAGGCCATGTGGGTTTTGTAGGCTTCAAAGAAACTATTTTGGACTTTTGTATCTCACACAAATATTGATCCAAAAGCATCTCAGTACTCAATTTACCAGTTTTGGGTTGCTCTGCTGCTATGAGTCTATGACCAGTTCAAACGAAAAGCACCATAACGGGGTGCTGCTTGCATGGTAGTATTATATTATGCATCAAAATTGTTCTAATTCATCAATAGTAAATAAAAAATTTAATATTAATTACTTATTATATGTGATTGAATTGATTCGATTGTATTAGTATTTAAATGGAATTAAATAAGATTGATAAGGAATAAGTTAATGATGCTCGAATATATATTTAAGTGAAAATTTTTAATGAATTATCATTGTAAATTGTCAGTGAAAATATACTCTTTTTGTTTAAAAAAAAAAAATCTCTTTTAATTTAATATATATATATTTTTGTAGTTATGAAATACATCACATCTAATAAATAATATTTCATTTTTGTATTTACTTTTTTATCATAGGTCATAAAATATTCATGATTAAACAAGGTAACATAGTAATTTTATTTAAAATAACTGTTATAAATATTGTATCCATATTTAATCTTGCGTCTATGTTGGGCCCAAAAAAACAATGTTGAAAGTTAACTTATTATTTCATTAAAAAATAGCTACTCTAAATGCTGTAATTATCCATATTTCAGTTCTGCAACAAAAGAAAGATGAAAAATTAAGAATTTTATCCTAAATATATCAGTTATAGTTCTTTACCTGAGCGCTTGAATATTTCCTTAATGGAATTAGAGATAAGACCCCCATTGATGATTGCATTTTAATGTTCTTATTAAACTAATAATAATAATTTAAGAGTATTTTTTGGTACATAGGATCAGTGGTTTCCTGCTTTTATTATGAAGATTTGCATATGGACAGAGAAGGAATTGAGCGCTTACAAACAAAGAATGAATTCAACATTTTTCCTTATTAAGTCGTTGAAAATCTAGTACGCAAACCTCATTCAATGACTGGGACATGCTTGTGAATGAATTGAAAATGATTCCTCATTAAGACTTCCACAGTTAACATAATACAAAAACCTCATTCAATAACACAGGTGTGTTCCAGAATGCTAACTTTTGGTAGCTTACTGATATATATGGTGGGTTGATGGAAAGGCATGATTACCAAACGCGGTGCTTGAATTTGGACAATCCGCCAATCCCAGCCAAACCCCATCTTGTTTTTTTGGCTTAGGAATCTTTTCACAGAAAGCAGACAGCAAAGAGAGGGAAAATTTTTTTGTTATGGAGGCCTCCACCAGCACAATAAAAAATGTAGTCTTGCCTGATGCCAACAATGGTGCGGCATCCATGCTGGTGGCTAATGTTGCCGACTTGATGGCTGCTTATTTGGAAGTTGGACAACTCTTCAATGATCCTTCCCGTTTCAGAGACCTTTGCTGCTCTCTGGCCAAGTGACCATCCTCTTGTTCTTTCACATTTTCAGCTTCATGTTTATTAATAAAGTTCATTCATATTTCATTTTGTTGTATTAAAAATGTGATCTTGATTAAAAGGAAAAAATGTTTGACTTGAGGATTATTGTCTTCTATTTTTGTATACAGAGGTATAGACTATGCAATAGCAAACAATGAGGTTCCACTAAGATCTCGTGATTTACCACCATTGCTGAGACAGGTAAATAGTAATCATCCTAAAGTTATGGGAACTTCATAAAGCATGCCAGTTATATATGCTGTTATACTGTTCAACATGAACCCAATTATTTGCTGTGCTACGCATTATCTGGTTCCGAATCCATGCTTCACCTTCAGTTTTCCCCTTTAGCTAATCTTAATAAAGTTGACTGTTTCATAAATATATAAGACAGCAATGGAAGCCACAATAATGTTTCATCTTCGTTCCTATTTGGTATTTTCACTCATAGAGTTAAACTAATCTCTTGCTTATTTGTAGTAATTTTGTGGGAATATTCAAACAATAAATTCTCATTTCTTTTGGACACCATGCAATGCAGGTGTATCGATCTGGTGGTAATGAATCTTTCCTCGTCGGTTTAATGATGCTCACAATGTCTGTCCAGGTACTAGAGGCAATTATTCTGCTCGGTGAATAGACAATTCACTGAACGCAGAAAAACCTGATTTTGTCAGCTAATCTGTCTTCCGTTTCCTGTATATTGACGTATGAGTTCTTTACTATTACTCCTGCTCTTGAGGTATAAGCTTACATTGCAATCGTTTAGGCCCTGAACCAATTTTTTCCCCCTCCATTGAGTTTCTTTTTAGAGGTACTTGCTAGACTATGATGATCTTTACATTTCCTTTCATTTGACATTTGAAATCTTCGTCCCGCTGCCACTTCTGTACCTTCTATTCACTGATGTGAAGCATTAGACTTCATATATTGGGAGCTAGTCTAAGTCATGCTTATGAACCCTACCTTTTCAACACGAATTGTTGTATTACCTATTTTGCTCTAAGAGCAGATTGGATTATGAGGTTATAATTCATTGTATTGATTTGCCTCAGAATTAGTTGCAGTTGACATTATGACATGCATTTGCATCTGTATATGTATCTTAGTTGAAACTCGACACCCAAGCTCTTTGCTTTATATGTACTTCTTCTACCAAAAGGGAGAAGCCTGAATTCTTTTGGCCTAATTGCATCCTTATGTAGTTTACGCAATTATTTCTTGTCAGTGTGCTTGTAAGCTTGATTGGTTCCTCAAGAAAGATACTCATGATCTGCTAAAAATTACCGGGGAGGTGAGTTTGAATTTAATGAACTAATTGGTGCAATCCTATTATGATATCACATAAATCTGAATCTTGTCCTGGTGGATGATCAGGTAATGCAAAAATTCTCAGATCCTGAATATATTCAGATTGAGCCGACTCATGCCTTTTGCTGGGTGTCACATATTATTTCAAGGTATGATGAACTTGTCATCCCTTGGTTTAAGCCACACAAGGGATTTTATAATCAGACTGAAGTATCCTTTAGGGAACTCCATCTATACTTCATTCCAAAGCATAGAACATGACTGTACTCTAAAGCACAAGTTATGAAAGGCCACATTCAAATAGCACTGAGACAGAACTACTATATATTTTATCATGAAAAGGAAAACTTTCCTTACTGCATGCAATCAGGATATCAAATTCCTGTTAACTAACTTCAGTTCAGTTACATAAAGGTTCCCGGTTTTTCTTTTGTAATTGGAAATTTGGAAATTAGTGATGTGATTCTCGGAATTAATGCAGATGCTATCCAAGCGTGAAGATTGAGAAAATGATTTTTTCCGTGGAATTTCAGGCGGGTTCCTAAATATTACTCATTTATAATTCTGTGCTCACAATTATAGCAATTGCTCATAGATTGTACAAATTGCAGCGTGGCTTTAGATTTTGTGTTGCCGGCTTCCCAATCATCAGGGCCACAATGTCTCCAGAGCATGACAAGATAGTAAGTTACATGGCTTCAGTTCTACTTTTATGGGACTTAGGTCAAGTTTAAAATGGCTAGCCATATGATTTTTTCGCTCTTATTATTGAGATCCTTCATTACTGTAATACTAAATTTACTAGCTATAGGGTATGATTAATAAGTTTCAACATAAGAGTTTAAGGCTGTTGTTACAGCTGTGGTCTCTAATCAATCATTGCTCTGTAGTAACAAAGAAAGTGGATTAGTCCCATTCTCATGTCCATTTATCTGTAATGATGTGTTCGAATTTCTATGCAGTGCCTAATTGTGGTTCAAGTGGATGATTTTAAAGCACCTTCATTTATCATAGATCCTCCAGAATTGAAGTATATCCTGCATTCTTTCTCTTTTCCTTTTCTTTACTTGATTTATCTATATAAAAATTTACTACGAGTGACTTTTGTATTGTTGCTGTAGCATTCTGTTAAATGGACAAGAAGTACAAGGGAAGGCTATGTTTTCAATTGTATGTGGCTATTTCTATTGAATATGGTTTTCTTTATCCGGGGATGTGCTTATTTTATCATTGACTCATATGTTTTGGGTTCTTTTCCACGTTTACATACTAGGTTAAAAGGTGTCAACTTCCCATGGATGTGACTGCAATGCTTAAATCTGGGGTTAATTATCTGCAAGCCTTTGGAGAATTCGATGGTATTCACAAGAAACGTGCATAACCTTTTTTTATCTTTAATTTCTTAAGTTGCTAGATCTCCATTACAGTTCTCATTTATCAAGAAATATGCTACAGGTAACTTTCTTATTGCCCTTGCTATCATGAATAATGCACAAGGTTCTAATAGTTTGGAGATGCAAAGTTATGCAAGGCCTTGTGCTTCAACTTACTCAGGTAGTAATTAGTATTTGAAGTTGTTTAACTAAATATCTGGGATGAAGATTCTGGGGGGTGGCGGGGATCAAATTGAGTTGACTTTTAATGTATCAATATTGCAACCAGATGGAAGATCTGCCACCATCCAAACCACTGGAAGTACTATTGATCAAGCTATGCAGTTGAATTTATCCATGGCTGATCATGAGACAAATAGATATAAAAATCAAGATTTGCAGCAGGTCGAAATGCATGGAATGGAAGATAACAGGTCATCAAAGAGAATGAGGGGTAGCCGCGCCGGTGATCAAACTTATGCTCATGCGTTTCACCAGTTTATATGATTCAACCAAGACAGCTTGCACAGGTTTAGGCAAACTCCTTCCAATCTGCATGGGGCTTCTCCTTTTCTTTACAGATAAAATTAGGCTATCATATAAAAGTCATGATATATGAATTTATAATTATAAACCTAATTAAACAGTGTCTGGTACTTAAAAAAGATCCAAAATATTATTGAAAGTTGCATCCCATGCGCACATTTGTTCACAAAATAACAGAATTACATACAAAGTTGCACATGTATTTTTTTTGCAAGCATTCATGATTGTGAGGAACAACGTTGACAACAAGGCCTGCAGGCTTGCTGATCACCCTTAGCTGATTCAGGAAGGCATGCAGGAAGGAAGCTTGATTAATTAAGAGAGCGAGTGAGGAACTGAATTTGCTTGAGAAGAGGAGAAAGAGTCTCCATGAGCTTCTCGCAGGGATGATTGTGAATTCCCTCGTAGGTTGTCACCACAATGCTCGTGTCTTTCGATAGCCTTTGGACTTGTTTCTTGACGTTGCATGTGTGATGCGAGCACCGATAATAGCTCCTTATTATTGTGTCATCCGTGTTGATTAGTTCGCACACATCCATCACCAAATCACAAGAGAAAGTTAAATTCAATTAGTTCTGATTATTTTTTGATGAATTAATACGAAGTCCCATATAGAATATAACATTAGTTAAAAACGTATACAAAGTAGGACAAATTTTCTTTCAGCAATAACATCTAATATCTTTGCATTTTAGCATGCAAATAATTTTAAGGGTGCTAAAATATTAACCTTCATGTCAGTTAAGATTTAAAAATTTTAAATCCTCCTTGCATCTTTAATGTGGAAAAACAAACATCCATGACATGATAAAAGTAGAGTATTAAGATTGAGAGGTTTTCATGCAAGCAAGACTTAAATTAATCACGCACCATGGAAAACTAGGTACTTTTTTTTTTTTCTTAATTTTCATATTGTTCATCGTCACTTTTGATCTTGACTTACAACTCCAAGATAATAGAGCACAGAAAAAAATTTGCTCTTTTACACGTTAGTAAAATCATAGTGAAGTGAAACACATGCTCACCTGGGATACTTGCTGTTCTTGACAGATTTTTGTCCATACTTTCTCCAACGATATCCATCATCGAGTATATCATCCGGGCTCCTCGTCTGGAATACCACTTTAGGCACCGTACTATTTTTCTTGTTCTTACCACTCCCACTACTGCTTGCAGCGCCACCCCTTCTCATCTTTTCCTTATTGGCCGCCGACTCCTCGGGTATTGCATAATGATGAACAGTGGTAGTACCATCCAGAAATGGCAATATGTGATCATTGTCTTGCATGGTAGTACTAGGAAGCCCGGGAGTTGCAGTAGTGGAAGAAGCAGCAGATAATAGGCCTACCAGGTCATGATGAATCTCTGGAAGTACTTGATGAGGCTGCGGAGGAGCAATGTTAGTAGGAATATTGAGATCAGAATTGGAAGAGATTGATGGGAGGTGAGAATGGTGGGATTGTGCAAACAGAAATGGTAAGATTGGTGGGTTGTGGGGTTGGGGTGGCAATGGACCTAATGGCATTGGTGATGATGGGCTTTCTTGGTGATGGTCATGTCCTTTCATGCTCCAATTCATGGAATAATAACAGCCCCACTGACCATCTAGATTTTCTAGAGGGAGTTGAAAGATCGGAAGAGAATCAGAATGCTTATGATTAGAATTATTGAATTAAATAAGTAGGTAGCTAAAGCCTGCGTTATTTAATAAGGTCAGAAAAGCTATGGAAGGTGAGAAGGGGTTAAACAAGATTCAAGAACACACGCATTATAACCTAAGAGCGAGAATCAATATTATATAGTACATACTACATAGTCATACGTAGTTCCAGTTGTGGAGTTGAAAATGTTGAAATGGAAGCCAGATGGAGATGGAGATGATTATGACTGGTTTTATTGTTGACCTCTTTGAAGTTTACTATACCATGGCAGAGAGTTAGGCTAAAGACTACGCAGTGAAGCCAACTACAATTCAACTAATTTCTGTTCAACTGCCCTACCATGAGAGACACAGAACTTGCCCCCAAGACAAGACAAGCCATGCCAAGTATGTAAATTTCGTTATAACCAAAGCATTTATTAAGCTGAAAACATCATGCATGCATTCCCCATATTTACTTACCTCAGCTGTGTCCTAATATACAGTCTGGTTTTGAGAAAATTAACGTCGTGATCAAAACATGGTAATGCAAGAACCATCGTATATAAATAAATCCAACCGCATCTCTTGTTCCTTATTTGTGGTTTGAGGGCAAGCGGAATAGTTATATGTAGTCAAGGACACTCGTCAAAGGTAGGAAAGCTTTCCAACCTGCAAAATATTGTTAACCAAATTTATCAAAGAATACAAACAACTTGTGCCATGATCACTTGATTACGTGCAATCCAGTGATTACTCGTCTGATTTTTTTTTTTTTTAATTTCTTCTTTTTCAGGTCTAAACACAACATCAAGCTTTTGATTTTAAACCAATAAAATGAAGTGTGTGTATGAATTGAATTTTCAAAACACATTTTTACATTTTTTAATATTGGTATGTGATTTATTTTATAATTACTATATGAAAAACGTTTATGTTTTATTTTACAATTATTATATCGAAAAGTATAAAAATATATTTTGAAAGGCAATCCATACACATCTGAAACCCTCAAAAACCAAACATAATGTGTGTGTATATATATATATACATAGGCACTAATTCATTCCTATATTCCGAAACCCTCAGCTCAAAGGTTCTTCTTCATTGGTTTTAATGAGAAATTGGGCTAGGTTTTGATAGGTTATGATTCACCTTTTTTAAAATAAAAAAAACTGAAGGTAAAACTAAGATTGAATTAATGCAAACTAAGACTGGGAAAATGAATGAAGCTAAGAAAATAACAAAAAGAGTAATGATACATGTTGTAATTTTTCATAATGATTTAAAATAACTCCAAGAGAGATGATAGATGAACATATGCTGATATATTTGCTCCAGGCCCTATCTTCCATTGAGCCTAATTAATTCAAAGCAATACATAGCGGGGTCTTAGCCCGCTGATACCCGCACACAACACCGCAAAACAAACTTCTGACCAAACGAGAGGCACAAGGGCAAAGAGTCGAAGTGTTGAACAGTATCTGATGCGTCATTTAAGAAGCACAGAAAAATGACAATATAAGAAGCAGAATACAAACACAGAAATTCCCGTTGGGAGCGCCAGTGACTATAAAAATTGATTCACACCATGCACGATTCACGTTTAAACCATCCAATAGCCGGCACTTTGTTACATTCAGAATACCAATGACCATCTTGCGATCTATCAAAACTAGATCTATAGGACTTGGAACTGGTAACTCTAAACCACAGTCCCAATCAAACAAGGATCAAATTCTGAGAGTAATTTATTCTGCTGAGCCAGGGAATGTGCATCACGTACAAGAACTCAGGAAGGCGCCCAAAGAGAATGGAGAACAATGTAGTTAACAGCCTCTTCGTAGGAAGGGTTTACAAAATGGATCAGTTAGAAGTTCTAAAAATTAAAGTAAATAATAATTTAAGGGAAAAAAAAAATCTTAAAGCGAGTTCTCTGCCTATGATGCTCCTATAGTCAACTAAAACTACTCATCTCTGGAAGTTTTTCCACAGCATTCATGGGAATGCATCAATATGATTGCCAAAGCAAGCAAATCACAAGAGAATGTGTGAAATCCTGACTCCGAACATCAAGCTTTCTGGGACACAAAAATGTGAATGCACTTAAGGGAAGTCTAGCTCACATCACAAAATTTTGACGAAGTGCATCAACTGATAATCATCTTGTTTAAATATTCAGCATGCTCTGGAAAATACTCCAATAGTTCATCCTTAGTTACCCACACAAAATCATCAGACCTCCCAATGCTGAATTTGTTGGCTGCAATCACTTGAGACTTGAAGAAAAAGCGCTGCAAAACATTCAAATAACAAAAATGAATTAAAAAAGACAGAACTAACATAAAGATGCAAAATTAACACAAAAGCATATGATTCACAAACTTGTGAATGTCCATCTATTGGTGAGGTGGCAAATCATTGAGTAGAATGCTGTAAAGTTTAAGTTACCTTCAAAGGTGGAAGCTCTGGATTGCTCTCAGTAGGCTGTGTAACTACATGACCCATAGGAGCATTTCCAACAAAATAAGTGTGAGATAGATCTCCAATCACAGATTTTAATGCAGCTTCTGCACACTGCATATATTTGCAATTCATGACATTTTGTCCAATTTGACATTTTGAATTTTAAAATTTCTCAGAGAGAGGGAAACAAAGACTAGAAAGTATAATTACCATCCGCAAAGTTTCTTCAGACTCATAAACTTTTTCAGGAAAATGCCAGCAAGGCTTCCCGCTAGGAGATCCATATGCAGGACCATGAAGGAGAAGATATAGCCTCCTATCAAGTGCTCTCTGTAATGATCTTCAAATAAAAAGAAGGAAAATATTCAAAGATCAAAACCACTCAAGTTTGAAGTCCTATAGAGAATAATATTCAAATCTCCTCACTCAACTGCATTTCACTGGTAAAATTTTCTGGATGTCCTAAAAAACTTCTCCATTATTCTCTGATTAAAAATCACTAGTTATCTTCCTTATAGAGCCACTAAGAGAATGAGAATGTTCATGATACAACTGATCCTTTCATGTGTACAGACAAAATCCTCATCCTTCGGACAAAGTTGCAGGCAGAGTAGAGAAAAAGAGATATAATAAATCATGCTGCATCTTTTCTTCTGAGTTTTCCACTTGATTTACTAATCCATAAGGTTATTGAAGAAACATGATTTCATTACATACCTTCTGTCATTAATTTTATCAGCCTCAGTAATCCTAGGAGCCGGTTCATAATCAATCTGGTAATCACCCTTTCCCCTGCAAAAGGAAAATGCTATGTTCAATGTTGTAATCTGGTAAAACACAAACATTAGGCCACAACATTGTAAGAGCAACATGATTAACTACTGGCAAATGCGGTTTACGCACACACTGAAAGCACATTCCCCCCCCCCCCAAAAAAAAATGCAAACAGATTTATTTCTTTGATAACATACTATTAGCTATAAGGTCCTTTTACCATGGTTTCAACAGTTGCAGATGATATGTAATAAACGCATGGAGATTTCAACTACAAAGAGGGACTTCCTGCCAACTCAATCAAGTAGTGGTCACTAATATAAGAGCTAAATAATTCTTGTTTATTCGAAGGCAGAAAGATTTCGTCTTTCTTCAACAAGTTGACTCGCAGAGATGTTTCCATTGAGCATAACCATAAACTATAAGCTTGAGAGTCAATGATTGAGTAAAAAATCAAATAACAAGCTTTCTTCCATGATGAAAAGGCAAAGAAATTGTACCTGGCATCAGACTTCTTCAAGAAAGCCTCGGGATATTCTCTTCGAAATTGCTGTCGCCAACGAAATCTGAAAATTCAACCCAAAAATAACATAACAACTTAAAATATACTCCACAAAACTTGCTAAATCACACTTAAAATCATCACATCCTAAACAGCAAAAGCTTTAAAAAAAAAAAAAAAATCCCACCTTGAATATTTAATTATTGAAATTAGCTTAATTCAATCTGTTGAGAGCTGAGCAAACAATAAAAATACAAAGATGCAATTTTCACATTCCATATGACCTAATAAGAGAAAGTGTAACGAAGAGAAACTTACGAGAACTCTTGAAAAGCATACACAATAGGATCGATTTTGGGAACAACAACCGGAAGCCTCTCGAAGAGTACGGAAGCTACAATTTCGCCATCGCCGCCGCCGCCGGCGGAGCTCTTTGAAGAGGAAAATCCTCGGCTTCTTAATTGACGAGTTACTACCGCAGCAAAAGATCTCTGCATTTTCTCCTTCCAATTCAAACTACAAATAACAATCAATCAAAATGGAAAATTCAAACTGAGCTCCTAATGCTCATTTCACACGGCCGCGCTGGGTGGAGACTGGACTGGCAGTGGGCGGAGACGATGAATGAAATATTGTAAACAGAGGGAGGAAGGGTACAGGGTTTTACCTGCCACCGGTAAAGCTGACCGGATATGTTAAGAACAGTAAATAATAATATAGGGTCGATTGGGAATTTTGGCTAAGTTTAGGGATCAACAATTTTTTTCCCGTTTTTTAATTAATTTACTGCGCTAAAAAACTATTAAATAGGTAAACTTTAAAGTTCGAATAAATTACATTTCATTTTAGCAAACAATAATAGAGGGCCAATTGGGAATTTTGGCTAAGTTTAGGTATCAATAAAAAAAAATTCCTTTTTTTTTTTTAAAGAAAAACTATTAAATGGGTACATTTAAAAGTTCGAATGAATTACATTTCATTTGCATTTTCATATTTTGTAAAGATTGTCAAATAGAAATTATTTCGACAATATGAAAGTTATGAGATAAAAGTTGTATAAAAAATGTTTTATTTTAAGACAATTTTAAATCACATTTTGAGTTGAAGTTGCATCATATGCATACTAAGACACTTATGGATTGCTCTTTGTTGATTATGGTACTTCAACTCAGAAGAAAAAAGCACACCATGTAGGAATACATTACATGTCTCTTGATAAAAAGCTACTACATCAGTATACATCTGTTCAAGAGAGAGAATTTCTACAAGGAACAGAGGGATAACAAGCCCTTTGGAACTCTCAGGTGGCCTAAATCCAGGCCGCCTTTATCTTGATTTTGATCCTCAGAATGTCCAATCACACTCCACTGGAAGGTGAATTGATCTAAGAATGGGAATATGGCTCCACACAGGTGGAGATTGACATACAATCAAAGGGTCAAAACAAAGGTTTCTTTCCACTTAGCAATCCAAACAAATGATCTAAGACTACGCCGCCTCCATCTCTCAGACCAGAGTGCATGTATTCATTGGTTATCCACAGCCTAATGCCTGCAATATTAGAGGCTGTTTCCATGGCCAACTTAAAGTTCACATACAGGTCTTCATAATATGCAGTAGCTGCAACAGGAACCTGTTTAGTGGAAGAGAAAAGTAAAAGATAGGAATATTCGATATGACTGGTGAGGCCTCAAGTAAGGAAGAACTTTAAGCGGAAATCATCGAAAAAAGACACCTAATTGGCAGTGTGTAATGCAGACCTGGGGAAAAAGACGACAATTTGGGAATACTACAGACCATAATTCAGATTAAATCTGAGCAAATCCTTCCCACAATATGAAGGGAAAATGCAGCATTGAACAGCATCAAGTGACGTACAAAATCGTATACTGGTAGAGGATGAGACTGTACCTTGTTACTTCTCAGACAGTTGATATCATACACTGGAGGCCAATCTTCCTTCTCTGCTAATAATTGAGCAGCATCTTTCAAATGTCTCAAAGCATGAATTTCATCAAACATCCATGGAAATATCATCTGTAGAGACAACAAAAACATAACATTATATGCGTAAGATACCACTACACCACTTCCGAAGCAGGAAACAACAGAGGAGTAACTGGTCTCAAGAATCACACAAGTTACAGCCATTGTATGGCAACATCAAGAAACAAAAATGAAATAAACATGTGAAAGGAGAAGTTGATGATGACTAGCACAATAATAGTATGTCCCACTACTCTAAAGAACAGCACTTCATATTTTGCTCTTACGGACAAGAATTTGTATCATTTTTGAGTGACAAACGATGTTGGTATCCAAAATGATACCATGTTGCTAAATTTCATTAATTGCTAATTCCATTAAAGAACTCCTTTTTCAAGAAGTTAAAAATCATGAATGCTTGACTGGGGGGGAAAGAGTGCCTTGAAGCATAAAGAAAGAGAAAACAAGACAAGTCCTCTGATACAACACCTATATTTGTAGAAGCTGAGGGAGACAATTCGTAATATAACAATATTATCTGCTCATTTAGCCACTTCTAGGGCAACCTATGGTGTACAAATAACATTGTAGGAGACAATGAATTTGTTAAAAATCACAACATTTTGGTAAATCTTACATCTTCAGTACCGAAAAAAATAAAATAAAATAAATTACCTCACCAGTAAAGAACACAGGTCGACCTTCTTTTGCAGCCTTAATCGCATCAAATATACTTTCATTTTCAGCCCTTATTCTGTGAGCAGCCCAACGTGATGCAAGACCCTTTGAACCATAATAGTCAAGAACCAAGACTACTTCAAGACTAGAACAAGTGCAATATTTTTATATATAAATTAGGCTTTAAAGAAGAAAAATCACATGGGGAAAAAGTGAAATTGGATCAAGGTTTTGTTCACTTAAGGTTGTGATTTAAACTCGATATTGCATGTGCATGATACTTAAAAGTTGATCCAGTACATTAAATTAGCTTTGACAACAAGAAATTGTACACTTACCTGACAATATACGGACTCATGCAGAAGAGCATACAATGGGTTTTTGTCAAAAGACAACCAATTTTCATACTGCATGTACATAAAAACCCAAATTAGTGATGCTAAAGGCCTTTTAAGCATGTGAAAAATAACAGGAAAAAACAGATATCCAACTTTTTTTCACAAAAGAATGGGATAATTCTCGTACAGCATTCAGAAAGTAGTAACTAATTCTCTTTTGCACTCCAGGAACTAAAACTGGATCCCATGCCATCTCCAACCTGTAAGTGGAAAGATAAACTAGAAAAGTAACTCAAACATCACATTAGATAAACAATTTAAAATGGCCTGAATCATAAACTTACATATAGTGCAAGCGTTCAAAACCAGTACTTGATCCCAAAGCAGTCAAACCAAGAAGTTGTAATCCTCTAGGAGTTAAAATGCCACCAGATGGTAGAAGCGCCTGCATTATTTACATGTGAACATCAAATGGCACAACAAAAATAAATGAGCAAGAAGGATAAGAAAACTAATTACTGTGAAAAGAATTTAAAACTCCCATGTTCTAAAGTTCCCATACCCCGCCACCTTCAGACTTGGCCAAATAACTGACAATCTCATGAACAATTTCAACATCTTGGGGAAACCTCTCATAGTACTTTTTATTCTGATGAACAAGCTGCTCAAAGCATGCTCTATATACAGCTTCTGCAGAGCATCCAACGCTGATTGGAGGAATACCACCAGTTATAAGAACTTGTTTCAGTCCATGTGGTGCGAAACTCAAGTAAGTAACTATACAAAAGCCTCCATAGCTCTGCAGTAAAGAAAGAGCAAATCAACATATATAAAACAAGTATCTCTGTGGGCCCATCACTGGCATACACATTATTTTAAATTACCCATTTGAAGGATTCTTAATTTAAGTGCGAGAGATATATTGAATTATTTTGATCAAAAAATGGTAATAAAATAAGTATGATTATAATGCTGAAAAATACGAGAGAGAGAGAAAGAATATCTTCAGCAATCTAGATTAGTCTGATTTAGAATGCCGCTTGAGACACCATACATCACCCAGATAGTAGGAAATAAATCTGATCATATTAAAATCATGCAGTATATGTACGATTTCAAAATAAATAGGACAACCTAAAAACGAAAAACATACTTGTCCCAAAACAGTCCAAGGCCCACTATCAGGAACAATGCATTTTCGAATAAACTCAGCATCATAGACAATGTTGTCAGCTCGAAAATGGCACAAATAATTTGCTTGTTCCGCAGCAGATTTGAATTGTGACAAAGAAGATGTTGTTAAGGGTGTAGATAAACCTGTTCCTCGCTGCATATCATAGACATCAGTAAATAGTCTATGGAACATTTGGTATTACCTTATGATGCTTAAACAAAAAGAAGATCCGCACATGCCTGATCCATTAAGATTACACGAAATTCTTCACAAGCTTTACCAATCCATCCACTAGCTTCAGTAGGACGTGGACATTCAAATCCTGGTCCACCTTGCAAGAACAAAAGGTATGGCAGGGCCTGGTCTTCTTTCCCAACTGCACTAAGTATCGTCCATGACTAGCGGGAACATAATTTAAAAAAAAAGGGAAAATGTATAGACAGATAATTATTGTACAAAACAAGGAACAAAAAAGTTACTTTTTGGGATCAAAGCAGGAATGGAAGCCTTTTCTTTCCCAATTGTTAATGAACAAAATCAAAAGAAATATCAGTCAAGGTACGCAATGGAGGCTGCCAGGGAATACATAAAATTGCATAACGACTAGAGATCAAGTTTACAAAGCGATTACATTTATATAATTTTGGTTGAGGAGTGGTGATGCACACATTTTCTAACTCATTTTCGTTACTGTTCCAAAAGGTTTAACCAGTGAGTGAGAAAGAATAGAGTTGATGACTTGTACAATCTAAATTTTCCCAGCAAAAGTACAAATACCACACATTCAAAGCCAGAACCGAACCAACTGCTTCTGACATTCCAAACAAACTAAACTACACTTGATTAACAAAGCTACACTACAAAGCGAAAGAAGCTCACTTCAAAGCTAATAACATTGCTTGGCTCCACACTGTACATCAAAAAAATTGCAAAATTGGAGTCAAAATCAAATTTTTTTAAGTGCCATGATTGTCCATTTGCTCATTTTAAAGCACAAAGCAAGACAAGTCCAGAGACTAAAGGTAATTAGCCGAAATAACCAGTTGAGTTCTACTTAATTTAGTAAACTTAAGGAAAAAGAACAAAACCGATGCAAGTCAAAATAGTAACAGATGGAAAGTCGTTCACATACCCGCGACGACCTCGCGAGCGAAAATGGAGAGCTTGGGAGCAGTGGAAGAATTATTGAGAGAGTGATCGAGGGGGACCGAGAATCTGTGGTCCCGAAGACGGAGTTCCGGGACGGAATACCAGTTTCCGACGACATGGGTCGGGTCAGAATCAGCAGCGATGGCTTTGTCTTTATTAGTACTTGTTCCAGACATGGCGGCGGTCACCAGTGGTCGACGGAAGAAGGCGTGGTTAATTAAGCGGTTTCGTTGATTAGTCGGCGGCAGGGGTAACAGTGAATTAAAAGGGCGAGGACGAGGAAGAAGAGGCGGAGTAATTGTTGGCAGTAATAATATATAGCGGGAAGGAGAGAATGTACCAAGTGCCCGCATCGCGTTGCAGTAAAATCAGCTGAGATTATCATTTTTAACAGTTCGTACTTCGTACCAATCTAATGCTGCGGGATTTGCCAGTTTGAACAGGATAAGGTGGGCTTCACATTATTGCTGATCATTTTATTATTTTTGCTAATAATTCTAATAAAAAAAATGACCTTTTCGGGACAACAATAAATAATAATTTCTATCGGCAAAGGTTTTGTACCTACGAATTGTATTTTTAAAAGTATTTTTATATTTTAAAAAATATTTTTAAATTATTAATATATTTTTTAAGTATAAAAGCAAGATTTGAAATACAACTTAATATTCACAGAATCTTTATCGCCAGTTGTTGAACATCAATTTGCCAAGGTGTCATTATGCTGTGCGAATGGAAATTAATAACAATTCGCCCGGGACAAGGCCGTAAGAAAGTTTGGGAACTGAACATGCATTTTACCTTGTCCTATCATATTTTGCGAGATTTTAAAATTACCGTCAACACCTCAATGGAGATTGGGATAATCCTTTGTTTTATAATTTTGAAACTATTTATAATTAGTCAATTAAAAATTTTCAAATATACTGATATTAGTACAATATAAAAAATACAGTTATCGATTATCACGAGAGATCACTATTATCGCGAGATATTAATGACGAGGAAGAACTCAGAGATGTGGTTGACTTATTTTTGATGGACAAGTATGAGTTCCTATACTACTGGATTGAAAAAAGGGACTCGACGCGTTTAAGAATTGGACAGACAATGTAGTCGAATGAAGTGGGAGGTGAAAATTCTCGATCTTGATCTTGCATGGTGGTTTTTCAGGATGAAGATGCATTATTTGCTGACTATGGCGAGACTCATCTGATAAACAAAAATGTACCAAGCACTTACATTTCTTGGTATCTTAGCCAATTAAATGATGTGGTAAACCATTTGGCCTTACCTTAATTTTTACCCTTTTTTTCTTACCTTGATCCAGGATTACCGGCCCGAGATGCATTGACAGCATTGTGAAGCAAGAATTTACATATAAACCAGTTACAACTTTTACATCTCATAGGAAAACTCCCTTGCAACATCTACTTTCCAATTGGAGAACTTAAACTGCAGTTTCATCTTCTTTTTTGAATCCAGTCATGTGGTGAAGTTAAATTCTTATACCAAATTGGCCAACTCCTTGCTTCTTTTTTTTTTTTTTTGGTTGATTGAGTCGTTCTCTTTCTCTTGATAATTTAGACGTTAATTTTTAGTAGTTAGTTTTGGCCTATCGTGTTCAAGAAATTTGGGTTCAAGAAAGCTATCGTTTCATTTTTGTCCTTCTTCCTGATGGGGAAATGGAGATTGGAGCTATCGTCTCATTTCTTGGTGATACTTTTATTACACTCCCTTTTATTAAAATGTTTTATGAAATTACTATTATAAGTTTTTATTAAGTTTCATCGGATACAAATACTGAAAAATATTCAAATATGATGAACATGTTTCGTAGCTCAGGTTTCCCAAAAATTATGAAACACATGATGCTTTGAAGCTCAATTGATGACCTCATTTTCCAATTATTATTAGGAGTGTTCAAAATTAATAATTCGATCCGGATTCAATCCAAATATTTTGCATCAGTTTTTTTATTTGATTTAATCTTTTTTTTTTGTTTTTATTTTCATATATAATATTAGATAATTTAATTTAGATTTGAAATTAATAGTTTCATGTTAAAAAACTATCTATTTTTATATAAAATTAATAAGTAAATTTTATTTAAATATTTTAATTTATGTATTTTTCCGGTAAATTAATTTGTGTATTTTTAAATAAATATTTTAATTTATTTTGTTACAAATTAATTAATTTAATTAAAGAATTATTTGAATTATTAAAGAATATTAATTTATATTTTATAATCTCTCATATCACGTTACATGTTTTATCAATCTTTGGACTGAATTGTCCCGCAAATATTCTCTCTTATGTTTGCTCAATAATAAAAATTAAAGGGAGGGAGCAAATTTAACAAATCCAAACATTTAAAAACTTACTCCAGTTTGTAACTTTGTACTTGAGTTGGTATAATGATATTAATTAGGATTGGTCTAAAATTCTTCAAAAAATCCTGTATCTAAAAGGTTATGGGCTGGACTATGTTGGCATAACTTGCGAGCCCATAACCAATGAGCCCAGCCTAGCCTTCTATTTATATAACCGTTCTCCCCAAATTTTCACCCCATTTTTCTGCGTTTTCAATAGAACACGATGCTTCCAGAGGGACGATTTGTCTCCCTAGCTTTGAACCACATGGGAGTCTTCCTCTGCAACTTGCTCAACATCACTGAGCCCACATTACATTACATTCTTGGAATGGAAATCAACCTCAATTTTGCACTCCGATACGCGACTGACGACCAAATCAGAGATTTCCTGCTATTTGCTTCGAGTGAAAATGAACTAAGGCAACTCCACTTTGAAGAAATGAGGGATGTGGTGGATCTGTTCCTGGAGGGCAATTTTAAGTTATGATGGCTTAATGACCTTTTCGGACTTCGTTACGTGGGCACACCTCTATGTGGTGCAATGAACCGGCAGCGATTTTATTTTCTTGAAGATACATTCTTTTCTGACTGCAAATCTGGAAGTGTTAAAAGGAGATGGTCTCCAAGAAATTTCAAAACGATTTTATTTTCTTGAAGATACATTCTTTGCTGACTGCAAATCTGGAAGTGTTAAAAGGAGATGGTTTTCAAGAAATTTCAAAACCAAGAATCATGCGTTTACAGATTCAGGCTCCTCTGAAACTTTCTAAATTCGGGTAAACTTGATTCAGTACAATTTCTTTAAATTTGCATTTGATCTCATTTGTCCTTGAGTTCTCACCTGTTGATTCCTGCCTTTTGCAGATTTTTGCCGATGCTTGAGTAATCAAAAATTATTGGGAGATGGACGTGATTTCTTTGGCAATCTAAGTTCGGGAATCGATAGTGCTTTTGGACTTTCCCTTTTAGTTTGGTCGGTAGTTCTTAGAAATTTCTGTTCAGAAAATTGGTTGTGTTGAGAATTATGATTTACCATTGAAATATCCATTTAATGCATTAGAAGAGTTCTTCTCCCTTTCATTCGCTCTGTCCCTCTCTTGGTGAAAAATATTTTCTCTCTGAACGCCTGCGCAATGAAATCTTTTTCTGCCAAAGAAATTTTTGGCCTTGTCATTAAGTAGTATCGAATTTTCAAAAACAAGAATCATGCGTTTACAGATTCAGGCATCTGTGCTTGCTTTTAGAGCTGCGGATCTTGAGTCCAGTTCTCTGTTTACATTTGGATTTTACAGGTGGCCATTGGCTCGATACGTTGGGAAGTCCTCCATTAGATTAGAGGCTCTTAGCCACGGTAGGAGAAGTATAAGTAGCCAACACATTAGCCTTTTTTAAATCTCATCAAATACTCGAGAATTGACGAGACCTTAACAAAATTTTTGATACCTGATGGTTGGTGTTGAAAATGAAATCCTCTTTAGCATCTGTGAAACTTGCCCACCTTCCATATTGATTGATTAATGGAAATGTTTGCTTTTGGAGGAATCTATTTTCCACAATATCTACTCCACCTATGTGAACGCCCCCAACACTCTTTTTTACCCAATCCAAATTGACTCTTATAATGTGAAAACACACTCTTTTTACCAAATTTAACATAAAAATGCTTGATTTATTATCTTAGAAAATTGGTTGAAATTGGTCCATAGGGTCCCTCAACGGACACTACAAGATGATGGACCGAAGAAAGCGATCAATGTAGCTGGTGCAGCTTCTTAGACCAATTCCCTTCACCTTTAAGGACTACGCTAAGCTTTTCGGGCAGCTGGAACTAAGAGTAAAGGGATGCCATCATGCCATTGCAACTTTGACACGCTACGCACATTCAAGAACATAATGCTTGTGGGATTATAAGTAAGACCCAATCAACAAAATCACATCAATTTAGTTTTGATCAGAGTTTTTTCCAATTTTATTACAATTTTTTAAAAAATAGAAATTTGTGGGGTAAAAAAGAGTTAACTTCCCACAATAGCATGTTCCAGTTGGGCGCACATGTCCAAAATCCCTTAGGTGCACAAAACCAAAAACCCAAAAAAAAACGCAGCCTCCCTAGAGCCGCCGCCCGTCCATATCCTTCTCTCAAAGAGTTAAGCCTCCCGCCCGTCCCGTCGCCGCCCTCACCGTTTATTTTTTTCCTTTATAGTATTTTTGTTGCGAGAAGTTCTGTTAGTTTTTTTCTTAAGGAATTAGGAAAATTTCTAGAAGAGAAATATTGTATATGCAGTTTGTCTATAGGCTCTTCTGTTATGTTATCTGAAGAAAACTGTTATTGCGGCAATGCTTGTTTTGGACAAACGTCAGTAAAGTTCTTTTGATTGCACCAGTTGACCTGATGAGTTTGTAGGTTTTGTGCAGTTCTTTTGGTGTGTTTAACAGTCCCCTATGCCCTGTGTTGCTTTGACTGTCTTATTGTGCATCTAGTTTGCAGAATCTGTTGACAGGAAAATTGTTTGCATAAGCAACTGCCTGGTATATAGATCTTGAAAATTCTATTCTATCACCATCCGGAATCCACAAACCAAACCAAAAGCTGAAAAATATTCTTATAAGGAGCATCGGTGTTCCTGTACGTCAAGCAGAATCTCAGGTAGTCGCTTGAGAGTTGAGACTTGTAAACTTCTTCAATGTAACACAAAGGGTCAAGATAATATGTTATGTAACTGGAGATATCGTGAGAGCAAGACCAAGACTGTAACACTAGTCTTATGCCAAAGAGGCGCCACAAGTTCATTGAGTTTTGGCTGTATCTTATCACAGCACCACTACAATGCAGTTGCAATAGGTGGGCAATTCTGCTGTTAGTTCAAACGCTTCAACACAGATTCAAAACCAAGATTGTAAACACATAAAGTTCACCCTCTGGTCCACTCAATAAACTCATCATTCCCAACCGTCTGAAGGAAAGGAAACCAAAAGAACCATCTCAAATCAACCAATGCCATGCAACAGTTCAAGCTCTGTAGAAACTAATGCAACGCCAATGGAGGGTAATAATGCATATGCAAGCAACTTATGAAGAGATAATATATGAATATAGCAAGACTACAAATAAACTTATCCATATCATTGAACTCCAAATATCAAACATTCAAGTATGGAACAAATGCTATTCAAAAATTGACAAACGAACAAAAACAAAATGTAATGAAAAATAATATTCATAAACTTGAAGCAACAATTCCAGCGAAATGCCAGATAAAGTTACAATTTTTTTAAAGTATCTCACTACCTTCAATAAACTATTCATATACAAAACACAATCTAAAATATAACCACTGCCATCTACCACATCTTCTCCCTGGTGCTTTCATTACAAAGTTCACCCACCATGTACATTTCAGAGTTAAATATTTGACCCTATAACCTTTATATAAAATAATAATAATAAAATGCCCCCAAAATAATAACAAAATAATTCCCTAAAGATCTTGCCTTTTGACTAAATTTTATGCTAATTTCATCAAATGCCCTTCCATCTTGGACTTGGTACCAGAAGGGTTGGGGACAGCGGTAGCTGCTGGAACCCTAGCTGTATAGGGGAGAATAGCATATTCGGCGATAGAATGGCATACGGCGACCTCGGTGACAGTATGCAACCAAAAAACAGTGGCGACGTCGGCAGAAGTGGAAACTGAGGCATAGCCTGCGGTGGTGGAGGTATATTCTGCTGCTGGAGTGGCGGCAGCTGCTGCGGCGGACAAAATGGGCGGCTTGTGGCTGCGGCGTTCAATCAACAACAACAACACTGATTTTCAAAGAGATAAAAATGTGTGGTGGAGATCAACAGCTGCAGAGAGATAAAAATAATGGGTGGTGGAGGACGCTGAGGGAGGAAGCAAGGCGTAGAAATGGGCTGCGGAGGCGACATCACGGAGGCGGAAATGGGCGAGGGCGGGCCCAAAAGTAACAGATGGGGGAGGAAGGAACACATCTTATCAAAGGCGGCGGCTGGCTGATTTTTTGTTTTAGTCTATTGCATTCGTTCGCATTTTGTTTAGGATTTATGGCTCGAAATCTTGAATGCGCCCGCCCCGCCCAGCCACAGAAGCCTTTTGTTTTTTGGTACAAACGCGCCCAAATGGACTGGGCGCAGTTGCCACCTAAAAATTGCTGACTCGCTTGGGTCAGTGTTAGCTTTTTTCTTTTTTATTGCCCAGCCACAGGCCCAGTGTCAGTTTTTTTTTCTTTTTCTTTTTCTTTTGAGTGCTTTTGGCATGCATTCACACCCGGGCTGTACGGTTCCAGACTTGAGTTGTTTGTATTTGGCAAATACATCTGGATTTTAGGAGCATTTGCCAAATGTGAACACACTATTTTTTTAATGTCAAAAAAATTTTACCCAACAAATTTTCATCTTTTTTAAATTAATTATAAAATTGGAAAAAATCCTTCTAAAGTTAATACAAAATCGGATGGGACAAGGAGTCAAGACCGAGGTTGTCAATACTTAGTCACCTTTTCTGAAGATAATTTTTATTTTATCCTTTCTAAGGTAGATTTTGGCAATCTAACGTAGTATTCAATATTCATGTTTGTTTTTTCTGCTTGAAATTGGGTGTAGGTAGGGCTGGTCATGGTTTAGTTTAATCAAATAAATAGATCAAAAAAATCGAACTAAAAAATTAAATAAATCAAACCGATATTGATTTCAGTTTATTCGGTTCGGTTAAAAATCAAACTGAATTAACTATATGATTTTCGGTTCGATTTATGGTTTGGGGTTCTCTAAACCGAACCGAATAAATCAAAATTTTATAATTTATAAATATATTCTATATATATATATATGTGAATATAAAAATATTTAATATAAATATATGTATAAATATAAATATATGTTATTTTATAGTTATGGTTTATAGTTTATAAAACCATTGTAGACTTTGTGGTTATGTATAATATGTAAAATTATGTATATATATTTTTGTATCATTAATTTATTGTTATTATAGAATTTATTAAATATGTATAGATAATGGACAATATATACTAAAAAAATTGGACAATGTATAATGTATTTGTTAATGTATAAATTATATATATAATTCAAAACTATATAAGTCAATTTATTTAAAAGTTAAACAAATATGAAATATCAAATTGCAAATAAAGAAAAATAAAATAATGCATAAAGTGAATCAATAACTGAATAATGAATTCGGTTCGGTTTAAACCGAATTCCAAACTGAATAAATTGAATTGGGTAAATGACTCCAATAGTCTTTCATGTTAAGGCTAAGTCGCGATATGGTCCTTAGGGTTGAAAAAGTTGCAATTGAGCCCCTCAAATCTATAATTGACGCAATTTCGTCATAACTTGCTATTTTGTGTCTTCTTTGCATCTGCCTTGCATATTTTTTTAGAATGAAAATTTTAAGACGAAATTTTGCAAGATATTAGGACTAAATTATTTTATTTATTTATTTATTTTTGTATTTTATTTATTGCTTTCTGTCGCTTTTGCATCTGCCTTGTATTTTTTTTTAAGACGAAATTTTGTAAGATATTAGGACTAAATTATATATATAGTTTTTGGTATTTTATTTATTACTTTGTGTCGCATTTGCATCTGCTTTGTATTTTTTTTTAGAACGAAATTTTGCAAGATATTAGAACTAAATTATTTTATTTTTTTGTATTTTATTTGTTGACTTGTGCCTCTTTTGCATCTGCATTTTTCTCGGTTTTTCTTGTCGTTTTGCTCATTAAATCTATTAAATATAACGGAAATTATTTTCAGGGGGTACTGGTAGTTTTGACAAACTACAGGGTGTGATTGGTAATAAACATAAACTATAGAGGGGTATTGGTAATTAACCCAAAAAAGAAACGAAATTAGATAAATTCAGGTTTGGCAATTAGGGAATGGAAAGGTAGTTTCAAATTTATAGTTTCAGATATCGTCCTAATAGCTTGCAAAATTTCGTCCTAAAAATTTCATCTTAAAAAAAATACGAGACAAATGCAAAGGATACACAAAATAGCAAATAAAATACAAAAAAAAATGAAAAAATAAAATATGACGAAATTACCCCTGTCAGAATCACTGCGTCACTAAGTTAGGATAAAATTGTGCCAATTATAGATTTGAGTGACTCAATTGCAACTTTTTCAACTCTAAGGGCCAAATCGCAACTTAGCCTTAACATGAGGGACTATTGGAGTCATTTACCCAACTGAATTCCTTATTTGGTTTTATTCGGTTCAAATTGAACCGAATAAAAAACCGAATTAGGAATTTAGTTCGGTTTAAATGCAGTTTTCGATTCAATTTTTGGGTAGAGGGTTTAAAAATATCAAATCGAATAAATCGAAAACTGAACCGATGAACAACCCTAAGTGTAGAGAATGCAGAAAGCAAGCAAATTTGGGTATGAATAATTATTTCATTTATTGGGTCTCTTTTTTCGAATAAATTTATTCAAATTTTATATGTTTTGATGATTTTTGCTATTTGGGTGCTTGAATTTTAGGTGATTTGATTATGTTCATGCTGCCTTTGGGCAAATTAGATTCATACTATAGGATTTAGAAATTAGAGAAAATATATGAATTAGGATGCTTTATGTAATTAGGGCTTGAGAAGGTGGAGAATGATTTGTTATTTTTCACTTTTACCCTTAGATTACAAGAGGCATTTGAGCGGAAAAATAGATGAAATTTTGACAAGTGACAAAAAAAGTACAATAACAAAAGATGAAGGGTCATTTTTTATTATTTTTAATGTGAAGGATAAAAAAAACATTATTGGTAAAAGTTCATTGCAAATGACAATATTTAAAGGAGCATTTGAGTAAAATACTCAACTTTACTTGTCAAGCTATTTGAGCCAATTCCTGGTAGAGTGATGATAGATCCAACTAAAAATGTGTTTAAAATCTTTAATAATTGATATAACGTTTATGTGTGAGAAAATATTATAACAGTGACCTTATTATTTTTTGCTATATCTTAGTTAGTATAACAATAGAAATTTCACTGAAATATTTACCATATTTTATGTATAAACTTTGGCTTTCTTACCTCCACAACAAACATTCTGCGTAATGGAGTTTGAGGAGATAAACTCTGCATCTGAAACCATCATATTTTAACCCTTCAAGAAATAAGAATCCATTCTGAAAGGGGCAGAAACAGAGAAAATTTAAAAAAGATTCAATAGAAAGTGAAAGTGGATTATAGAAGAGAACGCAGAGAAATGCAAAGTTGAGGGAGTTTGGCAAATTTGGTTGAGAGAGGAACGTTGCGGTACGTATTTATATAATGGGTCCTGGGCTGGGCTGGGCTGGGCTGGGCTCTCAATTAGAATATATTAATCCCCTGCTTTTCTGTTCCCTCTGAGATCTGGTTGTTGCTTTTTCTGGAATTAACCAATAAGTCGGTTGACAGAATTATGGGTTATGGATTTTGGGCCTTGTAGATCGCAAATTATTTCCGCATCCAATTTATAACGGGGTTGACAACATTTCGAGGGGCTTTCCACGCACAGTCCAGGGTAGATGTACGTAATTTTTTTTTTTATTGATTTAACGTGCTTATAAATTGTATTTTAGTTCTTATAATTTTTTTAAAAGGTCATTTAGTTCTCATAATTTTTTTAGTTTGGAAATTAAGAAATAATTTTTTTTTGTTCCTTATATTTTAAATGTGACTTTCTTAGTCCATTGTTTGGTTCTTTTAACAAAATTTGTCAATTAGTTTTGCGTGTCCGTTGTGCCCTTTTATGTAATACTAAAAAATGTCTCACGACATTTTAGTTTATTTGTTAACTGTATCCTTTGTTTAGCGGAGGCGTCGAAATCCTTGTTCCAATTATTATGTCAGAACCATATTCCATTAATAAAACAACGTTGTTTCATTAAAATTAAAATTTTTAATATTTATTAATAAAATTACATCATATTATTAATGGGATATGATTATTATATATTAGCTGATAAAAAATCTATCCTTTGATTAGCACTCGGAGATGGCTTAAGAAATTAAAGCTAATGAACATACTCAAACCTCATCAATTAATATGCATGATGTGGAAAAATCACTTGAGGATTACAATGCTGGAAGAAAAAAAGGGGATTGATTTTGGAACAACTTTTTTTTTTAGCATTCAAATTTCGTATTATACTGAGGTGACCAAAGTTTTTATTCAAATTGGAACTAAACTAGAACTAAACTCGTGGTTCTGGTTCACGAATTAGAACCGTGGATAACAGTTTCAAGAATCGAAATCAAAATCAACGGTTCGGATCAAAATCGTGTAATTTTTTTTAAATTAAATATATACAAATAAAATATATTATTTTTCTCACATTGATTTTTAATTTTAAATAATTTTTTTTAGATCTAAATTATATTTCTTTTACTACTTTTAAATTTAAGTTATATTTTTTAATAAACAAATTACAATCTTCAAAATATAAGTAAAATATACTCTTTTGTCATTTTAATTTTTAATTGCAAGTGCAAGTTATATATATTTTTTTCTAAGTCTAAGTTATATTTTATTATAAATTTTAAATCTAATTTATATTCTTTTTTACAACAAAATTTACAACCTTAAAAAAATATAAATAAATATACTATTTTCTTACTTTTATTTTTAATTCTAAATGTAAGATATATATATATATATATATATATATATATATATATATATACACACACACGCACACACACTTTTTAAAATAACATAATGACATCGAGACCTTATTGCAACCCATGCTATTGAATCGACGGCTTTTTTTTGGGTACCAACAATTAAGAATTGTTTTCTTAGACTAAGTTTATAGGGCTATACGGACTCGAACCGTAGACTTTCTCGGTAAAACAGATCAAACTTTTTATTATAAAAACGATCTGAAGAGAAATGAGTTTGGATATAATGCTGATTCAGAAGAATTTGAGTCTTGTAGAATTGATCAAGAGGGGAGTATTGGTTATCGAATCCACGCGTCTGTCTGTAAAAAATGATGATGACCTCAAGGTTATGAGCCTTGCGAGCTACCAAACTGCTTTACCTCGCGCTAATGAGAAGAACAAGGGTTGAATGTGCCCATCTACAATATCTGTACAACTAGAATAGCTGATTTATACAGAAGGGTAAAGGAAGTTATATTTTCTTTATAACTTTTAAATTTAATTAATTTTTTTCATAACTGGAAGTGCAACTGAAATCAAATTATGAATTGGCGGTTTTGGAATTAAACCGAATTCTGCATTTCTAAAGTTCGGTTCTGATTTCTGTTATCCAAATAGTATATATATATAATTATGTTAACACATCTAGATGACTATAGGTATGAAAATATAGCAATGAAGATTGACTATAAAATTAAATTCAATAAATAGAACCTTAGCCGTTAGCAAGTGAAAAACGAGGAAA
This sequence comes from Gynochthodes officinalis, assembly GCA_020080225.1. Classification (NCBI taxonomy): domain Eukaryota; kingdom Viridiplantae; phylum Streptophyta; class Magnoliopsida; order Gentianales; family Rubiaceae; genus Gynochthodes; species Gynochthodes officinalis. The sequence goes on from CM034616.1 coordinate 29,656,083, forward strand.
ATCACGTCAAGGCGCGTTAGACGCTTTCCTTAAAACAGATTCGTCCCCTCTTGTGTGTGCTTGAGGATTTAACGGACGTCTGTCTCCCAGGATACAACGACAAACAAACGGCTTACTTGCACAAGGTAGACAGCTACAATGAACTTGAATTTGTGCCTTTCTTCTATCATCGAAAACTACTAGAATTGAAAACTTGAAAAGACAAATTGTTGAGAGAATTTTGTGGGAAAAAGTTAGAAAAATTGTCTTGGAAAATCTTCTTGTCCACCAAGGGAAGTCCTCTATTTATAAAGAAGATTTCCTTGTTCATATCATGTTCAAAAGACAAGTCATTAAGTTTGGAGAATGAAAAGCCAAAAGTCTTTATTCATCATTGAAATGAAAAGCCAAAAGTCTTTCATTATGCTTGATGCATGAAAAGCCAAAGGCCATCATTCATGATTGAAATGAAAAGCCAAGAGCCATTATTCATAAACCACTAAATGAAAGGTCCATAACCTACCAACATCATGCATAATGTGCAAGAAAATGAAAGGCCTTCATTCATGTATCTCCTTAATTAGCAATTTTTCATTTACATGTGCTCAAAAGAGTCATTCTTATTTTCCAACAATTTCACCTTTAACAGACAAAAAAATCAGCTGTTATAAAACCTCCTCCTCCTCTCAACTCTACCTCTATTTCAAATCCATCACAATAATGAATGAGAAAGGGAAGTACCAAGTGGATTAGATTAACGATTCATATAACCACCAAGGAAAAAGAAGCATCACAACACCAGTGACATAGACAAAGAGCGGGAGGGGGGAGGGGGGAGGGGGGAGGGGGACGGGCGGTGGAGATTATAGGGGTTAATGGCTGACCACCACCATTGCACACCCAACATGGTTAGAAATGGAAAGAATACTGTTAAGCATCGCAACAGGACGGGTTTGGAGGGGGTGCTGCTATTTATACCCTCACCAAATTCATGCTCATATTACAACTATATATTAGTATATTACAATGTAATTAGACAAGCAAAACTACTGGGTCAGTCATTTGTACTGGCCACCGCTGTGTATTATAAATGCAAGGGCAGATCTCAAGAACAATTACATGTACTATATATTATAAAGATTAATTTTTTTTTGTCCCTCATATAATTTTTTCAATCCCTTATATATTTAAAAGAACATTTTAATTTTTTACATTGTGATAGTAAAATTTTAATCTCTAAACTGATTTATATTATAGAAACTCTTTGTGGGGTGAGATTTATTAATGGAGGTATAAATATGTTTGCACAACATTTATGCTTTTTTAATCACGCAAGAACTCTATTCTTCTTTTTGTCGATCGAATAATAAAATTCCTAATTTTTTCAATCTAAAATTAGACAACGTGCGACCAAAACTCTAAGAAAAATCCACAGATATAATTGTCACCTACTCTACTCTCTACTTGTAATACTCTCCTCCATCATTCTTACTCGTGTCTTTGGCATCTATGCTATTGCGTATGTCCTAGCTTAAGTTTTTGTCTTCCTAAAATGAGGAAACTATAAAAATAGTCCCTCACAAATTCGCGAATGATTCTTTTTATTTCTCACATTAAAAATGATGAAAAATGATTTTTCACATATTCTTAGTGTACTTTTTACGTCTTTCGTCAAAGTTTCGTCTATTTTACCATCCAAATGTCTCTTGTGTGATTCACGTAATATTTAACATAAAGGCAAAAGTAAAAAGTAATTAATCAGCCTCCACCTTCATTCTTTATTCCAAAAATCAATCATGTTCATTGTCCTCTCAAGCCCTAATTTCAAAAAAGCTTATCAATTCTACTCTCTCTATGGAATTAGGGCAAGAAATAATCTAATGTTGCAAATGGGCCAAAGGATATGCAAAATGATTTCTAATTTACACATCCTCTTCTATATCCTGTCAACCAAATGAAGAAAATCGGCCAATTGTCGAGCCCATTCACGCACAAAACAATTGGACGATGGATCTTTCATTTGGTGATCAATAACATAAAAAAACCCCAACACCACCCCTAGCAACATCTTTCATTTAGTGGTCAATAGCATCAATAACCCCAACACCACCACCACCAACAACAAAGATTATAGCAAGAGCAAGTGAAGTAAAGTAGAAAAGAGTCCAAGTTCTGAATCTCACAATATAAAGGGGTTATTTTTTATGGGAGGACTGGCCTATAGAGATTCCAATATGGTTAAAAATATGGGTGAGAGTGGATCACCCATGTATGGAAAAATGTTTGGACTCTTCAAGTATTCATGTTTGTTTTTTCTACTTTAAATTGGGTGCACGGATTGTAGAAAGCAAGTGTATTTCACTACAAGAAAAGGCTGAATTTCCGACGGACATCCGTCGGAAAAAGCGAATTGTAGTCCGGCAGCAAAATCTCCGACGGACATCCGTCGGAAAAAGTATTTCCGGCGGAAATCCGTCGGAAAATCTTTAAAAAAATTTATTTTTCAAACCTTTCCGACGGAGTATTCGTCGGAATATTTAACAAAATAATATAAAATAGAAAATTATATTTCCGACTGATTTCCGTAGGAAATAGTTTTTAAAAAAATAAAAAATTAAAAAAGTTCCGACAGAAAATCCGTCGGAATTTTAAAAAAAATATTTAAAAAAATGTAAATCCGACGGGCCGACATTTTCCGACAGAAATCCATCGGAAATATTCAAAATAAAATATAAAAACATTTCCGACGGAAAATCCGTCGGAAGTTCTTGCCAAAAAATAAAAAAATATTTAACTTTCCGACGGATGTCCGTCGGAAATATTCGAAATAAAAATTTAAAAAATTTAAGACGGATAATCCGTCGGAATTTTTTCCGAAAAGTAAAAAAAATTACTTTTTCGGACGGCTATCCGTCGGAAATGTGACACTATATAAAACCCCCCCCCTTCCCCCCCCAAAAAAAATTTTCTTACCTCTTTCCCCCCCTTCTTTTCTCTTTTCCGCCCCTCCCGCCTCCCCTTTTTCCCTAAATTTTCGGCAATTTTTTGGGCGATTGTTCATCCTTCCCCATCGCCACAACCAAAAGACTGTCGCTTCAGTTGTCGCACACTTCAGTGCTCTTTGTAGCTTCAAGTTTGGAACGCACACCTGCTTGTTGAATTTGTCATTTTTTTTTGTTCTTCTTTTGTTCGAGAGTTGATTTTTTTCGTTCATTTGTGTCTTGGAGTTGTGATTGTCTATTTTGGATGTTTCAATCCATCATTACGTGTGGTTTGCCCATTCATGTTTAGGCATTTCCTAGGAAAAAGGGCACGAACTTATCTTTGATGTTTTAGATGTTCATCTTGCAATTCTTTTGGATATGATGATTTACATTGATTGTAAACCTTTTTGTTTCTTTTTTTGAACATTAGAAGGAATTTTGTTTTAGATGATTGATGCTAAATCCCAATGCACAGGATAAGTAATTTTGTCCATTTCTATGTTGTTGCAAGTAGCATGTTTCAGGAACATCATTTTCATTAATTGGTTTTTTGTGAATGTTATAAGCCTTCCTCATGGATTTAGAATGTGATGAGAATGATCTTGAACTTTTGCTGGTGCTGAGTTTGATATGGAATGTTTGTGGTTCGTAATTTTCTTGTTGCTTATTTTTGCAAGTTTTGGAATTTCTAAAATTGGATCTTCATTTGGTAGTGAATTTATAAAATTTTGTGCTGCATTTGGTTATGAAGATTCAGGATTTGCAAAGGCTGTAGTTCTAAATTAGAAGCTAAATGTTTGTGGTACTAAATTGGCCTAATTTTGTGCTGCATTTGGTTATGAAGATTCAGGATTTGCAAAGGCTGTAGTTCTAAATTAGAAGCTAAATGTTTGTGGTACTAAATTGGCCTAATTTTCAATTTTGATGGCTATGAAATTTATAATTTTTTTTACTACATTTTTTAATGAATTTCTGGATTCTCCATTTTGCTCATATTAAATTTGGTGCTAAATGTTTGTCATTCTAAACTTTCCCATTTATAAATTTTGTTGGTTTTTAAATTTTGGAAATTGGTACCGCATTTGTTCTCTTTTTTTGTTTTTAAATTCTTGTTAAAATGGAATTTATTTTTTTTAAAAATTTTTTATTAAATTTCTGACGGATTTTCGTCGGAAATTATTTATTTCTTTTTAAAATTTTATTTAATTTCCGACGGATATCCGTCGGCAAATATTTATTTTTTAAAAAAATTTTAAATAATTTCCGACGAAAATCCGTCGGTAATTACTTATTTTTCAAAAAAATTTAAATACTTTACTACGGCTATCCGTCGGAAAAATATGCCGTCGCAAAATCCGTCGGAAATCCGTTCGATTTCCGACGGTTGACCGCCGGAAAAGTTTTTGCGACGAACATTATTCCGACGGATTTTTTCCGACGGAAAACCGTCGGAAATCTCAAATTTTCCGACGGAACAGTGGATTTGCCATCGGAAAAATTCAATTTTCTTGTAGTGTTTGGGTATGAATGATTATTTCATTTATTGGGTCTCTTTGTTTCGAATAAATTTATTCAAATTTTGTATGTTTTGATGATTTTCTGCTGTTGGGGTGTTTGAATTTTAGGTAATTTGACTATGTTCATGCTACCTTTGGGCAAATTAGATTCATACCATATGATTTAGAAATTATAGAAAATATGTTAATTAGAATGCTTTCTAGAATTAGGGTTTGAGAAGGTGGAGAATGATTAGTTATTTTTCACTTTTGCCCTTAGATTGCAAGAGGTATTTGAACAGAAAAATATACGAAATTCTAACAAGTGATAAAAAAAGAATATTAATAAAATGTAAAAGTTTATTTTAATAAAATGTAAAAGTTTATTTTTTATCATTTTGAATGTAAAAAATAAAAAAATTATTAACTTATTTGTGAAGGAATATTTTGACGGATTCTTATCCTAAAATAAAAGGCACGCCCCTTGAACGTCATCACTACATTTTTTGCTGTTGGCACAAAGCAAGTTATAGTAACCGGAAAAAGGGGTCACTAACTGGGGTTCGAAACATGATCATGTGTTTCATAATTTTTGGGAATCCTTAGGTACGACATGTTCGTCATATTTGAATATTTTTCAGCATCTGTATCTAGGGAAGCTCTATAAAAACTTATAATAGTTATTTTATAAAACTTTTTAATAGAATGCAATGTAATAAAAGCATCAATACGAATTCATCCATTCATAATTCATAATTAAAATAAATTGCCGACCTTCTGCGGTGACGCGAAGCTAAACAACAATTTAAAAAAAAGTATATTTTGTTACTAGAGAAATTAGTTACATTTTATATCCGGTAAAAGGTATTTTATATATATAGTAGTTCCCTCATGAAAGAGTTATAATGCAATTCTTATTTATCTTACTTCGTCGAAAGATGACTCTAATTTATCTTACTTCCTTATCCCTATCAGTATTTATGTTTAGTTACGCATTGTATCTGTGTGATTAAGTTTGAGACACATGAAGGACTCCAGTCTCCAGCACTGAGTCTAAGATGAAGTCAACACCACCCACATATCGTTAAATAGGAAGTTTCAATCATAAACCAAAAAGAAAAGAAAAGAAAAAAACAATTCAGTGACTGCTGGCTGAATCAAAGAGGCCTCGCATTCATTACATGCACAAATGAAATCTAATTGTCTATCTAATTCAACAGCATACTTGCTAGAGAATGGAAAGAAGCCAGGGAGAAACGTGCATGATGACTTTGTTCCAAATTAACTTCCGAAGGAGAACAAACTTTCCCAGAAAAAACCCACCGAGTAATCATGAAGTCTCCCTACAACGCCAGTAGGGAGAGGCCGGATCTCAATCCTAAATTCATTTTTCTCCGGATTGTATAGGTAGTAGCTTCCATCATCAGGGGAAGTAATTATCAGCTCTCCCTCCATTGAAGACTTGCGATATACACGGAGACGGTAATCATTTCGTACCGGGAAATCGAGTTTGATGCTGAACTCCTTCACCCAACAACGAGAGTAGTTAGTGAATTTCAAAGCCCATAATTCAAACACTTGATCCCTGCGCATAATTCCAGCATCTGTCAGGCACAGGGTTCCTTGGCGATCGATCAAGGTGATGAGTGGGCTATCGAGGTTTGGGTGTGATTCCCAATATGGGGTTGGGGGACAGTTTATAATTCCAAATTTATCCTCGTCAAGATCCAATGAAACTATTAGCTCATTTTTTCCTCTTCCAAAATAGGGACATTTACCAAATTCATAGCCCAGCTCGCCATTAATCAGGCAATACACGAAATTGTTTATCAAAATCCCCCCGTGGTGCACCCTGCGAGGACAGAGTTGCTCAATTTCTTTCCAGGAGGATGAGTTAATGCTACCGTCCCCTCTACCACTACTACTACTGAAGGAGAATTTACTGGCTACCACTTTTCCTCCCTCACAAAACCGAGTGCAAATAGTCACCACTGTGTATTCTCTCTTGGAAGCAACATATCCAAACACCGCTTCCCCAGTGAAACCACAGACGCTTCTTCCACTTGGAGGTGGTCTAGGCAAGGTGTGAAGCTCACCCGTCGTAGGATTGCACAAGTAAATGTTCCATCGAGCATTGAAGCACAACAAATCGCAACAAACCGGCAACACTAGATAATCTGCCATTGATTCAGGTAATCTTATTTTAGTGCTATTTCTGATGTCTCGTTCCGTTCCCATCATATAACCAGGCTCAGCAGTTGTTAACGTCAAAACCTGTCTAAACCTTTGCCCATACGACAAAACCTGCCTTTGCTCCTCCGTCAAAACCTTTTCCTCGTCGTAGCAGCCAACAAAGACTAGTAGGGGGGAGTTTGTCAGCATGGCTTGGTCACGGTATATATCAACGAAAGCAGGGTCAGATATTACTCCCATGATTTGCATACGCATAGGCACTTTGCCAAACTTTTCACGTCTAGTTTCAATACTATGCCGATGAATAAATAGTTAGGGAGCCCCGGCAACAGCGCGGCCATCGTGTTCGTGTTCTTGTTGAAGATTAATCAGCCATATCAAACATATCTGTTGAAGATTGATCAGCACTACCAAATTTGTTTGTATATATCCCATATTTGTGTATATCCAATATTCATGTATATCCCTTATAATCTGTAATTATCTAATTACCATATTTAACATAGGGTTTATAGCTTATAAATATACAACAGACACTGTACAACGATTATGATCAATACATACAACAATTATTCAAAGCTCTCTGGTTTTAATTTTCTTACAGTTCTCTTGTCTTGGTCGTCTCTTCCTCCTCCTTGCTCTTGTTTGTATCTTTCCGACGACTTCATCATCTCCATGCTCTCTTAATTCTTAAAGTCTATGAATTGTGATGAATAACAGTTTCTGATTGTTGCACCTTAGGCTTATATATATAGAAAGGGTGCGATTTATTAATATTGTTCCTTGTTGGATTTGGATGCTAAATTGGTAACCCTTTAGATACAGTATTTGGGTTTTTGAAAAATTTAAGAGATATGGAATTTCACGCAAAATACTAATTAATATCATTATACCAACTTAATTCTAAACCCACGTCCTAACGATTGCTAATATCGATTAGTGTAGTTTTTACTTGCTGTTATTCCAAAAGTAATCTTAAATGTTTGGATTTGGTAAATTTGCTTCCATTAATTTTTATAATTGAGCAAACATGCATGCAAGAGAATATTTGCTGGAAAGTTAATTATCGTTATTTGGATAGATAGAAAATCTTAGAAGTCATCAAATTAATTTTTAAAAGTTGAACATTTTTTGCAAATCCATAATTTCTTTCTCATTTGTATGCAATTTATTTTATTTTTTTGTACTTTTGAATAAAAATAGCAAAGGAAAAAAAAAAAAGCCTTTGCTTTTGCTCTTAAAACGAAAATTCAGAAAATAAAATAATTGAATATACATGTTATAAATTACTTCATTCATCTTTAAAAAAGAGTCCACTTTTATTATTGAATAGTATTATTTATAAAATGCAATACACTCGTACACTATTAAATATTCAAATTTCTAATTTTACCTTTGCTTTTTAATTTTAGATCATACATTATCGAATATTATAAGATCAACTTTCCAAAGTAAACTTTTTCTTTACAAAGAAAAATATTGGAAGTAGATTTCTTGCTCTTTTTGGTATAGATATATTCTAGTACTACCAAGGCAGCAACAAGTAAGGAATAATTTCATCCAAACGATGATAATGGCACAGCTTCTTGTAGTCACTGTTGGATATATTTTCTTGTGGATCATGCTACCAACCAATCTATACAGACAAACATGGCTTCCAAAGATCCGAGTTGAGGCTAACTCAACTTACTTTGGAACACAAGGTAATTAATTCATTAAAAAATTGATTATCGTTTTTATTATTGTATTAAACCAAACTTATTTAGCAAATTATATTTTGATTAGGATTTGAAAATTATTATTAGTCAATTTCTAATTAGATTAGAATTTAATAATGATTTGTTGAATTGGATTTGCATTCTTTTTGGAAAGTAGATTTTGTGTGGGATTTGACTATCAAATCCTAACTAGTTGGTTTTGATTAAGTATGAGATCTTTATACCCATGGTTATTAGTTTTTATGAGACTCAAAAAAAAATAAGAAAAAGAGAGATTCCAAGAAAATAGAATAGTGAGAAGTAGAAATTTCTTCCTACCGTTTGTATTTTGAGGTGTAGAATTTTTTCCTACCATATTATTTATCTCCAAATAAATTATTTTTGCTATTTTTCGCTTCGTGGATTTTGTACGTAGTATTTGTATATCCTACAATTCCCTTTTCATGAGGTTTAGGGATTCATTAACAATTCCTTGTTGCTGCCTTGGCCTGTGTCTATCTCCCTTTAGGAAAGAAAAGCAAAGGTGGAGATCTTTGGGCCATTGCTGCGGCCCTTGAATCCATTAATATTTGTGACAACAGTAGACTCGATTTCACTCCCACCAAATATATCAACGGAATCTGAGTTGTGAGTCCCGGATGAATAATGGCCCTTTATATTTATAGCTGGTAGTACTAGATATATCTATACCAAAAAGAACAAAAAATCTACTTTCAACACTTTTCTTTGTAAAGAAAAAGTTTACTTTGGAAAGTTGATCTTATAATATTCGATAATGTATGATCTAAAATTAAAAAGGAAAGGTAAAATTAGAAATTTGTATATTTAATAGTGTAGAATGTATTGCATTTTATAAATAATACTATTTAATAATAAAAGTGGACTCTTTTTTAAAGATAATTAAAGTATAATTTATAGCATGTATGTTCAATTATTTTATTTTCTGAATTTTCGTTTGAAGAGCGAAACAAAGGCCTTTTTTTTGGCTATTTTTATTAAAAAGTACAAAAAATAAAATAAATTGCATACAAATGAGAAAGAAATTATGGATTTGCAAAAAATGTACAATTTTTAAAAATTAATTTGATTACTTTTAAGATTTTCTATCTATCCAAATAACGATAATTAACTTTCCAGAAAATATTCTCTTGCATGTTTCCTCAATTATAAAATTAAAGGGAGCAAATTTACCAAATCCAAGCATTTAAAGATTAGTTATGGACAGCAAGTAAAAACTACACTAATCGATATTAGCAATGGTTAGGACGTGCATGGGTTTAGAATTGAGTTGGTATAATGAAATTAGTTAGTATTTGTGTGAAATTTGATATCTCTTAAATTTTTTAAAAACCCAAATCCTGTATCTAATGGGTTACGAATTTAGCATTCAAATCCAATAAGGAACAATATTATATCGCACCCTTTTCTATATATAAGCCTAAGTTGCAACAATCAGAAACAGTTATGCATCACAATTCGTAGGCTTTAAGAATTAAGAGGAGAGCATGGAGATGATGAAGTCGTCGAAAATATACAAACAACAGCTGTTGCCGGGGCTCCCTCACGATTTATTCATCAGCATAGTATTGAAACTAGACGTGAAAAGTTTGGCAAAGTGCCTATGCGTATGCAAATCATGGAAGGGAGTAATATCTGACCCTGCTTTCGTTGATATGCACCGTGACCAATCCATGCTGACAAACTCCCACCTACAAGTCTTTGTTTGCTGCTACTCCAAGCAAAAGGTTTTGACGTACGGGCAAAGGTATAGACGGGTTTGGACGTTAACAACTGCTGAGCCTGATTATATGATGGAAACGGATCGAGACATCAGACGTAGCAGGACCAAAATAAGATTACCTAAATCAATGGCATATTGTATATTGTTGCCCGTTTGTTGCGATTTGTTGTGCTTCAATGCTCAATGGGACATTTACTTGTGCAATCCTACGACGGGTGAGCTTCACACCTTACCTAGACCACCTCGAAGTCGAAGATGCGTCGATGGTTGCATTGGGGAAGTGGTGTTTGGATATGTTGCTTCCAAGAGAGAATACACAGTGGTGACTATTTGCACTCGGTTTTGTGAGGGAGGAAAAGTGGTAGCCAGTAAATTCTCCTTCAGTAGTAGTGGTGGTAGAGGGAACGGTAGCATTAACTCATCCTCCTGGAAAGAAATTGAGCAACTCTGTCCTCGCAGAGTACAATGCCGGGGGATTTTGATAAACAATTTCGTGTATTGCCTGATTGATGGCCAGCGGGTCGATGGTCATGATGCATGTCCCTATTTTGGAAGAGGAAAAAATGAGCTAATAGTTTCATTGGATGTTGACGAGGATAAATTTGGAATTATAAACTGTCCCCCAACCCCATATTGGGAATCACACCCAGACCTCGATAGCCTATCCATCACCTTGATCGATCGCCAAGGAACCCTGTGCCTGACAGATGCTGGAAGTATGCGCAGCGATCAAGTGTTTGAATTATGGGCTTTGAAATTCACTAACTACGACTCTCGTTGTTGGGTGAAGGAGTTCAACATCAAACTCGATTTCCCGGTACGAGATGACTACCTTCTCCGTGTATATTGCAAGTCTTCAAGGGAGGGAGAGCTGATAATTACTTCCCCTGATGATGGAAGCTACTACCTATACAATCCGGAGAAAAATAAAGTTAGGATTGAGATCCGGCCTCTTACTACTGGCGTTGTTAGGAGACTTTATGATTACTCGGTGGGTTTTTTCTGGGGAAGTTGGTTCTCCTTTGGAAGTTAATTTGGAACAAAGTCATCCATCGTGCATGTTTCTCCCTGGCTTCTTTCCATTCTCTTGCAAGTATGCTGTTGAATTAGGTAGACAATTAGATTTCATTTGTGCACATTCTTTGATTCAGCCAGCAGTCACTGAATTGTTTTTTCCTTTTCTTTTCTTTTTGGTTTATGATTGAAACTTCCTATTTAACGATATGTGGGTGGTGTTGACTTCATCTTTGACTCAGTGCTGGAGTCCTTCAGGTGTCTCAAACTTAATCACACAGATACGATGCGTAACTGATAAATTAGAGTTATATCCTTTTAACCAAGTAAGATAAATAAGAGTTATATTAAGACTCTTTCACGAGGAGACTATTATATAAAATACTTTTTACCGGATATAAAATGTAACTAATTTCTCTCCTAACAAAATACACTTTTTTTTTTGAATTGTTGTTTAATTGTGAATTATGGATGGAGGAATTCTTATAAAATTACTATTATAAGTTTTTACAGAGTTTCACCAGATACAGATGCTGAAAAATATTCAAATATGATGAACACAAAGGATTCCCAAAAATTATGAAACACATAATGCTTCGAAGCCCAATTAGTGACCCCTTTTTCCGGTTACTATAACTTGCTTTGTGCCAACAGCGAAAATTACAGTGATGACCTCCAGGGGCGTGCCTTGTATTTTAGGATAGGAAACCCTTAAAATATTCCTTATAAATACATTAGTATCTTTTTTATCGTTCATATTAAAAATAATTTTAATATTTTGTTAATGTACTTTTTTTATCACTTGTCAGAGTTCCGTCTTTTTTTTTTATTTAAATACCTCTTATAATCTAAGGGCAAAAATGAAAAGTAACTAATCATTCTCCACCTTCTCAAGCCCTAATTCCAGAAAGCATTCTAATTCACATTTTTTTTTTATAATTTCTAAATTCTATAGTATGATTCTAATTTGCCCAAAGGCAGCATGAACATAGTCAAATCACTTAAAATTCAAGCACCCCAACAGCAGAAAATCATCAAAACATACAAAATTTTAATAAATTTATTCGAAACAAAGAGACCCAATAAATGAAATAATCATTCATACCCAAATACACTTGCTTTCTACAATCCCTACACCCAATTTAAAGTAGAAAAAACAAACATGAATACTTGAAGAGTCCAAACATTTTTCCATACATGTGTGGTCCACTCTCACCCATATTTTTAACCATATTGGAATATCTATCGGCTAGTCTTCCCATAAAAAATAACCCCTTTATATTGTGAGATTTGGGACTTGGGCTCTCTTCTACTCTTCTACTCTACTTCACTTGGTTTTGCTGTAGTCTTTGTTGCTAGTGGTGGTGTTAGGGTTGTTGATGCTATTGGCACCAAATGAAAGATGTTGGGGGTAGTGTTGGGGTTTTTGATGTTGTTGATGACCAAATGAAAGATCCATCGTCCAATTTTTTTGTGCCCGAATGGACTCGACAATTGGCCGACATTCTTCATTTGGTTGACTAGATATAGAGAGGATGTCTAAATTAGAAATCATTATGTATATCCTCTAGCCCATTTGCAACATTAGATGATTTCTTACCCTAATTCCAGAGAGAGAGAGAGAGTAGAATTGAAATGCTTTTTGAAATTAGGGCTTGAGAGAACAATGAACGGGACTGATGTTTGGAATAAAGAATGAAGGTGGAGGTTAATTAGTTACTTTCCACTTTTGCCTTTAGGAGGCATTTGGACGAAATAATAGACGGAACTTTGACAAAACACATAAAAAAATATACTAACAAAATGTGAATGATCATTTTTCATCATTTTTAATATGATGGATAAAAATGATCATTCGCGTACTTATGAGTGATCATTTTGATAGTTTCCTCATTTTAAGAAGACAAAAACAGCATAGGTGCCAAAGACACTAGTTAGAACGATAGAGGAGAGTATTATAAGCAGACAACAGGTGACAATTATATTGGTGGATTTTTCTTAGATTTTTGGTCGAACGTTATCAAATTTTAGATTAAAAAAATTAGGAATTTTATTATTTGATCGACAAAAAGAAGAATAGAGTTCTTTTGCGATTAAAAAAGCATATATGTTGTGCAAACATATTTATACCTCCATAATTAAATCTCACCCCACAAATAGTTTCTATAATAGAAATCAGTTTAGAGATTGAAAATTTACTCTCACAATGTAAAAAATTAAAAATGTTCTTTTAAATATATAAGGGATTGAAAAAATTATATGAGGGACCAAAAATACAATTTATAAGCACGTTCAATCAATAAAAATTTACGTACATCTACCCTGGACTGCGTGAACAAAGCCCCTCAAAATGTTGTGGACCTTGTAATAATTTGCGATCTACAAGGCCCAAAATCCATAACCCATAATTATGTCAACCGACTTATTGGTTAATTCCAGAAAACCAAGAACCAGATTTCAGAGGGAATAGAAAAACAGGGGATCAATAATATGTCAGGCATCCAAGTGAATAGTTAGTTACTGGAATAAGCTACAGTTAGTTTGTTAAACAAGATGCTTATAAATGTATTAGTTGCTACTGAATTACGGGATATGCTGGAAAATAGAATTGGTTTCTTATCCTTTGAGCTCTGAACTCCTTCTCTCTCTTTATTCTCTGTTTCTGCATTTCTATTCTTCTTCAGAACTTCCCTTTTCTGGTTCTGTGACTACCTTCAGGAATAAGCTCTCAGGTTCTTCACTCTTGAACCTGACATTTGGTATCAGAGCAGATCGTTCCTTCTCTAAAAATTCCTTAACCTTCTCGTCCATTTCTAAGTCTTTCTCTATTCTTCAATATTTTCCCTTTCTTCCAACAATTCTTTCCTTCCTCCTCTGATTTCTGTCAACCTTCGTCCTTGAATTTTCCCCTTTTTCCAAGATTCTTTTCTTTCTCCTCTGCTTTCTGTTCACCTTCATCCTTGTTCTTCTCACCAGTAATAACTTCAGAAACATTAGTTCCTCCTTGCGAAGATGGGAAGAGTAAGTCTAATCACACGACAAGAAGTAGAAGATCTTAACTGGAAGCACGAAATTGAGGTCCAGATGGAGGAATTCATGAACTTAACATGGCAAGAAAAGACGGAAAGGGCATCAAAGAGATTGGATGAGAAGATCAACGCATTCTTGAAAGTTATGGGCATCAAGAAGACAATACAAGAAGTAATCGCAGAAGAAAAATGTAGCAGTAGTATGCCATGTGCTCCCATCAACAGTCAAGATGGACATGATTTCCTGGAAAGTAGTAGTCTTGGTGGCCTTTCCAAAGTTGAGGAAAATGTAGATAGGGTGCTTGACAAAAGTACTCTAATAGAAGAAAGGGTGCCTGTTGAAAATGAGAGTGGTAGTGTTGATGATAAGGAGGACGAAAACCAAAATGGATATGATGAAAACGGTACTGAGGAGAGTGATTCCTCTGGAGATAAGGTGGCACCACGAAATACGATTGGGAATGTTCTTTTTGAATGCTACAAAGAAGAAGAGCACATTGGATATGATATCTCTGGAAAGAAGATAAAGAAAAAAGATATGGATGATGGATCAGTAAGAGAGAATGTTTCTGATCAGCATGAAGTTACTAGTCACAAGGGGGAAAATCGTGTCAAGAGAGTTTTTGAAGCCTTGGACAAAAGAAGAAAATCTCTTGTTCTCAACCGTGAAGTGGAAAGAAAAATTAAGGACCTTTATGAGAAGTATAAAAATCATGAGAATTGCTACCATCTCATTGCAAATGCTATCGAGGAAGATACGCCAAAAGTCTCACCGCATCAAGTTTCCAGGACTCTGAAGAAGCTGGGTTTTAAACTCAGAAGAAAGGGAAGTCATAAACCTTGGGCTGAAATTGTGACAGGATTCAAAGGAGGCACTCTCATTGCTAATTACAAGCTAATGGTTGTAGATGACCTTTCAGAAATGAATAGTAAGGTCCAATCAACAACCAGACACTCACTGGTTGGTGTAATGAGAGTTTTTTCCCAGAAGGGAATACTTCTTTGTGGTCCACCTGGGGTAGGGAAAACTTTATTAGTAAAAGTGGTGGCTGGTGAGGCAGGTGTGAATTTCTTCTCAATTTCTGTATCTCAATTTGTAGAAATATATGTTGGTGTTGGTGCTTCGTGTGTGCGAGAACTCTATCAAGAAGCAAAGGAAAATGTTCCATCTGTTGTCTTCATTGATGAGTTAGATGCTGTTGGAAGGGAACATAGTTTGATTAAGGGTTCTGGTGGACAAGAACGTGATGCTACTTTGAGTCAGCTTCTTGTCTGTTTAGATGGATTTCAAGATAGAGAAGAAGTGATCACCATTGCTTCGACAAATAGACTAGATATCTTGGATCCAGCTCTTGTTAGACTTGGACACATTGAAATACTGAAGGTTCATGCTCGTAAAAAGCCAATGTCTCCAGATGTGGACTATATGGTTGTTGTCAGTATGACTGATAGAATGGTAGGTGCAGTTGTTGAGGTTGCTGCTATCAATATGATACGAGATGGAAGAACCGAGAACTTTAGCTTAGATGGGAAGACCCAGCATTCATCAAACAACAATTTCTTCAATTCCAGTCTTGGGGACAAGAATGATTTTTTCGAGGGGCATTTGTCAGGCATCCAAGTGGATAGTTAGTTACTGGAATAAGCTACAGTTAGTTTGTTAAACAAGATGCTTATAAATGTATTAGTTGCTACTGAATTACGGGATATGCTGGAAAATAGAATTGGTTTCTTATCCTCTGAGCTCTGAACTCCTTCTCTCTCTTTATTCTCTGTTTCTGCATTTCTATTCTTCTTCAGAACTTCCCTTTTCTGGTTCTGTGACTACCTTCAGGAATAAGCTCGTCAGGTTCTTCACTCTTGAACCTGACATAATATTCTAATTGAGAGCCCAGCCTAGCCCAGCCCAGCCCAGGACCCATTATATAAATACTTACCGCAACGTTCCTCCCTCAAGGCCTCAACCAAATTTTCCAAACTCTGCATTTCTCTGCCTTCTCCTCTATCATCCACTTTCACTTTCTATTGAATCTGTTTTCAAATCTTCTCTGTTTCTGCCCCTTTCAGAATGGATTTTTTTTTTTGATAAAAAAACCCGTAACCACTATTAAGGTTGTGTGTATTCTTATTTCTCTGTTTCTGCCCCTTTCAGAATAGATTCTTATTTCTTGAATGGTGTTCAAATATGATGATTTCAGAGTTAGAGTTTATCTCCTCAAACTCCATTACGCAGAAAGCCAAAATTTATACATAAAATATGATAATATTTCAGTAAAATTTCTATTGTTATACTAACTAAGATATAGTAAAAAATAATAAGGTCACACTGTTATAATAGTTTCTAACACAAACGTTATATCAATTACTAAAGATTTTAGACACATTTTTACTTGGATCTATCATCACTCTACCGGAATTGGCTCAAATAGCCTGACAAGTAAAGTAGGAGTATTTTACTCAAATGCTCCTCTAAATATTGTCATTTGCAGTGAACTTTTACCAATAATGTCTTTCGGATAATTCCCAATAAAACTTCCAAGAAACTTTTTACTATTCCTCTCTTCCCGAAAAAATTCACCATTTTTGGATATATATATATAATGCACCCAATTCACTCATCATTAAACATATAAATTTTATTTTTTATCATTACTTTTAGTTATGAATCTTATATAATTATTATTAAAATTTTATGTAACAGTATATGCATTTTTTTTTAAACGAAGTAATTTTTTTCCGTAAAATATTATAAGCTAAAAGAATCCTCAAAATCGTATTGGACGAAATGGAAGAAATGAAGAAGAGAGACAAAGTATTGAAGCAAAATTTTCAAACATTCCATCCCTCCGTTCGAGTCTCGTCCTACAGCCATGAGACCCAGACGCTTACACTACCAAAACCTACTCCCTCTACTAAAACCTCCCAAACCCCAATCTTCCTCCGCCCCTCTCCTCCGCTTCTCCACCCAGCTCCAAGACCCTCCGGCGCCTCCGCCTCCACCTCCACCTCCACCTCCACCTCCACCACTACAACCACCACCGCGATTGGACCCCAATGCCAACCCCATTCCACAAATAGTCTCCCTCCTCCAAACCACCAGCCCAGATGACTGGCCCGCCGACACTCATCTCAACCACCTCATCCTCTCCGCTTCCCCTAGTTCTCTTCTCAAAGTCACTCGCCAGCTGGGCTCCTCCCAAAGATCCATCCTTTTCTTCAACTACGTCCATAACAGTCACCCCCCTGATTCCTCATCCACCTCCCCGGCCCAAGGTATTTCTCCTCTGTCCTTCGTTTTTCAGGGGGTTCTCGAGCACGCGGTGCTGGAGGAAGGCCTCAATGCGCCCGTTAAGCTCCAGGAATTATTTAATTTTGCTAAAGAAAAAAAAGTCCCTCTTTTAGCTAATTCAGCAACATTATTGATTAAATCCTTTGCACAAGCAAAAATGTTTGAAGAATCCATCGACGTGTTTGATGAGCTCGACCCAGAATTACAAAACATTCACGTGGTTAACTTGCTGTTGGATTCGATGGTAAAATCCGGTAAAATAGATGGTGCCTTGAAAGTGGTTGACGAATTGCTTAAATCAGAGTTCGACGTTTGTCCTAACAGGAATACGTTGGATATTATGTTATCAGCAGTTTTGACTAGGAACTGGGCTGGGAGAAGCCTGGGCGATGAGGAGATTTTTGGGATTGTTTCAGCGTTTGGGGAGCGTGGTGTCTTTCCCAACAGCGTGTGGTTAACTCAATTGATAACCAAGTTTTGCAGGGTTGGCGAGTGTGATAAAGCTTGGGATCTTTTGCATGAGGTAATGAGATTGGGTGGTGAGATACGGGTTGCTCCTTGCAATGCCCTTTTGACTGGGTTGGGTAAAGAGCGCAATCTCAAGAGAATGAATTTGCTCATGCAGGAAATGAAGGAAAGAGGTATAGAGCCAGATGTTTTGACATTCGGGATTTTGATCAATCATTTATGTAAGTCCCGTAGAGTGGACCAGGCGTTGGAGGTGTTTAGAAGGATGACTGGTGGGAATGAGGGTGACGTTGTCTCTGTGGAACCGGACGTTGTGATTTACAATACTTTGGTTGATGGACTGTGCAAGGTGGGTAGGCATGAAGAAGCGTTGGATTTAACGGAGAATATGAGGCTGAAGCATGGATGCACGCCTAATACTGTCACATACAATTGCTTAATTGATGGGTTATGCAAAGCTGGTGAGATTGAAAGAGCATTTGAACTCTTTGATCAGATGAGCAAGGAAGGGGTAGAGCCAAATGTGATTACTTTAAACACTTTACTGGATGGAATGTGCAGGAGTGGACGAGTTAGCAGCGCAATGGATTTCTTTAATGAAATGCAAGAAAAGGGTTTGAAAGGGAATGCCATTACTTACACTGTCTTGATTACTGCATTTTGTGGTGCCAACAACATTGATAAGGCAATGAGGTTGTTTGACCAAATGCTACAATGTGGGTGTTCTCCCGATAAAGTTGTATATTACAGCTTAATATCAGGCCTAACCCAGTCTGGAAGGATGGACGATGCTATTTCTGTTGTGTCTAAAATGAAGGAAGCTGGGTTCTACTTGGATATCATCAGCTGTAATGTTCTTATTTGGGGATTTTGTAGGAAGAATAAATTAGATAAAGCATATGATTTATTTAAAGAGATGGAAGATACTGGAATGAAGCCTGATCGTGTCACATATAATACTTTGATTTCCCATTTTAGTGACAAGGGGGATTTCTCAACTGCCCACAGAGTGCTGAAGAAGATGACAAAAGATGGTTTGGTGCCTAATGTTGTTACTTTTGGAGCATTGATTCATGCTTATTGCAAGGTGGGTTATGTTGATGAAGCTATGAGAATATATAGGGACATGAATTCTACTGCGACGGTGTCAGTCAATGATGTTATTTACACTACTTTGATAGACGCCCATTGCAAGAGTGACAAAATTGAAGTTGCTCTTTCTCTCATGGATGATATGAAGAAGAAAGGGGTCAGACCGAATACCAAGACTTATAACGCTATGTTTAAGGGCCTTCGAAAGAGGAATTGGATGGAGAAAGCACTCAATTTAATGGATGAAATGACAGAAAAGGCCTGCAATCCTGATTATATTACCCTGGAAATTCTTACGGAATGGCTTTCTGCAGCTGGTCAAATAGAAAAGTTACGAAGTTTTGTACAAGGATACGAGGTATCTGCTTCAGTCCAGTAGTTCAGACATTTGGCTTACCTGATCTTCCGCATTCAAAGAACAATGGGAATTAACAGTTTGCTCAAATTTTGGGGCACATGTAACTTCTTTAATAATGTATTACCTTGATAAAACTTGACTCGTAGAGGTCCCCTACCTTTGTGACTTGGTTTTTGGGATACTTTGGCCAATCAGAGTGCCATACACTTCTACAAGCTGGAATTTGTCATGAGTTTCATGGTCACATTATGTTTGAACTTTTATAGGCCGAATATCTGTATTTTTTTTTATTTTTTTCTTTTTCCTCTCTCAAAAATGTTTACAAAAATTTCCCCCACTCTGCTCTAGGACACTCTAGTTGTGATTTTATATTTGTAATAGTTATGATAATTGAAGCAACAACTAGCATCCTGATATTGTTGATTAATTTGAGTGCAGTAAATTGTTGTTTTTTCTATAAACAAGCATAGCAAATCATGTACACCATCATAATGCTGCCGTGTTTTAAGCATAAGTTTTTGTGCCTTGGTCTTCTGTGGTTTGTTCACATTATTGCCGAAGATGACTAGCTCTTTGCAACCCCTCAGCTAGAGACTTTTGCGGTAGCTATTAAACCTATGTTAGATGTCCTGTTTCAAGCTGCAGCAATACTTTTCTACTCCATGCCGCTGCAGATTCTTTTTACTGTCATAACTTCATGAGGTATGGATATCAATATATGATTCATGTCCAGCAAAGGATCAGGGACAACGCATTTGAGTTCTATCATGGGTTGTGAGCAAGTATGCATGTAGAGAGACACCATGGTTGCACTTATTAGCAACATGGGCAAAAAGCAGCCAGTTATCCACCTTGTTTTGGCTACTTATGCATAAAACCAAAAATAAAACTAAATAAAATTTTTTTGCTCCCACAATGCATGAGAAGATTCCATAACCAAGTGCCTTGTCAGAGTGAAGGAATTCGCAACAGCATTTGAGCAGGACAACCATGAAAATTGTGGTTATTGGCACCAGCTGCACCACATATCCCCTCCTTTAAGCAGAGCCTAACGCTGATATTGGTCCCAAAAGTAATATTGGTATGCGTTAGCACCGTTCCTAGTGCGTTGACCCCGTATGTACCCCCCTAGCCATCTTGTCATTTCCAAACGGGAAATGTTAAAAAGGAGGCAAGAAAGAACTACTAAAAATTCTAGAGACCCGCTTCTAGCCCAAGTTCCCACACCTTCAGGTTCATTTCTTCATTTAAAAAAAATGAAACTCTTGAAAGGAATCCAATAGCACAATTGTGCAAAAATTAAGCCATTATCCAATATCGCAATCTCCAAGTACTTCAGAGGAATAGGTGAAGATTGAGGACATTTTGTGGTACAAGGGATATGGCTCAGCAGAAAACGTTGGCAATATACTTCTCCATTCACACTGCATGGCAATAAACCATCCACATCCAGTAGCATCTAGTATTTACCACTATTTGGCCAAATCATTGTTAGGCAAATACATAAGAAAAGTAAAACCCGAACAGGCAACACTCACACAACGTTACTATCACTTGTACAACACTCATAGGTATCAAACATTGAAGATAAATCAACTATTTCACCCAACCATGTTTGTGTAACGTTACTATCACGTCATACAACAATCCAATGGAATCAGAACCTGCATACTTTACTAGTACCACAACTTTTTTAGTTTTTTCCTCTACAAGACTCTGTCTCTACTACCATGTAGGAAGAATTATACATAAAGTTTAGAAGATTAAAAGAATTTTGAACCACTATAAGAAAAGAAAACAACAACAAACAGTTGTAATCTCTAGATTCTTCTTTTACACTTTCTTCCTCATTCTCTCTAACGGGGAAAAAAGATACTCCAAGGAAGAGTGATTGAGAAGAAAAGCATCATTTTTATGCTCATTACTGCTCCGGTGAGTCAACCACGGAGCATAATTTTTATGCTTCCCGGAAGTCAACCCCGGCTGGCAGCGGTGGTTGTGGTGGTGGTGGCGGCGGCGGCGGCGGCGGCATTATTTGTCAACCAAGGAAATTCCACGCTTAAGTGATCTGGAAAGGTATCTACATCTTCTACAGCTGATTTTCCTGCGAATTCTTCCAACCCTTTAAAGAAATCATCGTCAACTGCCGTTGCATAACCATTTACTACATCATCATCTTCATCTTCGAGTATATCCTCTTTGCTGCTCTCTATACCTAACTTCTCAGGAGCCGAACATAGGCTGGCGGACGGCGATACCGGTGGTGAGCTAGAGGGTTTACTGGGTTCACCAGAATTGGCGGTTTGGGAGGTTGGCGGCTTAGTGCGGGTGCTTCCGGCCAGGGAATTCCGATGGGTTGGCATCGGGTGGTTGTGCTCTGATGTGTAGGTGACAATGAAGATTCCCGGGTCGGATCTGTTTCGCTCCACTTGTTTTCGGGCCATACAGCCCTTTGATGTGCTACATCGGTAATAGCCCCTGTTTTTGGACAAAAGCCCACGTTAGTACATTTGAACAGCAACAAAATGAGCAAATCACCCAAAAGTCCAAAAGGATTTGCATGGCAAAATTATTATAGTCTTTTTTGTTTTTTTTTGGGTTGGAGGAAGAGACATTCCAACTAATTTTCAACGAGAAAGTTAAAATAGGACCAAAAAAAAAAATCTATGTGAAATGCTAGTTATAAAGATTGCAATTTGTTAGCAAAAAGATGCTAATGGATTACTACCATTACAAGTGCCTAGGAAAAAAGGAAAGTGAGTAGGTATAATCATGGGATAACCATCCGCCCTTAAATTTTTAAAGAGTCGAAACTGTGAGGAAAAAGAAACAGAATAAAAGAATATTACCTTGGGTATGGAGAGCCTTTGATGGGTTTTTGCCCATATTTTCTCCAAGACCACGAGTCTGAAGATAAAGCTTCAGCAGGCACTTGACAGACTCTCTTCAGCTGGTTCTTCCTGTTAGAAAATTTACAATTCCACAGAATACCATCAAAAATGCAATTTTTTGAAATGGGGTGTGCTAAAGATTCAACCTTTCCAGTTCAAAAGTGCATTCACAACTTCAATATTAGTTTACCTTCTTTTGGACCTATGGCTTGGAGGACCATTTGAGCCACAGCTTCTAGAAGCACCACCTATGGGTAAAGCGCTCTGCTTGGGTTGATACAGCTGTTGTTGTTGTTGTTGTTGTTGCTTTTTAAGTGGTGGCTGTTGCTGCTGCTGCTGCTGAGGTAGATCTTGTAATCCTCCAAGAACAGAAAGCGGTGAGATTGGAATATTTTGTGGGGAAAGTGGTGGTGAAGATTTGGGAAAGAAAGGCTTGTACAAATCATGCAACTCCCGATCAATCCCACTAGCGCTGCTCTGAGCCCTTGGCTCATAAAACAGATCTTGTAGACACAAAAAGCTTCCATCTTGCTGCTGAGGTTCAAAGCCACACAAAGGGTAAACAACACTGCTGCTGGTACTGGCGCTGGTAGATGTGGTGAAGGTTGTGGAGCTGCTGCAACAGGCGGTTGTTGCGGTGGTACAGCCTCTGACCACCGCCTGCAGATCCCAATCTTCTGCCATTTTGCGCCTTGTTCTGATGATCAGAGAGATTCAACGGAACAGCGTGGAAGCAGTAGAGAGAGAGATGGAGGAAATGATGGTGGAAAAAGAAAAAGACAAAAGAAGGCGCTGACTTTTGGAGGATCAGGGGAGAAGGGAGAGGAGAGAGGGATAATGGGAAAAGATTTTGGGATTTTGGGAGGGGGGCGTTGGTGAATGGCAGCAATTTATTTATAGAAAGAATGTGATTGAGAAGCAATGAAGGGAGGATTCATTAATTCATTTTCATGGGGTTGGCTTGGCACTATCAAAAGGACAATGCCCTTCTTTCTTATCTTTTCTTTAGCATTATTATAATAATGGTTCTCTGTGTTTTTTTCTTTTAAGACAATGGAGAGGGGGTTGACTTTGTTGAAATGTCAAAGGGGTGCCCCGGCGCATCAATTCATTGATTCATTCGAAGAAAAAGTCCACGCGGTGTGGTGGGCAGAGAGTGTGTGTGTGTTTTTTTGGCACCTCGTGAGTCGTGACTTGTGAGTAAGTCACGTTGGGTCACTTACCGACAAAAAGAAGAGAGAGATAAAAAGGTCTGTGGATGCTGGATTCCCCGCCTCTATGACGGGTCGAGGAGTCGAGGAGTGCGTGTGCTTAACTCTCGCTCTCGCGCTTGCTAGACCAACAATTATTTTGAGGATAATTGTTTTGGTTCGAGCCATGATGGAGAGACCAAAACCTGGCATAAAGAGGTGGTGATAACTTGATACATGTGCAAGGTCACGAAACCTGGCCAGCGAGGCCGAAGAGGTGCCTTGGTTAGAAACGCGCCTATCTGACTTTGCAATTTCCAAACACGATTGTGTGTGAGAGCTCGAATTTGCAATGTCTCACGCTCCAGCGTCCATTCGCGTCTGCTCTTGACACGGAGGAACGCAAGTGGAAGTAAAATATTAAACAATTTTAGAATTGAGGCGCATAATAATAGCTTACTTTAAAACAATTCAAATCTCTACAAGTGATGAAACACTCGATATAGTATATGGTTAGTGTGTAGTCTTTAAAATACAATAGTTTAACTCTTTTTGTTGTTTCTTTTATATAAATTTGTACATTCAAGAAAAGAATGAACCTCTCCAACACCTTATTTAACATAAAGTGTTTGAAGAAAAAACTTAAAATTTGAAAAGAGTTATTTTTTATGAGAAAGAATTGTAGGAAATCTTTCATTACCCTTTTCATTCTTCCATGACAGTATATATATATATTTCAAGTTTTCATACTCTATTATTTAGCAATGATTAAAAATAAATAAAAATTTGTCACTTATGCAATAATATAGAAATAATATAATTTATGCATTTATAATAATTTCACAATTTTAAAAGAAAAATCAAAATTTGAAATTTCTCACATAATTTGTAACTCAAAACATTCAAATATTTAATGTAATAAACTTAATATGTAACTCGATGCTGATTGGGTTTGTGACAACGAGAAGTTCCGAAAACATTCGCGAAGTTTGCTTATGAATTCTAAAACTCCACCAATATACAGAATCATGATCGTACTTTCAAAATATATTTTTAATTATTTTAATATATCTTTTATATAGAGTGAAACATTTTTTTTCGTGATTGAAATGTCAAAGGTATAATTATTTTATATTAAAGTATGGACAAGATAGGATCAAAAATATGTTTGATAACTTTATTAGTTTACAATACAAAATTTTTTGCATACATGGAATGCACTCAATATTTAGTCTAGCTAAATGGTTGGTGGGAGAGTTATTCATGTAGGATTTGAGTAACAAAGCAAGAGATAAGAAGTACAAATTGGATTGTGCGTCAAATTGTTTATATAGTAATAAAAGACATAGTAATTGTATGAGTAATAATGATTGTTATCGTACACTAAAGAATTTCATCTATCAAAGAGCCGTCTATCATTTATATTCAAATAGTTTATATGTCTGTCGCCTTGTTAAGATATTTGCGCATTTAAATATTATTACTGCATAAAAAATTAATTACCAAAAATATTAATTTATTTTGAAAGTATGAATATAATGACCTACTATGCTACACTGCTACTTTAATGAGTATTTTTATAGTATTAAAAATGTAAAGTTTAACAAAATCATATCCTTATTTGTGTCAAAAAAAAATCATTTTTAAATTTACCTTTTGGAAAAATCAAAAGTATCGAAATCATAACATGTGGAAGTAATTCATGAAAGTCCATCCAACAAGCAAAGTCATCCAACAAAATAATACTAAGTGGGTAAAAAAATAAAAAATAGGAGAAAATATTGATTTGATTTCTAATCAAGATGAAAACCCTGAAATAAATTGACTACGGGCAAATACAATATAGGATGATCATGTCCAATCCTAGGCTCTCTCAAAACCTGCAAATTTGTTTTAAGATATTTTAATGTGCCTCAAATATTTAATACTAGAAGAAACCATTTTACATGTAGAGACAAAACATCTTTTTTATATAAACTATGTTTAAACGTTAATATTTGTCACATTCATATGACTAATGTACGTATTGTGAGGCACAAAGAGATGTTGATTCAATCACGAGTTTGTATCCGTGCATAATTAATAATTTGTGGATTAATAATAGCAGAATACGATGAAATATTTTATATATTCGTTATTATATACAAAATGGTACAATTGAAAATAATTAAGAGAAATCGTGTACAATTTAAAATCAAACTCGTGTATGTATAGAGGCAAGAAAATTAATTTTATTTGTGATTGAATCGTTGTATTAAAAATAAAAATACAACAATCATATAATAAATTTTCTCAAAGAATGCATAGAAACAATTCTCAAAAACTTGGCACTTTCCTTTTCTCTCTTTTCATTCAATTAATAATATCTAATCTAATTTTACATGACAAAAAAAAAAAAAAAACCCACACATTGTTAGAATTCTCCATAATACTATCAAAGTGAAAATGGAGGTCTAGAAAATAATAGATGTCAAATTACATTAGTAACAAGTAAACTATTTATTTAGTTTCTAATGTGTTAGGACTAAATATTAATTATAATACGAAAAGTATTTGATCGTAACACGATTAACTTTATAAACATAAATTTACTTAGATATTAAGTGATTATTTATAAGAATTGAACGTTTAACATTTGTGTAATTTGTCTCAATTAAACAGATAAGGGTGTTATATATTAGAATTTAACCAGCAATTTATTTTTTTAAAAAAAATGACAATTTTCTGACAAAAAATTAACCTCAACCGCAAAAGATTTTCTGTCCTAGTTCTTAAGTAATACAAAGAAAAAGAGTACATTTGGCAGACGAAATAAAAAATGGGAAAAGTGCGGTAGAAAGCGACTACATTTGTCACCCGCCTAACCCCAAAATGCGTTAGGTTGACTTTGGCATTTTCAACTGGATCGCACCACGCACACGCGCACGCGCATTAGCGGCGGAGAGTGAGAGCGCGTGTAGTTGACGAACGAAAGAGGGAGCGTGGGTTGAGGGTTGCTGAGACAAGAGTGAGGGTAGCATGACAACCTTGCTGATACCTTGAATGCCGTAAGCCACAATAGTAAAGGCATAACTTGGCCGTGGCTTTTTTTTTACTTTTCGGCCGTAACGCATCCTATGCCAACGGATCCTCCGCCGTGATCAAGGTGACCGGCACCTTGTCATCACGGTGGTTTTCCGGCGAAGGTAATGTTGATGGGAGTTTGCGAGTATTCTGCGGCGATGTTGCATAACTCTACTCACGTGAGTTTACTTGTTATTTATTCGGTGTTATATTATGGATTGTTTTTTTTTTAAGAAAAATACAATTTACTATAGTGATATTAGTTGGGAAAGAAAATTTTGAGTATATACAAATTGTGTTTCAAACATACTTTTGTATTTTTTAAAGTAACGATGGTAAAATATAAATTTTATTAAATAAATATTAAACAAGTTTGAATGATTCCATAATACTATTACGTCATGTTGCGTTTTTTCAATTGGTTGAATTTTAATGACAAAGTAATAAAGTTGTAATTTACTAGTTGATTGTATCATGGTTTGTGATGTTTCAGTTATTGTTATTGTTTTGGTCGTAAGTCTTGCTTCTATTGTACTCAAAATTGATCAAGGAACTGTTGCAAGATAATATAAAAATTTGTTTTGAAAATGGCAAAAATACATGAAATGCTATCAAAATGCACTTTTGTTTTTATCTTTAGCGGTGGAGCATCTCTTATTTCATATTAATAACTGTGAAAGATAAATGATGGAATACATTAAAAGTAAAAATAAAATTTCATTAGAAAAAAGTGAATTTACTAATACAGCATGACAATTAATTTGAAACAACAAACAGTGGTAAACATAACCAGATGAGGGAGTATGAAATTTCTAAGTGAAGTCAAAAAAATAATCACATTATTTCTTTGAAATTTCGTTTAATGTGTTTATCATCAATGAACTATATTTTTAGATGAAAATCATTGTTATCATGGTAAAACAACGAATCAATCATTCTACCAAGGTTAATTCAATTGACAACTTCCTAAAGTTTTGTACAGCTGCAACAATAACATGCATCTATGCTTGAAACAAGACTCCGGGGATGTTCATTGTTACCAACAATGAACAATCATTTCACTTCCTATGTTTTTTCTGGGCTCTTTTTGGCGGGATAATCTCACCAAACCCTGACTCGATCAAATCTAATCAATCATAGTAGAATCAAATTTAAGAAAAGTTTCATGTCAACAATTTGGTTAAGAAATCTCCACAAAGTGATCATAGGACACATTCATGGAGAATTGTTCACTTACATTGTCGGCAATGTATGAAAAACAATAAACATAATATATATGATACCGACAAACAAACCAAACAAATTTAAGGGAACAAAATAAAACATAGTTTAAGGGCCAAACATCTTATCTGTAAACAGAATTACAAGTTAGAACGTGGAAGATCCTCCTAGGCGGCTGGAATTTGAACTTGACATATTTAAACTCGTGGAATGATGAATCTACAAGAGGTTCGATTGGAATCTATAAATTTAAATGCCTTTATTCAATCAACAAGGAGGGATGGTAACCTTATTCAAAGAGATATAGTTGTTTGCAAATATTACAATTATACTAAATTGTTTACCATTTTTACAAAAAGGAACTTCGATGTAAAAAAATTCTAAAACTAAGTGAAAACAAGGGATTCGTCGATTGAACTGATCCGTGAATCAATCAAAGCAAATAGTTCTAGTAAAAAAAATTCAAATAGTTTTGTAACATATAAACTAAAATGCTAAGTTATAAATCAATTTCGTCTATCAATTTGATATGAGAATCAAACAAGTAAAAAGAACTCAAATAATTTTATAACATATAAACTAAATCAAGTAGTGTAAACCACTCATCCCTTCAATAGATAATATAATTAGTGAAAACAAACATGCAAAAGTGTATTCAATTAGTTGATGGAGATGCATTTTCTCAAGACTACGTAATCAATTACATATATTTTATAGACTTGGAAGCGGCAACTCTATGTGAGAATAATAACTAATGACCAACACGGAAGCAACAAGTGACAGAATGTCCAAACAACTGCCATTGTCTTACATTAAGAGAAGAACTCCATTGGTCCACTCCTTTTTCAGACCTAGAGAATAAACTCTTGCTTATAATAAATTTTTAAAATGAAGGATTGAAATTCAAAATATTTTAATTAGTTAGAGAATTTCTTCAAATACTTATAAGCATACCATTATTTTTTTTCACATTAGTCGTCCTTCCTGCTGTCCCTTAACAATAAAATCTTAAATGGATTTTTTTAATGAAGAGACAAAAAGAATTTGATCGAGTCGTGCATATTAAATTAAGGTTTGTGTGATTCGGTTAAATAATATTTTTTTTAAAGAAAAAAAAATCCAACAATAGATAATGACATATCGAATTTTATCATTGATGACATTCTTTTCGTCAAGAAGAGTACTGGAGACCATTATTTTTTATATTTTGATATTGAATATCTAATTTTTGAAATCGACAACAATTATTCTTTTAAAAAGTGAATTAGAATTATTTTATAATTATTATCAAAATTGAATAAGTTATTTCAAAGATCCTGAGGACGGACCCAATTGTCTATTCCAGCCGTCCATTCCTCTGATATAGCCGATTTGTTTGTTTCTAAGTCAGGTGGTGTACATTTAATTTGCATCCTCCACCCATATATAAAATTAATCAAAATAATTTACAAATTGCTAAATAAATGGGATAATAAATAGATAAATAAAATCTAGTTCATGCATTGGATTAATTAGTAAACAAATAGTTTTTTACTATTACAAAAAACTCATTCATCCCAAACGAAAAGATCAATTTCAAAATTTTTATTTATTTCGAATAAAAAATTCACTTTTGATGTACAATTTTTATACTATCATTCTGAATAATAAAAATGTAACCCAAATTAAATAGTAATGATAAAAATGTAAAAATATAAATCAAATTATGCATTAAGTATGTTTTTTCTTGTAACTTAAAAAAAGTTATATCAAATAAAAAATAAATTTTTTTTATGGAAATAATATAATTTAAGAATGATACATTGACACTTTGTTTTATATAATTAGTACCGAATGCTCTATCCCAAAAAATATTAATGGCAAAACTTTGTACATTCAGCGACGGATAAGATTTGTCAAATTTAATATTATCACTGTATTAAGTCTGTAGGTATAAATCAAGTCTGGTTCTTCAATATAAATGCTAGCAATCATATTTGTGATAATATAATTTAACTTTTAATGTTGAATTGGTCAAATAAGAATATTTGAGAAATTCTCACTAATTAATTAAATTATTTAATATAGAGATATCTATCTTAAATGTAAAAGCAGAAGCCAGTATTTTTAATTTGAAAAAAAAAAATTTGACCTCAAAAGTCGGGATAACCTTTTCAAGAATGAATCTAATTCATGTTAATAACGGGGAAGAACTTGCTCCAATAAAAACTTATTTCAATATCCTTATCAAACAATTTGGTAGATTGATTTGTACCAGTGATAATGTTTTGTGGATTAGTTATGTTGAGCAAGCCAACTTTAGATAAAAGTTGTAAAATGCATTTTTACACTTTTTTCACATAAAAATTATAAGATACAAATCTTCTGAATATCTAAAGGT
Organism: Gynochthodes officinalis; assembly: GCA_020080225.1. NCBI lineage: Eukaryota > Viridiplantae > Streptophyta > Magnoliopsida > Gentianales > Rubiaceae > Gynochthodes > Gynochthodes officinalis. Next base: position 29,686,189 of record CM034616.1, read on the forward strand.
TCCTTCACAAGATTCGTTGGTAAATGGTTAGTTGATAATCAATAAGTAAATATTCTTAAAATTTGTTCATGGTGGGTTCGTGTATCTACACAATCTGTAAATATTCTTGAAATATTCTTGTAATATGCTTCATCTGCGAGATTCATTCGGTTTCTCCACAAGATTCATTTAGGAAGGGTGCCAAAAGATATTATTTCTTTTGTTGACTAAAAAACCTGCAATCGTTGCCCGTATAATAACTCGTATAATAACTCGCGACATTTGCTGCCACACCAACTCACCAACTCGCCAACCCCGAAGGGGTAATAGGTAAATATTCTTATTCTACTGTGTAAAAAGTAAATATTCTCATACTACTGTGTAAGAGGGTGGTACTTGACGGCTTGACGCTAGGACGCTGAAGTAATGCGCAAAGAGTAATATATGAGGCAAACATAATCCAGGTTAGATAATTGGATCCACTATGTAACTTGTATTGTTCTCAACACGTAAAATTTCAGTAATCATCACTATGAATCTGTAGCCAAGAGAATTAATTACTGAACCAAAATAAATCTCAAAAGAAACAATTAAATGGTACTACAGTCAGAATATCATCAAAGCTGGCACAAAACATCTAAACTAAATAAAAGATGGAAAAACAAACTAAATAAAGGAGGAAACACACAAGTCTGCTCTGATTGCTGAGCAGGACTGAACCAAGCAATGCAACCTAATGTAACGTAACAAATCAATCAAGCCGCCCTCCGCATCATCTTCTTCCTTCTTCCTCTGACGGTGGGAAGATCTTGCAATTTCGGAGAGGATACCGACATAATCATCATCTTCGCTAGTTGGCAACACATCAGAGATAATCCACAAGCAGCACACTTGAGTAGCACTATATCATAGTCGTCGCTCGTAATGTCGGTCTCAAGACTTCGACATTCTGGGCACACGACAAACCTTGCTGCGAACTCCCGAAGGAGAGAATGTTACACGGATCCCTCATGCTGGCCATCAAGAATCACGGTTCCCTTTGCCCAACTTGTCGGCCTCGATCGCACCTTAAGCTTCGTTCCCAAAAACCTTGCAATATACGCAGATGGTCTGTGCAAAGCCGTCCCGATATCGGCCGTGTTCACAATCCTCGTCAGGATGAGGAATCCCACTCCTCTCCACCGTCGCGATCGGGAAGGGCACCGCCCCATCAAGGCGGTTGAGTGGTTCCATTTTCCTTTCGTGGGTCAAGATCAGATGATTGATTGATGATTATCTATTTCTGGTTTTGCGTAACAGGGGATGGAATCGATTAAGCACAAGCAAAGATTTGTGTTGAGAGTTTGTATGCGAAAAGAAAAGTAAGGAATGGAAAAAGGAGAAGAGAGAATGGGAAATATATACTAAGAGGAGAGTTTGTGTTCGGTTAAGAATTGGAATGGACTTCGATTTCGTATATGATTTGGCTTTGAAATTTATTGGAAACAAAATAAATTTATTTATTTTAAAGATTATTTGGCTCATTGTTCGAATTGAAATTGGTTTAACATTTCTTTGGTTTCCTTTTTTAGAATTGGAAGGGCTTCAATTTCGTATATGATTTAGTTTTAAAATTTATTGGAAAAAATTCAATTATTTTAAAGACCTTTGATTTGTTGTTAAAATCCAAATATATCTATTGTATATATATATATATAAAATAATATCTCTTCAACCAACTTATACCTTATGTACTAAGTCTGTCGTATTATAATTAAACTAATTATGTAAATATTCCATTTATACTAATTATTATATATATAAAATAATATCTCTTCAACCAACTTATACCTTATGTACTAAGTCTGTCGTATTATAATTAAACTAATTATGTAAATATTCCATTTATACTAATTATTATCTAACTAAATGTAATACACTCTTAACTGTTATGTAATACAAGTTGCGTAAATTGTAATTTTTATCATATTAAAACTCGAATTACATGCCATCTTTAATTGCAAAAAAATATATTTGTTACAGCAATTTGGCATGATTTATTGTCAATATATGAACACAAATTTAATTTAACTACAACATTATCTATCTATTTATTTATTAAGAGATAATATCATTTACTAACTAATAGTCAACTGAATTGAAGTTGACAAAAAGACAAAAAAGCCTTGAAGGGACTGGTTATTATTTTTCAAATCATGGAGGACTGGTTGTTATATTACAAAATTTCAAGGGAGGTAAATGATATTAACTCTAAAAATTTTATTGTATGTTATTTGTAGTGCATTATTGAGTATATAATATTATTTTATTTTATTATTTTAACTTTAGGTCATATATTCTCTTACTAAAAATGATATGGGAAAAATTTTAAACATAAATTCTTTTTTCGAAAAAAAAGTTAAAAAGGTTATTTTTTTATTTAATTCAAACAAGTAACAAATCTCAATAATTCATATTACAATCTATTTTGGTATTAAAAAAGTTAATTCTTTTTTTCCTAAGTTCAATAATTATTAGCATTAATATTTTAGATTTAGCTAAATCTTATTTTGTAATTTTTTTTTTCTAGTTGATGTTTCTTTTCATCTTTGTTTTGTGTTTCTTAATAATCAAAAAAAAAAAAATTTGTTATCTCATTCAAAATAAATATCATTAATGGATTTTGTTTACCACAAACTTACTTTATTTATAAAATTTTATTTAATTCTTATAATTATCTATAATATCTATTAAGAGTTTATCATTACTTAAAATTTCCTTCTCACGTTCTTCATTTCTATAGTGTAGATTTAAAAAAGAAAATATAGAAAAAACTTAATGCCAAAAATGTTCTTCATTTTTATATTGAAAATAACATACAAATTCAAAGCAACATATGCATGACCATTCATTTGAAATTTGTTTTAATTTTTTGAATTCTTCTAATGACGATTGGTTCATATTTTGATTTGATAAATATTGGTTCAAATTTCGCTTTAGCACTTTTGTCAAGTTACTTTTGTGAAGGTTAAAGTTCTTTTTAGATTAATTTAACAATATTTAATATAATTATATTGCTAATTAAAGTATAATTTTTTTCTCTTTAAGAACAATCCTATGAAGGGCATATTAAAATTTGTCTGCGATGTGTATTGTTAAATAGTATATACAAAATTAATTCGAATTTATTGTTTAATTAATACTCACATATTGAAATTGAAACATATTACAATTTTACATATATGTGACTATTTATTTATTGTTACCATGTAAATTAATTTATATAAAAGTATATTTATTTTGATAAATATAAATAATTGAAGACAATAGTTGTAAAATATTTAAACAAGAATATGTGGATATAGAGTTTGAATTTTTTCTATGGATAAATATGCCGATCAAAGTATTCATAATTTCTTTAGATACTTATACACTAAAATAATTTTTGAATAATATTTTGAATTATTATTGATATTTTTTTGTCAAAATATTTAAAATGATAAATTAATAACAAGTCAAGTTATTTTTTAAAATTTATTTCTATAATTTTTAATATATATTAATGAGAAGTTCTCTTAGTATGAAAAATAGAACTTTTAAGAATATATAAAAGAAATATGCAAGTGTATGTATCAACATGTAATTTCAACAGACAAATATTGCAATGGAGCTAAATTAAATTTTACATATGGTCTTAACAATTAAAACCCATAAATGAATGGTTGCAATATCTGTACTAGAATTTGCCCAATTGAGTTTAGGACATAAACTAACAAGGTCGACGATTAACCTCACAAAACTGGTGAGAGAGTCAGTTAATTCTATTTTTTATTGAATTAATGTAAAGACAGAATAGGTTAAAAGAGCAGAAATAATTTCGATTATGAATTAAAAAGAGATGCAACATCCACTAAAATCATCAAATACATAACATATAACCTTCAAAAACTACTCCTCAAAATCATCATCGGTGGTGTCAATAATTACCTTCAGAGCAGAATTTCCCAGGCTCACCTGTTGTTCCTCAATGTGCTTCACTAAACTTCTTGTGGCGTTGGAACATTTGGAGACCTCAATCATTTCAAGTGTTGGGGTACTCTCTAAACAATAAGGTACCTCTTCCAAAAACCGACACCATTCCAATACCAACTTCTGGAGACAAGGAAATTGATCATCAGAAGCTGTCCATCTGATAATATGCAGGCAATACAATTTCAAGTATCTGAGTTTCGGAAATTCCCCTTCTTCCATTTCCCATGTTTCCCCTCTAAAGGAACCGAGTAATTTGAGAACCTCCAGGTTGGGCAACTTTCCAATAGTTGAAATCTTGCTCCAAGGCAAATGAAATCCTTCCAACGTCAATTTTTTAAGATTTGCAGGAAGACAAAAGTCAACGTTTTCCCATGATTCCACCGATGACATATGAAGGGATTCTAGCCTACTCAGAAAGTCAACAACTACAATGTCTACCGCTGGTTCCCAACATTCCCGAAGCACACATTTCAGTTTGCGAATGTTAGGAAACCATCTCATTTGCCTCTCCATGTTGTCCCTACCAAAAAAATGAGCGCCCGAAACCCTGTCCAACTCATGTAAAACAGAGTTGTCAAGATTTTTAATGGGAAAACTACAACCATCACCACCTACCAAACTCCTTATGAAAACATACTTCAATTTCCATAGATTCCAGATGGTATCTGGCAATGTAACATGCTGTCCACATGAATTCACAATTAAAGCCTCCAACATTGAGAGGTTACCAACCGATGATGGGATGACTGTTATAGAGCCTCGAATTGACAAGTATCTCAACTGGGCAAGAAGTTCTATTTCACTTGGAAACCCATCACCCAAATAAATTTCCATTAAATCCAGCACTCTAACAAGTTTAAAGATGTCAATGACGAATGAGATATCAATCGAGGCTACACTTCCATTTTCTTGAGAGAAGAAACGTAGGGATCGGGCCCGAGGACAAAATAATTTAGACTCCTTGAAGTGCTCTAGCTCAGAGTGAATGCATAACCTACGAAGATTGCACGGTTCATTAAAGGCTAAAAGCTCATCGTGCCCTTTTAACAAATGGAAAAAATATTCGTCTTTGGCTTTTTTCAAACAAAAATCATGTAGCAAGTCATGAATGCAGCATGATTTGACACCACCAATGGATCTTTGTTGGGCAACCATAATCAAGCTTCGGCCAATTAAATCCATCATGTAATCTTCCGCAACAACTTCCAGGCTCTTCGACTTACTTTTCTGGACAAAGCCTTCTGCTATCCATAACCGAATCAACCTCCTCACTGAAACCACTTGGTCTTCTGGAAATGCTCCAAAATAGAGCAGGCACGGCTTTAAATAATCCGGTAAATGTTTGTAACTCAGCTCCAATGTGTTCGTGCATTGCTCTGTATTAGAAACAATGCCTGAACTTACACCACCCACAATTTCCTTCCAACCTTCTTGCTCTGTTGCTCCTAGAAGTCCAGCTACAATGACAATTGTCAGAGGCAATCCCTTGCAGTTTTCTACAATCTGCATCCCAAGATCATATAATGCAGGAGGCCAAACTTCCCCGGGGAATAACTTCCTCTGCAGTAACTCCAAACTCTCATCTTTGTTAAGTTGACGAAGAAAATGAGGTTCTTGGTCGAGCATATCAAGAGGAGCAGTGTCAAGATTTCGACTTGTCAGAATGATTCTACTTCCGGTTGAATCATCAGGAAATGATCCTCTCACGCTATTCCATGCTTCAATGGTCCATATATCGTCCAAAAATATAAGATACCTCTTTCCTTTCAAATGACGCCAGAGCTTTACTGCTAAATCATCTTCCGTCATCTCAAAATATTTCTCAGAATGAATTTGATTTAAGAGCTCAAACAACAATGCCCTTTTGTCCAATGTTTGAGAAACAGGACGCCATGCACGAACATGAAAATGACGCACAACCGAAGGATCATTATAAACTTTCGCAGCTACAGTCGTCTTACCAAGACCGCCCATACCCACAATGGCAATGACTTTCAATTGCTTTGATCCTCTTGTAAGCCGATTCATAATTGATATTGCCTCATCACGAAGACCTACAACTTCAGTTGTTATTGAATCAGTTTTTTGTGATGGTACATGACTATATGTCCTGGTTACTTCCTTGACTTTGATGTCTTCCCTCTTGCCATAAAAAGTCTTCAAAGCATTATCAGCTTTAAAATTTCGGAGGTCTTCCATGACGGAATCAAATTGCATTGAAAAGGAATTAGAAATCTCTCCAACTACCAAGTGGTCAATGAGAAACTCTAGTTGGTATAACGCCACCAAAACACGATTCCAAAGAGCACGACTGTTGACAGTTTCCTCCAAGAAAGATCTCAAGTAAAGAAGCTCCTCTTCGATAGTCTGAACATGACTCTTGACAACTGGTTCAACCTTATCATGTGTTAGCTCCATCAAATTTTCTAGCAAAAAATCGACAAAATCCAGCTCATTGATCCTGGGAGAGTTCAATATTGATCTTTGTGGAACTTTCTCTTCGACTTTTGCCAAAAAAGGTTTCATTATTCCCAATAAATCTTTAAGACCAATATCTATTTCTACATTTTTCTGGTAAAACGAGCAAATTATGACTCCGGCATCGCATACCACAGCTCGAATGACATCCCTGGTTTTCTCATCAATGTTGTTAGGCAACTTCTTCAGAGTGGTTCTCAACGATCTTAGTTCTTCATATCGTACTTGCCAATGATCTTTCAAAAGAAACACATGGTCAGTATCCTGTCGTAGTGTGTCCCAAAGAACAGATATGAGAGAATCAACGAAATTCTTCATTACAATGGTGGAATCATCATCCATGTCCTGAGTTCGAGCATGTAATCGTCTAGGACATTTTGAGCAACTTAGGGCTTGATTGTAAGTCTCGTAGACTTGACGATCAATAGGCTTGATCTTTTGAAGCAATATTGAAATCTTAAACTGCATTCCTTTCCGCCATTCTTCGTCGTCATTATCAGCTCCACACAGAAAACAGATATGTGCTGCATTAATAGCAACAGCTTCAGTGTGAGTCAATAAATCTTTTATTTGCTCGTGTTCAACACCACTCTTTGTGACAAAGCTGAGGAAATTTGTCAAGAATTTCACATGCTCTCGCAATGCTTCCATTGGTTTACTGAATCTGGGAAAAGGAAAATTCACCAGATTCTCCAAAATGCATTCAGTGATTTTCACAATTTCATCTGCCGTTAGAGAACTTGATTGCCGCGTGTAATCAGACATAGTGATGTACCATTTGTCTATTTTTGTTATCTCTGAAGGTAGGATGACGATTCAAATCTGAAGTGCCTGCATATTTTAATTTAAAACGATGAGAGCGAATTTGTGATGCATATATGCCAACAGCATCTTCAATCCTTATCAACAGAGATCCCAGACTTCCATCCTCATTCTTGTCGTCATTAGACCTCTGATGCACATCGTTGCCCAACTTTCTTGCACAAAGAACAAATGTTTTGAGATTCCTTAGCCTATACCTCTGTTCCTTAAATTGCCTCCAATAGTTACCGGAATTATATAAAATCACGAAGTCCAAATCATCCAAGGTAGAGTTAACAGAAGTAATAATGGAGGAGGAGGCCATCTTGATCACTTAGAATCCTTACAGGGATCCGAATGGCAAAGGAACTAAAGGGAAATAAGATGGAAAAGAAAACCAGAGTGAAGTTAGAAATTAATAGTTACAAAGTAATTATGGATATTTTGCTGAAATCCAACAACAGAAAATAGAAGGGAAAAGAAAGTTAGGAAGGTGAGGGAAATGGGTGGACTTGTGTGGAAGTTTTTGCCAAGGCTACAGAATTTATATAAAATGTAATCATTTTTTAGCCAACACTTATTCAATCAAAAGACAACTCAGAGGGAGGGGAGGTGGGTATGAATCTCATCATGTAATGTAAATAATAATGCACCACCTTCATCAAAAAGAGAGAAAGAGAGAGCGGATTCTGTGGGATTAGGTTGGCTGTCATGATGGTGGATCCAAAGGCAAGTTTGTTCCATATCAAATTTTTGGCAATCAGCCTTAGGGGCTGCTTGGCAGGGGGGTTTGATTGAGGGGGAAATGGGTTTGATAGCATTTCTTCTGCTTGGCAAAGGGGAATGGAATGAAATGCCCACTTTTGATTACCCCATATGGGGTAATCCTCATACCCCCCAATATTGGGGGGTATGAAACTAGGGAATGCTAATAAATTTTTTAATTAATTAATTAATACTAATTAATTAATTTATTATTAACTTATTATTATTAAGTAATAATAAATTAATTAATCAAGATTAATTTAATTATTTATTTATTTACTTAATAATATTAATTAATTAATTAATCTCATTTTATTAATATTAATTATTATAATTAATGTATAATTAATTTATAAATAATTAATTGATAATATTAATTAATTACTAATTATTACTGACTAATTAAATAACTAATACTAATTAATTAATTCAATTAATATTAATTAATTACTTAAGATTAATTTAATTAATAATATTTTTATTAATAATTAATTAATTTAATATTATAATAAAAAATTAACTAATACTAATTAATTAATTAATATTAATTATTATAATTAATATAAATTAATTTATTATTAACATATTATTATTAAGTAATAATAAATTAACTAATTAAGATTAATTTAATTAATTTTTAATTAATAATTAATTAATCTCATTTAGTAATATTAATTATTATAATTAATGTTAATTAATTTTTTAATTAATAATTAATTAATCTCATTTAGTAATATTAATTATTATAATTAATATTAATTAATTTATAATATTAATTAATTTATAATTAATTAATTACTTAAGATTAATTTAATCAATAATATTTTTATTAATAATTAATTAATTTAATATTATAATAAATAATTAACTAATAATAATTAATTAATTAATACTAATTATTACAATTAATTTATAATCATTTCCATTCCCAAGCACAAATCAACCACTATTATTAGTAATTATTCCCATTCCCCAGCACAAACCAACCAGCAGAATTATAATGAAAGACCCCACTATCATTCCCCACTACTATCATTTCCATTACCTTTCCCATTCCCCCACGTGAGCCAGGCGCCCCCTTAGTCAATGGATCATGTGCTCTGCTTTGTTGGAGTCTGAAGGGTCGTGATGTATTGTTACCGTTACCGCACTAGCTACACACACATGGTTTCTTCATTATTGACCCAAGATTAACCAATATTTAGTGAACAAAAAATTTGGGTGATATTTCTATAATATTAGAGACATTTATGGAATAAGATTTTCGGTTCCATTTATGCTATACTAATAGTTTAGTTTACTACTTACACTTTAAAACAAGGGTAAATAACTCCATTCATCTCTTGACAGGAGAGACGTTAGTTCAATTTTATTTCTCATGTTCAAAAAGTTTTAATTTAACTTTTTAACTCCATTAATTTATCCCTTATGGTTATTCGAATAGAATTAAGCCAAATGAGATTCAATACATTTAATCACTTACTTGCACATTTTATAAATATTTTATTTAAATTATATTTTTGATTATTTAAATCACTTCTAATTTTGGTATTTTTCAACATAAGGGACCAAATCGAATCAAGACCCCAAGTTGAGTAACGAATTACTCTATTTACACTTAAAACAAAATCATTTTACTTATAATTTAAATAAAATGATGATGTTTCACTATATAGGACGAAAGACATCGGTTTGGAATGTGTTGACATACTATAAGTGGGGATGAAGGATTAGATCCCAAAAATTACATAGCAAATTTAAATATTTTGTTAATTATGTAATATTATATATATAAAACCATGTTCCTTTAACCTACTTTTGACAAGTATACAATTTTAATTAACCTAATAAAGTCAACTGTCAGATTATATTTTTATTCTAAATTATGTCATGAGTAAGTTTCTATCTAACTTAATATATTCACCAAATTAGTGATTAAACAAAACCAGATTATAGTTCAAATTATCTTATCTCTTAATATTTTAATTCAAATCTTAATAATTTTGAATTACATTCCTATTATATTTCATATCTCAATTTATCCTAATCTTTTCAATTAATATTTTTTGAGGACCAATTATCAAGGGTGTAAATGAACTAGTATGTTCAGTGAACCGTTCGTAAACAAGCTCGGTTACGTTCGTTTATGTTCGTTTGTTAAGATAAACAAACACTAAATGAACACATTTTACCGTTCGTTTAATAAATGAACACAAACACGAACAGATATGTGTTTGGTTCGTTTATGTTCACGAACAAGTTCGTTTAGTATTTATGAACAAGTTCGGCTAGTGTTCGTTTAAAGCTCGGTTAGTGTTCATTTAAAATTCGGTTAGTATTTGTTTATATATATAATAATATTATTTGTTCATTATTTGCACACTTGTGTAGTAGTGCAGTGGTAAGTAATTCAACTTTCTAGTTGAAAGACATGAGTTCGAATCTATGCAATGCTGGGAATCCCACATCGATTTTGCATAGAAGATGAAAAGGAGGAGAATTTGTGAATTTTCAGCCTTCATTTGGGAATCCCACATTGACTTTGCATAGAAGATGAAAAGGAGAATTCAATTATAAATGGGGGATGGGGGGAAGAGACCCCCCGGCTTGAGCTTTGCTTTCTAGGCGTTGCTCAACTAATTTTTTATTAGTTAAAAATTTTATATATTAAAGAAATAATAATATATTATATAAAAAATATAATAATATTTTTTTATTTTTTACTCAAATATGTCTGTTTAATTAAGTGTTCGTGAACATGTTCATTTAATATTCGCGAACGTATTCGTTTGTTTAATGTGTTTACGAACATTAAACGAAACAGTAACACTAATAAACGAGCATAAACGAATACGAGCACATATTTTAAATTAATAAACGAACACGAATAATCTAAAAAATAAATAAACAGTTAACGAACAAGGTATAAATAATAAACGGACACTAACAATCTAAAAAATAAATAAACAGTTAACGAACAAGGTATAAATAAACAGTTAACGAATAAGGTTTTATGTTCAGTTTGTTTACAGCTTTGGCAATTAATAAGTCCAAAAAAAATGCAAAACATTAATAAGTCTAAAAAAAATGCAAAACATTATCATTGTGGGGCTCAATAATATGACACAAACATAGTTAATTTTTTTGGTGTGTAGTAATTTAGTCCCACTAAAATGCAAATTACCTCGTACCATATATATGATTTATAATTGTTTTAAAGCATGCATATATTTTTTACCTAATTTTTTGGTGTTTAGCAATTTAGTCCTACTAAAATATAAATTACCAAGTACCATATATATGACTTATAATTGTTTAAAGTATGTATATATTTTTTAGATAATGCTGTGAATTCTACATAGTATTATTTTTTAGTTTGGTGTTCGATTGCTATTCAAATTCTTAAGTTCAAATTCTTAAGTTTTACGAAACTAAATATATAGAATAATAAATATGTCAATAGTTTGTAGTAGATTCACGTCGTTAATTTAAACAGTTAATCACCCTTCACCTTAATTTAAGTATGTTCATATAGATAATCATGAATTCAACATTAATTTAATTTAAAACTATTGAAATTATTGTGTAGTTAAAATTAATTTATAAAATTTTGTCACATAAATGTTTCAATTCCAAAATTCAAAAATTTAAGAGAAATAGGTCAAATTCTACGAGATCAAACCGATAAGATTCAAGAAATGATATAAAAAAAAATAGTAAATAAAAATTAAGTAAGAGTACCTGATTGATTTAACTCGTCATAAATATGCCCATTTGTGTTCAATGCATAAGCAGCCAGAGATCAACTGCAAAAATTCAGACAAATAAGAATTAACCTACGTAGTGATTTAATACGTACAAAATTCATATCAATTCCCCGATTTAAATTACACAGTGACAAGTTAAATCAACAATCTCATCGGTAAAGAAACGAGTCATTCATCTTTAAAAATAAATAAATAAATAAATAATTGTAACAAAAACAACTACCAAAAAGACGCTATAAACTTAAGGAGTTGCTGCACTAGATACAGATAGTTATACGATACAGATCCAATTTGCATAAATATACAAGAAGTTAAACTGATCCCAGAAATCAATCATCCAAGTTCAAAAAAAGTATCAATTGAAAAACAAATTTAATAATTTGTACGATCTACAGATGAAGTCGGAAGGATTTACCGATTTGAAGACCCCTTTGCTCATCTTATGTATGCATCAGAAAGAAGAGATTCAGAAAGTCAAAGGGAGAAGGGGAAACATAAAGAATTGGATTGAGGTGAGAGTTGGGAATGTTTTTATAAAGGAGAAAAGGAGTAGATCTGGGAGGTTAACTGGTAGAACGATTAGATTTTGAGCAAATGACAGAAAAGAGAGAATTGGATTGAGGTGAGACGGTGTGGATCTACGAGGAGGCGGCTGGTTGGTAGGAAGAGAGCTTTGAATGAAATCACATATTCGTCTTGGCAACAGGACTATTATAAAATGATTTACAATACAGAGCACTTATCATGTAACTTTGTAATTGTTAAAATTATTAATTATTTTTCATTAAACAAAAACAGGGTCTAATTCATGTACAGAAAAAGCCACAGGATACTACATATACATTTCGAAAACAATAATGGATTAATGATACATAGTATTGCTATAAAACTAAGAGAAACACATCTCTATTCTCCGAATGTACTTCTTCAACCTCTCTACAACAACCTTCTCCAAACTCTATTTTGTACATATAAAATACCTTAATTATCTGAGATTCTAATACAGAAACAAAACAACATATGTTCGAATTTTCTAATGGAAATCACAATGAGTTTCATTAAAGTGTTCAATCATAATGGGAATTCTGATTACACCGTTAGTGCTTGGTTAATAAAAGACTGGAATTGAAATACTGGCAATCAACAGCCATTAGATTGATTGGCTCGTTCTCTCCTAAGGTTCCTGCCAATGCAAATTGCAAACCATGTGATACAACCAATATTACACATTAGTCTATAACAACTTTGATTAAAGTAACTTTTTGGACAGTTGACTGTTGTATGTAATTCATGATTAAGTTTAATTCATTATTTTCTTTTGAGAAGAAAATTAATTTCAGAATGAGGCCACTTCCCTTCATCAAGATAACAACAGTATTAACTTTGTGGACTGATTCATTGCAGTATTTCCATTCAATCTTCCTGCACAAATGTTGTCGACAAAAGCAACACCAACTTTTATTTTCCAGACCCCCCAACCCATAAATCATGATTAGCCAGCCTGGACATTTTGCCAAATCTATATCCATGAAATAATGTGGTACCTAATTCAATGCCTAGGAAAGCAAACTAAGGATTGGGGTGGAATGTATCTGGAACATTTTGGCTTTTATACCTGTGCATGTAGAGGCTTCCAAACTGTACTAAGAAGATCATGCTTAGACTGAAACACTTATTCTATCAATGCAGGATTGTAAATCTTGAGCTGTAATACATAAATAATACATAAATTTGGAGTACCAGATTGGTTGCAGCATGAAAAAGAAGCATGTTTCTTCTAGAATTAAATAGAATGCTTGCTATATCCATTATTAACTCTCCTCCATACATAAACAGCTAAGCAGACATTTGAAATGTTGATAAACATAGCATAATGCACATGTTGGAAATCCAACAGGTCAAACGCAATCAACCACCAAGGTCTATCTATTGTCTTTTCCTGATTTCACGCCACACAAACAAGCTTTATACAATTAAACATTTGATCACAACACAAGCAACAATGATTCAGAAATTCAAAATCCAATTCCTATATTGCCGTCGTGGAAAAAGCTGATGATCCCTTCATCATCTAACATGTTTTCAAATGATAGCCAACTTCATTAATATTTTGATTTCTACTTTTTTTACTTAATCCCTGCAAAATCTTTCACGGTGTACCCGACTTTCTCAAACTTGCCTTTCTCATTGTTCTCTCGAAATTTTAGGTATTCTGAGCAAACAAATGTCTTGTAAAGCCTTGAATTTCCTTTGCCTACAACATCATCAGGAGCCAAGATAACATTTTCATCTTCGAAGCACCAGAAGAAAGCTAAAGAAAATTGATTTATGTGCTTTCTCAGGACAACACGATGCTCAGAAGACCTGAACTTGTCATTGCTCCAAGCTTGCGAGAGATCACCAATATTCACCACCAGGGTTCCTTCACAGGGGAGAATGTCCATCCACTTGCCATCCCTCGATTTTACTTGGAGGCCTCCAATTTCATCTTGATACACAATCGTTATACAGCTCATATCATTATGCATTCCAAGACCCTCAGCTTCATCTTCTTCTGAACCATCAGGAGGTGTATAGTTGTTTATCCTCAAATAATCATGACAATTACTGAACTCAGAGTTATAGTACTCAGATTCATCTCCCAGGATCATCAATACAAGTCTCAGAATTTCTTTCGATATCTCTGTCATTTTGCTTCCATATTCCTGCAGTGTCTCACTTCAGTTGGAAAGTAAAGCAAAATTAAACCAACTCTTTTAGAATCCCACAACAAAAAAATCAATATATATATCCAAGATAAAAATTTTACCTGAACTCCAATACGTGTGGAGGCGAAAGTACATCTGCAGAACCCTGCGCAGAAGCAGAAAAATCTGGTCCAGAAACTCTGAGGCTTTCAAAGAAAGGAGATGCAATGACATGAGGAGTGTAAGTTCTTAAAATTGAGGAGGGACCTAGTTTGAGTTTGGCCTCAGCAGGAAGGCTGAAAAGATTTTTAGAGATAGAATGAATCTTGTTGTAAAGTTCCTTGGACATTCCATGATTGGTCATCTGGAACCACCCCATTCGCCGCATGCTGCAGCCAAAGATGCCAGAGAGTATGAATGAAATGGCAGAGAGATATCTAGACTGGGGAGCTTTATGGTTGTGTCTGTCTCAGAAACCATTTTCCTATCTTGCCTGCCTAGGACGGCTATTAAAGTTAATCAGCTGGAAAGAGGCATATATATATAGGTGGAAAAACAAGTTTATATTATTACAAGATTACTGTTAAGGATCCATGCTAACAGTTACAGAACATCACAAGCATCCATGGGAATGTTGAAACTGCATTTGTCTTTTATGTACAGCAATTATAAAATGTCTCTAATCAACTGATTAAACCAAAGCTGTTGTTGAGAAGGATATTTCACTGGCAACTGAATATAAAAGTCAATACAAAAATAATGGGGTCCTTATGGATTACATTTCATTATGTATTTTTACATTCGAAACGTAAAAATGAGCAAAGAAACATCAAACCAAACATGGTGCAAAACCAACAAAATGTTAAACTTGTCATTCTTATTTGCCTGTGATTAGCTGGAGAATTCATAAACTTCCAGTGAAGGTAAGATCAAACCAAAATGGGGAACCAAGAACTGAGGAGGAATACATGAATTTCACAAAAATGTCTGATGGGATCACAACCATTTCTTGGAACAGTGACAGAATGACCTTAACAGTTCTCTAGTGCAGAATGAGACAGCCGCAATTTACAAGATTTAATGCCATTCATGGAATCACTGTGACATATAGGTGGACAATATCATTAAGTGATCACTTTTGGCGACAACATGTGGCCAAAATTTTTGCCTGAGATGATAAACTGAGACACCATTTTTCATTGTTCACCCACAAAAACACATTCCACTAACCGACAATCCAAATAGCACCGCCTAAGATGTCAACTCTTGATTGTCTCGTGGCTATGTTTATACTGTTTTTTTTAGGTAAGTGGGTGACATGCTGTTCAAATTCCAAATAAATAATGACACAAATGAACAATATAATATACCTTCTCAATTCATTAGTCTAGTGCTTTGTCCATGGCCTCATATAGCAGGAGTTTTTCTTCTCTTTTTATTGGGTTGATATAGGGAATGAAAATGGTTGTTGCTTCTTTTTTTTTTTTTTTGTTTTTGGTGGTTGTGAAGTTGTAATCTCAGATCTTGATATTAGTTTATCCGTTCTAGTAAAGGAATTTACTTTAAAATAAATATAAGTTATTTTCATTGTAAAATACAACTCAATTAATGTATTATTAAATATATAATTTTATTATTACTTTTTAATTATATTTCATTATTAGTAAGGGTAATATGAAAAAAAAATAAAAATAAACATTTTTCTTAGGATAAATAAAAATTTTATAGTGATTTTTTTTAAGACAAAAGAGAGTATTTTTTAAAACTTTTACAAAAAAAAGTTTGGAAAAAAATTCTCTCCTTCTATTCTAAAAAAAGAGAATCTATTTTGAGTTAAATATAACTTTTTAATTACTAAATACAACACTTTTAATACACCATTAAACACAAAATTTACATTTTTATCTTTACCTTTACATTACAACCATACATAATTTTATTAGTAACATGATTAAAGAAATTTAGTCCTAAAAATGGATTTTTTTGGGTAAAAAAGATTTTGAAAATGAACTATTTTTTAAAATGGAAAATGATTCTTCAACTAATCAGTCAAATTTTATCCTATAATTATTGTTAGGAAAAAATATAAAATATTATTAGTAGTCATCATTAATGGTTGGAATTTAGAAAGATAGAGGTGGGTATTTATGGTTGAAAAGATTCCAGAGAGCAAATTGCAATTTTGTCAATTCTAACGAGATTAATAAATAAATATATAGGAAAAGGAAAAACATAAAAAATAAATAAGTAAACAGTGGTAGCGCTGGAATTCAAAATTCAAAACAAATTAAACATATTCTGCAATGTGTTTTTGTTCATTTAATCAATGCAAAAGCCCATCTCTGTGGTAATCAAAAGGAAATTTTTACTTTTATTTTTTTCTTATTCAGTCCGGCCCAACAAAAAGAACCCAATGTATAACTTGTCTTAGGCTATGTTTAGACAAGAATTCTTAAAACAAAAGTTAATTTTTTTCAAATAAAAACAAAATATTTAAATACATTTTATTTCAAAATTTAAAATTCATATTTTTTCACTCAAATTTCTCTTACATAATTTTTAAAAAAATGTCCTCTTATCTTTCGCTCGAAAATACTTTTTCTATAAAAAATTACTCACCAAAATTTTTACACATTCCAATACAACTTTTCTCAAATATAATCACACTCCAAACAAAGCCGTAGGTTTGAACGATTTATTTTTAAAATTGTATTTTTACATTTTTAAATTAAATATTACAATATAAAATTAATAATATTAGCAACGAAAAATTCTCAGTTAAAGATTTGTTAATCTTCCAAAAATTTTACACATTTATCAAGGATTTGATTTGCTATACACTAATTTTTGGTCACCAATCACTTGTAATATTTTTTGTAAGAGAATAGAGTTTTACATTGCATTTTATAATTTTAAGTGTTTCGTATAAAAAAAATATAATGAAAAAATGAAATTGTATCAGTAATGTAAAAATACAAAACAATATGCAAGGAGAAGAGGCAGAATCAAAATCAATCAAATCGATTGTATTGAGCAACTTCAAATAAAAACAAATACTAGCAAATGTATTTTTCCCTTAGTGGAATGATGTTTTACAAATAAAAATAGAAATTTGTATTTATTTGTTACCAAATCTGCTCATTTTATAAGAGAATATTGATTGTACCTCCAATTATAAATGTTACATTACTCCCCCAAACAATGTATCAACTCCAAGGTATATTATAAAATCATACCGATTATGATCTGAACTTTTAGAATTGGAATAACTTCGACAGTGAATCACAACATTTTAATAATTCTATTTTAAAATCATCAGCTTTATACTTACTCTGAATATGCGTTTTAATACGAATCATATATTCAAAACTTATTAGCTCATAATCTAATAAAATAAGTACATTACATAGTGACTCGATTGTAAGTTCATAATCGGCATTACGGCTAAAAAAGTATCATAGGCTATGTTCAGAATATATCCCAAATAGAAAAAGTTATTTCTTCTGACAAAATAAATAAAATATCAAAATATATTTTTATTTCAAATTTTAAAATTAAAATTTTTTCTCATGAATCATCTTCTCATAATTTTAAAATTTTTTCCTTCAAATATAAATTTTATTTTCTATCCGAAATATTTTTTCTTATAAAAAAAGTCATTAAAATTTTGATAAATTTCAATACAAAATTTCATAAAAATAAGGGTTTCTCTCATTTATATTTTTTTCTATTGTTATTGTTCCCTCCAATTCTTCCCGTGCAGTTTTTCGACTAAAAAGTTTCGAGATTTCTGTTCTGCCTCCCTCTTCTCTTCATATGGAATACTACCTTTTAGAGGCGCAGCCACAAATACCATTTCTTTTTTCACCGGAGCCAGGAGGAGAGAATGAGCGATGGTGGT
This sequence comes from Gynochthodes officinalis, assembly GCA_020080225.1. Taxonomy (NCBI): domain Eukaryota; kingdom Viridiplantae; phylum Streptophyta; class Magnoliopsida; order Gentianales; family Rubiaceae; genus Gynochthodes; species Gynochthodes officinalis. The sequence continues at coordinate 29,704,578 of CM034616.1, forward strand.
GATGGGAGGCGGCGTTTGCCAAGACCATCTGCTCAATCTGTTACGAGCGATGGTGGCGAGTATTTTGTGGCGATGTTGCATGACTCTACTCACGTGAGTTTTCTTGTTATTTCTTCAGTTTTATATTATGGGTTGTTTTTCCAAAAAAAAAAAAAACATACAATCTACTATATTGATATTGGTTGGGAAAGAAAAATTTTAAAGTATATACAAATTGTGTTTTAAAATAAATTTTCATGTTTTTCGAAATAACGATTGAGAAATATAAATTTTATCAAATAAATATTGGACGAGTTCGAACAATTCAATAATATTATTATGTTACATCACGTTTTTTTGATTTGGTAAATTTTAATGACAGAGTAATAAAGTTGTAATTTACTAGTTGATTGTATCATGGTTTGCGATGTTTCAGTTATTGTGGTTGTTTTTGCCGTAAGTCTTGCTTCTATTAGACCCAAAAAATTGCTCAAGGCATTGTTGCGATATAATATAAAAATTTGTTTTGAAAATGGCAAAAATGAGTGAAATGCTATCAAAATACACTCTTTTTTTTAACCTTTAGCGGTGGAGCATCTCTTATTTCATATTAATAATTGTGAAAAATAAATGATGGAATATATTAAAAGTAAAAATAAAATTTCATTAGAAAAAAGGGAATTTACTATTATAGCATGACAATTAATTTGAAACAACAAACTGTGGTAAACATAACCAGATGAGGGAGTATGAAATTTCCAAGTCAAGTCAAAAAAATAATCACATTCTTTCTTCTTTTAATGTGTTCATCATCAATGAACTACGTTTTTAGATGAAAATCATTGTTATCAAGGTAAAACAACGAATCAATCATTCTACCAAGGTTAATTCAATTGAAGACTTCCTAAAGTTTTGTACAGCTGCAACAATAACATGCATCTATGCTTGAAACAAGACCCCGGGGATGTTCATTGTTACCAACCATGAACAATCATTTCATTTTCTATGTTTTTTCTGGGTTCTTTTGGCGTGATAATCTCTCCAAACCCTGACTCGATCAAATCTAATCAATCATAGTAGAATCAAATTTAAGAAAAGTTTCATGTCATCAATTTGGTTAAGAAATCTCCACAAAGTGATCATAGGACACATTCATGGAGAATTGTTCACTTACATTGTCGGCAACGTATGAAAAACAATAAACATAATATATATGATACCGACAAACAAACCAAACAAATTTAAGGGAACAAAATGAAACATAGTTTAAGGGTCAAACATCTTATCTGTAAACAGAATTACAAGTTAGAAGGTGGAAGATCCTCCTAGAAGGCTGGAACTTGAACTTGACATATTGAAATGGAAGGATTCTTTTACAAAATTTGCAACTCATGGAATGATGAATCTACAAGAGGTTCGATTTGAATCCATAAATTTAAATGCATTTATTCAATCAACACGGAGGGATGGCATCATGGCAACCTTATTCAAAGAGAAATAGTTGTTTGGACATATTATGGTTTTCCTAAATTGTTTACCATTTTTGCAAAAAGAATTTGGATGTAAGAAAATTTTAAAACTAAGCAAGAACAACGAATTTGTCGATTGATCTGATCCGTGAATCAATCAAAGTGAATAATTCTAGTAAAAATAATTCAAATAGTTTTGTAACATATAAACTAAAATGCTAATTTTTGAATCGATTTGATCAATTCATCAAAATGAATAGCACCAACAACAAAAAACTCAAATAATTTTGTAACATATAAACTAAATCAAGCAGTGTAAACCATGAGTCCTTTCAATCGATAATATAATTAGTGAAAACAAACATGCAAAACTGTATTCAATTAGTTGATGGAGATGCATTTTCTCAAGACTACGTAATCAATTACATATATTTTATAGGCTTGGGAGCGGCAACTCTTTGTGAGAATAATAACTAATGACCAACTCGAAAGCAACAAGAAGTGACAGAATGTCCAAACAACTGCCATTGTCTTACATTAAGAGAAGAACTCCACTGGTACCCCCCTTTTTCAGACCTGGAGAATATACTCTTGCTTATAATAAATTTTTAAAATGAAGGATTAAAATTCAAAATATTTTAATTAGTCAGAGAATTTCTTCAAGTACTTATAAGCATACTACCATTATTTTTTTCACATTGATCGTCCTTCATGCTGTTCCTTAACAATAAAATCTTAAATGGATTTTTTTAATGAAGAGACAAACAGAATTTGATCGAGTCATGCATATTAAATTAAGGTTTGTGCGATTCGGTTAAATAAATTTTTTTCAAAGAAAAAAAAATCCAAATATAGATAATGGCATTCTGAATTTTATCATTGATGACATTCTTTTGGTCAAGAAGAGTAATGAAGTCCATTATTTTTTATATTTTAATATTGACTATCTTATTTTTGAAACCGACAACAATTATTTTTTTAAAAGTGAATTAGAATTATTTTATAATTATTATCAAAATTTAAGTTATTTCAATGATGCATTTACCATTCTAATCGTTACAAAAGTGATGACCCAACTATGAAATGAATGTTTTGTTTGACTTGAAGACCGAAACATGTACAATGGGCTTCTGAAAATTTTAATATCGATCTAGGTAGAATTTTTAATATTTTTGAAATGTGTAATAATACGAACGATGAAAAGTTTTAATAAATTATCCATATAGTCAAATGATATCAAATAATTAGAACTGGAATTGAAACTCTAGAAAAGAAATTTATTTTTTTGAATATACTCAAAATAAAAATAAAATATTAAAATGTTTGATTATTACTTAGTGACTTCTAATATTACATTAATGATAAAAAAAAATTTACTAAATTTTTCATTATATATATCGTCACTCTTTTAGGACTATATATATATATATATATCGTCACTCCTTTATGTGGGGGTTGAATCATTCCATGTTATCGTTCAATTTGGCGTGAATTTATTGACCTACCATATATTGACACAAATTTAATTTAACTACAACATCATTTATCTATTTAATTACTAACTAATGCTTAGCGTTTTCTTCATGCACAGGCATTAGGGTGGCTATGCATTTTCTTCATGCATAGCATTAGGATGTTTAACAATAACAGAAAGATTTATTGTTACCATGTAAATTAATCTATATAAAAGCATATTCATTTTGATAAATATAAATAATTAAAGACAAGAGTTGTAAAATATTTAAACAAGGATATGTGGATATAGAGTATGAATTTTTTTCTATGGGTAAATATGCCAATCAAAGTATTTATAATTTCTTTAGATAATTATACATTAAAATAATTTTTGAATAATATTTTGAATTATTATTGATGGTCTTCGATATCAGCCGTGTTCACAATGCTCGTCCGGATGCGAATCCCACGCCTCTCCACCGTCGCGATCGGGAAGGGCACTGCCCCATCAAGGCTGTCGAGTGGTGCCATTTTCCTCTCGTGGGTCAAGATCAGATGATTGATTGATGATTATCTGTTTCTAGTTTTGCGTAACAGGAATGGAATCAATGAAGCACAAGCAAAGATTTGTGTTTAGAGTTTGAATGCGAATGGAAAAGTAAGGAATAGAAAGAGGGGAAGAGAAAATGGGAAATATATACTGAGAGGAGAGTTTGTGTTTGGTTAAGAATTGGAATGGACTTCGATTTCGCATATGATTTGGTTTTGAAATTTATTGGAAACAAAATAAATTTATTTATTTTAAAGATTATTTGGTTCATTGTTCAAATTAAAATTGGCCTAAAATTTCTTTGGTTTCCTTTTTTAGAATTGGAAAGGGCTTCAATTTAGTATATGATTTAGTTTTGAAATTTATTGGAAAAATTCAATTATTTTAAAACGTTTACTTTGTTGTTAAAATTGAAATCTATCTATTGTATATATATAAAATAATATCTCTTCAACCTATTTATACCTGATGTATTAAGTTTGCCATATTATAATTAAACTAATTAGGTAAATATTCCATTTATACTAATTATTATCTAATTAAATATAATACACTTGTAACTGTTATGTAATTAAATGTACTAAACTAAAGTTGCGTAAATTGTAACTTTTATAACATTAAAATTCAAATTATATACCATCTTTAATTACGAAAAAAATATAATCGTTACAACAATTTGGCGTGATTTCATTGATCCACCATATATGGATACAAATTTAATTTAACTACAATATCATTTATCTATTTATTTATTAACTAATGCTTAGCATTTTCTTCATGCACAGGCATTAGGGTGGTTTAACATTTTCTTCATCCATAGCATTAGGATGTTTAACATTAACCAAAAGATTTATCGCCAAAAGTATAATTATAAGAACAATTTGGCATGATTTTATTTATCTATTATATATCATTTTTCCCACATATTGAAAATATGTATTGACTCTACTAACTACACTAATCACTCACCACTCACCACTCACCACTCACCACAAACTTATTTTATTTATAAAATTTTATTTAATTCTTATAATTATCTATAATATTTACTAAGAGTTTATTATTATTTAAAATTTCCCTCTCACGTTCTTCATTTCTATAGTTAGATTTTAAAAAAAATTCTAGAAAAAAATGATGCCAAAAATGTTATCCGTTTTCATATTCGAAATAACATACACATCAAAGCAATGTATGCAAGACCATTCATTTGAGACCTGTTTTATTTTTAATTTTTAATTTTTAATTTTTAATTTTTTGAGTTCTTCTAACGACGGTTGGTTCATATATTTGATTTGATAAATGTTGGTTCAAATTTCGCTTTAGCACTCTTGTCAAGTAACTTTTGTGAAGGTTAAAGTTCTTTTTAGATTAATTTAATAATATTTTATATAATTATATTGCTAATTTAAATATAATTTTTTTTCCTTTAAGAAAAATCCTATGAAGGGCATATTAAAATTTGTTTGCTATGTGTATTTGTAGATAATAGATACAAAATTAATTCAAATTTATTGTTTAATTAATACTCACATATTGAAATTGAAACATATTACAATTTTAGATATATGTGACAATTTATTTATTGTTACCATGTAAATTAATTTATATAAAAGTATATTTATTTTGATAAATATAAATAATTGAAGACAATAGTTGTAAAATATTTAAATAAGGAATTTTTTCCACAGGTAAATATGCCAATCAAAGTATTCATAATTTCTTTAGATAATTATACATTAAAATAATATTTTGAATTATTATTGATATTTTTTAGTTAAAATATTTAAAATGATAATTGCTAACAAGTTAAGTTATTTTTAATATTTATTTTTTTAATTTTTTAATATATATTAATGAAAAATTCTTTTAGTATGAAACATAAAATTTTTAATAACATATAAAAGAAATATGTAAGTATATGTATCAACATGTAATTTTAATAGACAATTATCTAGAATTTGCCCAATTGAGTTTAGGACACAAATTAACAAGGTCGATTAACTTTACAAAACTAGAAAGAGAGTCGGTTCATCTTATTTTTTGTTGAATCAATGCAAAAACAGAATGTGTTAAGAAAGCGGAAATAATTTTGATTATTAATTAAAAAGAGATAGCAACATCTACTAAAATCATCAAATACATAGGATATAACATTCAAGAACTACTCCAAAATCAAAATCTGGAGGAGTGAATAATTACCTTCAGAGTAGAATTTCCCAAGCTCACTTGTTCTTCTTCAATGTGCTGCACTAAACTTCTTGTGGCGTTGGAACATTCAAAGACCTCAATCATTTCAAGTGTTGGGGTACTCTCTAAACAACAAGGCACCTCTTTCAAAAACACACACCAATCCAATACCAACTTTTGAAGACAAGGAAATTGATCATCAAAAGCTGTCCATCTAACAATCCGCAACTCACACAATTTCAAGTATCTGAGTTTCGGGAATTCCCCTTCTTTCATTTCCCATGTTTCCCCTCTGAAGGAACCACGAAGTAATTTGAGAACCTCCAGGTTGGGCAGCTTTCCAATGGTTGAAATCTTGCTCCAAGGCAACCAAAATTCTCTCAACGTCAATTTTTTAAGATTTGCAGGAAGACAAAAGCTAAAATTAATGTCTTCCGGTGGTTCCCCATACGTATCAAGAGATTCTTTGGACATATGAAGGGATTCCAGTTTACTCAGAAAATCAACAACTACAATGTCTATCGCTGGTCCCCAACATTCCTGAAGCACACATTGCAGTTTGCGAATGTTAGGAAACCATCTCATTTGTCTCTCCATGTCGTCCCTACCAAAAAAATGAGCGCCCGAAATCCTGTCCAACTCATGTAAAACAGAGTTGTCAAGATTTTTAATGGGAAAACTACAACCCTCACCACCTGCCAAACTCCTTATGAAAACATACTTCAATTTCCATAGATTCCAGATGGTATCTGGCAATGTAACATGCTGTCCACATGAATTCACAATTAAAGTCTCCAACATTGAGAGGTTACCAACCGATGATGGGATGACTGTTATGGAGCCTCGAATTGACAAGTATCTCAACTGGGCAAGAAGTTCTATTTCACTTGGAAACCCATCACCCAAATAAATTTCTATTAAATCCAGCACTCTAACAAGTTTAAAGATGTCAATGACGAATGAGATATCAATCGAGGCTGCACTTCCATTTTCTTGAGAGAAGAAACGTAGGGATCGGGCACGAGGACAAAATAATTTAGACTCCTTGAAGTGCTCTAGCTCAGAGTGAATGCATAACCTACGAAGATTGCACGGTTCATTAAAGGCTAAAAGCTCATCGTGCCCTTTTAACAAATGGAAAAAATATTCGTCTTTGGCTTTTTTCAAACAAAAATCATGTAGCAAGTCATGAATGCAGCATGATTTGACACCACCAATGGATCTTTGTTGGGCAACCATAATCAAGCTTCGGCCAATTAAATCCATCATGTAATCTTCCGCAACAACTTCCAGGCTCTTCGACTTACTTTTCTGGACAAATCCTTCTGCTATCCATAACCGAATCAACCTCTTCACTGAAACCACTTGGTCTTCTGGAAATGCTCCAAAATAGAGAAGGCACGGCTTTAAATAATCCGGTAAATGTTTGTAACTCAGCTCCAATGTGTTCGTGCATTGCTCTGTATTAGAAACAATGCCTGAACTTACACCACCCACAATTTCCTTCCAGCCTTCTTGCTCTGTTGCTCCTAGAAGTCCAGCTACAATGACAATTGTCAGAGGCAATCCCTTGCAGTTTTCTACAATCTGCATCCCAAGATCATATAATGCAGGAGGCCAAACTTCTCCGGGGAATAACTTCCTCTGCAGTAACTCCAAACTCTCATCTTTGTTAAGTTGACGAAGAAAATGAGGTTCTTGGTCGAGCATATCAAGAGGCGCAGTGTCAAGATTTTGACTTGTCAGAATGATTCTACTTCCGGTTGAATCATCAGGAAATGATCCTTTCACGCTATTCCATGCTTCAATGGTCCATATATCGTCCAAAAATATAAGATACCTCTTTCTTTTCAAATGACGCCAGAGCTTTACTGCTAAATCATCTTCCGTCATCTCAAAATATTTGTCAGAATGAATTTGATTTAAGAGCTCGAACAACAATGCCCTTTTGTCCAATGTTTGAGAAACAGGACGCCATGCACGAACATGAAAATGACGCACAACCAAAGGATCATTATAAACTTTCGCAGCTACAGTCGTCTTACCAAGACCACCCATACCCACAATGGCAATGACTTTCAATTGCTTTGATCCTCTTGTAAGCCGATTCATAATTGATATTGCCTCATCACGAAGACCTACAACTTCAGTTGTTATTGAATCAGTTTTTTGTGATGGTACATGACTATATGTCCTGGTTACTTCCTTGACTTTGATGTCTTCCCTCTTGCCATAAAAAGTTTTCAAAGCATTATCAGCTTTAAAATTTCGGAGGTCTTCCATGACGGAATCAAATTGCATTGAAAAGGAATTAGAAATCTCTCCAACTACCAAGTGGTCAATGAGAAACTCTAGTTGGTATAACGCCACCAAAACACGATTCCAAAGAGCACGACTGTTGACAGTTTCCTCCAAGAAAGATCTCAAGTAAAGAAGCTCCTCTTCGATAGTCTGAACATGACTCTTGACAACTGGTTCAACCTTATCATGTGTTAGCTCCATCAAATTTTCTAGCAAAAAATCGACAAAATCCAGCTCATTGATCCTGGGAGAGTTCAATATTGATCTTTGTGGAACTTTCTCTTCGACTTTTGCCAAAAAAGGTTTCATTATTCCCAATAAATCTTTAGGACCAATATCTATTTCTACATTTTTCTGGTAAAACGAGCAAATTATGACTCCGGCATCGCATATCACAGCTCGAATGACATCCCTGGTTTTCTCATCAATGTTGTTAGGCAACTTCTTCAGAGTGGTTCTCAACGATCTTAGTTCTTCATATCGTACTTGCCAATGATCTTTCAAAAGAAACACATGGTCAGTATCCTGTCGTAGTGTGTCCCAAAGAATAGATATGAGAGAATCAACGAAATTCTTCATTGCAATGGTGGAATCATCATCCATGTCCTGAGCTCGAGCATGTAATCGTCTAGGACATTTTGAGCAACTTAGGGCTTGATTGTAAGTCTCATAGACTTGACGATCAATAGGCTTGATCTTTTGAAGCAATATTGAAATCTTAAACTGCATTCCTTTCCGCCATTCTTCATCGTCATTATCAGCTCCACACAGAAAACAGATATGTGCTGCATTAATAGCAACAGCTTCAGTGTGAGTCAATAAATCTTTTATTTGCTCGTGTTCAACACCACTCTTTGTGACAAAGCTGAGGAAATTTGTCAAGAATTTCACATGCTCTCGCAATGCTTCCATTGGTTTACTGAATCTGGGAAAAGGAAAATTCACCAGATTCTCCAAAATACATTCAGTGATTTTCACAATTTCATCTGCCGTTAGAGAACTTGATTGCCGCGTGTAATCAGACATAGTGATGTACCATTTGTCTATTTTTGTTATCTCTGAAGGTAGGATGACAGTTGCAAGTACAGAAGTGCGTGCATATTTTAATTTAAAACGATGAGAGCGAATTTGTGATGCATATATGCCAACAGCATCTTCAATCCTTATCAACAGAGATCCCAGACTTCCATCCTCATTCTTGTCGTCATTAGACCTCTGATGCACATCGTTGCCCAACTTTCTTGCACAAAGAACAAATGTTTTGAGATTCCTTAGCCTATACCTCTGTTCCTTAAATTGCCTCCTATAGTTACCGGAATTATATAAAATCACGAAGTCCAAATCATCCAAGGTAGAGTTAACAGAAGTAATAATGGAGGAGGAGGCCATCTTGATCACTTAGAATCCTTACAGGGATCCGAATAGCAAAGGAACTAAAGGGAAATAAGATGGAAAAGAAAACCAAAGTGAAGTTAGAAATCAATAGTTACAAAGTAATTATGGATATTTGGCTGAAATCCAACAACAGAAAATAGAAGGGAAAAGAAAGGTAGGAAGGTGAGGGAAATGGGTGGACTTGTGTGGAAGTTTTTGCCAAGGCTACAGAAATTATATAAAATGTAATCATTTTTTAGCCAACACTTATTCAATCAAAAGACAACTCAGAGGGAGGGGAGGTGGGTATGAATCTCATCATGTAATGTAATAATAAATAATAATGCACCACCTTCATCAAAAAGAGAGAGAGAGAGAGAGCGGATTCTGTGGGATTAGGTTGGCTGTCATGATGGTGGATCCAAAGGCAAGTTTGTTCCTTATCAAATTTTTGGCAATTAGCCTTAGTCAATGGATCATGTGCTCTGCTTTGTTGGAGTCTGAAGGGTCGTGATGGATTGTTACCGTTACCGCACTAGCTACACACGTTTCTTCATTATTGACCCAAGATTAACCAATATTTAGTGAACAAAAAATTTGAGTGATATTTCTATAATATTAGAGACATTTATGGAATAAAATTTTCGGTTCTATTTATGCTATACTAATAGTTTACTACTTACACTTTAAAACAAGGGTAAATAACTCCATTCATCTCTTGACTGGAGAGACGTTAGTTCCATTTTATCTCTCATGTTCAAAAAGTTTTAATTTAACTCTTTAACTCCATTAATTTATCCCTTATGGTTATTCGAATAGAATTAAGCCAAATGAGATTCAATACATTTAATCACTTACTTGCACATTTTATAAATATTTTATTTAAATTATATTTTTGTTTATTTAAATCACTTCTAATTTTGGTATTTTTCAACATAAGGGACCAAATCGAATCAAGACCCCAAGTTGAGTAACGAATTACTCTATTTACACTTAAAACAAAATCATTTTACTTATAATTTAAATAAAATGACGATGTTTCACTATATAGGACGAAAGACATCGTTTTGGAATGTGTTGACATACTATAAGTGGGGATGAAGGATTAGATCTCAAAAATTACATAGCAAATTTAAATATTTTGTTAATTATGTAACATTATATATATATAACCATGTTCCTTTAACCTACTTTTGACAAGTATACAATTTTAATTAACCTAATAAAGTCAACTGTCAGATTATATTTTTATTCTAAATTATGTCATGAGTAAGTTTCTATCTAACTTAATATATTCACCAAATTAGTGATTAAACAAAACCAGATTATAGTTCAAATTATCTTATCTCTTAATATTTTAATTCAAATCTTAATAATTTTGAATTACATTCCTATTATATTTCATATCTCAATTTATCCTAATCTTTTCAATTAATATTTTTTGAGGACCAATTATCAAGGGTATAAATGAACTAGTACGTTCAGTGAACCGTTTGTAAACAAGCTCGATTATATTCGTTTATGTTCGTTTGTTAAGATCAACAAACACTAAACAAACACATTTTACCGTTCGTTTAATAAACGAACACAAACACGAACAGATATGTGTTTGGTTCGTTTATGTTCACGAACAAATTCGTTTAGTATTTATGAACAAGTTCAGCTAGTGTTCATTTAAAATTCAGTTAGTATTTGTTTATATATATAATAATATTATTTGTTCATTATTTGCACACTTGTGTAGTAGTGCAGTGGTAAGTAATTCAACTTTCTAGTTGGAAGACATGAGTTCAAATCTATGCAATGTTGGTTTTGTGAATTTTCAGCCTTCATTTGGGAATCCCACATGGACTTTGCATAGAAGATGAAAAGGAGAATTTGTGAATTTTCAGCCTTTATTTGGGAATCCCACATTGATTTTGCATAGAAGATGAAAAGGAGGAGAATTTGTGAACTTTCAGCCTTCATTTGGGAATCCCACATTGACTTTGCATAGAAGATGAAAAGGAGAATTCAATTATAAATGGGGGATGGGGGGAAGAGATCTCCAGGCTTGAGCTTTGCCTTCTAGGCATTGCTCAACTAATTTTTTATTAGTTAAAAATTTTATATATTAAAGAAATAATAATATATTATATAAAAAATATAATAATATTTTTTTATTTTTTACTCAAATATGTCTGTTTAATTAAGTGTTCGTGAATATATTTATTTAATATTCACGAACGTGTTCGTTTATTCGTTCGTTTAATGTGTTTACGAACATTAAACGAACAAGTTCACTAATAAACGAGCATAAACGAATATGAGCACATATTTCAAATTAATAAACGAACACGAACAATCTAAAAAATAAATAAACAGTTAACGAACAAGGTTCGTTCGTTTATGTTCGGTTTACAGGCAATTAAAAAGTCCAAAAAAAATGCAAAACATTATCATTGTGTGGCTCAATAACATAGCTAATTTTTTTGGTGTTTAGTAATTTAGTCCCACTAAAATGCAAATTACCTGGTACCATATATATGATTTATAATTGCTTTAAAGCATGCATATATTTTTTACCTAATTTTTTGGTGTTTAGCAATTTAGTCCTACTAAAATATAAATTACCAAGTACCATATATATGACTTATAATTGTTTAAAGTATGTATATATTTTTTAGATAATGCTGTGAATTCTACATAGTATTATTTTTTAGTTTGGTGTTCGATTGCTATTCAAATTCTTAAGTTTTACGAAACTAAATATATAGAATAATAAATATGTCAATAGTTTATAGTAGATTCACGTCGTTAATTTAAACAGTTAATCACCCTTCACCTTAATTTAAGTATGTTCATATAGATAATCATGAATTCAACATTAATTTAATTTAAAACTATTTAAATTATTGTGTAGTTAAAATTAATTTATAAAATTTTGTCACATAAATGTTTCAATTCCAAAATTCAAAAATTTAAGAGAAATAGGTCAAATTCTACGAGATCAAACCGATAAGATTCAAGAAATGATATAAAAAAAAAATAGTAAATAAAAATTAAGTAAGAGTACCTGATTGATTTAACTTGTCATAAATATGCCCATTTGTGTTCAATGCATAAGCAGCCAGAGATCAACTGCAAAAATTCAGACAAATAAGAAGTAACCTACGTAGTGATTTAATACCTACAAAATTCATATCAATTCCCCGATTTAAATTACACAATGACAAGTTAAATCAACAATCTCATCGGTAAAGAAACGAGTCATTCATCTTTAAAAATAAATAAATAAATAAATAATTGTAACAAAAACAACTACCAAAAAGACGCTATAAACTTAAGGAGTTGCTGCACTAGATACAGATAGTTATACGATACAGATCCAATTTGCATAAATATACAAGAAGTTAAACTGATCCCAGAAATCAATCATCCAAGTTCAAAAAAAGTATCAATTGAAAAACAAATTTAATAATTTGTACGATCTACAGATGAAGTCGGAAGGATTTACCGATTTGAAGACCCCTTTGCTCATCTTATGTATGCATCAGAAAGAAGAGATTCAGAAAGTCAAAGGGAGAAGGGGAAACATAAAGAATTGGATTGAGGTGAGAGTTGGGAATGTTTTTATAAAGGAGAAAAGGAGTAGATCTGGGAGGTTAACTGGTAGAACGATTAGATTTTGAGCAAATGACAGAAAAGAGAGAACTGGATTGAGGTGAGAGATGGTGTGGATCTACGAGGAGGCGGCTGGTAGGAAGAGAGCTTTGGGCAAATGAGTATTTGGATAGGAAAGATCAAAGATGACGGCTGACAAAAAACTTGCAATTAAAGAGATTTTTATTTGGAGTAAATAAGTTAAGAAATTTTAATTATTATAAGATAATAAATTAGACTATAAAAATATATTAATATTAAGATAAATTAATTATTATGAAATCAAAAATCTTAAAACTTTAGTCATTTGATATAAATTTAATTTACTTATTTGTTTAACTTAAATTAAAATTTAGTTTTAACTTAGGTAAGTAATAAAATATTTTTTTAATTATTAAAATAAAATTAAAATTAACTAAATTTTGGTATTTTACTCATCTGTTGTGCTTAATTCATGATTAAGTTTAATTCATTTTTTTCTTTCGAGAAGAAAATTAATTTCAGAATGAGGCCACTTCCCTTCATCAAGATAACAACAGTATTAACTTTGTGGACTGATTCATTGCAGTATTTCCCTTCAATCTTCCTGCACAAATGTTGTCGACAAAAGCAACACCAACTTTTAGTTTCCAGACCCCCCAGGGGCCCAACCGCCCAACCCATAAATCATGATTAGCAAGCCTGGACATTTTGCCAAATCTATATCCATGAAATAATGCGTTAACTAATTCAATGCCTAGGAAAGCAAACTAAGGATTGGAGTGGAATGTACTTGGAACATTTTGGCTTTTATACCTGTGCCCGTAGAGGCTTCAAAACTGTACTAAGAAGATCATGCTTAGACTGAAACACGTATTCTATCAATGCAGGATTGTAAATCTTGAGCTGTAATACACAATTTGGAGTTCAAGATTGGTAGCAGCATGAAAAAGAAGCATGTTTCTTCTAGAGTTAAATAGAATGTTTGCTATATCCATTATTAACTCTCCTCCATGCATAAACAGCTAAGCAGACATTTGAAATGTTGATAAATATAGCATAATGCACATGTTGGAAGTCCTTTCTTATTCCAACTATCCATGCCTTCTGTTATTACCTCTAATAGGTCAAACTCAATCAACCACCGAGGCCTATCTATTGTCTTTTCCTGATTTCACGCTCACAGACAATCTTTATACAATTAAACATTTGATCACGACACAAGCAACAATGATTCAGAAATTCAAGAATCCAATTCCTAGATTGCCGTCGTGAAAAAAGCTGATGATCCCTTCATCATCTAACATGTTTTCAAATGATTGCCAACTTCATTAATATTTTTATTTCTACGTTTTTTTACTTAATCCCTGCAAAATCTTTCACGGTGTACCCGACTTTCTCAAACTTGCCTTTCTCATTGTTTTCTCGGAATTTTAGGTATTCTGAGTAAACAAATGGCTTGTAAAGCCTAGAATTTCCTTTGCCTACAACATCATCAGGAGACAAGATAAACCTTTTCATCTTCGATGCACCAGAAGACCTAAACTTGTCATTGCTCCAAGCTTGCGAGAGATCACCAATATTCACCACCGGGGTTCCTTCACAAGGGAGAATGTCCATCCACTTGCCATCCCTCGATTTTACGTGGAGGCCTCCAATTTCATCTTATCAACACAATCGTTATACAGCTCATATCGGTATGCATTCCAAGACCTTCAGCTTCATCTTCTTCTGAACCATCTGGTGGTGTATAGCTGTTTATCCTCAAATAACCACGAGAATTACTGAACTCAGAGTTATAGTACTCAGATTCATCTCCCAGGATCATCAATACAAGTCTCAGAATTTCTTTCACATCTCTGTCATTTTGCTTCCGTATTCCTGCTGTGTCTCACTTCAGTTGGAAAGTAAAGCAAAATTAAACCAGCTCTTTTAGAATCCCACAACAAAAAAAATCAATATATATATCCAAGATAAAATTTTTTCCTGAACTCGAATACGTGTGGAGGCGAAAGTACATCAGCAGAACCCTGAGCAGAAGCAGCAAAATCTGGTCCAGAAACTCTGAGGCTTTCAAAGAAAGGAGATGCAATGAAATGAGGAGTGTAACTGTGTAAGTTCTTAAAATTGAGGAAGGACCTAGTTTGAGTTTGGCCTCAGCAGGAAGGCTGAAAAGATCTTTAGAGATGAAATGAATCTTGTTGTAAAGTTCCTTGGACATTCCATGATTGGTGATCTGGGACCACCCCATTCTCTGCATGCTGCAGCCAAAGACTCCAGAGAGTATGAATGAAACTGGGGAGCTTTATGGTTGTGTCTGTCTCAGAAACCATTTTCCTATCTTGTCTGCCTAGGATGGCTATTAAAGTTAATCAGATGGAAAGAGGTATATATATAGGTGTAAAACATGTTGACATTATTACAAGATTACCGTTAAGGATCCATGCTAACAGTTACAGAACATCACAAGCATCCATGGGAATGTTGAAACTGCATTTGTCTTTTATGTACAGCAATTATAAAATGTCTCTAATCAACTGATTAGACCAAAGCTGTTGTTGAGAAGGATATTTCTCTGGCAACTAAAAATAATGGGGTCCTTATAGATTACATTTCATTTTGTATTTTTACATTCGAAACGTAAAAATGAACAAAGAAACATCAAACCAAACAACATGGTGCAAAACCAACAAAATGTTAAACTTGTCATTCTTATTTGCCAGTGATTAGCTGGAGAATTCATAAACTTCCAGTGAAGGTAAGATCAAACCAAAATGGGGAACCAAGAACTGAGGAGGAATACATGAATTTCACAAAAATGTCTGATGGGATCACAACCATTTCTTGGAACAGTGACAGAATGACATTAACATTTCTCTAATGCAGAATGAGACAGCCGCAATTTACAAGATCTAATGCCATTCATGGAATCACTGTGACATATAGGTGGACAAAATCATTAAGTGAACACTCTTGGCGACAACATCTGGCCAAAAATTTTGCCTGGGATGATAAACTCATGCATATGGGAGCCACCATTTTTTGATAAACATAGCCATGATAAAATCACGAATGGTTCACCCACAAAAACACATTCCACTAACCAACAATCCAAATAGTACCGCGTAAGATGTCAATTCTTGATTGTCTCGTGGCTATGTTTATACTGTTTTTTTATGAAGGTGGGTGACATGCTGTCCAATTTCCAAATAAATAATGACACAAATGAACAATATAATATACCTCCTCAATTCATGGACTCATATAGCAGGAGTTTTTCTTCTCTTTTTTTCTGGTTGACTTGGGGAATGAAAATGGTTGTTGGTTTTTTTTTTTTTTTTTTTGGTAGTTGTAAAGTTGTAATCTCAGATTTTGATATATATTAGTTTATTCATTTTAATAAAGGAGTTTACTTTAAAATAAATATAACTTATTTTAATTATAAAATATAACTCAATTAATGTATTATTAAATATATAATTTCCTAATTTTATTATTACTTTTTAATTATATTTCATTATTAGTAAGGGTAATATGAACAAAAAAAATTTTTAAAAAAATTTCTTAAAATAAAGAAAAATTTTAAAAGTGATTTTTTAAAGACAAAAGAGAGTATTTTTTAAAAGCTTTTACAAAAAAAAATGTTTGGAGAAAAAAAATTCTCTCTCTCTGTTCTAAAACAAAAGAGTCTATTTTGAGTTAAATATAATTTTTTTAATTATTAGATACAACATTTTTAATGCACCATTAAATGCAAAATTTACATATTTATCTTTACCTTTTCATTAAAACTGTACACAATTATTATTAGTAACATGATTAAAAAAATTTAGTCCTAAAAATGGACTTTTTTGGATAAAAAAGATTTTGAAAATGAACTACTTTTTTAAATGGAAAATGATTCTTCGATTAATCAATCAAATTTGATCCCATTATTATTGTTAGGGAAAAAAGGTTAAATATTATTAGTAGTCATCATTAATGGTTGGCATTTAGAAAGATAGAGGTGGGGTATTTATAGTTGAAAAGATTCCAGGGAGCAAATTGCAATTTAGTCCAAGACTAATAAATAAATATATAGGAAAAGGAAAAACATAAAAATAATAAATAAAAAGTGATGGCGTTTGAATTCAAAATATTTTGTTCATGTAATGAATACAAAGGCCCATCAAATATCTCTGTGGTAAACAAAAAATTGCTCGTGTCCTATTATTAGAACATGGCCTCAATTAACATGGGGTCTCACCAAAATGGATATTTTTCCTATTCAGTCTGGCCCAACAAAAATAACTCAATGTATAACTTGTCTTAGGTTTGAACGATTTATTTTTTAAACTGTATTTTTATTTTTATTTTAAGTTAAATATTATAATATAAAATTAATAATATTAGCAACGAAACATTATCAGTTAACGATTTGTTAATCTTCCAAAAATGTTACACGTTTATCAAGGATATGATTTGCTATACACCAATTTTTGGTCACCAATCACTGTAATATTTTATGTAAGAGAATAAAGTTTTACATTGCATTTTATAATTTTACGCATTTTCTATTAAAAAAAATATAATAACAAAAATAAATTGTATCAGTAATGTGAAAAAGACAATACAATATGCAATGAGAAGAAGCATAATCAAAATCAATCAAATCGATTGTATTGAGGAACTTCAAATAAAATTAAATAATAGCAAATGTATTTTTCCCTCAATGGAATGATGTTTTACAAATAAAAATAGAAATTTGTATATATTTGTTACCAAATCTGCTCATTTTATAAGAGAATATTGATTATATGTCCAATTATAAATTTTACATTATTCCCCCCAAACAATGTATCAACTCCAGGGTATAATATAAAATCACATTGATTTTGATCTGAACTTTTAGAATTATAATAAGTTTGACAGTGAATCACAATATTTTAATAATTCTACTTTAAAATCATTAGCTTTTATACTTACTCTGAATATACATTTTAATATGAATGATATATTCAAAACTTATTAGTTCGTAATTTAATTAAAAAAAAGTACATTATATAGTGACTCGATTGTAAGTTTGTAATTGGCATTAGGCTATGTTCGGATTATACCCCAAATAGAAAAAGTTTTTTTTTTGGCAAAACAAATAAAATATTCAAATATATTTTTATTTTTAATTTTAAAATTTAAAATTTTCCTCATGAGTTCTCTTCTTATAATTTTAAAAAATTGTTCATCTAATATAAATTTGATTTTTCATTCAAAATACTTTTTCTTATTAAAAAATCTCATTAAAATTTTTATATTTTTCAATACAAAATTTCATAAAAAAAGAGGTCTCTCTAATTTTTTTCCCCCTATTGTTATTGTTCCCTCCAATTCTTCCCGCGCAGTTTTTTTACTAAAAAAATTCGAGATTTCTGTTCTGCGTCCATCTTCTCGTCATATGGAATACTACCTTTCAGAGGCGCAGCCACCAATACCATTTCTTTTTTCACCGGACCCAGGAGGAGAGAATGAGCGATGGTGGTGTTGGGAGGCAATACGGCGGCGTTTGCCAAGACCATCTGCTTAATCTGTTACGAGGATCTCAAGCCCATCGTTGAAGACCTTCAATCCATCGCCATCTGCGGCCATGTCTTTCACGAGCTCTGGTTAGATATTTTTACCACCCCACTAATTTTCTTTCTATTATTATCGTTTCTTTTCACTATGGTTAGAAAGCATAGATTCTTGGCGATTCGATTTATTATTGAATGGATGGTGATGGTTTTTGAGAAGACAAATTTATTTGTAACTAAAGATAATCTTTTTAGTCCTAATTTTAAGTGTCAATATTCAATTATAGTCTGCCAAACCTTTTTGGAACGAAATTCAAGGTTTTTGTTCTTGAAAATGTAGTCTTCAGCAATGGTTTGAGTATTGCACAAACGGGAAGAAGAAGAACTGCCCTGTATGGAAGCAAACCTGTTCAAATGCAAATGTGGGTCGCATTTATTTCCAGTCTATTGGAGATCCCAATGATCATCAGAGTGTTAGCCCAAAACCAAGCGATTCCGTGGAAAATCCCGAGGAATTGCGGAATGAGATTAACAGGTTGAAACGTGGAAGATCCTCCTAGGAGCCTGGAACTTGAACTTGACATATTTAAATGGAAGGATTCTTTTACAAAATTTGCAACTCATGGAATGATGAATCTACAAGAGGTTCCATTTGAATCCATAAATTTAAATGCATTTATTCAATCAACAAGGAGGGATGGCAACCTTATTCAAAGAGAAATAGTTGTTTGGACATATTATGGTTTTACTAAATTATTTACCATTTTTGCAAAAAGAGCTTGGATGTAAGAAAATTCTAAAACTAAGCAAACACAAGAGATTCGTCGATAGTTCTGATCCCTGAATCAATCAAAATGAATTACTCTAATAAAAAGAATTCAAAAATTTTGTAACATATGAACTAAAATGCTAAGTTTTAAATCAATTTGGACTATCAATTTGATCTGGGAATCAAACAAGCACAAAGAACTCAAATAATTTTATAACATATAAACTAAATCAAGTAGTGTAAACCATTCATCCCTTCAATAGATAATATAATTAGTGAAAACAAACATGCAAAAGTGTATTCAATTAGTTGATGGAGATGCATTTTCTCAAGACTACGTAATCAATTACATATATTTTATAGACTTGGAAGCGGCAACTCTATGTGAGAATAATAACTAATGACCAACTCGAAAGCAACAAGAAGTGACAGAATGTCCAAACAACTGCCATTGTCTTACATTAAGAGAAGAACTCCACTGGTCCACTCCTTCTTCAGACCTAGAGAATATACTCTTGCTTATAATAAATTTTTAAAATGAAGGATTAAAATTCAAAATACTTTAATTAGTTAGAGAATTTCTTCAAGTACTTATAAGCATACTACCATTATTTTCTTCACATTGATCGTCCTTCCTGCTGTCCCTTAGCAATAAAATCTTAAATGGATTTTTTTAATGAAGAGACAAAAAGAATTTGATCGAGTCATGCATATTAAATTAAGGTTTGTGTGATTTGGTTAAATAATATTTTTTTAAAGAAAAAAAAATCCTACAATAGATAATGACATTCCGAATTTTATCATTGATGACATTCTTTTGGTCAAGAAGAGTAATGGAGACCATTATTTTTTATATTTTGATATTGAATATCTAATTTTTGAAATCGACAACAATTATTTTTTTAAAAAGTGAATTAGAATTATTTTATAATATTATCAAAATTTAAGTTATTTCAATGATATATTTACGATTCACGATATCCATTGTAATCGTTACAAAAATGATGACCCAACTACGAAATGAATGTTTTGTTTGACTTGAAGGCCAAAACGTGTACAATGGGCTTCTGAAAATTTTAATATCGATCTAAGTAGGATTTTTAATATTTTTGAAATGTGTAATAATACGAACGATGAAAAGTTTTAATAAATTATCCATAGAGCCAAATGATATCAAATAATTAGAAATGGAATTGAAACTCTAGAAAAGAAATTTATTTTTTTGAATATACTCAAAATAAAAATAAAATATCAAAATGATTGATTATTAATTAGTGACTTCTAATTACATTAATGATAAAAAAAATTCACTAAATTTTTCATTGTATATATCGTTACTCTTTTAGGACATGATATATATATCGTCACTCCTTTATGTGGGGTTTGAATCATTCCATGTTATCCTTCAATTTGGTGTGAATTTATTGATCTACCATATATGAACACAAATTTAATTTAATTTAATTACAACATCATTTATCTATTTATTTATTATCTAATGCTTAACGTTTTCTTCATGCACTGGCATTAGGGTGGCTTAGCATTTTCTTCATGCATAGCATTAGGATGTTTAACAATGACAAAGAGATTTATCGCCAAAAGTATAATTATAAGAATAATTTGGCATGATTTTATTTATCTATTATTATATATCATTTTTCCCATGTGTCGAAACTATGTATTGAGTCTACTAACACCACTCACCACTCACCACTCACCACTCACTACTCACCACTCACCACAAACTTATTTTCTTTATAAAATTTTATTTAATTCTTATAATTATCTATAATATCTATTAAGAGTTTATCATTATTTAAAATTTCCCTCCCACGTTTTTCATCTCTATAGTGTAAATTTTAAAAAAAAAATCTAGAAAAAACATAATGCCAAAAACGTTCTTCATTTTCATATTCAAAATAACATACATATTCAAAGCAACATATGCAAGACCATTCATTTGAGATCAGTTTATTTTTAATTTTCAATTTTTGAGTTTTTTTTAATGACAGTTGGTTTATATTTTGATTTGATAAATATTGGTTCAAATTTCGCTTTAGCACTTTTGTCAAGTTACTTTTGTGAAGGTTAAAGTTCATTTTAGATTAATTTAACAAGATTTCATATAATTATATTACTAATTAAAGTATAATTTTTTTCTCTTTAAGAAAAATCCTATAAAAGGCATATTAAAATTTATTTGCTGTGTGTATTTGTAAATAGTAGATACAAAGTTAATTCGAATTTATTATTTAATCAATACTTACATATTGAAATTGAAACACATTACAATTTTAGATATATGTGACCATTTATTGTTACCATGTAAATTAATCTATACAAAAGTATATTTATTTTGATAAGTATAAATAATTAAAGACAATAGTTGTAAAATATTTAAACCAGAATATGTGGATATAGAGTATGAATTTTTTCTATGGGTAAATATGCCAATCAAAGTATTTATAATTTCTTTAGATAATTATACATTAAAATAATTTTTGAATAATTATTGATATTTTTTAGTTAAAATATTTAAAATGATAAAGTGCTAACAAGTTAAGTTATTTTTAATATTTATTTCTATAATTTTCTAATATATATGTATATATTAATGAGAAGTTCTTTTAGTATGAAAAATAAAACTTTTAAGAACATATAAAAGAATTATGCAAGTGTATGTATCCACATGCAATTTCAACGGACCTCAATTAAATTTTACATATGATCTTAACAATTCAAAATCCATGAATGAATTGTTGCAATATTGGCACTAGAATTTGCCCAATTGAGTTTAGAACATAAACTAAAAATGTCGATGATTAACTTTAAAAACTGGAGAGAGAATCAGTTCATCCTATTTTTTGTTGAATCAATGTAAAGATAGGATACAACGGAAATAATTTTGATTATCAATTAAAAAGAGATAGCAACATCCATTAAAATCATCAAATACATAAGATATAACCTTCAAGAACTACTTAATATCAACGAATAATTACCTTCAGAGCAGAATTTCCCAGACTCACCTGTTGTTCCTCAAAGTGCTTCATTAAACTTTTTGTGGGGTTGAAACATCCGGAGACCTCAATCATTTCGAGTGTTGGGGTATTCTCTAAACAAGAAGGCACCTCTTTGAACCTACAAGCTTCCAATACCAACTTCTCAAGACAAGGAAATTGATCATCAGAAGCTATCCATCTGACAATATTCAGCCAAGACAATTTCAAGTATTTGAGTTTTGAGAATTCCCCTTCTTCCATTTCCCATGTTTCCCCTGTGAAGGAGTTAATGAGTAATTTGAGAACCTCCAGGTTGGGCAGCTTTCCAATAGTTGAAATCTTGCTACAAGGCAACCCAAATCCTATCAACGTCAATTTTTTAAGATGTGCAGGAAGACAAAACTCAATATTCATGTCTCTTGCTGGTGGTGAACAATCCAGTAACATATGAAGGGATTCAAGTCTACTCAGAAAGTCAGGAACTATAATATTCTGAAATTCCTTAGTACCATCCCAATCCTCGTGAAGCTTGCATTTCAATTTGCGGATGTTTGGAAACATTCTCATTTGCTTCTCCATTATGCCCCTACTCCAAAAAAAAGCGCCCGAAATCCTGTCCAACTCATATAAAATAGAGTTGTTGTCAAAATTTTCAATGGGAAAACAACCACCAGGTCCATATATGAAAACATACTTCAGTTTCTGTAGATTCCAAATGGTATCTGGTAATGTAACACGCCCTCCACATGGATTCACAATTAAAGTCTCCAACATTGAGAGCTTACCAACCGATGATGGGATGACTGTTATAAAGCCTTGAATTGACAAGTATCTCAACCGCACAAGAAGTTCCATTTCACTTGAAAACACACGATCCAAATAAATTTCCTCTAAATCTAGCACTCTAACAAGTTTAGAGATGCCAATGACGAATGAGATATCAATCGAAACTCCTCTTTCTTGAGAGAAGAAACGCAAGGACCGGGCACGAGGACAAAATAACTTAGATTCTATGAAGTGCTCTAGCTTAGAGTGAATGCATAACCTCCGAAAATTGCACGGTTCATTGAAGGCTAAAAGCTCATCCTGCCCTTTTAACAAATGGAAAAAATATTCGTCTTTGGCTTTTTTCAGACAAAAATCATGTATCAAGTCATGAATGCGACATGATTTGACACCACCAATGGATCTTTGTTGGGTAATCATAATCAAGCTTCGGCCAATTAAATCTGTCATGTAACATTCCGCAACATCTTCTAGGCTCTTCAACTCACTTTTTCGGACAAATCCTTCTGCAATCCATAGCCGAATCAACCTCCTCACTGAAACCACTTGGTCTTCCGGAAACGCTCCAAAATAGAGAAAGCACGGCTTTAAATAATCTGGTAAATGTTTGTAACTCAGCTCCAATGTGTTCATGCATTGCTCTGTACTGGAAACAATGCCTGAACTTAAACCATCCACAATTTCCTTCCAACCTTCTTGCTTTGTTGCTGCTAGAAATCCAGCTACAACGACAATTGTCAAAGGCAATCCCTTGCATTTTTCTGCAATCTGCATCCCAAGATCATCTAATGCAGAAGGCCAAACTTCTCCAGGGAATAACTTACTCCGCAGTAACTCCAAACTCTCATCTTTCTTAAGTTCACTAAGAAAAAGAGGTTCTTGGTCGATCATATCAAGAGGAGCAGTGCCACGATTTCGACTTGTCAGAATGATTCTACTTCCTTTAGATTCATCAGGAAATGATCCTTTCAAGCTATTCCATGCTTCAATGGTCCATATATCGTCCAAAAATATTAGATACCTCTTTCCTTTCAAATGACGCCAGAGCCGTACTACTAAGTCATCTTCCGTCATCTCAGAATATATCTCAGGATGAATTTGATTTAAGAGCTCAAGCAACAATGCCTTTTTGTCCAACGTTTGAGAAACAGGACACCATACACGAACATAAAAATGATGCACAATCAAAGAATCATTGTAAACTTTCG
The DNA here is from genome assembly GCA_020080225.1 of Gynochthodes officinalis. NCBI lineage: Eukaryota > Viridiplantae > Streptophyta > Magnoliopsida > Gentianales > Rubiaceae > Gynochthodes > Gynochthodes officinalis. The sequence goes on from CM034616.1 coordinate 29,728,825, forward strand.
CAGCTAGAGTCGTCTTACCTAGACCGCCCATACCCACGATGGCAATGACTTTCAATTGCTTTGATCCTCTTGTAAGCCGATCCATAATTGATTTTGCCTCATCACAGAAACCTACAACTTCAGTTGTTATTGATTCAGTTTTTTGTGATGGTACATGACTATACGTCCTGGTTACTTCCTTGACTTTGATGTCTTCCTTCTTGCCATAAAAGTTCTTCAAAGCATCATCAGCTTTAATATTGCGGAGGTCTTCCATGATGGAATCAAATTGCATTGAAAAGGAATTAGAAATATCTCCAACTACTAAGTGGTCAATGAGAAACTCTAGTCGATATAACGCCTCCAAAACACGATTCCAAAGAGCACGACTATTGACAGTTTCCTCCAAGAAAGATCTTAAATAAAGAAGCTCTTTTTCGATAGTTTGAACACGACTGTTGACAACTGGTTCAACCTTATCATGTGTTAGCTCCATCAGATTTTCTAGCAAAAAATCGACAAAATCCAGCTCATTGATCCTGGGAGAGTTGAATATTGATGTTTGTGGAACTTTCTCTTCGACTTTTGCCAGAAAAGGTTTCATTCTTTTCAATAAATCTTTAAGACCAAGATCTATTTTTGCATTTTGCTGGTAAAACGAGCAAATTAAGACTCCGGCATCGCATACCACAGCTCGAATGACATCCCGAGTTTTCTCATCAATGCTGTTAGACAACTTCAGAGTGGTTCTCAACGATCTTAGTCTTTCATATAGTACTTGCCGATCATCTTTCAAAGATATCACATGGCATGCATCTAGTCGTAAAATGTCCCAAAGAATAGATATGAGAGAATCAACAAAATTCTTCATTACAATGGTGGAATCATCATGAGCATGTAATCGTCTGGGACATTTTGAGCAACTTAGGGCTTGATTGTAAGTCTCGTAGACTCGACGATCAATAGGCTTGATCTTTTGAAGCAGGATTGAAATCTTAAGCTGCAATTCTTTCTGCCATTCTTCATCGCAAAAGTAAGCTTCACACAAAAAACAGAGATGTGCTGCATTGATAGCAACAGCTTCAGTGTGAGTCAATAAATCTTCTATTTGCCTATGTTCAACACCACTCTTTGTGACAAAGCGGCAGAAATTTGTCAAGAATTTCACATGCTCACGCAATGCTTTCATTGGTTTCCTAAGATTAGGAAAAGGAAAATCCACCAGATTCTCCAAAATAGATTCCGGAATTTCCACAATTTCATCTGCCGTTAGAGAATTTGATTGCCTCTTGTAATCTGACATAATGATGTACCATTTGTCTATTTTTTCCTTGAAAGATAGGATGTCCGTTTGCAAACGATGAGCATAATTGCTTCCACCAATCAATTTATTAGTGCCTGCATCTTTTAACTTACGATAATAGTGAATTTGTGGTGCATGTCTGCCAACAACATCTTCAATCCTTATCAACAGAGATCTCAGACCTTTATTCCTGTTGTCATTAGACCTCTGATGCACATCGTTGCCCAACTTTCTTGCACAAAGAATAAATATTTTGCGATTCCTCAGGATATACCTCCAATGCTTAAGCATATTTTCTTCCGAAGAATTTAAAGTCAGGAAGTCCAAATCATCCAAGAAAGAGTTAATAGAAGCAATAATGGAGGAGAAGGAGGCCATCTTAATCACTTAGAATCTTTACTGGAACCCGAATGGCAAAGGAAGTAGAGGGAAATAAGAAGATGGAAAAGAAAACCAAAGTAAAGTTAGAAATCAATAATTACAGAGTAATTCTGCGGAAATCCAACAACAAAAAATAGAAGGGAAAAGAAAGTTAGGAAGGAGGTAAACAATGGGCTGAAGATGAGGTTATTGAGAGGAAGGTGAGAGAAATGGGTGGACTTGTGTTGACGTTTGCCAGGGCTATAGAATTTATATAAATTGTACACATTTTTTAGCCAACGGCAAGTTTGTTCCTTATAAAATTGTTGGCAATCAGCCTTAGTCAATGGATCATGTGCTCTGCTTTGCTGGAGCCTGGAGGGTCGTAATGGATAGTTACTGTTACCGCACTACCTACACACGCACATGGTCTCTGCATTATTGACCCAAGATTAACCAATATTTAGTTAACAAAAATATTTGAGTGATATTTCTATAATATTTGAGACATGAATAGAAATTTTTTTTTTGTCCTATTTATGCTACACTAATCGTGTACTACTTATATTTTGAAACAAGTCCCGTTTTACGTGATTTTATTAGAAGAACTAATTAAAATAAGAACCAAATTGAATTTTTTAAACATAAGAAATCAAATCAAATCAAATCAAAATTCCAAGTTGAGTAACGAATTGCTCTATTTGCATTTAAAACAAAATTATTTTACTCATAATTTAACAAAATAATATTGTTTCACAATATAAAACAAAAGACAATGTTTTAGAATGTGTTGACATACTATAAGTGGGGATAAAATTAGATCTCAAAAATTACATAGCAGATTTAAGTATTTTATTAATTATATAATCAATTTCATATATATATATATATATTCCTTTAACTTGCTTTTGACATGTATATTAGTTATCCTCATGAAACCACCTGTCATATTTTATTATTTTTTAAAATTATATCATGTGTAAATTTCTTTCTTACTTAATATATTCGCCAAATTAGTGATTAAACAAAACCATATTATAGTTCAAATTATCTTATTTCTTAATATTGTAATTCAAATTTTAATCCTTATCTCTTCACATTTTAATTCAAATCTTAATGATTTTGAATTAAATTCCTACTATATTTTGTATGTCAATTTATCCTAATCTCTTCAATTAATAATTTTTAAGGACCAATTAATAAGTCCCAATAAAAATGCAAAACATTGTCATTGTGTGGCTCAATAATATTAACACAGACATAGCTAATTTTTCTGGTGTTTAGTAATTTAGTCTCACTAAAATGCAAATTACCTGGTACCATACATATAATTTATAATTGTTTTAAAGCATGCATATATTTTTTAGCTAATTTTTTGGTGTTTAGCAATTTAGTCATACTAAAATATAAATTATCAAGTACCATATATATGACTTCTAATTGTTTAAAGTATGTATATAATTTCTAGATAATGCTGTGATTCTACATAATATTATTTTTTAGTTTGGTGTTTGATTGCTATTCAAATTCTTAGGTTTTATGAAACTGAATATATAGAATAATAAATATGTCAATAGTTTGTAGTAGATTCACGTTGTTAATTTATATAGTTAATCACCTCACCTTAATTTAAGTATGTTTATATAGTTAATCATGAATTCAAAATTAATTTAATTTAAAACTATTGAAGTTATTGTATAGTTAAAATAGTTAATTTGTAAAATTTTGTTTAATTATTTTCATTATTTATAATATCTATTACAATTGTTACCCTTATCTATAACTATGTGGAATTCAACTTTTTCGTCTTTTATCAATATAAAACACACACGATTCTTACTACACATCACTTTTATTTTTCCCCTCACCTAATTTTTTTCCCTTCACATTCTTGAGTTTCATAATTAAAGTTCATACGTGTGTGTATATATAGATAAACAAGAGTAGAGAAAGCATCTTCCTTACAGTTGCTCGTGGTTTTGTTATTATTTCGTTTTTGAATCCATGCATATCACTTGGTTGAATAGTTGGAGATGAATTTTTAACATTTGATGATTTAATTCATGTATTTTTTCAGGGCACTCTATTGAATTAAATCATGAAATACTAAGGTGGTGTTTGATATATGGGGATAGAAGGGGTTTGGATTGGTTTGGCAAAAAATTTGATGTTTGGTACACGTTGAACGGGTTTACACAACTCCTTTGGGGTGGGCTTTGTGTAACCCACCTCCCCTTTGGTTTTTCCTAAACCCTTCAACGAAGGTTTCAATTACACTAAAAAACGACGTCGTTTGAACCTTTCGTTTTGGCCTTAAAAGGAAAAAAAAAAAAAAATCCAACGCTGACAGCACGTCTAGTGCCTGCCAACGCTGATTGCAAACCCCCCAATGGTTTGCAACCCCCATTTTACCTTTTTTTTTTAAAACAAATTTTACTAAATTGTAAAAAATATTTTTCTCTACAAAATGACATGTATTTTGACTATTTTTGAATAAAATATATTTTTCAAAATATCATATAATGTAAAATAATAATATCTTTATTATACTTTTAATAAATTTTTTAATATTAATATTAAATTTTAATTTTAATATAAAATCTATTCCATTTCCTTACAAAATAATACCAAACAACATAATTATTATCATTCTATTCTATTCTAAACATTTCCTTTCATCAAATCCATTCCATTCCTAAACCCACCATTTATACCAAGCGCCCTCTAAAACTTGTGAAAAGTCTCCAGCTTAGTCTCTAGCTCAATTATTTAATTCTATAAGATTATGAAAAATAGGTAATGATTCATTTTAATAATCTTATGAAATTAATTAATAACATAATTCTCACTTTTTGTCAACTTACTTTTTATTACACAAATTAAATTTCCTCTATTCTAACCCCACGTGCCTCCACTAGAAGGCTAGAACTATATCTTTTAATTATGAATTGTAAAAATATGAATAGTAAGATATATTTGGCTATATATGCATAAATTTTCTTTATGTGAAAAATAAATATTGTTTAAACCATAATTTTTAAAAATTTTGCTAAATTCCATTAATAAGTCAAGTGTTATTTAAAAATTTATAGAATAATTATTACTTTAAGTGCATAAAACAACGGTTTCTTTTGATATAAAAGAGAGAGCTAGCAAATTGAATTACTGCTCTCATACGACTATTGCCAATATTTACAGTGCTCCAATCATTTCCCGTTCATAATTTTCTGACTGTTTTCTAAAAATCTAAAAATCTAAACAATACACACACATATATATATTACAAACACATACTCATTCTTTTTGCACACTCATTGTCCCCATACATACAATATCGTTTAGCTCTAAGTAATTAATTAGACTTTTAATTAGCTCTAAGTAAATATTTAACATATTATTTAAATAAAATTTAAATTTCTAATATAACTTCTTTAAAAAAATTAAATAGTTAAATCTTAACATGAAATAATCATTTATTAAATAAGAAATGAGAAATTATAATTTTAACATTTTAAATATATATTTTTTCAAAATGATCCTGTACAATTGCGCACGTAGAAAGTTAATAGGTTTAAAATTAAAGAATTTTTTTAATTATATTTAGTTGAAATTTATATTTTTTTTATCCTAATTCATTTATGATTTTTTATTTTATAATATTCTTAAATTATGTAAATAAAATATGAAATTCAAACTAAAATCTATCAAAAAATATATTTAATTATAAACCAATTTCAATTCTAATAAAGAACTACAGGGTCCTTGAATACACTTTCATTCCAAAATTAAAAATAAAATTATAATTACAATTCGTGCTATTCAGTCTCATCATAATTTCAAATTTTAAATTGAGTCTAAACCCTGTATAAAATTAGGCCAATTAGATTGCTTATATTTTCTAGGTGGGAATAATTATTTCACTATAATTTACCAAGATCACCTATAAGCCCCTTGAATTTCGGAAAATCATGCGAACAATCTTGGTTGAGAATTTTTCATAAAATCCCCAACTTCAACTTGATTAGAAGATACTCCCACACCCCCACCCTCACGAGAAAAATTACTTTTAGCAATTTAATCTAATTATTATCGTGAACCTGAAACTAAACATGCAATGATTAAAGGGAAAACAAAAAAAAAAGCACCCTTGTGTTATCTTGAAGTACTTTGTAATTTTCTTATGATTTGAATGCATACACATTTGAGTAACGGTAAATATAATGAAAATTTTCAACGAAAGCATTTATGTGACAGAAACTATTAATTAAGAGTTATTCTCAATGTCTCATTATCTTTGATTTGGAGAAAGTCCTCTCCTACGGCGCGAACTCCCCACTGCACTGCAGGCCCCTTACCAGCGGGTTGTAAATCGAGGATGTGCACGAATTGGCGTGGCCTGAGAGCCAACAGACCAACACCCCAGGACAGACTCCCACAATATTTCAGCGAAAAATCTGCCCCACGCGAGGCTTGAACCTGCGTTGCCGGAGGATTTCTCCCCACATCACCTTAGGCTTACCAACTCGCCTATGCCCCTGGATGTCTCATTATCTAGTATCATTCTACTATGTGAATGCTTATTTAACCAACAAAAAAATTCACTTAAAATTTTCACAATTAATATCCTTACTTTATATATTTTAATCTAACATTGTTGCCATGAAATAGTGGAGGGTGTTCGATTGGTAGTCTTATTTTCTTTAAACCGATGATATTATTATAAAACACGATTGATTGCTAAAAATATAAAATTATGTGACCAATCTTAATTTTTGTTGCAAAAATAAAGTGCTAATTATAATATATGGAGTGTCAATATCATCACTCTCATCTTTAACATCTTTTCTCTCTATTTTCATATTCTTCTTTAGGCTATTTTCAAGGCTGCACAAATTTTGTAGTGCCCTAAGAATTACTTGCTTTATCTTAAGTCGTGTGTGTGTATGCATGAATGCAAAAATGGCTCATCTTTCTTTGATGTTCGATGGATAAAGTATATGTTTCAATAACTTATCTTACCATATCCCAAAGTAGAATGACAATTATTTAGAAATAAAAATAAGCCTACTACATGACTATCATTTTTTTTTCTTCTCTTTCTCGGGGGAAAGTTTTGATCACTATTGGTGAATGTAGCTTTGCAACTAACGTACTCAGATTGTAGTTTTAATGATTGCATCCTTGAAATCAGGGGTAAGAATGACTCATTTGGTGTGGCTAATAATAATACCATAGAATATACGAATTACATTTCAAAATATATTTTTATATTTTTTTAGATAATAGTTATGAAATAAAAAATATATAAAAATGTATTGTGATACATAAAAAATATATTTTGAAATTGTAATGCATGCACGCCCATAGTAATTCTATTATTTTTTAACTTTATAATTAGCATTGTTAGAACTAGATATTGAAACTTTGACGGGACGAAAAACCACCATATCATCCCCAATAATCTAATGGGTTCTGCTGGGATGAAATGGGGTAAATCAGCCCCAAGAAAGATATTCAATTGTGAGCCTTTTTACTAAGAAAATAAGAGGTTGGCCTTTTACAATGGTTATATATTTAGAAATTCAATTTTAATGCCACTTCTACACCCTATGATTCTCAGTGTCTTATTGGTATTATAATAGAACATCTTAAGAAAGATTGGGTTATAGTAATAAAGTTCTATGGGGAGCTTTTTTCGTAGAATTTTTATTTTTTTAAAAAAAAATTGAGTGTGATAGTGAGAGTTATTTATTGGTATTCTTTCTCCAAGTCTGTTCTAACCAACTTTTTAGGAGTATGTTTTGTAGTTAGCTTGGTATGGTACACGAGGAACAACCAAACAAAAAAGGTCTTATTTCACTTGAAGAGAATTAAAAGCTTGTATGGTTAATATTTCAAAACACATTTGTACACGTTTTAATAAACTTTTTAGTTTCCACTACATCACTTATCTTACAATCATTACTTCGAAAAATATGAAAATGTGATTTTGAAGCACTATTCATACAAATCTAGATACAATTTCCTAAAATTCAATTTCCTCTCAAATGTCATGATACAATTTTTTATTAATTAGTTACCAAGAACCACATATTTATGCATATTAAATATATAATTTTTTTTATTTTTGCTTTTCTTTCTCTAATTTAGATTATTAAAGCCCACTCACTTGATATAGTGAAAACACCTTCCCTTCAACCACTCTTGATTATGCCTTTTTTTTTTTTTTTTTGAAAAATGGATAGAAAAACCTCCCCCTAATAGAGATAATTGATTTACATATTTACCCTTATATATATATATATATACCTACTGTCCAAAACAACCATATATTTTCTCATTTTCAAACCCTAATTGTAAGCAGTGCAAGAGAACAACCAATAATACAAAAACTTCAAAAGTCAATAAATAGTGAATTGTAATTTTTTTGGAAACTGTTGTATGGCATGTCTACATTGAAGAATTTAATCACCACAATAACAACTAAACCTTGAATATTTTATCTTACACAGTAAAGTCAATTACAGAGATCATAATGCATTTTATTAAAATGCATATTTTTATTTAAATTTAAATAATTTATATATTTTTAATAGTTGTTAATATTTTCTTTTACCATCTTCTTAGATCTTCCTCCTTTCCCATTAATTTGACCACTTAATAGAGAACTAATCAATGAATTCTAAGGTTACTTTTAAAGAAGAACTTTAGCTAGGATTCGTCTCTCTTCCATCTGCTACTAGCTTAGAGCTCCTCAAAAACAATGTTCTAATTCAATTTAGAATTTCCCTCTAATATTGAGAAAGATGCTACTCTCTTATTGGCAACAGGACAGGTTTCTCTCTTGTCACCCGTCCCGTGTATAAAACTCCCATCGCATCAATCGTTTCCCTTCCGCCCGCCTCTCGTCTTGTTTCTCCTCTCTTGTGAGCGCTCAATGAGCCCAGTTTCCAACAAAAATAATATTAAAAATTAAAAATTTAATATTTTAATATTTTAATATTTTAAATTATAAAATAAAAAATTATTACACTAAAACCTAATTAAAAAAATATTAGACTAAAATAAATTACATAATTGGTGTTAAGTAGCATATAATTACTAAATAGTATAAATTACATAATAATATATAAATATAAGTACTAAGTAGTAGACTATGAGTGTTAATAATATACTATAATGAAAAAAAATAGAAGCAATAGGTAATAATTCATAATTAATAGAGAATGATTAATAACGAATAATAAGTAATAACTAATATTAAAATATAATAACTAAAAATTTTATTAGTATAATATTCATATAAATATAACCTAACGATACTTAAGAAATAATTTAATAATAAATTAATATTCTAACAAATATTAGTAAAATAAACGAAAATATATATATATACAAGAACCAAGAAAAGCTCCCTGCCCCCTATCATACCACTATTCTCCTATGAGATCTAGTAAGGCAGTACTTGCACGTGACGGATGAAATTATCATCTCTATGCTCCTAGTTATACAGTCTATACGGTCCAGGCATATTGTAACTAAATAACACACAACCTCATAAATATGCCAAAGTTAAAATTGATGATTGTTTTTATACTATTCGAACTACCTATATTGGGCATCATTTGGATATTTATAGACAACAATAATAAACTTTTAGAAGATACATGTTTTAATTTCAAAATTAAAAAATTTTAAAAATAAGATCAAACCGATAAGATCCAAGGAATGATATAAAAAAAAATAGTAAATAATTTAATTTTAAGATCCAAGGAATTATATTTTAATTTTAACTTTATTAATTTAATTTATACATTATCATTATTAGTATGAATAATATTATAATTTTATATTAAAATAAATAAATTTTTATAATAATACACTTTTTTAGGTAATATAAAAAATTTGTGTGTTAAAATTTCGTCCTAATTTTGTCCTAAAAAATAAAAATAAAAATAAAGGAGAAAAAGAGTAGATCTGGGAGATTAACTGGTAGAAATATTAGATTTTGAGCAAATGATAGAAAAGAGGGAATTGGATTGAGGTGAGACGGCTGGTATGAAGAGAGCTTTGACTTTTGAGCAAATGAGTAATTTGGATTGGAAAGATGAGGGGAGACCAAAATGGAAAATGAGGGTTGTTTTGTGAATGTGAATGGGTAAAGGATGGAAGGAATCAGTCAAAGCATAACTCTTTGTCATAGTAAATAAACCTGCGAAACTTGCCCATCCACATACACGGTCACATCCAGTACCAACATTTAGAACTTGTAGTCAATTCCACCCCCCAAATCATCCAGCACTCTCCACCTCCTCACAATCATGTTCCTCTCATGGGTCAACATCAAATGATTGATTGATGATTATCTGTTTCTGGCTTTGCGTAATAGGGGATGGAATCCATGAAGCACAAGCAAAGATTCGCGTTGAGAGGTTGTATGCGAATTGAAAAGTAAGGAATGGAAAAAGTGAAAGAGAGAATGGGAAATATATTGTGAGAGGTTGTATTATGAGAGGAGAGTTTGTGTTTGGTTAAGAATTGGAATAGACTTCGATTTCGAATATTGATTTGGTTTTGAAATTTATTGGAAACAAAATAAATTTATTTATTTTAAAGATTGTTTGGTTTATTGTTCGAATTGAAATTAGTTTAAAATTTCTTTGGTTCCCCTTTTTATAATTGGAAGGGCTTAAATTTTGTATATGATTTAGTTTTGAAATTTATTGGAAAAAATTCGATTATTTAAAGACGTATGATTTGTTGTTAAAATCTAAATCTATGTATTATATATGTATAAAATAATGTCTTTTCAACCTATTTATACCTTATATATTAAGCCTGTCATATTATAATTAAACTAATAAGATAAATATTCCATTTATATTAATTATTATCTAACTAAATTGTAATACACTTGTAACTGTTATGTAATTAAATGTACTGTAAGTTGTGTAAATTGAAATTTTTATCACATTAAAATTCAAATTTCATACCATCTTTAATCAAAAAATAATAATTGTTGCAACTATTTGACGTGATTTTATTGATCTACCATATATGAATGCAAATTTAATTTAACTACAACATCATTTATCTATTTATTTATTAACTAATGCTTAGCTTTTTCTTCATGCATAGCATTAGGATGTTTAATACTAACAAAAAGATTTATCACCAAAAGTATAATTATAAGAACAATTTGGCATGATTTTATTTATCTATTATATATCATTTTTCCCATGTGTCGAAAAATATGTATTAAGTCTACTAACTACACTCATCACTCACCACAAATTTATTTTATTTATGAAATTTTATTTAGTTCTTATAATTATCTATAATATCTATTAAGAGTTTATCATTATTTAAAATTTCCCTCCCACGTTCTTAATTTTTTTATTGTAGATTTCAAAAAAAAATCTAGGAAAAACATAATGCCAAAATTGTTTTTCATTTTCATATTCGAAATAACATACATATTCAAAGCAATGTATGCAAAACCATTCATTTGAGATCTGTTTTATTTTTAATTTTTAATTTTTAATTTTTTTTAGTTTTCTAGTGATGGTTGGTTCATATTTTGATTTGATAAATGTTGGTTCAAATTTCGCTTTAGCACTTTTGTCAAGTTACTTTTGTGAAGGTTAAATTCTTTTTAGATTAATTTAACAATATTTTATATAATTATATTGCTCATTAAAGTATAATTTTTTTTCTCTTTAAGAAAAATCCCATGAAGGGCATATTAAAATTTGTTTGAGATTTGTATTTGTAAAAAGTAGATACAAAGTTAATTCGAATTTATTTTTTAATTAATACTCACGTATTGAAATTGAAACATATTACAATTTTAGATATATGTGACCATTTATTTATTGTTACCATGTAAATTAATTTATATAATGGTATATTTATTTTGATAAATATAAATAATTGAAGACAATAGTTATAAAATATTTAAATAAGGATATGAGGATAAAGTATGAATTTTTTCTATGGGTAAATATGTCGATCAATGTATTCATAATTTCTTTAGATAATTATACATTAAAATAATTTTTGAATAATATTTTGAATTATTGATATTTTTTTGTCAAAATATTTAAAATGATAAATTGCTAACAAGTTAAGTTATTTTTAATATTTATGTCCATAATTTTTTAGTATATATTAATGAGAAGTTCTTTTAGTATGAAAAAATAAAACTTTTAATACATATAAAAGAAATATGCAAATGTATGTATTAACATGTAATTTCAATCGACAATTATTGCAAGGGAGCTAAATTAAATTTTACATCTGGTTTTAACAATTAAAACCCATGAATGAGTCGTTGAGGACATAAACTAACAAGGTCTATGATTAACTTTAGAAAATTGAGGAGAGAGTCAGTTCATCCTATTTTTTGTTGAATTAATGTAAAGATAGAATGCGTTGTGAGAGCGGAAATAATTTTAATTATGAATTAAAAAGATATACAAAATCCACTAAAATCATCAAACAAATAAGATACAACCTTCAAGAACTACTCCTAAAATTCATCAGGGTAGTGAAAAATTACCTTCAGAGCAAAATTTCCCCAGCTCACCTATTGTTTCTCACTCAATGTGCTTCACTAAACTTCTTGTGTCGTTGGAACATTTAAAGACCTCAATCATTTCGAGTGTTAGGGTAATCTCTAAACAAGAAGGCACCTTTTCCAAAGACCAGCCCGCTTCCAATACCAACTTCTGAAGCAAAGGAAATTGATCATCATAAGCTGACCATCTGATAATATCCAGGTTAGACAATTTCAAGTATCTAAGTTTCGGGAATTCCCCTTCTTTCATTTTCCATCTTCTCCCTGTGAAGGAATCATCGAGTAATTTGAGAACCTCTAGGTTGGGCAGCTCTCCAATAGTTGAAATCTTGCTCCAAGGCAGCCTAAATTTCTTCAACGTCAATTTTTTAAGATTTGTAGGAAGACAAAAGTCAATATTAATGCCTTGCAGTGGAAACATAGAAGGTGACATATGAAGGGATTCTAGTCTACTCAAAAAGTCAGGCACTCCAATATTTTGAAATTCCTCCAAAATCATGCATTTCAGTTTGCAGATGTTTGGAAACATTCTCATTTGCTTCACCATGCTGCCTCAATCAATAAAACAAGCTCCCGAAATCCTGTCCAACTCATATAAAATAGAGTTGTTGTCAAGATTTTTAATGGGAAAACTACCACCACCACAGCATATGAAAACATACTTCAATTTCTGTAGATTCCAAATGGTATATGGCAATATAACCTTCAATATACCCGGATCCACAATTAAAGTTTCCAACATTGAGAGGTTACCAACCGATGATGAGATGACTCTTATATAGCCTCGAATTGATAAGTATCTCACAGGACAAGAAGTTCTATTTCACTTGGCAACGCATCATCCAAATAAATTCCCCCTAAATCCAGCACTCTGACAAGTTTAAAGATGTGAATGACGAATGAGATATCAATCGAGGCTCTTGTTTCTTGAGAAAAGAAACGTAGGGACCGGGCACAAGGACAAAATAATGTAGACTTCTTGAAGTGCTCTGGCTTCGAGTGAATGTATAACCTCGAAGCTTGCATGGTTCATTGAATGCTAAAAGCTCATCGTGCCCTTTTAACAAATGGAAAAAATATTCGTCTTCAGCTTTTTTCAAACAAAAATCATACAGCAAGTCATGAATGCGGCATGATTTAACACCACCCATGGATCCTTGTTGGGCAACCATAATCAAGCTTCGGCCAATTAAATCCATCATGTAATCTTTTACAACATCTTCCAGGCTCTTCGACTTACTTTTCCAGACAAATCCTTTTGCAATCCATAACCGAATCAACCTCCCCACAATAACCACTTGGTCTTCTGGAAATGCTCCAAAATAGAGAAGGCACGAGTTTTCAAAAATCCGGTAAATGTTTGTAACTCAGCTCCAATGTGTTCATGCATTGCTCTGTATTGGAAACAATGCCCGAACTTAAACCATCCACAATTTCCTTCCAACCTTCTTGCTCTGCTGCTGCTAGAAGTCCAGCTACAATAACAATTGTCAAAGGCAATCCCTTGCAGTTTTCTACAATCTGCATCCCAAGATCACATAATGCAGGAGGCCAAACTTTTGCGGGGAATAACTTTCTCTGCAGTAACTCCAAACTCTCATCTTTGTTAAGTTGATGAAGAAAATGAGGTTCTTGGGCGAGCATATCAAGAGGAGCAGTGTCACAATTTCAACTTGTCAGAATGATTCTACTTCCGGTAGAATCATCAGGAAATGATCTTTTCAAACTATTCCATGCTTCAATGGTCCATATATCATCCAAAACCATAAGATACCTCCTCCTTTTCAAACGACGCCAGAGCTTTACTGCTAAATGATCTTCCATCATCTCAGAACATTTCTCAGGAGGAATTTGATTTAAGAGCTCAAGCAACAATGCCTTTATGTCCAATGTTTGAGAAACAGGACGCCATGCACGAACATGAAAATGATGCACAATCAAATGATCATTATAAACTTTCGCAGCTAGAGTCGTCTTACCAAGACCGCCCATACCCACGATGGCAATGACTTTCAATTGCTTTGATCCTCTTGTAAGCCGATCCATAATTGATATTGCCTCATCACGGAAACCTACAATTTCAGTTGTTATTGAATCAATTTTTTGTGATGGCACAAGACTATATGTCCTCCTGATTACTTCCTTGACTTTGATGTCTTCCCTCTTGCCATAAAAATTCTTCAAAGCATCATCAACTTTAATATTTCGAAGGTCTTCCATGATGGAATCAAATTGCATTGAAAAGGAATTAGAAATATCTCCAACCACTAAGTGGTCAATGAGAAACTCTAGTTGGTATAATGCCTCCAAAACACGATTCCAAAGAGCACGATTGTTGACAGTTTCGTCCAAGAAAGATCTTAAGTAAAGAAGCTCTTTTTCAATAGTTTGAACACGATTCTTGACAACTGGTTCAACCTTATCATGTTTTAGCTCCATCAGATTTTCTAGCAAAAAATCGACAAAATCTAGCTCATTGATCCCGAGAGAGTTGAATATTGATGTTTGTGGAACTTTCTCATCGACTTTAGCCCGAAAAGGTTTCATTCTTTCCAATAAATCTTCAAGACCAGGATCTATTTCTGCATTTTTCTGGTAAAAAGAGCAAATTAAGACTCCGACATTGCATACCACAGCTCGAATGACATCCCAGGTTTTCTCATCAATGTTGTTAGGCAACTTCTTTAGAGTGGTTCTCAACAATCTTAGTTCTTCATATAGCACTTGCCAATGATCTTTCAAAGAAAACACATGGTTAGTATCCTGTCGTAGTGTGTCCCAAAGAATAGATATGAGAGAATCAATGAAATTTTTCATTACAATGGTGGAATCATCATCCATGTCCTGAGTAAGAGCATGTAATCGTCTGAGACATTTTGAACAACTTAGGACTTGATTGTAGGTCTCGTAGACTTGACGATCAATAGGCTTGATCTTTTGAAGCAGTATTGAAATCTTAAACTACATTCCTTTCTACCATTCTTCACTTTTACCGCCATAGTCAGCTCCACACAGAAAACAAAGATGTGCTACATTGATTGCAACAGCTTCGGTGTGAGTCAATAAATCTTCTATTTGCCCATGTTCAACACCACTCTTTATGACAAAGCGGTAGAAATTTGTCAAGAATTCCACATGCTCTCGCAATGCTTCCATTGGTTCAAATGTAATGAAATTAAATATGGGAAAACGACAATCCACCAGATTCTCCGAAATAGATTCAGTGACTTCCACAATTTCATCTGCCGTTAGAGAACTTGATTACCACGTGTAATCTAACATAGTGATGTTCCATTCGTCTATTTTTTTCGTTAAAGGTCGAATGTCAATTACCAAATTACTAGCAAAATTCTTAGCACGAAAATCCGATAACCTTGACTCAAGTTTATTAGTGTCTGCATGTTTTAATTTAACACAATAAGAGTGAATTTGTGGTCCATATCTGCCAACAACATCTTCAATCCTCATCAACAGAGATCCCAGACTTCCATCCTCATTCTTGTTGTCATTAGACCTCTGATGTACATCGTTGCCCAACTTTCTTGCACAAAGAACAAATGTTTTCAGATTCGTCAGCCTATACCTCTGTTTCTTAAGTTCACGTTCTTCGGAAGAATTTAAAAGCAGGAAGTCCAAATCATCGAAGACAGAGTTAACAGAAGTAATAATGGAGGAGGATGCCATCTTGATCACTTAGAATCTTTACTTCATTTCATAACATGACGCAACACTACAATAGTAAAAAAAACACTCACCGCTCTTCTCGCGACTCACCGCAAAGCCAATTTACGTTTGCAACATGAGAACATAATTTTAACAACGAGCGAAAGCGCGTTGAATGAATAAGCGAGACACTACTGTGGAGATAGTCGCGATACAATACAAAAAAAAAACAAAAAAAAAAAACGTACATGAAAAAAAAAACTTAGAATCTTTACTGAAACCTGAGTGAAGTTAGAAATCAATAGTTACAAAGTAATTCTGGATATTTTGCCGAAATCCAACAACAGAAAATACAAGGGAAAAGAAAGTTAGGAAGGTGAGAGAAATGGGTGGACTTGTGTGGAAGTTTGCCAGGGGCTACAGAATTTAAATAAAATATACGCATTTTTTAGCCAACACTTATCCAATTAAAGGACAACTCAGAGGGGAGGTGGACATGAATCTCATCATGTAATGTAATAATAATGGCACCACCTTAATCAGAGAGATAGAGCGGATTGTCTAGGATTTTCTATTCTATTTATGCTATACTAATGGCTTACTGCTTACACTTTAAAACAAGAGTAAATAATTTCATTCATCTCTCGACTGGAAACGTTAGTTGAATTTTGTCCCTCATGTTCAAAAAGTTTTAATTTAAATCTTTTAACTTGCAAGTTCAATTCTAATTGATCATTCAAATAGAATTAAACCAAATGAGATTTAATACACTTAATCACTTACTTGCACATTTATAAATATTTTATTCAAATTATATTTCTAATTATTTAAATCACTTCTAATTTTGACATTTTGCAATACTTAAGAATAATTTTATATGTTTGTAATATAGTTTTGACAACTAATGAAAATTAGTGTCATTCTGAAAATTATAAAATTGGAGATAATAAAATGTGAAATAAAACTTTTATGGAGCATTTTACCAAAAAGTAAAAGTTTGGAGTTATTGTTTGCAATTTACTCTATTTATTTTGATTTCTTTCCCTGTCATTTGCCCTAGGCATGTATAGGCCACAAGATTAAATTCATCAAGTCCCGTTCTACATGATTTTATTAGAAGGACTAATTAGACTTGAAATTGTAAGTTAAAAAACCAAATTGAAACTTTTTCAATATAAAAGAACAAATCGAATCAAGATCTCAAGTTGAGTAACAAATTACTCTATTTACACTTAAAACAAAATCATTTTACTTATAATTTAAACAAAATAATGTTGTTTCACTATATAGGACAAAAAACATCGTTTTAAAATATGTTGGCATACTATAAGTGGGGATAAAGGATTATATCTCAAAAATTACATAGCAAATTTAAGTATTTTGTTAATTATGTAATATTATATATATATATATACACACACACATATAACCATGTTCCTTTAATATGCTTCTGACGCATGTACAATTTTAGTTAACCTAATGAAGTCACCTGTCCGATTATATTATTATTCTAAATTATGTCATGTGTGGGTTTCTTTCTAACTTAATATATTCGCCAAATTAGTGATTAAACAAAACCAAATTATAGTTCAAATTATCTTACCTCTTACTATTTTAATTCAAATTTTAATCCTTATCTCTTCACATTTTAATTCAAATCTTAATGATTTTGAATTAAATTCCTACTATATTTCGTATCTCAATTTATTCCAATTTCTTCCGTTAATATTTTTTGAGGACCAATTAATAAGTCCAAAAAAATGCAAAACATTGTCATTGTGTGGCTCAATAATATAACATAGACATAGCGAATTTTTTTGGTGTTTAGTAATTTAGTCCCACTAAAATGCAAATTACCTGGTACCATATATATCATTTATAATTTTTTTAGAGCATGCATATATTTTTTAGCTAATTTTTTGTTGTTTAGCAATTTATTCCTACTAAAATATAAATTACAAAGTACCATATATATGACTTATAATTTTTTAAAGTATGTATATATTTTTTAAATAATGCTGTGAATTCTACATAGTATTATTTTTTAGTTTGGTGTTTGATTGCTATTCAAATTCTTAAGTCTTACGAAAATGAATATATAGATTAATAAATATGTCAATAGTTTGTAGTAGATTCATGTAGTTAATTTAAATAGCTAATTTAAATAGTTAATTATCTGACCTTAATTTAAGTATGTTCATATAGTTAATCATGAATTTAACATTAATTTAATTTAAAACTATTGAAGTTATTGTGCAGTTAAAATAGTTAATTTGGAAAATTTTGTTTAATTGTTATCAATATTTATAATATTTATTATAATTGTTATCATTATCTATAACTATGTGGAATTCAACTTTTCAGTCTTTTATCAATATAAAATGCACACAATTCTTACTACATATCACTTTTATTTTTCCCCCTCACCTAATTCTTTTCCCTCACGTTCTTGAGTTTCATAATTATGTGTGCGTGTTTATATATATATACATAAACAAGAGTCGAGAAAACATCTTCCTTACATTTGCTTATGACTTTGGTATTATTTCATTGTTAAATCGATGCATATCACTTGGTTGAATAGTTCGAGATGAATTTTTAACATTTGATTATTTAATTCATGTATTTTTTCAAGGTATTTTATTGAATTAAATCATGAAACACTAAAATTGTGAAGAGTATCCAGCTTAGTCTCCAGCTCAATTATTTAATTCTATAAGATTATGAAAAATAGGGAATGATTAATTTTCATAATCTTATAGAATCAAGGATATAATTCTTACTTTTTATTACACAAATTGAATTTCTCCTACTCTAACCCCAAGTGCCTCCCCTGGGAGGCTAAAACTAGATCTTTTAGTTGTGAATTGTAAAAATATGAATAATAAGATATTTTTGGCTATATATGCATAAATTTTCTTTATGTGAAAAATAAATATTGTTTAAACCATGATTTTTAAAATTTTTGCTAAATTCCATTAATATGTCACGTGTTATTTAAAAAATTATAGAACAATTATTACTTTCAAAGCATAAAACAACTGTTTCTTTTGATATAAAAGGGAGAGCTAGCAAATTGAATTACTGCTCTCATACGACTATTGGCAGTTTTTACAGTACTCTCATCATTTCCCGTTCATAATTTTTTGACTTCTTTATGAAAATCTAAACAATACGCACATATATATGTACATTACAAACACACACACACATATATATTATACAAACACACACATATATTTAATTATAAACCAATTTCAATTCTAATAAGGAACTAAATGGTCCTTGAATACACTTTAATTCCAAAATTAAAAATAAAATTATAATTACGATTCGTGCTATTCAATCTGATCATAATTTCAATTTTTAAATTGAAACTAAACCCTATATGAAAATAGGCCAATTAGATTGCTTATATTTTCTAGGTGGGAATAATTATTTCACCACAATTTACCAAGATCACCTGTAAGCCCCTTGAATTTTGAAAATCATGCCAACATTCTTGGTTGAAAATTTTTCATAAAATCCCCATCTTCAACTTGATTACAAGATACTCCCACACCCCCACGCCCACCCTCAAGAGAAAAATTACTTTTAGCAATTTAATTTAATTTTATTGTGGACCTGAAGTTAAACATGCAATGATTAAAGGGAAAAAAAACCCCTGTGTTATCTTGAAGTACTTTGTAATTTTCATATGACTTGAATGCATACACATTTGAATAACGGTAAATATAATGAAATTTTGAACGAAAGCATTTATGTGACAGAAACTATAGATTAAAAGTTGTTCTCATTATTTAAAAAAATTCAACTATTGATTATTGTTCTTATACTGATCGAACTACCTATATTAGGCATCATTTGGATATTTATAGACAAGAATAATAAACCTTTAAAAGATACATGTTTCAATTTCAAAATTTCAAAATTAAGAGAAATAGGTCAAATTCTACTAGATCAAACCGATAAGATTCAAGAAATGATATAAAAAATAGAAAATAAAAATAAGTAGGAGTACCTGATTGATTTAACTTGTCATAAATATGCCCATTTGTGTTCAATGCAAAAGCAGCCAGAGATCAACCTTAGGATGCGAAAATTCAGACAAATAAGAAGTAACCTATGTAGTGATTTAATACCTACAAAATTCATATAAATTCCCCGATTTAAATTACACAATGACAAGTTAAATTAACAATCTCATCGGTAAAGAAAACAGTCATTCATCTTTAAAAAGCAATTTTTTCTTTAAAAAAAAAATTGTACCAAAAACAACTGCCAAAAAGACACTATAAACTTGATGAGTTGATGCACTAGATACATATAGTCATACGATACAGATCCAATTTGCATAAATATACAAGAAGTTAAACTGATTACAAAAATCAATCATCCAAGTTCAAAAAAAGTATCAATTGAAAAACAAATTTAATAATTTTTACATCTACAGATGAAGTCGGAAGGATTTACCGATTTGAAAACCCCTTTGCTCATCTCATGTATGCATCAGAAAGAAGAGATTCAGAACGTCAAAGGGAGAAGGGGAAACATAAAGAATTGCATTGAGGTGAGAGTTGGGGCTGTTTTTATGATGGAGAAAAAGAGTAGATCTGTGAGGTTTACTGGTAGAAAGATTAGATTTTGAGCAAATGACAGAAAAGAGAGAATTGGATTGAGGTGAGATGGTGTGGATCTACGAGGAGGCGGCTGGTAGGAAGAAAGCTTTGAGCAAATGAGTTTTTGGATAGGAAATATGAGGTGAGAAAGAAAACGAGGGATGTTTTGTGAATGTGAATGGGTAAAGGGTGGAAGGAATCAATCAATGGATATAACAACAGTATTAACTTTGAGGACTGATTCATTGCAGTATTTCCATTCAAGCTTCCTGTACAAATGTTGTCGACAAAAAGCAACACCAACTTTTATTTTCCAGACCCCCCAACCCATAAATCATGATTAGCAAGTCTGGACATTTTGCCAAATCTATATCCATGAAATAATGTGGTACCTAATTCAATGCCTAGGAAACCAAACAAAGGATTGGGGTGGAATGTATTTGGAACATTTTGGTTTTTATACCTGTGCATGTAAAGGCTTCCAAACTGTACTGAGAAGATCATGCTTCGACTGAAACACTTATTCTATCAATGAAGGATTGTAAATCTTGAGCTGTAATACACAATTTGGAGTACAAGATTGGTAGGAGCATGAAAAAGAAGCATGTTTCTTCTAGAACTAAATAGAATGCTTGCTATATCCATTATTAACTCTCCTCCATACATAAACAGCTAAGAAACATTTGAAATGTTGATAAATATAGCATAATGCACATGTTGGAAGTCCTATCTTATTCCAACTGTCTATGCCTTCTGTTACTACCTTTAACAGGTCAAACTCAATCGACAACCAAGGTCTATCTATTTTCTTTTCCTGATTTCACCTACACAAACAAGCTTTATACAATTAAACATTCGATCACAACACAAGCTGAGAGAATGGCATAAAAAAAAAGAAAAGAAATGTGCACTGCCACAACTAACAACCAACTATCATCGAAAGTTGTTGAAAGTGGCCACAACCCACAATTGAATGTTGGCCACAAACATTTAAAAGAACAAAATTCAAGCCCCGGGCTTGAGAACAATGTGTATCCCAATTGATAGCAATCTCATTTGAGGCTTTCCAATTCCAATTGAGAGAGCAAATCTCAAAACGAGAGAGAGAGATAGTAGAGTTGGGTTGAGGTTGGGAATGAGAAAAATACGAGTAGTAATAAGTGGTACTTGAGTTGTGAGTACAAGTGAATTCTATTTTTTTATTTTATTCAATTTATAGTGAAACTGTTGATTTCTCCTCCTGTGGACATAGAGAATATTTATCGAACCACGTAAATCTCTTGTGTTTTGTCCCAAATTATTTTTCTGTATTTTTAACCTTTCGATTTAGTTATAACTCATTAGGCCCTAGATCCTCAACAATTGGTATAAGAACCAGTTGAGTATTTATCGTATGCTCTGTGGTTGGCACTAAACGTAGATCCTCCACGTCAGAAAATAAGTACTTCCTACTTTTAGAGTTACTATTCATCTCGTATGGGCCGATAGTCACTATTCATCATGTGCTGGCCCATAGCCACTGTTCACCCAAGATTCATATTTTGCAGCCCAGTTGTCAGAACCACACAGTGAATAGTACACATGAAAATAAACTGGACAAAGATGTCTTTAGTTAAGTACAATTTACCAAAGTTCAATAGAACCAATGACTTCGC
Source organism: Gynochthodes officinalis (assembly GCA_020080225.1). Lineage (NCBI taxonomy): Eukaryota > Viridiplantae > Streptophyta > Magnoliopsida > Gentianales > Rubiaceae > Gynochthodes > Gynochthodes officinalis. The sequence goes on from CM034616.1 coordinate 29,750,983, forward strand.
GCTTTGGCAGCGGAAAATCAATTTGATCCTTCGATGAGATGGTTCTATTTTGGCGTTAAGTAGAAGGTATCCAACGGAAATATCAATTGGTGAAAGAGAAGAGTTGGAAGAGAAAAGTTATACAACCATCAAACTCTCTCTTATAGACATGAGGTCCTAAAGGAGAAGACAGCCAAAGACACGTGGGAGAAACTTGAGAGCCTGTACTTGAACTAGTCCCTCACATCGAGGTTGTACAGGTGGCAAAGATTTTATAGTTTTCACATGCAAGAAGGTACAACCATTCAACAGCACCTTGAAGAATTCAACAAGATCATTATGGATTTGAACTCCATTAATGAATAGCCTAAAGATGAGTATCAAGCAATAGCAATCCTTTGTTCTCTTCCTCCTCAATACAAGAATTTCGTTGATTCAATGATGTATGGTAGAAATTCTTTGAGACTTGAGAATGTCAAAGCCATGCTCAACTCTGAGGTGTTGCACGAGAAGATGAGCTATGGAGTAAGGAGAAGTAATAAGGCTAGTGGCTTGACAGCTCGTGAAAGACCACAATCAATGTGGAATGGCAGAAGCAAGAGTAGAGGTCGCTCAAAGTCTCAACGTAAACGGGATATGAGCAAGGTGGAGTGCTATCAATGCCATAAGTTAGGGCACATCAAGCCTAATTGTCCAAAACTCAAGGCAAAGGATAAATGGAAGAGGCCAGAAATAGCATACTTGACGGTTTGTCGAAACCCACAAAATTAATCATTGATCCTCAAGTGATTTGTAAAATAAATTTACAGTAACAATGGACTAGGTTGAATCCCAAAGGAATTGAAGTATAGTTCCAAAACTTGAACAATAATTTAAAAATAAATAAAACACGGGGAGTTTTGAATGATTAACTATTTTACTGAATTCTAAAAATTAATAAAAATAAAAATTAAATCAAAAAAATAGAAAAAAAGCAAAAATTACCAAATTTACCCAGTTTTCAATCCAAGGGTCAATCTCATTGCATAACTGATCATAGGTCACGAAAAATAATCTTAAAAACTCAAATATTTAAGTTAAAATTTATTAAGATAGCCGTAATAAATTTCCGTTTTCCTAATATAATTGATCGAGTTCAGCACCCAAATCAAAATTTATCATTAATTGACTGGGTATGATAGCATTCCATATCACTTTAATAATAGCACTAAGATATATGAAAATAGTTAAACAAAAACTAGAAAAACCGAGATAGCTATAGTAAATTAATCTTGTTCTGTTAATTTTTTAAGGCTAAGCATGCATGTTTCAAATCATAAACACATTTAATCTAATTGCTATTTGGACCACTTTTTTATGACAATTACGGATCATTGAATTTATGGATAGCAATAGAATAAATAATGAAGAATTAATTTGTTAGATTAACTAATCACCAATTATTTATAGGAATTAAATCAAGAATTAACAAGTACTTGAATTAAAGCAAGAATATAAAAATTAAGAACAACACCTCACAGTGATTGCAATTGAAATTAATTATTCTCTTGAATTAAAAAGTAGAGTTTAGCCACTCATGGTGGCATACATGACTGCTGAAATTTTCTAAGAATATTGCTAACTTAAAGAAAGAAAAAAGAAAAGAAGAAAAGAAAGTGTATTGGTTTTGGAGAAGGAAGAGAGGCGGCTGCTCTCTCAAAAATTCTGCACACCCTGTTAGCCTTCTAGGGTTATCTTATTTATAACAAAAAACTAGTTTCTCAAATATAGTAATAATAACTCTTACTAAAATCTAATTCTACTCTAAAAAGGGAACATAACAATAATAGGAAAAATACTCCTAACTAAAATAAAATATTTGTTTCCTAAAAGTTTGTTCCAATATCTCCTTTCCTTCTTCAACTTGACAGCTCATAATTTCCTTTAATTGTTGCAAATTTTGTCCATAGACTTCTTCTTGATAAAAATTCGTTCAGCCTAATAATGCCTTCGGCGTAGTCATGCCTAGTAAAATGAAGTTTTCTGGATTTTTTTTCTCTTTTTGCTTCAATCTCACCCCTTTTTTCTTCTTTAACTCCAAGTCTCTAATTTTCATACCTAAAACACAAAGTATATCAAAATCAAACAATTTTTCCTTAAAATCAAATTAATATTGAGAAAATATTAACAAAAAATATATACATTTTAAGCTCTATAAAAGATCAGCCAATATTGGTGATTCATTACCTTATTGATGATGTTGTTCTAGCAGCTACTTCTGGCACTAGTCATGCAGATGAGGAATGGATCATCAACTCTAAATGCTCAAATCAAATGTGTCCCCATAGGGATTGGTTTCACACCTATAAAAGTGTTCAAGGCAACACCATTCTGATGGCAACAATGCAACTTGCAACGTCATAGGAGTGGGGTCAATTCAAGTTCTGTGCCATGATAAGGTGGTTAGGACATTAACCAATGTCAGGCATGTTCTTGACCTGAAGAAGAACTTAATATCCTTGAGTAGTCTTGACACCTTGGATTATACTTACTTATGTAGAGGAGTTATGCGCATTGCGTGAAACTCTTTGGTAGTTATGCAAGGTATCAAGAAAAATAACCTCTATGTTTTGCAGGGAAGCACTGTGACAGGTTCTCTGAATGTCTCATCTCCTTCTATTACGGAGAAGTCAAAGATATGGCATATGCAATTAGGCCATATGAGTGACAGAAGCATTTCAATGTCGAGCAAGCGAGGCTTGCTTGGTGGCGATCAAACTATGCCACTGGAATTTTGTTAGTATTATGTGTTTGGTAAGCAGCATAAGGTTAAATTTAATATAGACGTGCATTCAACTGAAGGTATAATTGATTATGTTCACTCTGACTTATGGGACCCTGCACCTGTGGCATCAAAAGGTGGGGCTTATTATCTTCTTACATTTATTGATAATTTTTCTAGAAAAATTTAGGCTTACTTCTTGTCCAGAAAAAGTACGAGAGGTAATAAGTAGTACTCAAGTTGTGAGTAGGAGTACATCTTATTCTTGTATTGTATCCAATTTATAGTGAAACTGTTAATTTTTCCTCCTTTAGACGTAGGAAATATTTTCCAAACCACATAAGTCTCTTGTGTATTCTGTCAAATTATTTTTCCCCACTTTTAACCTTTCGATTTAGTTATAACTGATGAGGTGACAGATAACAACACAAACAACAATGATTCAAAAATTCAAGAGTCCAATTCCTAAATTGCCGTCGTGAAAAAAGCTCATGATCAATTCATCATCTAACATGTTTTCAAATGACAACCAACTTCTTTAATATTTTGATTTCTACTTTTTTTTACTTAATCCCTGCAAAATCTTTCACGGCGTACCCGACTTTCTCAAACTTGCCTTTCTCATTGTTCTCTCGAAATTTAGGTATTCTGAGCAAACAAATGGCTTGTAAAGCCTTGAATTTCCTTTACCTACAACATCATCAAGAGCCAAGATAACCTTTTCATCTTCGAAGCCCCAGAAGAAAGCTAAGAAAATCGATTTATGTGCTTTCTTAGGACAAAACAATGATCAAAAGACCTAAACTTGTCATTGCTCCAAGCTTGCAAGAGATCACCAATATTCACCACCAGGGTTCCTTCACAAGGGAGAATGTCCATCCACTTGCCATCTCTCGATTTTACGGGAAGGCCTTCAATTCCATCTTGATACACAATCGTTATATAGCTCATATCAGTATGCATTCCAAGACCCTCAGCTTTATCATCTTCTGAACCATCTAGAGGTGTATAGTTGTTTATCCTCAAATAACCACGACAATTACTGAACTCAGAGTTATAGTACTCAGGTTCATCTCCCAGGATCATCAATACAAGCCTCAGAATTTCTTTTGATATCTCTGTCATTTTGCTTCCATATTCCTGCAGTGTCTCACTTCAATTGGAAAATAAAGCAAAATTAAACCAACTCTTTTAGAATCCCACAACAAAAAAATCAATATATATATCCAAGATAAAAAATTTACCTGAACTCTAATACGTGTGGAGGCGAAAGTACATCAGCAGAAGTAGCAAAATCTGGTCCAGAAACTTTGAGGCTTTCAAAGCAAGGAGATGCAATGAAATGAGGAGTGTAAGTGCTTAAAATTGAGGAAGGACCTAGTTTGACTTTGGCCTCAGTAGGAAGGCTGAAAAGATCTTTAGAGATGGAATGAATCTTGTTGTAAAGTTCCTTGGACATTCCATGATTGGTGATCTGGGACCACCCCATTCTTTGCATGCTGCAGCCAAAGATGCCAGAGAGTATGAATGAAATTGGGGAGCTTTATGGTTGTGTCTGTCTTAGACAGGGGCGGACATAGAAATATTATAAGGTGTGGTCACACTTATAAAAAAATTAAATAATAAATTTGATAAATATATAAAATTATAAAAGTAATGTCATATATTGTAATCCAAACAAAAGTAAAATCATATATTACAAAATTATTTTTCGAGATTTTATCTCTTGAAATAATTTCATAATGGTATAATTATCAATTGTATCAAATACATCATTTTCTATGAAAGTCACAATGTAATTGTTCATCCAATCATCTCCTATCCAGTTACGAAGTGTAATCTTTAAGATTTTCATTGCTGAAAAAACTCTTTCAACTATTGCGGTTGCTACCGGCAAAACCAATGCTAACTTTATCAACAAATAAACTAAAGGGTATGTCACATCTTTTCCCTTTTCAACCATTTTCTGAGTGAGCTCGCTAATACTATGCAAGTCTGAAAAATTAGAGCTAGATCTCACATCATAAATATAATTCTCAAGTTGTTTTTCAAGAGAAATAAGTTTGTTGGCATCAAACTCCGAAGGATAAAATTTTGCAAATTCAGATAATTTAAAATTATCATATGCTAAGAAAGAGTGAAGCGGGTCAAGACATGCCATGGATGAAAGCAACTTTACATTAACATCGTTGAAACGATCCTCTAATTCTTGAAGTTGACTATCTATTAGTGTATAAAAAAATTTCAACTTTAAAATGATGAAAATGTGTCGCACGCCTAACTCTAAGCTTTTTAAAATTTTTAAAATTGTGATTAACTAAAATTCAAATAAATTTTCTTAAAAATTGTATATATCAATAAATTTAATAAATAGAATTTTTTTTCTAAACAAGTACAAGGGTAAGTTTTTAGAATATAGAATGAAACTCTCTAAATTTAATTTTTACTATTACTATAAAAAAATTTTGACACGTGGAGGAGGGTCATTTGCCCCTCCTGGACCCCAAAGAGATCCGCCCCTTGTCTCAGAAACCATTTTCCTATCTTGTCTGCCTAGGATGGCTATTAAAGTTAATCAGATGGAAAGAGGTATATATATAGGTGTAAAACATGTTGACATTATTACAAGATTACTGTTAAGGATCCATGCTAACAGTTACAGAACATCACAAGCATCCATGGGAATGTTGAAACTGCATTTGTCTTTTATGTACAGCAATTATAAAATGTCTCTAATCAACTGATTAGACCAAAGCTGTTGTTGAGAAGGATATTTCACTGGCAACTAAAAATAATGGGGTCCTTATGGATTACATTTCATTTTGTATTTTTACATTAAACATGAACAAAGAAACATCAAACCAAACAACATGGTGCAAAACCAACAAAATGTTAAACTTGTCATTCTTATTTGCCAGTGATTAGCTGGAGAATTCATAAACTTCCAGTGAAGGTAAGATCAAACCAAAATGGGGAACCAAGAACTGAGGAGGAATACATGAATTTCACAAAAATGTCTGATGGGATCACAACCATTTCTTGGAACAGTGACAGAATGACATTAACAGTTCTCTAGTGCAGAATGAGACAGCCGCAATTTACAAGATCTAATGCCATTCATGGAATCACTGTGACATACAGGTGGACAAAATCATCAAGTGAACACTCATGGCGACAACATCTGGCCAAAAATTTTGCCTGGGATGATAAACTCATGCATATGGGAGCCACCATTTTTCATTGTTCACCCACAAAAACACATTCCACTAACCAACAATCCAAATAGTACCGCGTAAGATGTCAATTCTTGATTGTCTCGTGGCTATGTTTATACTGTTTTTTTATGAAGGTGGGTGACATGCTGTCCAATTTCCAAATAAATAATGACACAAATGAACAATATAATATACCTCCTCAATTCATTAGTCTAGTGCTTTGTCCATGGCCTCATATAGCAGGAGTTTTTCTTCTCTTTTTTTTGGGTTGATATGGGGAATGAAAATGGTTGTTGCTTTTCTCTTCTTTTTTTTTTTTGGTGGTTGTGAAGTTGTAATATCATATTTTGATATTTGTTTATCAGTTCTAATAAAGGAGTTTATTTTAAAATAAATATAACTTATTTTAATTATAAAATACAACTCAGTGAATGTATAATTAAATATATAATTTTCTAATTTTATTATTACTTTTTAATTATTTTTCATTATTAATAAGGGTAATATGAAAAAAAAATTTAAAAATAAACATTTTTCTTAGGATAAAGAAAAAAATTTAAAGTGATTTTTTTTAAGACAAAAGAAAGTATTTTTTTAAAGCTTTTACAAAAAAAATGTTTGGAAAAAAAAATTCTCCCCCTGTTCTAAAAAAAAAAAGAAGTCTATTTAGAGTTAAATATAACTTTTCTAAATTATTAGATACAAGTTTACAACACTTTTCATTCACCATTAAATGCAAATTTTACATTTTTATCTTTACCTTTTCATTACAACCATACATAATTATTATTAGTAACAAGATCAAAGAAATTTAGTCCCAAAAATAGAATTTTTTGGATGAAAAAGATTTTGAAAATGAACTACTTTTTTAAATGGAAAATATTTCTTCAACTAATCAATCAAATTTTATCCTATTATTGTTGTTAGGAAAAAAGATCAAATATTATTAGTAGTCATCATTAGTGGTTGGCATTTAGAAAGATAGAGGTGGGTATTTATAGTTGAAAAGATTCCAGGGAGCAAATTGCAATTTAGTCAATTCTAACGAGACTAATAAACAAATATATAGGAAAAGGAAAAACATAATAAATAAATAAGAAGTGGTGGCGCTTGAATTCAAAATTCAAAACCAATGAAACATATTCTCCAATGGCTTCGTTTGGATTGTGTTTTATTTTGAGCAAAATTTTATTGGAATGTGTGAAAATTTTTGTGAATTTTTTTGATAGAAAAAAGTTTTTTAGAGTAAAAATATAAGGGAAATTTTTTTCAAATTATGTGGGTGGAATTTGAGTGGAAAAATTTTAATTTTAAATTTTAAAATAAAAATATGTTTAAAATTTTTATTTTTATTTTAAAAAATTAATTTTTTTTAAATCAAAACTTTGCCCAAACGGAGCTAATGTATTTTTGTTCATGTAATGAATGCAAAAGCCCATCAAATATCTCTGTGGTAATCAAAAAATTGGTAGTGTACTAGTATTATGTCAAGATCTAACTTGAGTAAGCTTTCTCCTGAATCAGAAGTAGCATGAATTCAGAAAAGAGCACAGCAAGGAGAAAGAAAAGAGATCTGATTGATAGAAGGAAGAGAACAAAGAAGTTTTACAGAGAAATGAGCACAGAGATTAGGAAAGAAAACAGAATCATATCCAGCCTACTAACTTCTACCCCAAGATTACATATTAATACTGCAGCTTAAGGCAGCTAAATTGCAACTAACAAAATGAATAAAACGAATAAAACTGAATTATCCAAAAGACTAAAACGACATCGTTCCACTTCAGGATCCTCACATATTAGAACATGGCCTTAATTAATATGGGGGTCTTACCCAAATGTATCTTTTTTTTTTTCGGTCCGGCCCAACAAAAATAACTCAATGTATAACTAGTCTTAGGTTTGAACGATTAATTTTTAAAATATATTTTTACATTTTTTTGAATTAAATATTATAATATGAAATTAATAATATTAGCAACGAAAATTCTCACTTAACGATTTGTTAATCTTCCAAAAATGTTACACATTTATCAAGGATTTGATTTGCTATAAACAAATTTTTGGTCACCAATCACTTGTAATATATTTTGTAAGAGAACAGAGTTTTACCTTACATTTTATAATTTTAAACGTTTTGTATAAAAATATATATAATAACAAAATAAATTGTATCAGTAATGTAAAAATACAAAACAATATTCAATGAGAAGAGGCATAATCAAAATAAATCAAATCAATTGTATTGAACAACTTCAAATAAAATCAAATAATAGCAAATGTATTTTTCCCTCAATGGAATGATGTTTTGCAAATAAAATTAGAAATTTGTATTTATTTCTTACCAAATCTGCTCATTTTATAAGAGAATATTGATTATACGTCCAATTATAAATTTTACATTACTCCCCCAAAACAATGTATCAACTCCAGGGTATATTTTAACTAATTAGGTAAATATTTCATTTATACTAATTATTATTTAACTAAATATAATACACTCGTGTTATGTAATTAAATGTAATACAAGTTGCGTAAATTGTAATTTTTATCACATTAAAATTCAAATACATATCATCTTTAATTACAAAAAAATATAATCATTATAGCAATTTGGCATGAATTTATTGATCTACCATATATGGACACAAATTTAATTTAACTACAACATCATTTATCTATTTATTTATTAACTAATTCTTAGCGTTTTCTTCATGCACAGGCATTAGGGTGGTTTAGCGTTTTCTTCATGCATAGCATTAGGATGTTTAATATTGACAAAAAGATTTATCGCCAAAAGTATAATTATAAGAACAATTTGGCATGATTTTATTTATCTATTATATATCAATTTTCCCGTATGTCTAAAATATGTATTGAATCTACTAATACACTCATCACTCACCACAAACTTATTTTATTTAGAAAATTTTATTTGATTCTTATAATTATCTATAATATCCATTAAGAGTTTATCATTATTTAAAATTTCCCTCCCATGTTCTTCATTTCTATAGTGTAGATTTTAAAAAAAAAAATCTAGAAAAAACATAATGCCCAAAATGTTCTTCATTTTCATATTCGAAATAACATATATTTTCAAAGCAACTATGCAAGACCATTCATTTGAGATTTGTTTTATTTTTTATTTTTAATTTTTTGAGTTCTTCTAATGACTGTGGATTCATATTTTGATTTGATAAATGTTGGCTCAAATTTTGCTTTAACACTTTTGTCAAATTTCGCTTTAACACTTTTGTCAAGTTACTTTTGTGAAGGTCAAAGTTCCTTTTAGATTAATTTAACAATATTTTATATAATTATATTGCTAATTAAAGTATAATTTTTTCTCTCTAAGAAAAATCATATGAAGGGCATATTAAAATTTGTTTGCTATGTGTATTTTTGTAAATAGTAGATATAAAGTTAATTCGAATTTATTGTTTAATTAATACTCACATATTGAAATTGAAACATATTACAATTTTAGATATATGTGACCATTTATTTATTGTTACGATGTAAATTAATTTATATAAAGGTATATTTATTTTGATAAATATAAATAATTGAAGGCAATAGTTGTAAAATATTTAAATAAGGTTATGTGGATATAGAGTAGGAATTTTTTCTATGGGTAAATATGCTGATCAAAGTATTCATAATTTATTTAGATAATTATACAGTAAAATAATTTTTGAATTATTGTTGATATTTTTTAGTCAAAATATTTAAAATGATAAATTGCTAACAAGTTAAAGTAATTTTTAACATTTATTTCTATAATTTTTTAATATATATTAACGAGAAGTTCTTTTAGTATGAAAAATAAAACTTTTACGAAAACTATGAAGTGTATGTATCAACATGTAATTTCAATTGGACAATTATTGCAAGAGAGCTGATTCAAATTTTACATCTAGTCTTAACAGTTGAGTTTAGGACACAAAGTAACAATGTGCATGATTATCTGCAAAAAACTAATGATAGAGTCAATTCATCATATTTTTCGTTGAGGACTCGCTTGGTTTAAGAGTTTGGAGAGAGAAGGAATGGGAATGAAAGCAAACATGGGCGCCTAGTGAAAGGGAATAATTTATACATAGTTAAATTTGATTTCTCACTTTACAGGTATCAAAGCGATTGACCCAAATTTTTTTTTCTTTCCCCACATCATCCGTCCGCTCTGCCCAAGGATTTCCGAAGGGTGATGCTTTTGTGCTCAATTTTGACAAACGAAAGTGGTGTTTCTTGTGATTTCTGATTGCCTTGGGTTTTGCAGCACTGGATCAAAGATGAGGAGTATAGTACGGCAATGAAGGACGAAGAGGGATTTCCAAGCTTTGCACTGGATCAAGGTAGTGTTTCTGCTCGGGCCGCGGGTGACAACAGCCGCAACGTGGCTGCCAGAAAGGGGTTTTCGCTGCCAGATCCGATCTGGCCACGACCCTCTTCACCTGCTCAGCCCCTTCCTTTTGTTGTTGTTGTTTTTCTGTTCCGGCCGTTGCGTGGCTACTAAAGGGGTTTCCGCGGTGGATTGTGCTCTGCCCATTCTGATACAAAGATGAAATGATGATAACTAATGTGCAGAAACTAGAAAGGGAAGTGGAACAATGAGAAGCTTTTAAAGAGTGGTTTTAGTTACAAGTCCTTCTGAGTTCTCTTGTGCATGTTATTTGCATTGCAGGAGATAAGCAACAAGGTGAAGCAGTTAAGAAAAAAAAAGGGCTGAGTTTGCGGTATAGGATTTGTTTGGTTATGTGCTTCATTGCTGAGTATTGAGTAGGTAGCTTAATCTTGTTGCTAAAGTTCACTTTTTCTCTTCCACTGCTGCAAAGATTCATTTATTCACTTTACTTGCAATCTATTAAATACTGGTAGAGTGATTAAGACGATTTTCCAAGTGTTCTTTTAGTTTTCTGTGATTATTGTGATTGTTCATTCATATGATCCAAAGTTCCAATAGTTGTAGACTGTAGTTAAGTTTGTTGTTTGACTGTGAAATCTACTATGGCCTTGAATTTCCACATCAATGTAAAGTTGCATTGTTTGGTTCTACATGCTCTATTTTTTGCACTGTGTAGATACGCCAAAATTACTATGGGTAAATGAGGCTCTATTAGGCTCCTCCTTAACGTGGCTTTAACTTCATTTTTTATGAAAGCATGTACGTTGAGTTTCATGATGAACAAGATGCCATGATTGAAATAATAAGGGAGATTCTTTACCATCCTATCTTCTTGTTTTCATATAAAAAACCATCCAGGGTAGAGGGTGCAACTTCTTTTATCTTTGTATTAATCCAGCTACAAAGGTGGAGACAGATGTCATTGTTTATTTTAATCATGATCAGATTATACTAGAGCACTTTTTGATGTGAAGAAAAGAACTGGGAATCAAGCAGGTGACATGATTGAATATGTATGTAGCTCGTTAAGAAAATGCGTGTTCTTTGTTCTTTCTGCTGGACCTGTTCCTGAGCACATTGCATTTATAATGGATTGGAATTGAAGATATGCTAAGAAGTACAATTTGTTGGAAGGCGTTGGCCATAGGTTAGGTTATGTAGCTCTCATGAACATGCTTAAATACTGTTTCAAGTTAGCTGTTAAATATGTGACTATATATGCCTTTAGCATTGATCATTTTAGAAGACGCCCAGAAAAAGTTCAATCCACTATGCAATTGATGCAAGAAACAACTGAAGAGTTGATTAAAGACGCCCAAATGGAGGTAGGATTTATTTTCTAGGAAATCTAAAATTTCTGAGCAAGTCAACCAGGATGGTAGCAGAGAGGGCCATGTTAAATACTGCTGGGAGTTCAAAAACAGTGTTGTGCATTTGTCTTGCCTATACTTCCTCAGATGAGATCGTGGATGCTGTTCAAGAATGTTGTGATGAGAAAATGAATGAAATTAGAGCATTGGAGTCAAGTGGGGCTGGAAATGGTTTGATTGTAGTGAGAGGAAATGAAAAGGGCAAGAGCAATCATACAATTTCTGTTCATGATTTGGAGAGACATATATATGCTGCACTCGCACCTGAACCTGATTTGGGCTATTTTGGAGTGTTAAAGGAATTTCTCTTATTTGAAGCATAAAATGAAGAAATTATAAATTCTCTATTAGTTATTTTCTTTCCATTTTGTAACTCATCATATCACTTGATCAATAGTTGTCTTATTTGTTCCAATTCCATTAATACAAGACAAATTCAACACAGGTTAAGACGTCTTTTTATTATCGTTGGCTCATTGCCCTCAAAATAGTGGTGATACTTTTTTTAGTAGAGAAATATTGAGTACGGCTCTTAACTGCTAATAATATAATATTGCATTTGTGATTTGAATATTGTTGTATCTACATGAACTAATAAGCTACATGCCGCACTTCTCAAAAGAAAGAGGTTTTGTTGCTTTGAATTAACATGTTGAGGTAGTTGTCATTGAAAGAGTACTTTCCCATGTTGTTTGTTTTCTTAAGTATTCTCATGATAGATGCTTTTTTTTTTAACTGTTAATTTTTAGTAATTATAGTATATTTAAAATTTAAAATAGAATAAAAATTAACTAAATTTTCATTTCTAAAGATTTTGAAAACCAACTACCATCATTGATAATTATAATCATTCTTAGCACAAACCAATAAACACAATTATAATGAAAGAACCTATTATCATTCTCCATTATTATCATTTCTATTTCCTTTTCCATTCCTTTAAACAAACCAACCGCCCGTGAATCAACGTAAAGAATAATGCGTTGAAAGATTTGAAATAATTTTGATTATGAATTAAAAAGAGATCACAACATCCACTAGAATATCAAATACATAATATATAACCTTCAAGAACTACTCAATAATTATTACCTTCATAGAAGAATTTCCCAAGCTCACCTGTTGTTCCTCAATGTGCTTCACTAAACTTCTTGTGGTGTCAGAACATTTGGAGACCTCAATCATTTCAAGTGTTGGGGTACTTTCTAAACAACAAGGCACCTCTTCCAAAGACAGACACCATTCCAATACCAACTTCTTAAGACAAGGAAATTGATCATCAGAAGCTGTCCATCTGACAATATTCAGGCTAGCCAATTTCAAGTATCTGAGTTTCGGGAATTCCCCTTCTTCCATTTCCCATGTTTCCCCTCTGAAGGAATCACCGAGTAATTTGAGAACCTCCAGGTTGGGCAGTTTTCCAATAGTTGAAATCTTGCTCCAAGGCAAAAAAAATAACCCCAACGTCAATTTTTTAAGATTTGCAGGAAGACAAAACTCAATCGTAATGTCTTCTCGAATCTCACTCAGTGACATACGAAGGGATTCTAGTCTGCTCAGAAAGTCAGAAACTACAATATTCTGAAATTTCTCAGCATCATCCCAATTATCTTGAAGCAGGCATCTCAGCTTGCGGATGTTTGGAAACTTTCTCATTTGCTTCTCCATGTTGCCCCTACCAATAAAAAGAGCGCCAAAAAGCCTATCCAACTCATATAAAACAGAGTTATTGTCAAGATTTTTAATGGGAAAACTACCTTTACCACCAGGGCATATGAAAAAATATTTCAATTTCCGTAGATTCCAGATGGTATCTGGCAATGTAACAAGCCCTCCACATGAATCCACAATTAAAGTCTCCAACATTAAAAGCTTACCAATCGATGATGGGATGACTGTTATAAAGCCTCGAATTGACAAGTATCTCAACTGGACAAGAAGTTCTATTTCACTTGGAAACACATCACCCAAATAAATTCCCACTAAATCCAGCACTCTAACAAGTTTAAAGATGTCAATGACGAATGAGATATCAATCGAGGCTTCATTTCCATACCCTCCTCTTTCTTGAGAGAAGAAACGTAAGGACCGGGCACGAGGACAAAATAACTTAGACTCCTTGAAGTGCTTTGGCTCAGAGTGAATGCATAACCTCCGAAGATTGCACGGTTCTTTGAAGGCTAAAAGTTCATCGTGCCCTTTCAACAAATGGAAAAAATATTCATCTTTGGCTTTTTTCAAACAAAAATCATGTAGCAAGTCATGAATGTGACATGATTTGACACCACCAATGGATCTTTCTTGGGCAACCATAATCAAGCTTCGGCTAATTAAATCCATCATGTAATCTTCCGCAACCTCTTCTAGGCTCTTCGACTTACTTTTCGAGACAAATCCTTCAGCAATCCATAACCGAATCAACCTCCTCACTGAAACCACTTGGTCTTCTGGAAATGCTCCAAAATAGAGTAGGCAAGGCTTTAAATAATCTGGTAAATGTTTGTAACTCAACTCCAATGTGTTCATGCATTGCTCTATACTGGAAACAATGCCTGAACTTAAACCATCCCCAATTTCCTTCCAACCTTCTTGCTCTGTTGCTGCTAGAAGTCCGGCTACAATGACAATTGTCAAAGGCAATCCCTTGCATTTTTCTGCAATCTGCATCCCAATATCATATAGTGTAAGAGGCCAAACTTTTTTGGGGAATAACTTCATCTGCAGTAACTCCAAACTCTCATATTTGTTAAGATGACGAAGAAAATGAGGTTTCTGGTCGAGCATATCAAGAGGAGCAGTGTCAAGATTTCGACTTGTCAGAATGATTCTACTTCCGGTTGAATCATTAGGAAATGATCCTTTCAAGCTATTCCATGCTTCAATGGTCCATATATCGTCCAAAAATATAAGATACCTCCTTCCTTTCAAATGACGCCAGAGCAGTTCTGCTAAATCATCTTCCGTCATCTCAGAATATGTCTTAAGATGAATTTGATTTAAGAGCTCAAGCAACAATGCCTTTTTGTCCAATGTTTGAGAAACAGGACACCATGCACGAACATAAAAATGACTCACAACCGAAGGATCATTATAAACTTTCGCAGCTAGAGTCGTCTTACCAAGACCAGCCATGCCCACGATAGCAATGACTTTCAATTGCTTTGATCCTCTTGTAAGCCGATCCATAATTGATATTGCCTCATCACGGAAACCTACAATTTCAGTTGTTATTGAATCAGTTTTTTGTGATGGCACAAGACTATATGTCCTCCTAATTACTTCCTTGACTTTGATGTCTTCCCTCTTGCCATAAAAATTCTTCAAAGCATCATCAACTTTAATATTTCGAAGGTCTTCCATGATGGAATCAAATTGCATTGAAAAGGAATTAGAAATATCTCCAACCACTAAGTGGTCAATGAGAAACTCTAGTTGGTATAATGCCTCCAAAACACGATTCCAAAGAGCACGACTGTTGACAGTTTCCTCCAAGAAAGCTCTTAAGTAAAGAAGCTCTTCTTTGATAGTTTGAACACGACTCTTGACAACTGGTTCAACCTTATCATGTGGTAACTCCAATAGATTTTCTAGCAAAAAATCGACAAAATCCAACTCATTGATCCTGGGAGAGTTGAATACTAATGTTTGTGGAACGTTCTCTTCGACTTTTGCCAAAAAAGGTTTCATTCTTTCCAATAAATCTTTAATACCAAGATCTATTTCTACATTTTG